>OW026360.1:111688780-112308902 GCA_932273835.1 Sarcophaga variegata
AGCTGTTGCTGTTTATGAGATATGGGACATTAAATACTTATTGGGTATGTGGGCGTGGCACCTCGCCTACGTGAAATTTTAAAATAAAAAGTAGCCTGTAGTTCCTTCCAGACATACAGGAAGGTACTGTTAAAATTTCAAGAAAATCGATCCAGCCGTTTAGCCGTCTATAGACTTCAAACAAACCCGCAAACAAATAAACACACATTCATTTTTATATATGTATAAGAAGAAGATAACGTCTTATAAATATAACAGCCTCCAGTAGGCGACAAGCATGAATTAAAGCGCCCTCGTGAAAGTGTTAAGTGAGATCTCCTCTTATTGTAATTTACATCCAAGAGAATTCCTCCTGTTGTCTTTGCACGGCCAACGGAAAATGGTTTGGCAACCTTCACTTTCTCATCTTTATACATATGCACGTACATAGCTGGTCATTACAACCCTTCAGTCAGGATTACGACCTGGTTTCTCACACCACTGATGTTGTGTATGAGTTAATTTTTATACATGAGTGGTGGGACCTACAGTTTAAAGTCGACTCCGAACGACATATTTTTGAGCAACTTTTTATGGCAATTTTAATTCACTCACATAGTTTTTGCGAGAAATCTGCTGAGAGGAAGTCTCCTAATAAATACTTTTTTTCATTTTTTGTTTCGTTGAAGATGTTTGACCTGGAGCTTGAACAAAGGCCTCATGTCTCATACCGTAACGGTGACTCAGCTCGTTAGGTTAGGTTAGGTTTGAGGACGTGTACTTGTCAATTAAGGCAAGTACAGTACCCGGAGGTCGAATTGACCCATTATACAACGACCTAGTTTCTCACATCACTTATAATGTGTGTGTTAATATTTATTCTCAGAGTTTTTGCCACAAATCTGCTGAGAGGAAGTCGCCGCTGAAATATTTCTTCATATTTCGTCTTGTTGCAGGTATCTGACCTGGGGTGTGAACCAAGGCCTCATGTCTAATAAGCCAGCACATTACCTGCTAGATTACGACGACTATACCTTCCCACCATGTATTGTACGATAATCGTTATTTTACTGTAAACTTTTGTGTACATTTCGCCATTTGGCAAGTGTAACAAGATTTTGTGAAATCTACAAAAAGATTCGTTCGTTCGTCGTGCTTATTTATGGTCATGCAAACATTATTTTTCATACATTCATGATTTTGCAAAATCCACGTAAATTTTTCCATATTTTCACATGTTTTTCTAAGAAAGAAAACTTTTTTTTGTACCCCAACAAGATGAACATTTCTATCCTCTATCCTCTGCACACATGCATGCATGTATTCGCATACTTTTTGAATGCAAAAGAAAATGAAAGAATATGCATGAGAGCGATACAATATCTTTGATTTTGCCTTGCACTGGCTGCAGAAAACAAAACTCATTTGCGTGAAAGCGATACGTGTTTAGTATGCGTATTTGTGGTGCCATATACGAGTAATGTGGTAGGGCCCAAGAGACCTATGGAAGAAATTAAAATTGTGACAAAATAAAGGAATAAAAAAATTATCAGTCCTATAAGGCACAGAAAAATTAACATCGAAACTGAGGAATACACTCCAACATCCATTGACAGATAGCGCTTAACTTACTCTTTCTTCTACTGTACTAAGTATGTATATCTGAGCCTGACCCACAAAAATAACGTCACGGTGTGGCAAAATACCGGTAACAGTCTATTACTGGGCAATCTGATGCCTTGACTAAGAGCTCATCTTGTTGTAATTTCCTTACAAAAAATTGAGTCTTTGCGCTGCCGACAGAAAATAGTTAGTTCCCTTTCGCTATCTTTATACATACATATATAATTGGTCCTTCGCACTCTTTAGTCAGGATTACAATCTAGCTTCTCGCACCACTTATGTTGTGTATGATAATTGTATCCATAAGTGGAGGGGGACATACAGTTTAAAGTCGACTCTGAACGACAAATTTAGTTGAGAAACTTTTTCATGGTAATTTTTTATTTACTCTCAGAGTTTTTGTCAGAAATCTAACAACTAAAGGTACCTTTAACTAATCCCAAGTTTAACGACAAGTTGTAATGATGGCCCTTAATGTTTTCGTTCAAATCTCACCAAAACATTGAAGTCACTTACTTACGATAACGTCATGCTCGTATCACATTGAAAAAGTTGCATTTAGAGGGTCAAACTAGGATTTATATAAAAAAAATTCTAATAAGGTAAGACCTTACTAAATCTGCTTAATATTGTTACGTCTTTATCTTTTAAAAACGTTTAAAATATGAGTTCGTAGATTGCAAATAAAATAAACATAAATTTGTGTGTTTAGTTTTAATTAAAATTCTTTATTATTCGCACAATTCTGTATGCCCCTGTTCACAACTTGATGTAAACAACAACAATTGCTTTTTTTTTGTTATTCCTTTGTTTATACTCTTTGCATAAATAATAACAATTACTGGGCAATTATTCTACAAATCTTTGTAACGCAGATCTTCAAACCACGTTTACTGTCTTCAAACACAACTCGTCTTCACACAAGACTGACTGAATTTTTACTAATTCCAGTTGCCTGCTTTGCCTTGCCTTTTATATGGCAGAGTAAACAGTCTGTTGAATGTCCTTGAAGGCGAATGTTCATGGCTTTGGCTTCTCGAAATCTCTATAAATGTAAACATCGCATCAAGGCTCTTTATTTTCGTAACAATATCGAGTCTTTTATTAAAAGCTTTCTGTTTTTAAATTTAATAATTATAATTAAATAAAACAAAGTATTTGTGAGATATGATCAATTTGCATTCGTTTCAAAGACCACACGATGCCATTATGTATGGACTGCAACATCGTTCAAAACTTCGCTTTCCTTGGCTTCTCCTAGTGGAAAGCATCCTATATGTCCAAATTTTTTAAGACTCCGACTTATAAATCAGGCTGAACTTAAGGACCGCTATGGTTTGTGGCTTACTCGCATACACCTTTGACTTAAGAAAATCCCACAATAAAAAGTCTTGCCCAGTCAAACTGCACAAACTCGGTGGAAATTCAACATTGCCTCCTCAAACCGCTCGTGTAGAATGTCTAATGTGACATAAGCTATGTGGAGGCGCGAAGTCGAGCAATTTAAATAAGTAATCATCAAGCTATGGTCCACATCGTGGTCGTTCTCCAAGAAATATAGAATGATGACACATCCGACCCAAGATCCATACAAAATGATGACTTTTTCAAGCTGTATTTAACGGTCTTGGATCTTATACTGATCAGAGGTCAGCAATGAATCGCTTTTTCGCTACTAATAAGTACTCATGAAATTTTGAATATGAGTGAGTCAACAGTATTGAAATCCAACTACTCTGATTCATTCGTACTCAGTACAACATTGATTTATAAGTACAAGTTGCAATGAGTATGAGTACAACGTTGACATTAAACTCATACCATTCGAAATATGTTTGATTCATACGCCTACTCATTTAGATTCATAACTTTAGAAAAATACTTCAAATAATACTTATAAATGGTTCTATTGACTCGATTTATTCATCAAAATTTACAGTCTTAGTTGTTGTTCTTGCATTTACAAAGGCAGAAGAAAGACACATAAGCAAAAAAGACAAAGACAGCAAGGAGAGCAAACACACAACTTTCTAGAGAGTATTTTAGTGTTCGTAAGCGAATCATACTTATTTTGTGATTCGTGTATACGATGAGTCATGGAGAGTCGAAATCAATAACATCATACGTGTTGTTAAGTACGAGTACCATGAGTATTTCAAATTTTGAGTATGAGTAGTATGAGTATGACATTGAAATAAGTATGAATACGTATAAGTATCAGAAATTATTATAAATTATTTTGAATACTCATTGCTGACCTCTGATGCGGATTAGTATTGCCTCAAATTCTCACAATTTAGTTTGTTCAAGTTCCTATTCATTTAGAATTGGGTATCAGCACTGAAGACAATTTTTCGATAAAAATTTGGGTCAGTTGCCAACTACTTTAGAGGCCACTCAGCGAACGAGCATCGTTCATTGTAATTTGGAGAAACAAACTGAGTTAATCACAACTAATTTGACAGCTTCAACAATATATCCGTCAGCAACGGTCAACGTTTGAAAGATCCTATTGTAAATTTTTCCAGCGTAGGAAAAAATATTCGTGGCATGTGACAATGTTCAAAATGCTTAGAAAGGCTTGCGTTTTTATTATTAACAAACTCAGCAACGAACTATACTTTCAAGATATTGAATTTTCATAAATCACGGTGTGTGGTAGATGTGTTATTTAATTGGTCTTTACGACCTTTTAGGAAGGATTACAACCTAGTGTCTCACACCATCCATTTTACCCTAAAGGATTGTATAGAACCCAAGTAAGCTTTTCTCTTTGATGTTGCCGCCAATTTAATCTGGCCTAACATTTGGACAAAGATGAATAGTAAAAAGTAGATGGGTCAGGCCTATTTTAGAAATACTTCTTCAAAATCCTAGTCGCCGTAGTCTACTAGGAGGTGTGTTGCCTTATTAGATATGAGGCCACCGTTTAAACATCTGCAAAGGAACGAAATTTGAAAAAAAATTTTTCGGCGACTGGGAATAAATAAAATTACCATGAAATGCTTCTCAAAAAATTTTTGTTTTTCAAACTGTATGTCCGGTCGCTCATGTATAAAATTAACACGCACACGATTTAAGAAAAAAACACGACCCTAAGAAAAAAACAAAGCAAAATCAACTCGCATGTACTCAATTTTGAACGTCTCCATTTTATGATATGTTTGCAAAAACGAAATCAAAAACTATCGTTCGTATCATGGCAATTTTATTTTTACTCTCAGAGTTTTTGTTAAAGACCTGCTGAGAGGAAGTCGCCGTAGAAATATTTTTTGTATTTTGTTTTGATGTCTAGCCTGGGGCTCGAACCCTGGCTTTACGTCTAATAAGCCAACACACTACCTACTAGACTACGGCGCCTTTATTAACTGTAAAGGCATTGTTAAATTTTGCAGAGAACACAGAAATTGTACAGTGGATGACTGGAAACATGTGATCTGGTCAGACGAATCAAAATTCAATAGCTTTCAGTCCAACGGTAAGCAATATTGCTGGCGCCGCCATGGGGAAAGAATTTAAAGACATCATGTTAAGGAAACGGTGAAACACGGTGGAGGAAATGTCATGGTATGGGGGTTGCTTTACATGGTGGCACCTCGGACCACGGCAAAGAATCAATAACATTATGAAAAAAGGAGATTATTTGAGAATTTTGCAGACCCATCTTCACGTTTTTGTAGACAAGAGCGCCTATCCTGCGCAAGGAGTACTTTTCCAGCTGGATGGTGACCCCAAACACACCACCAAAATCGTTAAAGTATGGCTTAGTGAGCAAAATTTTTAATTAGTGCAGAGTTCCGACCTCAATCCGATTGAGAATTTGTGGTCAATCGCGAAGAGACGGTTGGGACAGTACCGATCGGCCCCAAGCAATTTAGATGAGCTTTGGCAACGAATTCATCAGGAATGGACAAATATTCCGAAAGAAATTCTAGAGAATTTGGTGGAGGTTTTACATAACAAGGGTCTTTGGACTATATATTAAAAATACTCGTATTCCATAAAATTTTGGAATGGTGCAAATTTGAGTACATCCGAGTTATTTTCCTCTTTTTTTTCTTAGATTTGATCATCTTAGTTCTAAAATTTATATTATTTTGTTAAGTACTAAATACTAAATAAAAAACGATAAAAAAATTTTGAAATTGTTCAGAGTACAAACATATACTCATTTGTGCACCCCACTGTATGTCCTCAAAGGCATACAATTGCTTACAATTTTTGTTGCTTAGTTGAGTAGTTCGAGCTCAAAGACTAGAATTTCTTCATTGGTTCTTAGTCTTGAATTTCTTCATACCAAATAATAATGAAGACGAGCTTAAAATCTTTCTAAGCCCTTATGATTTTAAATTAAAACCAGTGCTTTGTATGTAATTTTATGTGTGTATGAAAATGAAAACAAATTTATTTACAATTCCATTATAAATACAAACTTACAATTAAAAAACATGTATTATTTAAAAAATAAATCCTTCCTATAAAAAAGAAAATAATAATAAAACAGGATAACAAGAGTATTATGAGTATATTGTACCCATAAGGGACACATGTACATTGTAGGGTTAACAAAATATTACAATTTTTTAGGGGCGTCTTTATATCATAAAAAAACGAAACATTTTCAACAGGAATATTTAAACAATAATTTAAAACTAATTTTTCAATAATGAACCCAATACGATGAGTCAAAACATACATATCGTTGGTCTCATGTAGAAAGGCCCTAACTCGCACTTTTTTCGAAATCGTTTTTTTTTGTAATTCCAATGCATTTAACACAAATACACATTGGAATCACAAAAAAATCAATTTCGAAAAAAGTGTGAGTTAGGGCCTTTCTACGTGAGACCAACGATACAGTGAGCATCAAAAGAAATGGTACATTAAAAAAATTTGTATATATTAATAAATTAACGTTATTTTTATTTTAAAATTCTTTCATTAACAGTTTTTTAAAATTGAAACAAAAAAAAATTCACAAAAAATTTCGAAATTTTTTCGGGCACTCTCCTTAAGCGGTAAAAGTTGGGTTTGGTGATTGCTGGAATTTTATATTTAGTGTTTAGGTTATTTTGATGCTCACTGTATGTATTTAAAACTCATCTGTAAACATAAATCTAAATTGTAATGCTAGGCTTATGAAATGACCAATTTACACATGGAAAGTTATCGAGCAAGTTATCGAGTGTCTTCCGTAGACACCAACCTGTTGCAAGAAAACTTGCCCTGTGTAAATTGCCATGTATATGTATATTTTCTAATTTTATGACTTGTTTTTGGCTGGCTGCCTTATTTTTTTTTCTTTGTAAGCTAAGTAAAGTTGTGTTAGGGTTTTGAAAATATTGCCTCTGCCTCTAGGTTAATAAAAATTAAAAAAAAAAATCTCTTATTTTTTTTGAAAACAATTCTAGAAATTTATTTAATTGTTGTTGTTGTTGTTATAGGGCTTATCATTTAATGTATGGCCTCAATGTCTTATTTAAAGAATCTCTTCTTTTTCTTCTTTTCCACTTGCGGTGCCTCCATCGATACTTGTCTGCGTGGCAACAATGGTGGTGCATTTTCAAAATCACTACCCTCTGCCTCATCATTAGCACTAGCCGGTGAAGTTGGCCGGCTCGTGGGCCTTAAAATGGATGCTGGTGGTGGTGGTGGTTGTAGTGGTGACTTGGGTGTAGCCGTTGATAAGGCTTCCATGTCGTCTTCAGTTATTTTATCTAAACGTGAGCCATGCACTGAAGCTATATCTGAAGGCGTTTTAATTTGTGAGGCCTGTTCACCCATTTCACTTGCCTCATTAACACCCAGAGTGGCCCCAATCTTGGCACTAGCATCCTTAAATGTATCACTCAGTTTAATTTGCACCACATTGATGAACATCGATGTTAAGGCCAAGCCAAAGATAAGATAAATAATGCTGCACATCATGAATATGGGATGATTTGGCACCAAATCACCAAAACCAATCGTAGACATGGAGATGAAGACAAAGTAGAAAGCCTCAAAATATGTCCAATCCTCCCACAGGTGATAGACAAATGCCCCCAACAATATATATGTGATGAGTAGTATGGATGCCAATGTAATTGGCAAATTAAACTCATCATCGACAATAATTGTTTCGGGATACGGTGATGTTGGCGTTTCGGGATGTGAATTACCCAGTGACCTATTGGTTTCGGTTGCTTGCGATTCAATATCTGTTTCCGCAGCCGCACCAAAGAATTGACTTGGCCTTCGGAAGGCCATATCATATACGTTCGAGAATCCAGTCATTGCATCGCGAACCTGTTGCTGTTTGCGTATTTTGCGACAAGTGCCCGTGTAATATAGGCGTCTTACGTAGCCCCAGACAAATTTAATGGCTCTGGTGAATAGTTTACCAAAATCCGCCAACAATATCAGGAACATCGGTATGCCAATGATGGCGTAAGCAATTGTCAACGATTGGCCAAGGCTGGTTTTGGGTGTTATGTGGCCATAACCTGGAAAAATAAAACAAAATTAAATTCAATTCAAATTGATTTGTTATTACAAAAATGTTAAAAATCTAATTCAAGTTTCTCAATCAAGAGAGGAGAGATATAAAGTATAAGCTCTGTTAAGATTAGACCGTACACTGCAAAAAATTTCAACGATAATTTCATTTGTAGGTCACCTTAATAGCTTATAAATCAAACATGAAAGAATTATATGTAATGAAATTTCTCTTCTGCAACGCAGGAGTACATCATTAGGCCCCTGCTGTACTATAAATTTGATTACATGCCCACATATTGTTACGTTCTTACCTTTTAAAAACATTTAAAATAAAGGCTCGTAGATTGCAAATAAAATAAAAATAAATCTGGGTTTAGTTTTAATTAAATTTAATTAAAATTCTTTATCGTACGCACATTTCTGTGTGTCACTGTTCACAACTTGATGTAAACAACAACAATTGCTCTTCGTTGTTATTCCTCTGTTTATACCCTTTGCAGAAACAATAACAATTACTAGACAATTATTCTACACATCTTTGTAACGGAAATCATCAAACCACAACTACCCTCTTCAAACACACCGCGTCTTCACACAAGACTGACTGAACTTTACTAACTCAGTCGCCTGCTTTGCCTTGCCTTTTATATGACAGGATAAACAGTCTGATGAATATTCTTGAAGGTGACTTAGAACGACAGATTTGCGAAAAGTAGCTACACTTTGAGGAAAAATGAATTAAAAACAATTTTGTTCAAGATGTTCGAGAGCTGAAGATTAAACACGGAGGGCTTGTTTGCTAGGCCAAATCACTACCACTGGGACTAATCAACTTAATTAATACGTCGCCGTAGTCTAGTAGGTAGTGTGTTGGCTTATTAGACGCAAAGCCAGGGTTAGAGCCCCAGGCCAGACAAAATACAAAAAGTATTTCAGCGGCGACTTCCTCTCAGCAGATTTCTGGCAAAAACTCTGTGAGAGTAAATAAAATTGCCATGAAACAAAAGTTTCTCAAAAATCTGTCGTTCGGAGTCGACTTTAAACTGTAGGACCCGCCGTCAGTCATGCATAAAATTAACACACACAACATAAGTGCTGTGAGAAACTAGGACGTTGTACAATGGGTCAATTCGACCTCCGGGTACTGTACTTGTCTTAATTGACAAGTAAACGTCCTCTAACATAACCTAACATAACTTAATTAATAACTAACTTAACTTTTAACTTTTTTACTTCTTAAATTTAATGACAACTCTGGTATATGGCTCTTTATTAAAAATTAAGCCTTTTACGAAATAAACCTACATTATAAACATAACAACCCGATCCGATGATGAGGCCGTAGAGGTGGCCGATCTGAACCTAATCTAGTGAGAGCGTCAGCCAAGTCATTACCGAGTATTCCGCTATGACCCGGAACCCAGCTTAGACGGATTCGGTCTGCTCTAAAAGTTATTAACGACTCCTTGCACTCGCATACAAGCCGTGATTTGCACTAGACCGACGCAATGGCCCTTAGGACAGCCTGACTGTTAACGAAGATCGTATAAGATTTCGAATCCGAACTAGGCTTAACAAATTGCGAAGATCTCTACCTGAGACATGCTATAATCATCCTTTGACCTGAAATGAAGTTCAAGACCGAGTTCCCTACAGAAAAAACCACAGCGCCTGTACTTCAGTCTTACTTCGACCCATCTGTGAAGATGGGTATACCTTTCTGCCCCTGGAGTACCGCACCATTCCATAGTGCCCTATCTGGTATAAGTATCCTCAAACCAGGCAGGAATATAGCCTCAGGCACAATGTAGTCGGTGGCTTTTTCCGAAAGTCTTTATCTCTCCTCAGGAATGACGACGTTCAGAACTCTAGAGTTTCCTATCAAGCACTGTTTCCAGCAGCCCGATTCCCTCAGATGTATGGCACTACGCGCTGCATACTACTTGACATATAAATCAAGCGGAGTCAGGCATAGCAGCCTGAGGGCAATAACACGGCTTAGTTTCTTGAAATATTTTTGTTGAATTGGAGGCACAAAAAACCACGTAAGAAACAAGCACAGCCCAAACTACCAAATTTTTTGTCGTAGATTTTTCCTCGCCTTTTTGAAGATGGGCCCATGGCATCAACTGGACAATATGAATCTAGAAGACATGCGGTTTCAGCACTTTTAGAATGCAAATATACAAGGGAAAGTTGGACAATTGGTGCGAGATTAGTATGTGATAGTCTGAACAAGCTCACATAGTCCCTTTGACTACACACCGAGTTACGTCAGAATTCATGGAAATGACCGCGTATATGAATTTGCCAGAAGGGAAGGTTTTGCATCGTTGATGGGTTCGAGAATCTTTCTGTGCAAAGTGAAAAGGAATTTGGAAAGGTACATTAGTTAAAAAGGATGATTGATGGAAGATGGGATCCCTCTAAGCAGATTTCAGACAATCTAAGCTTGGCCATTACAACTTTTCAGTCAGAATTAAGATCTAGGTTCTAAAATCGACTCCGAACGATAGATTTTTAAGAAACTTTTCATGGGAATTTCATTTACTTTCACGGTTTTTACCAAAAATATGCTGAGAGGAAGTCGCCTAAGAAATATTTCTTCATATTTCGGTTTGTTGGAGAAGTAGGACCTGGGGTTTGAACCGTGGCCAAACGTCTAAAAGACTGCGGCGACAAAAGTACACTAGGAAGGGAAAGGAAGATTGATAAAGGCTGGGACCCTGAAGTCGCCGTAGTCTAGCAGTAGTAGTACGTTAGGCTTATTAAACGTAAAGCCAGAGTTCGAGCCCCAGGCCAGACATCAAAACAAAATACAAAAAAATATTTCTTCGGCGACTTCCTCTCTGCAGATTTCTAGGAAAAACTCTGAGAGTAAATACAAAATGCCATGAAAAAGTTTCTCGAAAAATCTGCCGTTCGGAGTCGACTTTAAACTGTAGGTCCCACCACTCATGTTTAAAAAATTAACACACACAACATAAGTGGTGTGAGAAACTAGGACGTTGTACAATGGGTCAATTCGACCTCCGGGTACTGTACTTGTCTTAATTGACAAGCATACGTCCTCTAACCTAACCTAACCTAAGGCTGGGACCCTGCTAAATTTAAGTCGCTTTCAGACAATCGAAGCTTTAGCGAACTTGCTAAATAAAATCCTTGCGGGGTTAGTCTAAGAATAATGATTAGCATATGGATGGGATCAAGGATCATGTGTTCGGAATAAAGATGGCGGGAATAAGTAGACTCTGTGTACAGAAAAACAGATGACGAGAATACGTACTGAAAACCTATGCAACGTTAACGCATTTCTTAAGATAACACCAGGCTACTTATTACGTACTAGGAAGAGAGTTATTCTTACTGACATCGATTAGCAGCCTGAGTATTGTAGGCCTCAGAGTATTATAGGGAAACTTTGTATAGATTCAGGGAAGTAAAATATATTTTTTGATCGCAGTACTTCTACGTAGAGAGCAACTCTGCAAGTGCAAAAGGCCGCATTAGTTCCAGCAATACTCAACATTCGTTTTCATTGCACAAAATTAGATTTTTTAACAAGACTCTCTACCATCCCATAAAAGGCGTGAAGAACTCGAGTCCTCAGTTTTATTTTTACACAAAAATGAGTACCGTGTGTTTAAAATTCTCGAGCCTACAGTACTCCTAATCCATACATGCGCCTTACCGGGAACTAAACAAAATTGCAAGTCATGCAACGAAATCTTTCCGTGCAGACTGGATAGAATAGCGGGTGCACAAAGGCATTCACACAAAGTACTAAAGAATCGATTTACCTATGGTTGTTATCACAGTCCAACAATATAAAATGCAGTTGACAAAATTCCATGATTTTTGCCCCGGGAAATATCGTATGCCTAAATCGCCCATTGCGTGCAGTTCCTCTTCGAATTTACGCAGCTTTTGACGCGCCAAAGATTTCCAATCGTCCTCTCTGTAACGATGTGCAAAATAAATTCATGTGAATGAAAAGTTCTTTCTGTTCGGAAGTTCAAACCAAACCTCATACTGTGACTGTGGGACCACAAGTAATCTATGAAATCCCTTTTGACTTTACGAACTTCACACTTGTAGATATTCTCGGCGGCTCCTTCCGTGTAACGGAACATAAGACCACCAAAGCCAACAAGTAGTATCAACATAATGGTATGGGCAAAGCAACGATTGCGCATCCTTTTGATCTCCTGGATATCTTGCTTGTGATCAGTCTTGTAAAGGCGCCACTGCTGCCAGGCTTCTTTAAGGAAGGCTTTGGCAAAAGCTTTAGAAACTAACTTTTCAGGCTCGGCTTGTGGTTGTGGTTCAGTCAATAACTGTTCTTGATCCTTGATGAAGGTTTCTTTGGTTGTCGATTTCCGGAATAAATTCAAAAGTTTCTGAAAGAAACCGGTTGTCTTAGGAGGGGCGGCGGTAATTGCTGGTTCGCTTTTGGTCACTTGTGCTGGTTGTGTTACAATAAGTTCGGGTTGAGGTTGTTCTTTTAGCATTACCGGCGTATAAGTGTTTACTTTGTCTTGGAGTCCTTCTAAACTTTGTTTTCTTCGTGCTTCTGGGCGATGCAAAGATTCGCTTCTACGCACTTGCCTTTGCCTAAGCTGGGATTCACGATCTGTCTCAAACTCCGTGGTGGTGGTGGGGGGTTCTGGTTGTAGATTAGATTGTCTTTCACATTCCAATTCACCACGATCACTGAGTTTTCTAATCATTTCGGCTCTTGCTTCAGGCGTTTTAGAACGTCTTTGGGGACGCACAGGCGAAAGAGAATTATTACGGCTTGCAGAACGTCGTGCAGGCGGTTGTGGCGGAGGACCTCTAACACTGGCTGCAGTCATAGTACTATGATGTCTTCTGATCGGTGACAGCTGCTTAGCCAAGCGTCTGGCCTGCAATTCCTCTGCAGTTTCAGTGTCTGAGGACGAGAATTGCGTGGAGGACTCTTCGAAATTGCCACTATGGCGATTGCGTTTTGCTGGTAACTTTACTTCAGCTCTCTCCAATCTTAGGCTGTGTATCAAACGCTTACGCTCTTCTTCACCCTGTGGCAATTTTATGCGATCGCTTAGCTTGCGATAGGATTGTAAGAGGCGTTTCCTCTCCTCATTGTCTAACATTTGTTTGTATTTCAATTTGTGTTCACGTTTTTCACGTTCAAACAGTTTCTTTTCGTTGTCGAAACGTTTACGTTCGTTTTCAAAACGTCGAAGATTTTGTTCCAAACGTGATAGGTTTTCATCGGCTTCCGTTTGTATGGGAGCCGAAACTAGTTTAGTTTCAGGGGATAGAGTTCTGCTTCGGGATTGCAGTTCGCCTTCACTGGACTCCGCCATTTCCTTATTACGCGGCATTGAGAGGCTACGTTTGACAGTGCAAATTAGTTGTGTGGCCTCTGGCTCTGAGAGACGCTCGGCTTCTCTGGGCTGCGAAAGTGAGCGGGCAGCTGCCGTGGCGAAATTTTTATCTCTTCTCCGTAGGATTTTACTTTCATGAGCCGATAATGTAGAGCGTGGCGGTCGGATTTGCATTCGTATCACTTGAGCCTCCTCCGAGCCAGTTGTGCCATCCACTAGGCTGTTATCATCTTCAGATGACATGCGACGAAAGTTGGGATCTGGGGTTTTCTCACGTAAAGAACGCCCTACCACTCTGCGTCGCCGGCGTAAGCTAGAGCTTGCCGAAGCAGTTTCCTGGTGTTCATGATCCATGATTAACTTTGTTTAGTGCAATTCCCAAAAAGAGTCTTAAAATCTCTTCAATACTGTTGTCCGATATTTTTTGATGAAATTCTTCACTTCATTCGTTTCGTTTTGGTTTTTCCTTTCGCTTTCGTTTTATTTTCTATTCAGCCATTAAATTTTCCGCTTGTTTTTCTCTCGTTTTTTTTTGTTTTTTTCACTTTTCAAACACACTTCCGAATTCTATTTTTAAAAAGTCCCCGAAATTGTGTGCCTCACCACCACAAACAATTGTACTCCCCGCCTTTCTCGTTGTCAAAAAGCGATCATAGAAATTTTTAAATATTTTTTGTTGGTTTTTATTTTTATTATACAATCATCATCTATACATATGTACATACATATGTATGTATGTCGAAATAAAATGAAAAATTTTTTTTTTTAAATTGAAAATCGCAAATCTCTTCCAAAAATTTTCTTTTCAAATATTTTCGTTGCACTTGTTTAATTAATTTTTCATAAATTTTCTAATTATAAACGCAGTTAATATACACATTTTTGTTGTTGTTGTTGCTTAATTTCCATTTTCTTTTCAGATTTCGTTTGTATTTTTATCAGAATTCAACTCAAATTTTTTTTTAAAAATTATTCGCACTTTTTTATGTGATTGCCATGCCTCGTATATGTACGTGACGATCACTTCGTTGTCTAAAAATGAACTGCTTTTGGTTTCACTTGCGCTCATAAATGTCGATTGGAATTTCGAATACGATCAGAACACAATTTCAGTGTTGCAAAACTGAAATTTTGAAATGGTACTGAATTATAACGGAAAAAGTACTTTTTTTGCTGCAAATAGTACTTTTGTAAAAGAGATAAAAACATTATAGATCATTATAATCCTTCAATCAGGGGTGCGACCCAACTTCTCACACCATTTATTTTGTGTGTGTTAATTTTATACATGAGAGGCGGTGGTATGCAAGTCAGCAATACTGGTAGTCAGTGGTGTGAAACCTATAGGTCTACAGGGTGGCTGATATGTATTGCAACCAACTTCAGGTTGTTATCATTTGTAAACCGTTCGTCTGACAGCTGACAGATTTATTCCAGTGACAGTTCATTTTATTATTTACAAGCTTACAAAAGCATTTTGATCTATTGCATTCAGAACAAATGTTGTTCGTGATGGAATTCAAGCGTGATAGTGGCTGGAAAACCCCAGGTGGCTATCGTTAGAGTCCTCCAGCATTTAAATGTGAATAAATCTTTTGTTTCTCGTACCATTGCTCGTTACCGTGATACTGGCAGTGTTGCATCGCGTCCAAAAAGTGGACGAAAAAAAACGAAATTATCCGTAAAGTGAAGGCCAGATTTGATCGAAATCCACGCCGCAATGGTAGAAAAATTGCTCGTGAGCTGAACATATCGCGAGAACGGATGCAACACATATTGAAAAATGAGCTTGGACTAAAGCCACTGAAGTTCCAAAAAAGTGAAAGAGCTCACCGATGGACAAAAAAAAAGTTAGACTGGAAAGAGCCAAGGAGTTACTTTGCACGAAAGTGGCCAGTTACCGAATTTGGTTTTCTCTGATGAGAAGCCATTCCAAATTGAGCAGTTTGTGAACAAACAAAATGATCGGGTTTACTTGCCAATGAGGTCAGCTGAAAATTTACACCTGCGATTGGCCACCAGAACTCAAGCGCCGCCGATGGTAATGGTGTGGGTCGCCGTAACGGTCGACGCCGATGGTTGCTCCCCGTTCGTATTCAAAATAAATGCCGAATATTATCGGGAAAATGTCTTAAAGACAGTATTGAAGCCCTGGGCAGACAAAAATTTCCGCCGCAGGCAATGGACATTCCAACAGGACTCAGCACCACCGCACTCAGCATGCGCCAACCGAGAATGGCTTAAAAAGGAGGTTCCTCGCTTCATTTCTACCGCATAATGGTCACCAAAATCTCCGGATTTCAATCCGCTGGACTTTGCACCTGGGGCATTTTGGAGAGTAAGGTTCTCACTAAAAAATACCAAAGTGTCGATCATCTCAAGACGGCGCTGCGCCGGGAGTGGGCCAAAATACCGCAGAGCCATTTTCGTGCAGCCTGTGATGGCTTTGTCTGCCGTTTGAAGGCCATAATTCGTACCAAAGATGGCCAATTCGAACAAATCTAAACTGATTCTAAAATTTGATGTTAATTCCAACATTTTTTGATTTTGAACAATAAAATTAAAAAAAAAATTAAAAAAAATATAGCGCTTTACTTTGCTGCATTATATATCAGCCACCCTGTACAAGCAAGTGAACGGAAGAAAGTGTGGGAGACTGAAAACGTGCATGGAGAGACAGTAAATGTCGATGACGCCAGAAAGCGAACCATACAACACTGCCAAGAGAAATGGAACACTGAAACGAGTGGTAGCTGGACGGCAAAACTTCTCCCAGATATTACCCGCTGAATAGAGAGGAAATTTGGTGAGGTTAACTACTATTTTACACAACTGTTATCCGGACACGGTTACTTTTGTAAGTACCTGTTTAAACACACTTTCTTTCATTGTGAGAGATGGAGATTGGAAAGACGGAATCTTGAGGCCAAAGTCGGCGTCTGTACTGTCGAGAACTTCTGCGAAGTAATTCTAAAGAGCGATTAGAATTGGAACAGCATAGCCAATTACACTGAGGCCTTACTGATGAAATCAAAGAAGATTGACTTGGATGAGAGAATTAGAATGGATGTTTAGACACCGTCGCGGATTTTGCTGTGCAATCCGGAAGCGGATATGGATATAAAGGGGCCAAATGGCCAAACGGACTCCACTTCGAAGTAATACCACAGTAGTTCCAGAGTGGACACAAAGCGTTCAAAAGAGGAGGGAGAGATTTAGTGGGTGAGGGCCCCACACACGGGGATAGTGACGACTTCCCCTATGGTGCTGTTAGGTACATTTACTCCTCCTCAGCGTAAAAAAAGAACACGTGTGGCGGGACCTACTAGCGACTCCGAACGAGAGATTTTTGAGAAACTTTATCGTGGCAATTTTATTTCCTCTCAGATGTTTTGAAAGAATGAAGTAGCCGGAGAAATATTTTCATATTCCAGCGCACTACCCACTAGACTATTTATTTATTTGTATTTAATACACATACGTCCCGGAACAGAAAATCTAACGACTTATTCATGTTCCTCACATACAAGACAAAAACAGGTGACTCGGAACGTAATAAAACGTAAAAGCCCCGTTTAGTCAAACGTCAATGGAACGTAATGTAACATACGTTCGTTTTGTAGCATATGAAAAGCAATGGAAATGCTTACCGAGATTACATTACGGTTCGGCAAGCGTTTTCATTGTTTTCCGTATTCTTAAAACGAACGTACGTTCCATGGCCGTTTGGCTAATCGGAGATAAAGCCTTACATTACGTTGAACATGTTGGGCTAATGCATTAATAAATGAAAAGCTTAAGACATAAAATATGTAATAATAAAAAAAGTACTGAAAGCGTTGCGGGAAAACTGTGGTATTTTTGAATTGCAAAAGTACTGAAAAAAAGTACAAAAGTACTGAATTTTTCAACACTGGTTTGCCTGGTTTGCCGTCATAATGTCTCTTCAAAATATTCATTTTGTTTTCAAAAGAGAGAAAAATTTTAGGTCAACAAAAAAAAATATCACGATAAAAGCCGAAGCAATTGTAAACAAAACAAATATTCACAACAACGTTCAGTCTACTGTAAAGGACCTATTTACTCAATTTTATGATCACATACATTATCAGAAACATTAAAGAGTGATTTCATTTTGAATTGAAATAACTAATAATAAATAACTTCTCGTATACTATTATTTATTGAGCGTTGCGGTAATCGCATCAATTCGGTTAGTTTAGTAATATTTTCTAACAATTCGACCATGTACTCTCGTTCATGGACCGGTGTCCCAATAGGCGTGTCTTCTTTAGACATGGCGGATAAAATCTTGACCTCACCACCGTTCCAATGGGAATTAATTTTTCCGGTGTTCAAGCCCCTACGATGCTCTTTCGAAAGGATTTCTGCTAGTGGCATTATCTGATATGTGGGCCAAGTGCGCCACCATCATATCATTGCAGTCGTTTGATCTCGACGGTCGGGGGCCTGCTTGCCCACCTCTCAATACCGCCGGCACTGGGCTTCTTACATCCGTAACTTTATCATTCTTTGTTGAATTTGAATCCATATTTTATTGTTTTGCGATCGTACCCATATCATTTTATACCTATTGACAGTTCCTGGAAACAGATGCTGCCTAAAAAGCAACTCAATATGGGTCAGACGCTGTTAGAACTTTGGTTTGATACTTATTTATGGGTGGTATCGGCTCAGCCCGTCGCAAAAACATCAAAAGACAGTAAAAATCTTTTAAGTTATGCCCTCCTTCTGTGCCACTTTTGGTCGAAGACTGCTCATTCAATATTCCCAGTGAACCTACATACATATTTGTAGGCCCTTCAGCTATCTGCCACCTTGCTGACCCCCACAGTAGCCCAAGCTAAGCTCTGTGACTGCAGTAGGTAGTGTGATGACTTATTTGCGTGAGGCCAGTTTATAAACCCCAGGTCAGATATTCTCGATCAAAATAAGATATGAAGAAAATATTTCTTTGGTGACTTCCTCAGAAGATTTCTGGCAAACACTCTGCCATGAAAAGATTCTCCAAAATTTGTCGTTAGGAAAAACGGTACTCAACTGTATTTGCTAAAAGCTAACTATTACAGGGCAACCATTCATAGGATGCTTCATTAGTGTCCTTACTAATAAGTATTTAAATAATTTCTATCAACAAAATTGCAAAAGATGTCACTGTCAGTTGTAGTAAATTGGTTATTGTCTGTACTTAAATTATTCATTCCTTTGTTCAATATTGCCAGAGTGAAATACTAACATCAAACGGCTGTTTCACTAATTTAAACAGAATTTTAAATACTCTGTGTTCTGGAAGCTATAATTCACTCTACCAAGTTTTTTTTTTTTTTTTAGAGAAAATAACATCGTAACCTGTGCATCAGACAGATTTATAATTTGGTGAACAAATAAAATTAATTTGTAAAATTAAAACAGAAAGTCGCCTTGGACAGAGTATAATAAACTGGATTTCAGCATTGGTCGTTCACTCGGCACCCATCCCAGTATGGTTGAATGTATTCAAATTAAAAAGCGTTAGGAACATTCTGCGTCTATTGGCATTACAAGTGCCAATTTAGCACCATGGATAAGTTCATGTGGAAAGCAAACTAAGCTCTCGAGATCAAGCTTACTGCTACGAAGCACCGAGCCAGCTCAATAGGTATACATTTGACAATGAGCCTTTGTTCCCCTCTAAATCTTAGAAATCTTGCTTACTTAATTAATTGGCAATTGCAACCATTTAGTAAGGATTACCAGCATCTTACACCACCCATGTTGTGTATGCTAATTTTACCCATGAGTGGCGGCGATTCCTACATTAACTTCGAAGACCGATTTTTGGAAACTTTTCTTGGCAATGTTATTTACTCTCAGAGCTTGTGCAGACTGCTGAGAGGAAGTCGCTGATGAAATTGTTTTTCCATATTTCGTTTTGTCTGAGATATTTGAGAAGGGTTTTCAATCAGGGGCTCACGTTTAATAAGCCAACGCATTATCTACTAGACTACGGCGAAGCAATATACCTAATTACAGCTCGCCAACTGTCGGTGTTGCATACGATCCCAGCAAAGAGTCCGTCTAAATCCATGGGTGTCAGAAATTGAAAGTTAAATTTGCTTTCTTTTTTCTTTAAAGAAGAAAATTTCAATAAAATTGAACATTATTTCGGGCAAAGATCATTGGAAATGCCAAAAATAAATTGATTTTTGAAAATTCTGCTGAAAGTGCTGTTGAAATAAAAATGATTTACTTGCACAGACACACTGTGTGTTTTCATGGATCACTCGCTCGTATTGCAATATTTTCTTGTTTTCAATTCTTTTTTTTAATACTCAGCACTTCAACAAAAAAAAAAAAAAATCTTTAGAACAAGTATGTGTTTACGTTATGGAATAAAAGTTGAAAATTGTTTTAAAAATCCAATGACGTCATCGATGAATTCGTGAAAATTTACTTAAAAAAGGAAAAGCAACATGCAATTGAACAAGAAGCAATTGAATTGAATGTAAAGGAAATAGAAACAGTTTAAGTTGAATTTTAAGAGTGCTACTCTCCGTTGTTAGTCGGTTCTTTACAGCAAATTTGTTTAGTATAAAAAAAGTTTCGTGACATGTGATAATGCCAAAAAAATACAACTGAAGAGGCAACAAAGAAATGAGTGTTTTAAAGTGTTACTCCCTCTCTTGTTAGTTAGTTTTGTTTAGTATAAAAAAAGATTCGTGACATGTGATAATCCCAAAAAACACAACTGAAGAGGCAACAAAGAAATGAGTGCATTTGGAGTGCTACTCTCTCTTGTTAGTCGGTTTTTAGAGCAAATTTGTTTAGTTTAAAAAAAGATTCGTGACATGTGATAATGCCAAAAATACAATTGAAGTGAAAAAAATGAAATGATTGAATTTTACTATTAAAATTCATACTGAGTGAGTTGTTTGCTAACGAAAAATTATCTTGAGTAGTGATCCTAATTTTTAACTCAATGGGTACGTTTACGACAAGAATAGCAGAATTTGATGTGAACAACAGCAAGAGACTACCACCATATACTGATAAACCTTGAAAATCACAACGTTTCAGTCAATGAAGCAACATACCGTGAAAGGATTTCTCAACTTTTTTGCTTAAAATGGAAGACTTAAACTTGCTTGACATGTGTTTTATTTTATGCCTCATGATACGCTAAATTATAAAACTTTGAAAGGACGAGTAGTCGCCATAGTCTAGTAGCTCGTGTGTTGGGTTATTAGACGTGAGGCCAAGGTTCAAATCCAAGGCCAAACATCGCAAACAAAACAAAACATGAAAAAATATTTCTGCGGCCACTTCATTTCAGCAGATTTCCAGCAAACGCAATGAGAGTAAATGAAATTTCCATGAAAAAGTTTCTCAAAAAATCTGTCGTTCGGGGTCGACTTTAAACTGTAGTTCCCGTCACTCATGTGACATACAACATAGGTGATGTGAGAGGCTAGTTCGTAATCGTGACTGTGAAGGGTTGTAATTACGATTTTACCTTTTAAAAACGTTTAAAATATAAGCTCGTATATTGCACATAAAATAAAAATAAATTCGTGTTTAGTTTGGATTAAAATTCTTTATTATTCGCACAATTCTGTGTGCTACTATTCACAACTTGATGTAAACAACAACAATTGCTTTTCTTTGTTATTCCTCTGTTTATACCCTTTGCATAAACAATAACAATTGCAAGACAATTATTCGACAGATCTTTGTAACGGAGATCTTCAAACCACGATTACTCTCTTCAAACGCACCGCGTCTTCACACAAAACTGTTTGAACTTTACTAAGTTACTAACTTTACTAACTAAGGCTTTGCCTTCTCGAGATCCTTACAAATGTAAACATCGCTGTTTCATTATTGTTGTTTGTGTATTTTGTTTACATTTATTATTGTAGTGTTGTTGGTGTATTTTTGTTTACTTATTTATCATTTTTTTATGCTGGTGTTTGTTGCTATGTATATTACGTAGTGCGATAATTTGTAAACAAGTTCATTGCTTTTTTGTTTTTGTAGCTCTTGTTTATAATTTTAATGTGAAGCGATGTAAAAGCAAAACCCCAGTATCGAGATTTTTCATTTTCGTAACAATATTTATAAATCGGATCTTCAATCAATGCTGTCACCCTATCAGTTGTAGGGTGCAATATTTTCTTTATTTATTTTTTTGTTTTTGTATTTGAAAGAAATATAAACCGTGTAGACAATTATGAAAATAAACATTGACAAGCAAAGAAAACAAATATACGCGGTCTGTTTGAAGGGGTATATGCTGAAGCTTCAAATGGCTTTAAAAAGAAAATAAATAAGAATGATGCATTGAATTTCCCGAAATGATTGAATAAGAAGAAAATTAAAAACAGAAGCAGAAAAAAGACGTGTACAACTAAGATTTTCACAAGAATTTCTGCAGCAGAAAAGTAATGACCAGTTCAATAAAATTCAATATGAGTTCAGCACACATTATTATTGAAATGTTTTCAAAAAATTTTGAAATTTTAATTTTGTTTTCTTGTGTATTTTGTAAGGAACCCTAGTCGTTCGACCATTACCTTAAATATTTCACTTACCTTTATTTTTTATCTTAAACTGCAGGTGAATATTTATTTTGATTAAAGCATTCATTCAACCATTCATTCATTTATTTGTTCATTCTTTGAAAGCAATTAACAACTGATTATTCGTTGTTTAGCTTTGCATTCAGGATATCCCGCAGTTTGATCTTTTTAATTGCATTTCAATTTTATTATTCATCGAAAACAAACGCAGTTTTTCATAACAAAAAAAATTCATAACATAAATAAATTTTCTTTTAAGTTGTTTAGAATATACCAGGAATAAAGATAAATAAATGCGAACATTTTTTAAAACATTTTGAACTATAATACATACATATGTCCAAATCAAACACAATTGGTCATTACAGCCCTTTAGTAATGAACAAGGTTTGTAGTGACCAATTATGTATGCACGGATAGTTTCACTAGATCAACTAGGCTTACAGTACATATTCCCAAATCACAGATATCTCATACCATATTCTTACGAAAATGAAAAATCCGGATAGAAGTGTTTTGCTTTTACATCGCTTGACATTAAAATTATAAACAAAAGCTACAAAAACAAAACAATGCGGTAAACAAACCTGTTTACAAATTATCGTACTGCTTAATATAACAACAAACACCAGCATAAAAAAGAATGATAAACAAGTAAACAAAAATTCACAAACAACACTACAAGATTAAATGTAAACAAAATACACAAACAACACAACAATAATAAATGTAAACAACAACGATCTTTACATTCGTAGAGATTGCGAAGGCGAAGACACGAATATTCGCCTTCTCGCAAAACATTATAACATTTTTTCTCCCTCTAAATTGGCCTATGCTTTTATGTTATGAAGGTTTTTCATCTGTCAAAACTTTCGATACTATATGGCTGTGTTCAAAACATTCATCAAACTGTTTACCCTGCCATACAAAAGGCAAGGCAAAGCAGGCAACTGAGTTAGTGAAGTTCAGTCAGTCTTGTGTGAAAACGCGGTGCGTTTGAAGAGAGTAATCGTAGTGTGAAAATCTCCGTTACAAAGATCTGTTGAATAATTGTCTTGTAGTTGTTATTGCTTATGCAATGGGTATAAACAGAGGTTTAACAAAGAAAAGCAATTGTTGTTGTTTACATCAAGTGTTTACATCAACAGTGGTACACACAGAATTGTGCGAACAATAAAGAATTTTAATTAAAACTAACACACAAATTTATTTTTACTTAATTTACAATCTACGAGCTCATATTTTAAATGTTTTTAAAAGGTAAAAACGTACCATTATTATGGTTCGATAGCCGCTATACTTATCAGGTGTAAAGGCTTCAATAGAGCTTACAAAACCTGCTTTCGATCTTGACTTTTCAATGAAAATACTTTGCGAGAAAGTGTTAAGTAGACTCATTTCAAAACAATAGAATCTTAGATACATGCACCTTGCTGTACCCGATTATGGCAATAGATACTGTCGGTGTACGAATCCGATATCAGAGAATGTATGTCGCCACATATTAGTGACCATTAGATCCATAGGGAGTATGTACATCTAATATTGGGCCAGCATACCGAATGTCTCCGGTGGATATATTGTTCCTGAATATAATGAAATTGCAGGGAACAACAAAGCGAATGCGCTTGCAAAGGCGATTACAACTAAAAATTGAATTTAATTTATACGTGGTGAAATACACATTCTTTTGCAGAGGAGCCTTACCAATTGGCGCGCACACACATTTCGTTCAGTGTCTGATGAAGCCGTTTTGGTATTGGCAAAGACAATACCAATAGATATATTGGCGGATGAGATGAGGAGGATATACCTTCGCCGTCTCGAGTACCCGGGACAAATAGCGGCTATAAGAGCGGAGGAACGAAGGACATCCATGTACATATGACAGTCACGATGGGAGAGCAGTTTAAAGGGAAGATGGACATTTCGTCTTGTCCCTGATGTAACCCTTTGGATGAAGAACGGACATTGCGATTTGAACTACTACGTGACCCAGTTCCTAACTGGTCATGGGTGCTTCAGGAAGTACCTGCACAGATTTGGTCATGACACTTCTCCTATATGCCCAAACTGTATAGATGAGGAGGAAGATGCGGAGCATATTCTAACATGCTGTCCCAGATTTAGATGGCCGGGAGAAACGAATTTAGGACCAAACCGGCTAATGGAAGAGCTGTTGAACTGTAGGATTCTATGGAGTCAATATAGTCAGAGAATGGCTGAGGTTATGATAGTACTCCGAAGACTGGAGGAACGGAGGCGAGATTTGACTTAATGTGATAAAGCTTTCAAGCTAATCACCCCTCCGCGAAGTAATACCTTACGGCAGTCCCGCGGGGGGAGAGTGGTTGAAGTGTGTAGGGGGTGGGTTTAGTACGTAGGCACCAGTGATGGTGAATCATGCACTCTTTTGTTGGAACAAAAGTGTCTTTGGAAGATTCCCACATCCGGCGCAAGACAAAGAAAAAAAAAAAAAAAACACTGCCTCTGGGTACACAAGCTGCATCTTGTCTGTCATTGGTGGTACTTGGGAAACTAAGAATGGAATTTATGGAATTCATATCTTCATATAACTATGGAATGGCTTTGAGATGCCAACCAGGAGTTATAATTGTACACACAAGTGAATTAATTTACACAATCCCAACCCTGCATTTCGATTAGAGTTGTCAGTTGCAAGCTAGTCTTGTTAGGTAATCTGTGTGATCAGCTCCAGTTCCACATTCCATTTTATTCCATCGGCGAAGATCATTATATCACCGACACCGATGACAGCTTCTGCAACCCATTCTGTATGTTTGTCCGAAAATGGCTTTTGGTACCATATGGTCGTATTTCAAACCCGAGTGATTCCGATCTATTTAATGCAGTATTGAAGCGTGGCCTACCGTACTCAAGCTAAACGTATTTGAGAACGTAAGTCTCAGTGCAGCCATGTTTTAGGTGACGAATATTTTGAATTTGTTGCGTAATATTACGTATAAAATTTTGCATTTAATTTCTCACTCATTGAAAATGTATTTTTTTTTTCAACGTCACATCTCCTACCATACTATAACGGGGGGGGGAAAGAACCATGAACCATGAACGTGTGTATTGTTATTGAACGAGTGGGGGTATGTTTTGTTTAAATTCCCGTGTTTGGAAAGAAAATATTTTTATTTTTGCTTATAAATATTTAAAATAAATTAAACACACAAATAATTATTATTAAATATGTACGTATAAATGCAAACAATCATTAGAAAACAATTATACAATGAAATAATGATTGAGGGAATGTGCCAATAGCAATAGCGTTACGCCAGAATGAAATTGTTTTTAATAAAAAAAAAAAAGAAAATATTTTTTTATTTATTTTAAATGAAAAAATAAAAACATGAGGAATAACGCAGAAATAACTGAACAAAAAAGAAAGAAACTGTTTTTAACACCAAATAAATTTTGCAATCAAATGATTGAATGCAAATGATTGATCATAAAGAACATCTTAAAAACCGTCATTCATTCATGATACACTATTTGGATGATTGACTACAATTAAATCTACACCCTAGTTGTATACACATCTCTGTCTCTGTTGTATTATTGTTTTAATATTTTTGTTTTTTGTTTTCCAATAAAATTTATGATTTTTTAATTGGAGATTAATTTTTCATCTTTTTTTAAAGATCTCAAAAGCTTATGGATTAGTGGGCATTTTATAATTCGAACATAAAATGAAAATGATTTCTGAATCAGAGGTCAGCAATGAGTAGAATCGTATCATACTTATAATTTCTGATACTTACTTACTTCATACTTATTTTAATATCAAACTCATACTACTACTACTTTAAGTACTCATCAGAGGTCAGCAATGAGTATTCAAAAAGATGAGTAGAATCGGATCATACTCATAATTGCTGATACTTATACACGCATTCCTACTTATTTTTATATCATGGAACCTTTCTACTCATATTCAAAGTTTGAAGTACTCATCAGAGATCAGCAATGAGTATTAAAAATGATGAGTAGAATCGTATCATACTCATAATTTCTGATACTTATTCGCATTCATACTTATTTTAATATCATGAAACCTCTACTCATCTTAAAAGCTTGATGAACTCATCATATTAATAACGTGTATGATGTTGTTGATTTTGACTCTCTTTAACTCAACATATACACGAAGCTCTGTCTTTTTGCTTATGTGTCGTTTTTTCTTTCCTTGTAAATGCAACAACAACTAAGACTGTAAATTATGATGTATGATTCGAGTCAGTCGAATCATTTATAAGTATTATTTGAGTATTTTTCTAAAGTTATAAATCGAAATGAGTAGGCGTATGAATCAAACATAGTTCGAGTGTTATGAGTTTGATGTCAACGTTGTACTCATATTCATTACAACTTGTACTTATAAATCAATATTGTAGTGAGTACGAATGATTCAGAGTAGTTGTATTTCAATACTGTTGACTCACTCATACTTAAAATTTCATGAGTGCTTATGAGTTGCGAAAATCCGATTCATTGCTGATCTCTGATACACATCTCTACCTCTGTTGTAACGGGTGATTTTTTAGCTATTATCTTTTTGGCAACACTGGTTTAAACAGCTCACGCACGTTTCGTGTTTTGTTTCACTGACAAACATACATATTCAGTTTGGTCTATAATTTAACTATGAATCGTCTTACAAACGAACAACGCTTGCAAAACATTGAATTTTATTATCAAAATGCGTGCTCTGTTAAGAAAGTTCATTGCGCGCTTCTTCCATTTTATGGTCAGTTTAATCGATCCACTGAAGCGGCTATTCGGGCTATTGTGACTAAATTTCGTACCAAATTTACATTGTTGGACATTAATCCACCAAAATGCTTACGTAGAGTACAAACTGAACTGAAAATATCGCAGCTGTATCGGCCAGTGTTAATGGTGACCATCAATTATCGATTCGTCGCCATTCGCAGCAATTTTGCCTCTGTTACTTAACAACTTGGAAAATTTTGCGGAAGGATTTAGGTGTGAAGCCATTAAAAGTACAGCTGGTGCAAGAATTGAAGCCGAAAGACCTATCGCAACGCAGAATTTTTGGTGAATGGGCTCTTGGAAAGTTGGCCGAAGATCCACTTCTTTATCGAAAAATTGTGTTCAGCGGCGAAGCTCATTTTTTGGCTCAATGGGTACGTAAATAAGCGGAATTGGCGATTTTGGAGTGAAGATCAGACAGAAGCATTGCAAAAGCCACCAATGCATCCAGAAAAAGACACAGTTTGGTGCGGTTTATGGGCTGGTGGCCCATCATTGGACCGTACTTCTTCAACGATGCTGCGAATCGTAACGTAACTGTGAATGGTGAGCGCTTTTTTTTTGCCCAAAATGCAAGAGCTTGACTTGCATGACATGTGGTTTCAACAAGTCGGTGCCACGTGCCACACAGCACTAGTAACAATGGACTTATTGAGAGGCGAGTTCGGTGAACATTTTATTTCACGTTCGGGACCGGTCAATTGGCCGCCTAGATCGTGCCATTTAACGCCTTTAGACTATTTTTTGTGGGGCTATGTTAAAGCTCCTGTCTATACAGACAAGACCGCTTCAATTGACGCATTGGAAGACAACATTGAGGCATTTATTCCTGAGATATCGGCCGAAATGTTGGAAAGAGTATGTCAAAATTGGACTACGCGGATGGACCATTTGAGGCGCAGTCGCGGTCATGCATGAAATAATCTTCAAACATTAAATTATATGGACCGTACTATCGATTCAAATAAAGATTTCATGCATTTTTCTGAATTTTATGTGTTTTTTTTTTTTTTGAAAAATTTTTCTATAGCTCTTAAAAAATCACCCATTATTATGTTTGAATTTTTTTTATGTTTTCCAATAAAATTTATGATTTTTAATGAGTGATTAATTTTTCATCTTTTTATAAGTTTATAATAAAAGAAATTCAAAAAAATGTTAAAAAGATCTCCATAGTTTACAGCGTAATGGGCATTTTATAATTTGAACATAAAATGAAAATGATTTCTGTTGTGGTTTCATGCAAGACACGGATATTAAAATCTCATAAAAGCGTTTGATTAACTGCGTTCATTTGAAATCAAAGCACAAACCATCAAATATTTTATTTTTTTATAGGATTCTGAAGTATATAAAATACACATGAGTGACTAACACCTACTATGTTATGTTATATTCTCTGTAGTGAGTGAAAGATTTGATTTGACTAAACTTTTCCAATTCTACAGCCTCTCTAGGACAGAGACGTAGAAAATTTAAATAAAAATTTCTTTTATCACAAGATTATTTTTGTAATATCCAAATTATCCTATTAACTATTTATAAAGGGTATCTCTGTAAGGATGGTACTGTTACGTTTTTATCTTTTAAAATCGTTTAAAATCTGAGCTCATAGATTGCAAATAAAATAAAAATAAATCAGGGTTTAGTTTTAATTAAAATTCTTAATTATTCACACAATTCTGTGTGCCACTCGGTTCACAACTTGATGTAAACAACAACAATTGCCTTTTTTGTTATTCCTCTGTTTACACCCTTTGCATCAACAATAACAATTGCTAGACAGTTATTCGACAGATCTTTGGAAAGGAGATCTTCAAACCACAATTAGTCTCTTCAAACGCACTGCATCTTCACACAAGACTAACTGAACTTCACTAACTCAGTCGCTTCATTTGCCTTGCCTTTTATATGGCAGGGTAAACAGTCTGATGAATGTTCTTGAAGGCAAATGTTCATGATTTCGCCTTCTCGAAATCTTTATGAAGAGATTGTTGTTTTTTTTGTCTTAAACTCTAAATTGAAGTCGCCGTCATCTGTAATGTAGTGTGTTTAGACGTGAAACCACGGTTCAGACCACAGGTCAGACATCTCCATTAAACCGAAATTTGAAAAAATATTTCTACGGCGACTTCCTCTCAGCAGATTTCTGGCAAAAACTCCATAAAAAAAATTCTCAAAAAAATCTGTCATTCGGAGCCGACTTTAAACTGTAGGCCTTGACACTCATGTATAATATTAACAGACACAACTTAAGTGCTGTAAGAAGCTAGGTTTTAATCCTGACTGAAGAGTTGTAATGACCAATAGTGTACGTATGTAAGCGTAAGTCAAGTGTTGCATGGACTCTCTCGCCACTTTGCCTCGTCAACAAAGAAAGGGCAATGGTGTGGAGCAGAGATCAGCAATGAATCGTGTTTTCGCTACTCATAAGCACTTATTTAATTTTGAATATAGGTGAGTCAACAATATTGAAACTTAACTGCTCTGATGCATTCGTACTTACTACAACGTTAATTTATAAGTACAGGTTGCAATGAGTATGCGTACAACGTTTACATCAAACTCATACCATACGAAATATGTTTGATTCATAAGGTTACTCATTTAGATTCATAATTTAGATTCGAGTGACTCGAATCATTCATCAAAATTTACAGTCTTAGTTGTTGTTGTATTTACAAAAAAAAAAAAAAAAAAGAAATAAGCAAAAAAGACAGTGAGTATTTTGGTGTTCGTACACGAATCATACTTATTTTGTGCTGCGTGTATATGGTGAGTTATGAAGAGTCGAACTCAACAACAACATCATGCGTGTTGTTATTATTAAATTATGAGTATGATTCGCTTCTACTCATCTTTTTTAGAATACTCATTGCTGATCTTTGGTACGTACGCAATTCACACTTGTTTTGTGCTTCGTGTATATGTTGAGTTAAAGAGAGTCGAACTCAACAATATCATACATGTTGTTAAGTATGAATATGATGAGTACTTCAAACTTTGAATATGAGTAGAGAGGTTCCATGGTATTCAAATAAGTATGAATGCGTATAAGTATCAGAAATTATGAGTATGATTCGCTTCTACTCATCTTTTTTAGAATACTCATTGCTGATCTTTGGTGTGGAGTATTAGTCGTTACGATCTGCTCAATTGCAATATTTTTTTCTTTCATGTGGTTGAAAATGCTTACTCAGTGTCACAAGCATATGGACAAAGAGACTATGCCGATTCATTTAAAATCAGTCATCAGTATATATATATATATATATATATATATGTGTGTGTGTGTGTGGGTATATGTACATAAAATCTACATTATTATTTTCGATCCAGAACACATGTACTTAAATTAACACATGTGTCAACACAATCTCCGATTTTATTCTCAACCATTTCTGACCAGCCAGACAGACATGTCACGTAGTAAAACCAAAAATAAAATAAAATTTTAATTTTATTTTCTAACGAAAATTTTGTTGTTTATTTTTCTTTCTGTTTGGACCACTTATACATGTCATAATGGCTTTCGAGAGCTTTTCCACTTAAAATTATTTTGTTTTTCTAAACAGCAAAATAAGAAATTTTTCCCCCACAAAACATTTTCACAAAATCAAAAAACAAACAAAAAACTTAAAATTCTTAACATATTTTCTATTAAACGACAATTTTTTCTTAATTTATATTTTAATAAGCGAAGTGTACATTTGTGTATTAAATTTTGCAGGTAATAAATAGTTATGTACAGTGAATGAAATATGTATTCACACACTTGAATTTTTTTTCAAATTTAATCCTTGGCAGCGTATATAATTTAAGCCTATGGTGACAGTGTCAAGAATGGCGATTATTTCTGTGTTTCAACTGTTTTTTATTATATCGGGTGGGCCATCTATCGGTTTATATTTGAACCATCAGTTACTTCGAATCTGGCAATACTTATGTCATTCTATTCTGTCACAAAACTCATTATATTTTCGCCACTGAACGTAATGAAACGATTTACGCTTAAGCAACGTTGGGATTTATTTCCAAAGCAAAGACAATTGTACGGAAATCGCACGAAAATGTCGTACAAAATTTGGTCACAAAGAAGAACCAACAGAGCCCGCCATACGCAAGTTTATTGCTAAAGTTCGTGAAACTGGTTGCATTGTTGATGCGTCAATACGTGAGCGTGATCGTACAGTGCCTACATCCGAAAATGTCGCAGCTGTGGCTGCGAGTATGCTTGAGAATCCATCAAAATTAACTTGTCATCGTTCTCAAGAATTGAACATTTCAAGGCCGTATGACGCCAAACGAAGCTCAATTGGTTCAGAAGCTAAGGTCGCATGACCATTCACTTCGTTGTCGCTTCACTAGATGGTCCAACGAGAAACTGGACGATGATGTCGATTTTGCAAAAAAAAAAAAATCTTTTCGGACGGAGCTTATTTTCATCTTGGCGGGTACGCTGGAAGTCGCCGTAGTGTAGTAGGTAGTGTATTGGCTTATTAAACTTAGGGCCACGGTTCAAGCCCCAGATCAGACATCAAAACGAAATATGAAAAAATATTTCTTTGGCAGATTTCTGGCGAAAGCTCTGTGAAGGAAATAAAATTGCCATGAAAAGTTTCACAAAAATCTGTCGTTCGGAGTCGGCTTCATACTGTAGGTTCCGCCACTCATGTATAAAATTAACACACACCATATAAGTGGTATGAGAAGCTAGGTCCTAATCCAGATCGAAGGTTTGTAACGACCAATTATGTACATATGCTCGTACATATGTTGAATCCGCGTGGCCATTTGCTTCGTTTTCGCTTCGCTAGATGGGCCAAAGAGAAACTGCGCGAGATGTATTTGCCAAAAAAAATTATCTTTTCGGATGAAGCCTATTTTCATCTTGGTGGGCACGTTAATAAGCAAAATTGCCGTATTTGGGGCTCAGAAAACCCACACCTGGGCTTACTGCAGCCAATGTATCCATTACGAGTGACTGTTTGGTGCGGCTTGTGGAGCGGAGGCATAAGCGGTCCATATTTGTTTGAAAATGAGGACGGCTCAAGCATTACGGTCAGTGGAGACAACTATCGCACCATGATAATCGATTTTTTCATACCCGCCCGTCATGTTATTGATGTGAACGATGTTTTGTTTCAATAGAATGATGCAACTTGCTACAGATCTCATGCCATAGTCGATTTATTGCATCAAACGTTTGATGGCCGTTTAATTAGGCGAAATGGTGATGTCAATTGGCTGCCAAGAAGCTGTGATTTGACACTATTTTCCGTGGGGCGCCGTTAAAGAAAAGTGTTATGCCGCCAAACCAGAGACAATCGGGCATTTGAATACCGACATTCATGATGCCATTGCCGAGATACGACCCCATACACTTTTTCTGTGGGTCGCCGTTAAAGAAAAGTGAAGAAGAATTTTGTTTTTTTCTTATTCGCTGTTTTATAACGCCTTTAATTGATTAATTAAATAGAAGTTCAAATTCAAAAAATTTTTAATTCTAAGTGCGATCACAATTGCCTGACACTGTAATTTTTTTTTAAGTGTTTAGTAAATTATTTTTCTTTCTAATAATCTGTCGTTGGCCACATTGTGTGTGCAAATTGTCACCCACATTTAATTTAATTTCTTGGAAATTTTAGTGAATTCGCATCTAAACTTGTTTGAGTGTGAATATTTAATTGGTTTTCATGCGACGTTTTCTTCTTCTTCTGTTTTTTAATTTTTTACATTCAAAAATAATGAATGAAATTATAATTTAACTTTGAATGAAAATAAATTCAACCTTGATTTAAAAACCTGAATTTAATCTGACAAGGTGTGAAATTGCAAAAACAGCAGATGGACATGCCATGTCACGAATTATATCGTTTTGCTTACATAAAAATATTTGAAAGCAAAAGTAAATAGGCACTATGGTACGTATGTATGTATATAGTGACTGAAATCATAGCTTAACTTCTAAAAGAAATTCTAATTCATATTGGTAAAGGGAATAAAAAATGGATCTCTTAATTGTCACATGCTTCCATTCAGAAGGTGGTACACACTTGGCTTGAAATTCTAGAAGTAAGTAAGAATCCCCTAAGGAGTCCCATAAGAGCTTTTTAAAACTATTTTCTAAACTCAACCCAGATTTCGTTCTGCATATATCAGCATCGGGGGAACTCTCTCTCTGGCTTCTCTGCAGAGGAATGTTAATCTTACGTACAAATTGAATAGAATTATCCGTTGCACCAGCTTTTGCAAGTGCTTCAGCATCTAAAGGACCGCCAAACTAACTTCTTTTTTTTTTGAAAATGCTTTAAAAGAAAAACTACTGAATATTTTCTCAAATTTCTTTTTTTATTTGAAAGTACAATCCTTCCGGTAAATAATGGAAAATAATTTCATTCAAATGGCTGCCTCGGTTGGCCATGTACTAGCCTACACGATCGGTTCAATTTTTAAGCACATTATCGATTGTGTGCAGCTGTATTTCACCAATGGCTTCACGAATATTGTCATTTAAAGCGTCAATTGTCTCTGGCTTATCGGCGTAACACTTATCTTTGACGGCACCCCACCAATAATAGTCCAACGGTGTCAAATCGCAGCTGCGAGGTGGCTTAACGACATCAGCTCTGCGGCTGATAATGCAATCTTCAAAAACAGGGCGCAAAACATCGAGTGTAGCTTCGGCTGTGTGTCACGTAGCGCCGTCCTGTTGAAACCAAATGTTGCCAATATCCTCCTCTTCAATTTTTGTGAATAAAAATTCGTTCAACATGGCCCGATAACGATCGCCATTGACTGTAACGGCCACTCCTTGCTCATTTTCGAAGAAAAAATGGCCCAATTATGCCTCTGGACCAAAATCCTCACCAAACAGTGACTCGTTTAGGGTGCGTCGGGTTTTTTGTGCCCCAAATGTGACAATTTTGCTTGTTTACATACCCGCCAAGATCAAAATGAGCTTCATATGAAAAGATGATTTTTTTTTTGCCAAATCGGCATCTTCTGTAAGTCGATCGCAGGCCCACTTAAGGAAGCGAAAACGCATTAGATGGTCAGTTGGTTTCAACTCCTGAACCAATTGTACTTTGTATGGCGTCATACCAAGGTCTTTATGTAAAATTCGTCTCAATAATGTCTCCGAAATGTTCAATTGTTGAGAACAACGGTGAATTGATGTTGATGGCGCTTCACGCACACTTTCTGCCACAGCAGCAATATTCTCAGGTGTATGCACTATTTTTTGGCTTTTCACGCTTTGGTTTATCGATGAGGATGCCAGTTTCTTTCACTTTTTTCACAAGATAACGAACATACGGAGCTGACGGTGCTTCGCTTCTTCCAAAATCCGTACGCAATTTTCGCACACATTCTGCAACAATACCATGATTTTCAAAGTAATGTCGCAATATTTCCCAGCGTTGTTGAAGCGTATACACAACCATATTCGTTCAGCGGAAGGATAAAACTAATTATCTGTCAAATCAGACATGAGCTAAGTGTTACCATTCACGAAATAAGCACTAGTTGAAAAAAAAAGCGTTAGATCGCGGACCCGATAGTCATTATTTTAGCTTGAATACTACTACAACAATTGGGTAGTTCAGGGGATAATCTAAAATTTAGCGGTGATCGGTGTCCGTCAGAGAATACGTGGCTAGCATTATCTGACAGCTATTAACCAATATCATAATATAATCTATTCGGTAGTTTCGTTGGAAAACCAGAATCGCAAGCGGATTAAGGCAACGTAAAGGCATCAGGAATATCCGATTCTACTACCCCATGATTAACTTCTTTACTTCCATGCGCTTAGGGCGCTTAATCTGCGGTTAGCCGATTAAGGGTACTAAACAAAGTTGACGTAGTCTAGTAGAGATGACAGTTCGTTGTTCGAACCCTGGCGAAATATGAAAAAATATTTCTTTCAGCACACTTCTGGCAAAAATTTTTGCAAATCTGTTACGTGGAGTCGATATTAAACCCTAGGCCCGCTGCTCAGAGATCAAATTAACACACCTAACATGAGAAGTCTTCACTTGAACTGGGTATGCCACTTGCCTCGGTTAAGTTGGACATTGCGCTGAAATTCTCTCGGGACGCCAACCTATCCTGGGTCAATGAGGAGTCCTGCTCCACCGCTAGACTCACCTGGCCCTTGATGGATAGAAGGCGCACCAACAAATTACTTGGTCTTGGTCGTGACGTCATCTCAACCACAGTGGCCGTGCTTACAGGTCATTGCGTTATGGATAGAAACGCGGAGAGAATGAGGCTCCCATTTAAGGACTTCTGCCGTGGATGCAGATCCGCTGAGGAGAACGAGACTGTTATCCACTTTCTTGCTAGGTATAGATATAGATTATTTGGCTCTCCATTTCTTGTCAGCTTGACGGACCTATCATCCATTGATGCCAAGGATATAGATTCGTTCATCAAACTTTCTGGCTGGTTTTCCAGTATAGGGTAGTCGTGCTTTTGATGTGCAGCCCTTGCGCTGACCAACTTCTTCCTCTTCCCTGATTTTGGTGGAACTTGGTCAGTACAGGAACTGCGTTCACCTGTGGCATCACAACGGGCCGCTATGCGTGCTCAAGTGAGCTTTGTGATATCAGAGCTACCACTCCGACCTAAACCGAAACCTAAAACATGAGTAGCGTGGGAAGTTGGATTGTAATCCTGCCTACCGGGGTGCAATGACCAATTAGGTACGTAAACAATGTTGATGTAGGTGATGTAGATGGGTGTATATGAAAGTGATTATTTTAAAGGCAGCGCGACGACAAGCGACGATGCTGCTGCCTAACTTCTACTTTTATTCATAGCAATGAGAGAATTACTGCTTACAGTGAGAGGATTAAAGCTGTCAATGCAATAACATGCATTAAATAGAAGTTTTAAAAATGCGGTGTATGAAATATAACGCGAAAAAACGTTTTGGTGTAGCCATTGCTTTGCTGCTGCCGCTTACTTTAGGCTGCAATTGCAAAACTGCTGTGCTTGCTGCGTTGCGTGTATTGTGGTTGTTAGCATCAGTTTGCCTAACGCATCAGAAAATTTAAATGCAAAAGAGGACTAAGAAAACAGTTATGATTTTATGTATGATAAAATGTCTTCTCATCAAAATATCATTAACGAATATGTCATCAAGAAAATTTCATCACAGAATATAAAAAAAAGAACATAAAAATGGTTCATGGTTCATTTGATGGCTTCTATCAATGTGAATATCGTTTAGAATATATTTTTTATTTACCATTAAAAAAATAGTTCATTCAACCCAAAACTAGCGTGTGTATTTATTATAATTGATTAATCACAACATTGTGGCAGAAAATAGTTTCTATTAAAAAGCCATGCGTATGTTAAATGGAATTTTAATTTCGTACGTTTCCAAAAGGCTCTGTAGTGTTAATCATTTCAGAACAAAAGAAAATGTCAACACTTGGAAGAGTACCACAACAATTCTTAAATTTTTCAATAGGGAATGAATCGTTGTGTTTAAAAATAATAATGTGACTACATTTTGTACCAATTAGACACGTGTTGACAACAAATCGGCTCAAGAAATTATTAAAAAAAAATGTTTTTTTTTTAAATAAAACATCGTATTTCACCTTCGCCTACTTAAAATAAAATTCAATAAAAAAAATTAAAAAAAAAATATGAAAATAAATTTAAATTCTTCAGTTTATTTTTATTTTATTTTTTAATTAAAAGAAATCTTAACAAGAGCAAGTCTACACCGAGAATACATACATACAGTGAGCTTCAAAAGAAATTGTACATTAAAAAATATATTGTTACAAAAATGAAAAATCTAGATACTGGTATTTTGCTTCTACAACGCTTAACATTAAAATTGTACATCAAAGCTGCAAAAACAAAACAATGCAGTAAACAAACCTGTTTACAAATTATCGTAATGCTTAATATAACAACAAACACCAGCATTAAAAATGGTAAACAAGTAAACAAAAATACACCAACAACACTACAAGAATAAATGTAAACAAAATACACAAACAACAATAATGAATGTAAGCAACGATGTTTACATTTATAGAGATTGCGACAAGGCGAAGCAATGAACATTTGACTTCAAGAACATTCATCAGACTGTTTACTTTGCCATATAAAAGGCAAGACAAAGCAGGCAACGGAGTTAGTGAAGTTCAGTCAGTCTTGTGTGAAGACGCGGTGTGTTTGAAGAGAGTAATCGTGGTTTGAACATCTCCGTTACATAGATCTTTCGAACAAATGTCTAGTAATTGCTTTTGTTTATGCAAAGGGTATAAACAGAGGAATAACAAAGAAAAGCAATTGTTGTTGTTTACATCAAGTTGTGAACAGTGACACACAGAATTGTGCGAATAATAAACAATTTTAATTAAAACTAAACACAAATTTATTTGCAATCTTATATTTTAAACGTTTTTAAAAGATAAAAACGAAACAGAAGTCGCCGTGGTCTAGTAGGTACTGTGTTGGCTTATTGGACGTAAGACCCGAGTTCAAACCCCAGGTCAGACATCTCCAGCAAACCGAAATTTGAAAACAATATTTCTTCGGCGACTTTCCTTCCCTCCGTAGATTTCTGGCAAAAACTCCATAAAAAAATTTCTCAAAAAAATCCGTCGTTCGGAGTCAACTTTAAACTGTAGGTCCTGCCACTCATGTATAACGTTAACAGACACAACTTAAGTGCTGTACGAAAGCTAGGTCTTAATCCTGACTGAAGAGTTTTAATGACCAATTATGTATGTATTTATTTAAAGTAAGTGGACTCTCTACACCGTATACGTCACGCTCACTCTGACTTAGAGGGAAACGAAATGGCGGGCAAACTGGCATTGAAGGGTTCGAAGATGTCTGAGGAGTAGACGATAGAAGGGATAAATGCACCCCAACAAGAAGATATTTTCAAATTGGACAAAACAGCATGGAAGTTAACAAACCGTAGGTGGTCCAACATAGCTGGATGCTGAATTTCAAAACTGTTCGGTCTAGGAGTGTGCAACAGGAATACCAAGGAACTAAATGAGATCGACAAGAGAATGGTTCGCACTGTAACAGGAATTCTAAGGGGGTACTGAGCTATTGACAGTTTCTCTGACAAGCTTGGTCTACCTTACCAGAATTACTGCAGAAGCTGCTATGATGTGGAAGAAACGAAATCCCTACAACACCGTTTATGCGAGTGCTCTGCACTTTAAGACAAAAGTCATAGGTTTTTGGGTGACAGAAGGTTTGATGAACTGGGCATGGTGGCAAATTTCTTGCTAAAGAAACTGATGATACCCCTCATTGAAGGAAACATCATGTCTAACAATTCGTTATGCAGCACTCTACACTTAGCAACAACGTAGCTGTTTTTAATTATCTTTTTAGATGCAAGTTTCATAAAATTGTAACAAAAAAAAAAGAAAACAAAAAAACTACAAAAAATTTCGAAATATTAACAAATTTTTTCGGGTACTCTCCTTAAGTGGCAAAACTTAAGTTTGGTGATTGAAAAAATTTTATCCTTAGCGTACAGTTTCTTTTGATGCTCACTGTACATACATATATGATAAGTTGAAAATTATTATAAAGAAATTACCTGTTCGCACAAACCATACACATACATACATACTCGTATGTACATATATCACTCGAATAGTGTGTAATGAAAATATTTCTGAATAAATTATCACAATATTATTGTCCAAAAAATTGTTTAAACAAAGAAAAATTAAAATAAATATTTCTGCTGATTCAATTCAATTAAAATGTTTTAAAATCTTAAATAAAAATGAAAATATTTTTAAAGCGAAATTAATTTCATCTGTAAATACATACAATCGTAAACAATCGTTTAAACGCACTTAATTTATTAAATTGGTTTCCTTTTATTTCATTGTTGTTTTCTCTTTTATTTTAAATTTAATTATATTATTTAGTAATGAAAACATTAACAAATATAAGTCCAACGGTTAATTTGTATTCCTAAATCTGTTATTAGTAAGACATTCGTTTGACCGCAGTAGTCAAAAAGTTCATTAAAGCGTGCCACTCGATCTACAATAAAATTTTTTTTTCTTAAGTTTTGCCTTTAAATTGAAAATTTTATATAAGAACCTTACAAAAAATTGAAGAATTGAAGTAAAGGGTGTCAAACTATGCTCAGAAAGCCAATTAAATGACACTAAAAAGTCACCTAAAGTAAAAGGTAAAAAGTATTTAAGGATATTCTAATACGTTCAGAAAGCCTTGTTAGAAAATATCAAAAACAAGGCAAGACAAAGCAGGCGAGTGAGTTAGTGAAGTTCAGTCATTCTTGTGTGAGATACGGTGTGTTTGAGGAGAGTAATCGTGGTTTGAAGATATTCGTTGCAAAGATCTGTCGAACAATTGTCTGGTAATTGTTATTGTTTATGCAAAGGGTGGAAACAGAGGAATAACAAACAAAGTAATTTTTGTTGTTTACATAAAGTTGTGAACATAAAGCTGTAAAGGAACACGGAACAATAAAGAATTTTAATTCAAACTAAACCCTGATTTATTTTTATTTTATTTGCATTCTACGAGCTCATATAGAAAACCAGTAGAGACAGCAGACAACCTTATCGGACACCCATAATTGAAGGAAACACCATGCTAAACGATACGTTAATCTACACTTAGCAACAACATAGCTGTTTTTAATTATTTTTAGATGCCTTCTCGCTTAAATCAAAATATTTGCTTCATTACCAACAGGTGATTGTTTTAGCTACTATCTATTTGGCAACACTGGTTTAAACAGCTCACGCACATTTCGTGTTTTGTTTCACTGTCAAATATCTTCAGGTTGGTTAATAATTTAACCATGAATCGTCTTCTAAACGAACAACGCTTGCAAATCATTGAATTTTATTGTCAAAATGCGTGCTCTGTTAAGAAAGTTCATCGCGGGCTTCTTCCATTTTAATGAGTCAGTTTAATCGACCCACTGAAGCGGCTATTCGGGCTATTGTGACTAAATTTCGCACCAAATTTACATTGTTGGACAGTAAACCACCAACACAGCTGTATCCGGCCAGTGTTAATGATGACCATCAATTATCGATTCGTCGCCGTTCGCAGCAATTGGGCCTCTGTTACTCAACAACGTGGAAAATTTTGCGGAAGGATTTAGGTGTGAAGCCTTTCAAAATACAGCTGGTGCAAGAATTGAGGCCGAACGACCTATCGCAACGCAGAATTTTTGGTGAATGGGCTCTTGGAAAGTTGGCCGAAGATCCACTTCTTTCTCGAAAAATGGTGTTCAGCGACGAAGCTCATTTTTGGCTCAATGGATACGTAAATAAGCAGAATTGTCGATTTTGGAGTGAAGATCAGCCAGAAACATTGCAAAAGCTACCACTGCATCCAGAAAAAGTCACAGTTTGGTGCGGTTTATGGGCTGGTGGCCCATCATTGGACCGTACTTCTTCAAAGATGCTGCGAATCGTAACGTAACTGTGAATGGTGAACGCTACCGTGAGATGATATCCAACTTTTTTTTGCCCAAAATGCAAGAGCTTGACTTGCATGACATGGGGTTTCAACAAGACGGTGCTACATGCCACACAGCACGCGTAACAATGGACTTATTGAGAGGAGAGTTCGGTGAACATTTTATTTCACGTTCGGGACCGGTCAATTGGCCGCCTAGATAGTGCGATTTAACGCCTTTAGACTATTTGCTATGAAGCTACAGACAAGCCCGCTTCAATTGACGCATTGGAAGACAACATTGAAGCATTTATTCGTGAGATACCATTTGAGGCGCAGACGCAGTAAACATTTGCATGAAATAATCTTCAAACATTAAATTATATGGACCGTACTATCGATTCGAATAAAGATTTCATATATTTTTCTGAATTTTAAAATTTTCCTATAGCTCTTAAAAAATCACCCATTATTACTCTTAGGGGATAGAACACAGTCCTAAGTTCTCATCTTAATATCCCTGAAATTCGGCGCCTTACTTTTAAATTCCACAAAAGGCTGTCAGCTTTCGAGATAATTATTTATTTATCTCTTGGTATCATCAGTTTCTTCCATGAAGTACTGTGAAAGGGGTCAAGGGTAGCCACTATTCTATCCGACGGTCTCTGCTCTCGAATGCTGTTGACAATATGATAAAGCATGGTAGATGTTACTACGGGAGGAGCAGATGAGATACCAAAACTTTAGCCAATGGGTACATAAAATAAAATCGGTCGATATTTCCTTTGGTATCGTTGGCTACAGGATGGAAATTATATGTATTTTTAGTTATTTCTGAGAGAGTGTTGTTTAAATTAAATGTGACTTTTTCGTGACTGACATTGCTTGTTTTTGGGCCTCCAACTTTTGTAGTTTTCTTGATGATAAATTTTCCATCAAGGTAGGAATGGACCTCACCGAACCTTTTGATACCGTGTGAGATTTCAGACAAGACGATCCCTTATCATGCCACCTCTTCTACTTCGCTATGGAGAGTGTTCTGCGGAAGGCGAGAGTGCATCGCAATGGAATTATTTTTCAAAAAAAGCATTCAGTTGCTTGCGTATGCTGACGACATTGACATCATAAAGCGTAACAAGCGTGATGTTACTGCTGCCTTTAGTGCTATTGAACGGAAGTCTATAAGGCTGGTTCTGGCAGTAAATGAGGGCAAAACGAAGCAGATGTTGTCGTCAAGTAGGGACATGTGGCGTATGGGATTCCAGATTATGGCCGGTAACTATTACGATTCGATATAGTCAAGGAATTTGTTAATCTTGGCTTAGCCGTTACCACTAAAAATGATGTCAGTCTGGAGATCAAGCATGGGATCACTCTTGCGAACATGTGCTACTCTGCTCTCAATAGGCAATTGAGTAGCAGAGACCTCTCTCGTATGCCAAAACTAATACTCTGCAAGACACTCATCCTCGCCGTGCTTTTTTATGGCGCAGGGCCATGGACCTTATTAAGCACTGATGCAGCAGCCTTGAGAGTATTCGAAAGAAAAGTCCTACGTAAGATCTTCGGTCCAGTACTAGTTGGCAATGATTTTCGCATCCGATGCAACAGTGAGCAGTATGAGCCCCTCAATGACATGGATGTTATGCAGCATACTAACATCCAGCAGCAACGGCCATGTCGTTCGAATGGAGGAGGATGCCCCAGCGAGACGGATATTTGATGCAGGGATCTGCGGAAGCCGACGAGGAGGACGACCTTGTTTACGTTGGAAGGACCAAATCGAGGACGCCCTGTCATCGATTGGTTTGACCAACTGGCGTAGGCGCGCAAGAAACAGAGGCGCCTGGAAGGATGTGTTAAGGCAGGCAGAAATCCGTTAATTCGGTTGTTAATGGCTAATTAAGTAAGTGTGTGTTTTGCCCCCGTGAATATCGACTATATTCCTGCGGAATATTGTCTCGATAGGGGTTTCCACTCTCTGATTCCGAGTAGGGACGACTGGAATCATAATGCGTTTGTCCCCCCGGAAGTCCTGGATGTATATACCGACGGCTCTAAATTCGATAATGGGGTTGGAAGCGGTGTCTACTCTGGGAAACTGGACCTAAACATTTCTCTCCGTCTGCCGAACTACTGCAGCGTATTTCAGGCGGAGATGACGGCAATTTACCGGGCCGCTCAATGGATCCTCGTCAATGGTGCTCCTTTCACTCGCGTCTCGGTCTTTTCTGATAGTCAGACCGCGATAAGATCTCTATCGTATTTCGTGAATAACTCCAGGATCGTTAGGGAATGTCGCCGCTGTCTCGACTTTCTTTCTGGGCGCTTCACCAGTGTCTCACTGGTGTAGGTCCGCGGGCACAGTAACATTCTGGGAAACTGTAGGGCCGACGAGCCCGCCGGAGCTGGTGCGCTCCTTCCGGAATCCTCTTTAATTGAACTGGGTATGCCACTTGCCTCGGTCAAGTTGGATATTGCGTGGAAATTCTCTCGGGACGTCAACCTATCAAATTACTTGGTCTTGGTCGTGACGTCATCTCAACCACAGTGGCCGTGCTTGCAGGTCATTGCGTTATGGGTAGACACGCGGAGAGAATGAGGCTCCCATTTAACGACTTCTGCCGTGGATGCAGATCCGCTAAGGAAGAGGAGACTGTTATCTAATTTCTTTGTCAGTGCCCGTCTCTTACTAGGTGTAGATATAGGCTATTTGGCTCTCCATTTATTGTCAGCTTGATATCATCTATTGATATCAAGGATATAGCTTCGTTCATCAAACTTTTTGGCTGGTTTTCTAGTACGGGGTAGTCGTGCTTTTGATGTGCAGCCCTTGCGCTGACCAACTTCTTCCTCTTCCCTGATTTTGGTGGAACTTGGTCAGTACAGGGACTGCGTTCACCCGTGGCATCACAACGGGCCGCTATGCGTTCTCAAGTGAGGTTTGTGAAATCAGAGCTACCACTGAGACCTAACCTAACCTAAGTGTGACAAATTTGTTCTATGTTCAGTGCGTATCTAGATTTATCACTTCATTTTCTTGGATTGCCTTTTATTAATAATTCCCACTTCCTTTTTTATATTGTAAGAAATCATGTATAATGATATCTACTTACATAGGGTAGATAGGAACCCTGATGATGCCCTTGAATTCATACTTGAATTAACAAAGGCCGGTTAAGCATTTTCATTTCAAATTTGAAACAGCAATGCTAGGTTTGTAAATAACATACCAGACAAAACTAAGACCACTAAATAAGGGTTTTTAAACTACAAATGTCGGTTTTTGTTCAACTTATGTGCATATATTCTTGATTATAAGTTCCTTAATGTCAATAGACACAAATTATAACATGAGATATTGCCTGTTTGTAGGTATATATAGTCGCATATCTATTTACAGCTCCTAGTAGAGTGTTTTCATAGTGTTTTTCAATGTTTTTCTTTTCTTTTGCTTTTCTTTTGGCCATCATAACACAAACAATTTATGAAAATATTTTAAAAATAATTTTTTCTAATTTTTCTTTTTGTTTCTCTTTTAATATTTAATTTTAAAAATTAAGTGGGCGTTTTGAGGGGAATGTTGCTAACACTTAAACACTTTTAAAATACCCTTGATTTTGATTTGACCAATTTGGTTGGTAGCCTGGCTGAGTGCACTCGAAATTTGTGTGTCAATTTGAGAAAAAAAAAATTTTTTTTTTTGTTTTACTTACCAATTGTAGTGTAAATAGTGCCGCAATAGAACATGGCATTCCAAAATGACCACGGATCTTTTTCAGTTTGCATTTCTTCCAATGTCTTATTGGTGTTCAGTATAGACTCGACTGCTGTCTGATGGGCCCTGAGTGTGGATATTACTTTACCATCATATTCGGCTCTTCTGTACTATAAGAAATAAAGAAAAGAATTGGAATGCTTTTGCAAGATGGTTTTGAGGTGGGAAAAAAGCAACTCCTTTACCTTTAGCAACTCCTGGTCTTGTGAAAGGTCACGCACTGCTTGAAAGAAGGCCTTTTGTTCTGCATGGATTTCAATTTGTTGCTGTTTGACTTGTCTACCTGGAAAAATACAAATTAAAACACAAAGGCTTGTCAGCAACAATTTGGAAACACTTAAGAAATTAAACACAAACAACGTCATCATTAGCATCATCATCACCATCATCAGTATATTTTCGTTATGATGATGGTGATGATGATGATGGAAAATATTCCATAGTCTACCCATAAACTTTACAAATCTCTCTCTCTCGTATACGACCTTGACATTGGCTTTGGTCCTATTAAATTCGATTCTGTGATCTATTTTTGTGTTTCTTTTTCTCTTCTTTTTTTCATACATTTTCCATTTTCCTTTTAACATTGAAAAAAATCCAAATAAATACGAGTAGTTTTGCGTAGAGCAACAAACATTTTGTTGTCGTAAATCAAATGACATCATCATCATCGTTTATTGAAAAATTGTTCAGTTTTAATGCCAAATTTATGGAAAAATTATTGAATTTTCCGAAGAAAAAAAAATAATTATTAAAGCGTATGCATATGCCCGCATATGTAAGTGCATATTTACAGAAACATTTGAAACTTTTAATTCATTTGTGAGCGTAATACAGAAGATAATAAATTAAAATTAAAATACAATTGGCCCCCTAAATGCCAGACAATTTGTTGCCAAGTAATTGACTTTGTTTCCAGAAAAACTACCATAAAGGCTTTTTAACTATTTACATACATATGTATGTACATACATACATCATTACCACCCTTCAGTCAGGATTACGACCTAGATTCTCATACCCCATATGTTGTGTGTGTTAATTTTATACATGAAGGCTATTTATTGAAGTAAAATTAATTCTTTCCTGTATTAGCTTAAAACCTCCTAGTATATGCCCCCTATTCATGGAGTGTACATTGTGTTGGAATCCGGAATCAGCAATGAGTATTTAAAAACATGAGTAGAATCGAATCATACTCATAATCTCTGCTACTTATACCTATTCATACATACATAATTGTTCACTACAACCCTTCACAGTCAGGATTACGACCTAGTTTCTCATACCACCTATGTTGGGCGCGTTAATTTTATCTAAAAGTAAAGGCGCTTACAGTTTAAAGTCGACTTCGAACTCCAACAGATTTTTGAGAGACTTTTTCATGTTAATTTTATTTACTTCTCAGAGTTTTTGCCAGAAATCTGCTGAGAGAAAGTTGCCGTATTTGTATTTTGTTTTGATATCTGGCCTGGGGTTTGAATCCTGGCTTTACGTCTAATAAACCAACACACTACCTATTAGACTACGGCGACTTCATACGCATTCATACTTATTTTAATATCATGCAACCTCTACTCATATTCAAAGTTTAAAGTACTCATCATATTCATACTTAACATATGCACGAAGCACAAAATAAGTATGAATCGCGTACGTACCAGAGATCAGCAATGAGAATTCAAAAAGATGAGTAAAATCGAATCATACTCATAATTTCTGATACTTATTCGCATTCATATTTACTTTAATATCATGGAACAGGCACAACGAAAATTGAGACGCGTTATGCTAAGGACAAAAGCATGGTTGGATTCCCACGGCCTAGACCTGGCCATGCATAAAACGGAATTGCTGCTAATCACTGGTCGTCGTATCCCCTTGCATGTGGACATGAGCATTGGAAACGAGGCAATTAGGACCGAGAGTTCGGTGAAATACCTGAGAATAAGGCTGGACCCCAGACTGACATTCTCGTATCACATTCAGTACTCGGCTAACAAGGCCCAGAAGATCGTCGGACAGCTCAGCAGATTAATGACGAATATTGGAGGACCGCTACCGGCGAGACGGAGACTCCTGATGGATGTTGGAAACAGCATTATGTTTTATGAGAGCGAAATTTGGGCCGAAACACTAGATGTTAAGAAGAGGGCAAACTCACTTGTATCGGTACAGAGAACGGCTGCATTGCGTGTCGCGTTGGCGTACCGTACAGTGTCTGCTCCGGCCGTACTGGTGATAGCGGGTATAATCCCTGTGGATCTGCTGGCGGCAGAGCGGATGGAGATTTATAAGGCGAAATCGGCTGGAAACCATATAGCCGGTTACTTCAGGGAAAACACCATTTCAAAATGGCAACAACGATGGAACGAGGAAGATAGAGGAAGATGGTCCGCGAGACTTATCCCGGACATAAGACCATGGATCGGTCGGAAATTTGGAGAGATAAACTACTACGTTACACGGCAAGGCCGCCTCCCCTTACTGCCTGTACGAGGAAGGGGAGGTAATTGATGGCGCAGAGCACACTGTTTTCGAGTGTGCACGCTGGCAGAGCTATCGCTCTGTACTGACGTCAATAGTCGGAACAATCACAGCCGCTAATATTGTCGGGGTTATGACTGCGAGTAGTGAAAATTGGACCTCTGAGACGGAAGAAGAGAGATCTTGAAGCTGCAGAACGAGTAAGTATGTCGGCATAGGTGATGTTGTCACACGTGCCGGGCGTAACCGAGACGATGATCTAGACGAAAGGAATAGTGGAGACGCTTAGATGACTCCTCAACTTTCGATTCGCAATCCGGACGCGGATATGAACATGAAGGGGCCAAAAGGCCAAAAGGACTCCACTCCAAAGTAATACCACCGTAGTTCCGGAGTGGGCACAAACAAGTCCACAGGACACGAGGGGGGATTTAGTGGGTGAGGGCCCCACACACGGAGGATGTGACGACTTCCTCTATGGTGCGGCGAAAAAAAAAATATCATGGAACCTTTACTCATATTCAAAGTTTGAAGTACTCATCATATTCATACCTAACAACATGTATGATGTTGTTCTTGATTTCGACTCTCCATAACTCACCATATACACGAATCACAAAATAAGTATGATTGGCGTAAGAACACTAAACTACTCACTAAAATGTTGTGTGTTTGCTGCTCTGTCTTTCTTGCTTATGTGTCTTATTTCTTTTGATGTAAATGCCTAACAACACCTAAGACCGTAAATTTTGAAGAATGATTCGAGTCACTCTAGGCACTCCAATCATTTATAAGAGTATTTTTCTAAAGTTATGCACCTAAATGAGTAGGCTTATGAATCAAACATACTTCGAATGGTATGAGTTTGATGTCAACGTTGTACGCATACTCATTGCAACCTGTACTTATAAATCAACGTTGTGTAGTGAGTATGAATGAATCAGAGTGCATAATTAAATTTCAAGATTGTTGACACACTTTGTATATTAAAAATTTCATGAGTGATTATGAGTAGCGAAAAAACGATTCATTGCTGATCTCTGGTTGGAATACAGGAATGATAGCTTATAGGAGAAAGGAAAAAAAGGGTAGTGTGCGACAATTTTAATTTTCTTTTTTTTTATGACCACTGACCTTCGTCACTTTTTTTTTGAAAATTGCTTTATTTTTAGACATAATTCTCATTTCCTTTTTTCTATTGTAAGTAATCACATACATATAATGTCAGATAAACAATCTCAAACACCCAGAGTGTCTGGGTGGGAATCGAAACCACGGTCTCGGCTCTTCAAGTTTAGCACACTGCCAACCAGTTCATCAGGGAAAATAACAATATTTCGAGGATTTAAGCATTTATAATACAATAAAAACTTTTGAACTTTAAATTCTTTTCCTAAAAATCAATATTGTAGTTATATTTGATAATTACAGGATATAAAGGGTTCGCAAAATAACTTTTTCTTTTTTTGAAAATGCTTTAAAAAAATACTACTGAATATTTTCTCAAATTTCTTTTTTTATTTGAAAGTACAATCCTTCCGGTTAATAATGAAAAATAATTTCATTCAAATGGCTGCCTCGACTGGCCATGCGGTAGCCTACACGATCGATCCAATTTGTAAGCACATTATCGATTGTGTGCAGCTGTATTTCACCAATGGCTTCACGAATATTTTCCTTTAAAGCGTCAATTGTCTCTGGCTTGTCGGCGTAACACTTATCTTTGACGGCATCCCACAAATAATAGTCCAACGGTGTCAAATGGCAGCTCCGAGATGGCCAAACAACATCAGCTCTGCAGCTGATAATGCGTTCTTCAAAAACAGGGCGCAAAACAGCGAGTGTAGCTTCGGCTGTGTGGCACGTAGCGCCATCCTGTTGAAAGCAAATGTTGCCAATATCCTTCTCTTCAATATTTGTGAACAAAAATTCGTTCAACATGGCCCGATAACGATCGCCATTGACTGTAACGGCCACTCCTTGCTCATTTTCGAAGAAAAATGGCCCAATTATGCCTCTGGACGAAAATCCGCACCAAACAGTGACTCGTTTTGGGTGCGTCGGCTTTTCAATGTATGCGTGCGGGTTTTCTATGCCCCAAATGCGACAATTTTGTTTGTTTACATACCCGCCAAGATCAAAATGAGCTTCATCGGAAAAGATGTTTTTTTTTTGCCAAAATCGGCATCTTCTGTAAGTCGATCGCAGGCCCAGTTAGCGAAGCGGAAACGCATTGGATGGTCCATATTCATTCAGCGGAAGGATAAAACTAATTATCTGTCAAATCAGACATGAGCTAAGTGTTACTATTCACAAAATAAGCACTAGTTGAAAAAAAAACGTTAGATGGCGGACCCGATGGTAGGATATCAAATTGGGTGCTCACCAAATCGCCTGTCCATAAGTACATAGTGTCGAGTGCACTGGGCAGCTATTTTAACCAAATCAAATTCTTCAATTAAAATGTGTCAGTAATCATCGCAGAGTACCTTACTCCATTCACTGTTCTTTCGTGCTTGATGAAATGCTATTCAAAGACGCCTATTATGTCAGACAATCACAAACATACACAGAGTGTCTGGGTGGAAATCGAAGGAACGGTCTCAGCACTTCAAGTTTAGCACAGAGTATTGTCGGGTGCACTGAGCACCTATTTTAACCATATCAAATTCTTCCATTTCGGTCAAAAAAATGTGTCGGTAATCACGGCAGGGTACTTTACTACATTGACTTTTTATGTCTTGAAGAAATCCTGTTCAATAATGCCACCGGCCCACAAAACACATTAAACGTCTTCAACGGTGCATTATCAGATCCTGAACGATTTCCAACACTGTTGTTTTGAATTTACAAACCGTGAAATTATCAATCTAGGATGATGGCCCTGAGCCACCAATGTGAATAGTATCCACAACGAGTATCGTATTAAGCGAATATCAGGTAATGTCCCCTCACGGGAAGGAGAATAAAGGATTCAATGAAACCTTTTTTCTTGTACAACCAATACTCAGGGGATGGCTCCTACTCACATAAAGCATTGTTTTTAAGAAAAGCAGGAAAAGCATTTCACACACGGATTATTCGGCTGAAGAGAGAATTTTAGCTGTAGCACGTTCCAGTGGCCAATCGTGTAAATTTCGGGAATATATTCCTTTATTATTTAAGTGGTCGAAATAGCAAGCAACTCAAGTATATTACTGGCCCGTCTAAGGGATTGGAAGCACTTAGAAGAGTTTTTTGCTTATTGAAAAATATGCTCATTGCAGTGAATGTCGCAATAAATTAATCATGCACAGGACAGGCTTCTGTGTGTTATCTCCGGGCTTAAATTAAAAATCAACTTTGGGTCTGTCGAGCATTTTCCCAAACCCATTTAGAGATTAAATAAAAAATAAAAAAATTGTAGTTGGAGATGGAACTCAGTCTTGCGGTATTCTTGAATTTAGCCAGAATTTTTTTGATGGGATCCTATTTACATCGTATACGCGTATACGTATACGTATAGTATACTATCCAAACCAGTATAGTACTATGCCTGAGGCAACTTAAAATGAATGGGGAGGAGTGAATATAACAAAACAAATACAACGTCTTTCAATGTCTGCGGCTACAATCTTACTCTCACGAAATCATCATCAAATTGGAGGGGCTGATTGCATATTTCAGAGAGTAACGCTAACACGTTTCTTTCATTTTAAATATTTCAGAAGCAGAAGCTTAATTATACATTCAATAACTTTGAAAAAATTTTAATTATACGGTTGTTTTCAGGATTATTAGCCTTCAGATTCATGTTAACCTATAAAGTCAGTTTAATTGATATCAAAAATATTGTTACGTTTTTACCTTTAAAAACGTTTAAAACATGAGATTGTAGTTTACAAATAAAATAAAAATAAATTTGTGTGTTTCAATTAAAATTCTTTATTATTCGCACAATTCTATGTGCCTCTGTTCACAACTTGATGTAAACAACAACAATTGCTTTGTTTGTTATTCCTCTGTTTATACCCTTTGCATAAACAATAACAATTACTAGACAATAGTTCGACAGATCTTTGTAACGGAGATCTTCTAACCACGATGACTCTCTTCAAACACATCGCGTATTCACACAAGACTGACTGAACTTCACTACCGCACTCGACGGCTTTGCCTTACCTTTTATATGGCAAGGTAAACAGTCTGATCAATGTTCTTGAAGGCGAATGTTCATGACTTCGCCTTTTCGAAATCTCTATAAATGTAAACATCGTTAGTTCATTATTGTTGTTTGTGTATTTTGTTTACATTTATTCTTGTAGTGTTGCTTGTAGATTTTTGTTTACTTGTTTACCATTTGTTTTTATGCTGGTGTTTGTTGTTATATTAAGCAGTACGATAATTTGTAAACAGATTTGTTTACTTGCATTGTTTTGTTTTTGTAGCTTTTGTTTATAATTTTAATGTTAAGCGATGCAAAAGCAAAACACCAGTAGCTTGATTTTTCATTTTCGTAACAATATTTTTAATTCTTTTATTTTAAAATGTTGAAAATGTTGTTGAAATGCACTCTCCTTTATCTTCATTAGAGCTTTATTCGACCCTTTACAACCCTTCCTAAATATAAAACATGGCAAATTTCTATTTATTTACCCGTCCTTGTCTTTACAAAATTCGATTAATTTTTATATATTCAAGATAATTAGAAAGGTTGTCTGTCTATCAGATTAGATGATTAGAATAACAAATTGTGGCGTACCCATGTATCCAAAATAATCCCTTTTTGTCAGTGAATAATTCGTATGTTTCGTAGAAACATGTACGATTCATCCGTACGCCCATTTGTTTATAACATTTCTTAGTCAATGAATTAGTGTTGACAACATGTTCATTAAACGAACATGGAAACAACCATCAACAACCTGTTCGTCATCATTTTTTTGGTATCTCATACGTACATACATGATGGACATCACCACCACCACTACCACCACCACCATCACCATTAAACAACCATACGCGTTTGCCAATTTATTCCCGCTTGTATCAGGGAAAATACTCATGTTCTTGTTCTTGAGTCGATTTATTTTGATTTATCGATTGTTTTCTCAACATTATTCACTTCCATTATATCAACATAGTATTCGATTGTATTGTTATTTTATTTTCTTTATTTTTACTTCACTTCATTTGATTTTATTTATATTTTTCCTATTCGGCCTGTTGTTTATTTATTTTTCCTCTTTTTTGATTTTCGATAGTAATTTGCATACGCAATTGTCTTCAAATGAAACATAATGATGTTCAACATCATCATCATCATTATCATAATTACCTTCAGCATCATGATTATTGAGCATTGTATGCATGCATCGTATAATTTGTAGTATTTTTTGCAAATTCTTATATGTTTTCAATGTTTGTACCAGGTGTACTGGCGTGAAGTGAGCGTTAAGATATAAATGCCTGAATAGGAGGCAATTATTGCGAGGTTAGGTTAAGTCGAAGTCGCCATAGTCTAGTAGGTAGTGTGTTGGCATATTAGACGTAAGGCCGAGGTTCAAACCCCAGGTCAGACATCAAAACTAAATGAAAAATGAATGAAAATGAAATGATGAAAAAAATATTTCTACGGCGACTTCCTCTCAGCAGATTTTATGACAAAAACTCTCGACAGTAAATAAAAATTTCCATGAAAAGTTTCTCAAAAATCTGTCGTTCGGAGTCGGCTTTAAACTGCAAGCCCCGCCGCTCATGTAAAAAATTAACGCACACAATATGAGTGGTGCGAGAAGCTAGGACGTTGTGCTGACTGGAGGGTTATAATGGCCAATTATGTATGTGTGTGTAGGTTAAGTCGAAGGGTAGCTTTGATTATCAAAGTATATTTAAGCACGCTTAGCGGCTGCTTGCGATGCCAGAGGTATGCGCAGACTCTGTACTGACCGAATTCCACCAAACTCATCAAGGAAGTTGGTCAGCACAATGGCTGCACATTAAAAGCAGGTTTCCTATGCTGGAAACCAATCTGAAAGTTTAATAAACGTAGCCATATTGCTGATATTAACGGATGATAACACAGTTAAGCTGGGAACCAAATAACCAATGTCTGCACCTCGCAAGAGATGAGCATTGACAAAGGAAGTGGATAACAGTTTTCTCCTCTTCAGCAGACTCACATCCACGGCAGAAGTCGTTAGATGGGAGATTCAGTTTTTCAGCGTGTCTTCCCATAACACAATGACTTGTAAGCATGGCCGTTGTGATCAAGATGATATTGCGAACAAGTCTGAGTAGTTAGTTGGTGTGCCTTCTATCCATTCTGGGCCAAGTGAGTATGGCAGTGGAGCAAGATTCCTCATTAGTTGGCATCCCGATAATTCGATTAACAAGGGCTCTGGCAAGCTCGTTGGCCCTGCAGTTGCCTGCAATGTCTCTGTACCCAGGAACCCAGACAACTGAGACACTCAAGCACCTAGAAAGAACGTCGATAGAGATTTTAAAGCAGCTTGACTATCAAAGAAGATTGAGATACGGGTGAAAGAAGCAACTCTGATGAGGATCCATTAAGCGGCCTGGTAAATGGCCATTTCTTCCGCTTGAAACACTCTACAGTGATCCCGCAGTCAGAGGGATATGTTCAATCGCTTCCAACTGCATTGTCGAGTTAAAATATATGTATCCAGGAATTCTGTAGCAAAAAGTCTGGCAAATAGGTGCCAGACAAATGGGAAACCGCGGAACCCCATGTGAAATTTTTCTTTAAAGTTATGATAGAAAATCAATGTTGCATCGAATTGTTATCGGCGATTAAAAGTGGATATATTTTCAGAATCCTAAATGGGAAAAATCATGGCTTAATGTGGGATAACCGTCAACTTCTGCTGCAAAACCAGATCGATTCGGCAGGGAGATAATGTTGTGTGTATGATAGCACCAAAAATGTCTGGTGTATCACGAGCTCCTAAAACTTGGTGAAACTGTTAATACAGATCGGTAACCGACAACAAGTGATCAATTTGAACCATGCATTGATCGAAAAATTACCAGAATGGGCCACTCGATCCAGCCAAGTCGTGCAACATGACAATGCAACTGAACACAAGGCAAAATCGGTTCAGGATTTAATCAAAGCATTAGGCAGGGAACTACTGCCGTGCTATCCCACCCGCTGTATATATCAGATCTGGCTTCTTCCGACTTTTATTTGTTTTCTTCGATGGAAGGTGCACTGGCTGAGCAGCACTTGGATTCCTACGAGGAAGTCGATTGTTGTGTAACTAATTGGTTTGCTTCAAAAGACGAAAAGTTTTATTGGTGTGGGATCCGCAAATTGCCTGAATTTGATGGACTGTATAGTCAGCAATTAAAATAAAAATTAATGCGGTATTTTGACACCGTAGTCTAGTAGGTAGTGTGTTGGTTTATTAGACGTAAGGCCTCGGTTCAAACGCCAGGTCAGACTTCAAAACGAAAATATGAAAAAAATATTTCAGCGGCGACTTCCTCTCAGCAGATTTCTGGCAAAAACTCTGAGAGTAAAATAAAATTGCCGTGAAAAATATTTCAAAAAAGTCTGTCGTTTGGACTTGACTTTAAACCGTGGGTCGGTTCCGCCTTTCATGGATAAAATTAACACACTCTCAACATAAGTGGTGTTGAGAAGCTAGATTGCAAGCCTAATTTAGGGGATGTAATGACCAATTATGTATGTAAGTAGGTAAGTTTTATTGCTACATAAAGAAACGCTCACTTCATACCGGTACACTTGGTATATTATGTGTAACATAAGTTTAAAGTGCTTGTTTCTGTATGTCAATTTATCGTTATAAGAAAATATTTGAAATGAAATAAAAATTTTCATTCATTAAATTGTTTGTTCAACAATTCATTGTTCATTCATAGTTTGTTTATTTAGAAATCAAACTTTTTAATCAAAAAATGTTGTTGTGTACACTGTACATCAGCATTTTAATTGTGAATGAAAACATAATCATTTTCAGTATGAAGATTTTTTAGAAAATTAATGTGAGTCAATTTATCAGGAAAAATCATGTTGAAAATCATGAAAACCTTTAAATTCATATCACGAAATTCTGTGTATCATTAAAGACACGTATATATAAAAATAATTGCAATTAAAAATTGAAAAAAAGTAATCATCATCATCAGCATTAATTTTAAAACTTATTTTATTTATTTTATTTACTAATTAAATTAAATTTAAATTTAAATTTTAAATTGGAAAGATTAATTGCAACTCTTTAAAGGCAATATATTTTAAATTAGTTCGTATGTAAATTGAAATTTAGATTTATTTTTTGGTAATTTATTTAATTTAATTACATTTAAATGTTCAATTATTTTTCAATTTGTTAAAGGCTAATCGCTTCTTAGAGAGTAGTTTGATTAATAGGACTTAATTTCCGGCTGTAACCGCAATAGTGCCTACTTAGTTACCCCAATATAAATGTTAGCTGGGATATTTCAACCACCGCCATATATTTTATCAAGGCGTGGCATTTATCCCAATCTGTTGTATCCGCTTTTTCTTTGTCATTGCTGGCCCTTGAGTATAAATGCTATAATATTCCTGAGATGGACTTTATTCTGCATTAAAAAGGGTCCGCCAAATAACTTTTTTTTTTAAAATGCTTTAAAAAAAAACTACTGAATATTTTATCAAATTTCTTTTTTTATTTGAAAGTGCAATCCTTCCGGTTAATAATGGAAAATAATTTCATTCAAATGGCTGTCTCGGCTGGTCATGCAGTAGCCTACACGATCGGTCCAATTTTTAAGCACATTATCGATTGTGTGCAGATGTATTTCACCAATGGCTTCACGAATATTGTCCTTTAAATCGTCAATTGTCTCTGGCTTGTCGGCGTAACACTTATCTTTGACGGCACCCCACAAATAATAGTCCAACGGTGTCAAATCGCAGCTCCGAGGTGGCCAAACGGCAGTCGGGCCATGTTGAACGAATTTTTGTTCACAAAAATTGAAGAGGAGGACATTGGCAACATTTGGTTTCAACAGCCCGGCGCTAAGTGCCACACAGCCGAAGCTACACTCGATGTTTTGCGCCGTGTTTTTGAAGATCACATTATCAGCCGCAGACCTGATGTCGTTTGGCCACTTCGGAGCTGCAATTTGACACCGTTGGACTATTATTTGTGGGGTGCCATCAAAGATAAGTGTTACGCCGACAAGCCAGAGACAATTGACGCTTTAAAGGACAATATTCGTAAAGCCATTGGTGAAATACAGCTGCACACAATCGATAATGTGCTTAAAAATTGGACCGATCGTGTAGGCCACTGCATGGCCAGCCGAGGCAGCCATTTGAGTGAAATTATTTTCCATTATTAACCGGAAGGATTGTACTTTCAAATAAAAAAAGAAATTTGAGAAAATATTCAGTAGTTTCTCTTTTAAAGCATTTTCAAAAAAAAAAGTTATTTGGCGGACCCTTTAGTTGTCTACTCATTGACAATTGACTTACTTTACGACGACTGAAACACGACTGCTGGCAACGTTGTCCTTCGCTCTATTTATACTGTCTTATTGTATGTCTGGCAACTTTGCGATTGCGATTCTGTGAAGTGCTGTTCTTGTAATTTAATTTTTTGCCCACTTTTAGTGCATAGTGTCAGTTCTGTTCAAGGGGGCCGTTCGTAAAGGTAGCTGACAGCCAATCAATCTATCAAGTCACAATGCTCTCTGATGCATCTCGTACTCAATCCTTCTTCAATTATTCATACTATTGTTTCTATGGCTTTGGGTCTCTAACAAATTTTTTAAAATTAATTTTAAATTCAACTAAATTAGATTGAAGTTAGTAAAATTAAATAAAATTGCCATGCAAAGTTTTTCAAAAATCTGTCGTTCGGAGTCGACTTTAAACTGTATGTCCCGCCACTCATGTATATAATTAACACAGACCACATATGTTTATGTGTGTGTATATGTTATGTTATGTATGTAGTAAAAGTTCAGTCAGTCTTGTGTGAAGATGTGGTGTGTTTGAAGAGAGTAATCGTGGCTTGAAGATCTCCGTTACAAAGATCTGTCGTAGAATTGTCTAGTAATTGTTATTGTTTATACCAAAGAGTGCAAAAAGGAATAACAAACAAAGTAATTGTTGTTGTTTACAACAAGTTGTGAACAGTGGCACACAGAATTGTGCGAATAATAAAGAATTTTAATTAAAACTAAGCACACAGATTTATTTTTATTTTATTTGCAATCTACGAGCTTATATTATAAATGTTTTTAAAAGGTAAAAACGCAACAGTCAAGCAATCAATTCGAACATTCGACAGATGACTTACCTTCAATGGCGCCAAAGAGCACTGCACCACCCACACTGTACAGGGTCATTATGGTCAACAAAAAGAAATGGGTAAACCAGCGCCTTGACCATTTGCTTATCTTCTCATACATGCTGTATGTGAACTTTTCACCAAAACTCATGCCAGACTTGGTGAAAGCAACAAAACCATCAATGCCACGATCCATAAAATTACCAGCCGCAAACGGATTTGAATATTGTGGCCAATATGGCTGACCGGCTACCGATCCGGGGCCCAATGTATTTGTTGTTTGAGCGGTATAGGGTGGCTGTGCTGATGGCGGCATAGAGCCAATGACTGAGCCATTGTTACTGTGTAGATTTTTTATGTTAATGCGTGGCGGTCGATTTACATATCTTGATGGGTTTGGTGTAATACCGGACTGTGACATGTTTTGCACTTCGTTGATTGCTGTTTATTGTATATTTTGTTGTTGTTGTTGTTGTTTATAACAATTTATGTTATGTACATCTGTATGTAAATGCTTTTTTCTTAGTATTTTAATATAAAATAAATAATTTGCACTTTTTATTTATGGCTAGATGATGATATTTTTTTGCACTTCTTTTACGTCTCTTTTTTTATTCACTTTATTGCTTAAAAATTTTTTTTTTTGGAATTTTTCTTTCTTTTTAAAAAATTTTCTTCTTTGCTTCTTATAATTTTTTGTTGTTGTTTTTTTTTCTTATATTATTTGCAATCACAACAAATTGTTATTGCCACCATTAAATAATAAATAATTTCACAGCTTTTTGTTGTTGTTGTTGTTTTTTTGGTTATAAAAATAAATATTTTCAAGAAGTAAAAAAAATTTTGAAAAAAAAAATTATGAAAAAAAAATTTTTAATAATATTTCACTTTACTGACTAAATTTTTAAGAACAGAATTTTTATTTTTTGTTTTTATTTTTGACTAGAATTATATTTCGGCGGCGGCATTTAATTTCCTCAATCACCGTCCGTTTCGTTCTTAAATTAAAATCAGACTGAAACAAGTCGTCACTTGCCCAAAAAGAAAATTGCTGGCGTTTGGCTGCTGGTTGCTTGCTCGCGGCGTTGCCTTTTTTTGTTGCTTTAACCGACATCCTCATCCATGCTTCATTACGATGGAGACGACGAAGAATATCATAATGATGTCTATATATATGACGATGATGATGATGATGATGATGATGTTAATGACGACTATGTGATGATGTTAGAAAACAAAAAAAGAGTTCTTTTTTTCTCTCGTCTCCATACAGTGACGTTATGGTGGATTTTGTTTTTTGTTTTGTTTATCCCATGCTGGTGATTTTTCATTTTATTGTTGCCTATATACCCTACACAATGCAATATAATGTTACGTTTTTACCCTTTTAAAAACGTTTAATTGTAAACAAATAAAAATAAATTTGTGTTTATTTTTAATTAAACTCTTTATTGTTGGCACAATTCTGTGTGCCACTGTTCACAACTTGATGTAAACAACAACAATTGATGTGTTTGTTATTCCTCTGTTTACACCCGTTGCAGAAACAATAACAATTACAAGACAATTATTCGACAGATCTTTATAACGGAGATCTTCAACCCACGATTACTTTCTTCAAACGCACCGCGTCTTCACACAAGACTGACTTTACTTCACTAACTCACACACGGCTGCTTTGCCTTGCCTTCCATATGGCATGGTAAACAGTCTGATGAATGTTCTTGAAGGCGAACATTCATAACTTCGCCTTCTCGAAATCTCTATAAATGTAAACATTGCTGTTTACATTTATTATTGTAGTGTTGACGGTACATTTTTGTTTACTTGTTTACGTAACTATAAGCTGGAATAATAGCTGCATCATGGTTATAAAAACTATAACACGTATATTGCTATCTTCAGTTGACTTATTTCTCTATATTCAGCATCTATGTACCATCGAAAATACAATACAAAGCATGTGTGTGCTGCTATGAACCGAAAACAATTTCTAATTGAAATCTATGGATACCTTAGTTCTTCACATTTTCATCGATAGTACTGATGATGGTTGATAGTCCAAGATGTTACGTTGTGAATTAGTCCTTTGGTTGTTCTCTACAAACATATGTGTTGGTCATTACAACCCTTTAGTCAGGCTTACGTCCTAGCTTCTCACTGCTGAGAAGAAGTCGCCGAAGAAATATTTTTTTTATTACGTTTTGATGTCTGACCTGGGGTTTGAACCGTGGCCTTAGGTCTAATAAGCCAACACACTACCTACTAGACTATGGCGACCTCAAACATATATTATAAAACTTCCATACAACTCTTATAAAACTCCAACATAACATATAAAACTCATACACAACTCTTATAAAAATCCCATACAACTCTTATAAAACTTCCATACAACACATATAAAACTACCATATAACTCTTATAAAAGTCCCACATAACTCTTAGAAAACTCCAACACAACTCTTATAAAACTCCCATACAACTCATATAAAACTCCCACACAACTCATATAAAGCTCATACAAAACTCTTATAAAACTCCCATACAACTCTTACAAAACTCTAACAAAACTTTTATAAAACTACCATATAACTCTTATAAAAGTCCCACACAGCTCTTAGAAAACTCCATCACAACTCTTATAAAACTCCACTTTAACACTTATAAAATTCCCATACAACTCTTATAAAACTCCCACACAACTCATATAAAACTCATACACAACTCTTATAAAACTCCCACACAACTCATATAAAACTCATACGCAACTTATATAAAACTCCCATACAACTCATATAAAAGTCCCACACAACTCATATAAAACTCATACACAACTCTTATAAAACTCCCATATAACTCTTATAAAACTCTAATTTAACACCTATAAAACACAACTCTCATAAAACTCCCATACAGCTCATATAAAACTCCCATATAACTCTTATAAAACTCTCACACAACTCATATAAAACTCATACACAACTCTTATAAAACTCCCATATAACTCTAATAAAACTCCCATACAACACATATAAAACTCATACACAACTCTTATAAAACTCCCATATAAATCTTATAAAAGTCCCACATAACTCTTAGAAAACTCCTACCCAACTCTTATAAAACTCCCATACAGCTCATATAAAACTCTCATATAACTCTTCTAAAACTCCCACAGCCGAAGAAATATTTTCATATTTATCGTTTTGATGTCTGACCTAAGGTTTGAACCGTGACCTTACGTCTAATAAGCCAACACACTACCTACTAGATTAGGGCCACAACAATACATAATTAATGTACTAAACACTCTGTTGACTTGTTTTATAAGGACTTTATCACGTCACTTAATATTTGATATACGATAACATACTCACGCATAAGGATTAGCGTGCTTAGTGGTCGACCACAAGGTTTCTTTTTTATTTCGCTTGTGGAGAAACGTTATTTCTTGATTTTTTGTTCTTGTTTGTTTTTTTTGTTTTTTGTTTTGTTTTTGTTTTTTATTTATTTATTAGTTTGTGGATGTTTCCTTCATCAGCTGTTTTCCATAAAAATGAACATCATGAGGTCGTAAGAACTTAAAATTGTTCTTCTTCACTAAAGTAGACCACAAGTTTTTCGTATTTTTTTTGAGTTTATTTTTATACAACCCCGATGACCACTGTTGAGTATTTTAACACAATAAAAATGATGATTTTATGTGGCGAGCATAGAGGATGAATTGTTTAATTCGAGAAAATTGTTATGAGAAGTAAGTATCAGTGAATTTGAATAGAACTCAATGCAATAACAAGTTAATGAATACGTTAACCTAAAGGCGTCGAGAGTATAATGGCATCCTTATTAAGTGAGAATTTCTTCTCCGGCAAAATATGTTTTGAGAAGCCAGTGTCTTCAGACACAAGACAGGATAATTGATGATAACAGAAAATGGAGAATATTTGGAGACTATTAAACCAAAGGCAAATGTAAAATGTGTGTCAGTAGCACCAAGGAAGAGAGAAAGATTTGTTAGATTTGTCATGCCGTAACATATTTTTGATTACATAGGCAAAGTGTTTTTCAATTTTGTTACTCCTTTTGATTTGATTGATTATCGAAATTGTTTTCAAACAAGAAAACAAAAACTAGTGAAGTGCTTAAAAAGTAAAAAAAAGTTTCTCAAGATGATAAAAATAGACTCTTCAAGAAGGATGACATCAACGATGAACTTCATAGGAAGGTCAGGCAATGTTATTTGAAGTCATTTAATGTTGTCTAGAATGTGGTGTGTTGGCTTATTAGACGTGAGATCTCCAACAAAACTAAATATGAAGAAAAAATAGTTGTGTGGTAGTTTTAGAAGAGTTATATGGGAGTTTTATAAGAGTTGTGTATGAGTTTTATAAGAGTTATATGGGAGTTTTATAAGAGATGTGTATGAGTTTTATATGAGTTGTGTGGGAGTTTTATAAGGGTTATATGGGAGTTTTATATGAGCTATATGGGAGTTTTATAAGAGTTGTGTATGAGTTTTATAAGAGTTATATGGGAGTTTTATAAGAGATGTGTATGAGTTTTATATGAGTTGTGTGGGAGTTTTATAAGGGTTATATGGGAGTTTTAAAAGAGTTGTGTATAAGTTTTATATGAGTTGTGTGAGAGTGTTCTAAGAGTTATGTGGGACTTTTATGACAGTTATATGGTAGTTTTATATGTGTTATATGGGAGTTTTATAAGAGTTAAATGGGAGTTGTATAAGAGTTCTGTGGAAGTTTTATTATATATATTTGAGGTCGCCGTAGGTAGTGTGTTGGTTTATTAGCCGTAAGGCCACAGTTCAAACCCCAAGTCAGACATCTTCAACAGAACTAAATATGAAGAAAAAATATTCCTTCGGCTACTGCCTCTCAGCAGATTTCGGACAAAAACTCATGACAGTAAATGAAAAATTGCCATGAAAAAGTTTCTCAAAAAATCTGTTGTTCGGAGACGACTTTAACACTGTAGGTTAGGTTAGGTGAGATTACGTGTACTTGTCAATTAAGACAAGTACAGTACCCGGACGGACCCCGGAATTGACCCATTGTACAGCGTCCTAGTTTCTCACACCACTTATGTTGTGTGTGTTAATTGTATCCAAAAGTAAAGGGACCTACAGTTTAAAGTCGACTCCGAACGACAGATTTTTGAGAAACTTTTTCCTGGCAATTTTATTTACTCCTACAGTCTTTGCCAGAAATCTGCTGAGAAGAAGTCACCGTAGAAATACTTTTTGTATTTTGTCTTGATATCTGGCCTGGGGCTGAAACCCTGGCTTTACGTTTAATAAGCCAACACACTACCTACTAGACTATGGCGACTTCCACTGTAGGTCCCGCCACTTATGGGTGTAATTAGCACACGCAACATAAGTGATGTGAGAAGCTGGGTCATATACCCCTTCTAAGCTAATACATTTAATCTATCTAAACATGATTCAGTGGGCATGGCACTACTGCTTGTTAGAAGAAAATGAAAGTTTTGGCTCTTCACTTTCGTTTGCTATTAAATTTTTGAAAATTGATGCAAAACAGGCAAAGTTATAAGATTTTACATTTAATTTGCTTAAATATCTTAAAGTGGGCGTGACAAATATTATAAGATTTGTAGTGTGAATGAAAGTACATGTTTGTAGCTTTAATTTGATATCAATTTTATAACAATTGATGCCTTCGTCGTAAAGTTATAAGAAGTTAAAGAAAGTATTGTGGCAAACACCTCCTTGTTATGCAATTCTGTCTGGTAGAATACACGAAATTTTTAAGATTAAATTTTACGCTAAAATTTCTGTCTGGTATTGGATGTGTATGTATTTTGTCTTGATATCTGGCCTGGGGCTCGAACCCTGACTTTACGTCTAATAAGCCAATACACTACCTACTAGACTACGGCGACTTTAAACCGGAGGTCCCTTTACATATGAATATAGTTAACACACGCAACATAAGTGAAGTGAGAAGCTACGTCATATGCCTGACTGAAGGGTTGTAATGAGCAATTATGTCACGATATATATTTTAATAAATCACTATGCATTTAACATTGATTGCAACTTGAAAATTTTACCATCAAATCAATATGTGTGTAAAGATAAATTCGAATTTAAAAACCAAAGATGCAAACCCATACTTTTAGCAGCGCCACTTCTTGGCTCTAACAGAGCAAACTTTGCTATTAACAGAGCACTGTTAACTGTTTAACAGTGGCAATAAGTAGGTTAGTCATCTACTTTGCAATTATTGCAGACAACTATTGATATAAACTTTAATTCTCTTTATGATCATTATTATTTGCAAACAAAGGTGTTGAAATGTAATGCATGGCTGGTGGGTCTCAACTCTCAAAATTATTCCAGCTATCCCACTAGCACTGTTTGAAAGAGGACCCTCTCGACACTGCTGCCAGATTAGGGGATTTATCCCCAAATAGGGGATTTTTTTTAGCCAATGGGGATGAAAATTTCAGTTTGGGGATCTAAGGATTTTTTGGGGATGAACCAACACTGCTGGGGACTTTTTGAGGATAAAAAACTATAGATTTTTTTACATATAAAAGTCGATTTAGTAACATAATGGATAATAATAAAAAATATTTAAGTGATAGATTTTTTACTCTGTCAAGTCTATAGTTTTCTTTTGTTGTGATTCAAATGTTAAAACGTTTTCCAACAAAAATTATGTTTTTTAAAACATACAAACAATGTTCTCCAAGTACATGCTGTAATTCAATGGAGCAACCAAATTTTTGTTCTATTGCTAAAATAAAATAGCATAGAATAAAATGGAACGATTGTTTTGGAGAAGAGTGTGGACAAAGTTTAAATGTATTTTGGAGTAATGTTTATTGCTACAAAGATTCTTACTTACTTACTTACTTAATTGGCCATAACAACCCGTTTATCGGATTTCGGCCTGCCGCAACACATCCTTCCAGGCGCCTCTGCTTCGTGCGCGCCTACGCCAGTTGGTCACACCAATCGATGACAGGGCTTCCTCGATTTGGTCCTTCCAACGGATGCAAGGTCGTCCTCTTCGCCGACTTCCGCAGATTCCCGCATCAAATACCCGTCTTGCCGGCGCATCCTCCTCCATTCGAACGACATGGCCGAGCCAGCGCAGCCGCTGGATATTAATACGCTGTACAACGTCCATGTCGTTGAGGAGCTCATACAGCTCACTGTTGTATCGGATACGGAAATCATCGCCAACTCGCACTGGACCGAAGATCTTGCGCAGTACTTTTCTCTCGAACACTCTCAAGGCCGCTGCATCTGTACTTAATAGGGTCCATGCCTCTGCGCCATAAAGAAGCACGGGTAGGATGAGTGTCTTGTAGAGTGTTAGTTTTGTCGTACGAGAGAGGTCTCTGCTACTCAATTGCCTATTGAGACCATAGTAGCACCTGTTGGCAAGAGTGATCCTGCGCTTGATCTCCAGACTGACATCATTTCTGGTGGTAACGGCGGAGCCAAGATAGATGAATTCCTTGACCGTATCAAAAGTATAGTTATCGGCCGTAATCTGAGAATCAATACGCCGCGCGTCTCGACTCGTCGATAACATATACTTTGTTTTGCACTCATTTACTGCCAAACCCATCTTGGTAGACTCGCGTTCAATAGCACTAAAGGCAGCAGTAACATCTCGCTTCGTACGCCCTATGATGTCAATGTCGTCAGCGTACGCAAGCAACTGGACACTTTTTTGAAAAATAGTGCCACTGCGATGCACTCCTGCCTTTCGCAGAACACTCTCCATGACGAAGTTGAAGAGGTCGCATGATAAGGGGTCGCCTTGTCTGAAACCTCGCACGGTATCAAAAGGCTCGGAGAGGTCCATTCCTACCTTGACGGAGCTACAGGAATTGCTCAACGTCATTCTGCAAAGCCTTATCAGCTTCGCAGGTATACCGAGCTCAGACATTGCGGCAAAAACACGATCCCTTATGGGGCTATCAAAGGCAGCCTTATAGTCGACGAAAAGATGGTGTGTGTCGACTTGTTTCTCGTGGGTCTTTTCCAGGATTTGGCGTAGTGTGAAGATCTGGTCGATGGTGGACTTGCCAGGTCTGAAGCCGCACTGATAAGGTCCAATCAGTGTTTTGACGAGTGGCTTCAGTCGTTCACACAATACGCCTGTAAGAACCTTATATGCGATAGGGAGAAGGCTTATACCCCTATAGTTGGCGCATATAGTAGGGTCTCCCTTTTTCAGGACAGGACAGAGGACACTGAGGTTCCAATCGTTGGGCATACTTTCCTCTAGCCATATTTTGTAAATAAGCTGGTGCATGCGCCCTACCAACTCATTACATCCGGTCTTAAACAATTCAGCGGGGAGGCCATCAGGACCTGCCGCTTTATTGTTTTTAAGGCGCGTAATCGCGACTTTGACCTCTTCATGGCTAGGCGGCGGGAACTCCACGCCGTCATCATCGATCGGGTTCGGAACATCATCTCTAAAGGCGGTATTGGTGTCGTCATCGCCTTGTAGCAGAGTAGAGAAGTGTTTCCTCCATAACCTCAGTACTCCCTGCGGATCTGTTACTAAGTTTCCATTTTCGTCCTTGCAGGAAGACGCTCCGGGTTTATAACCCTCGGTTAGACGCTTAACCTTTTGATAGAATTTTCGAGCGTCATTCCTGCATCTATACATCTCGACTTCCTCACGCTCACGCCTTTCCTGCTCCCTCTTCTTGCGTCTGAAAAGGCGTCTCTCATCCCTTCTCTTCTCTCTATAGTTCTCGACAATGGCTCGCGTAGCGGCAGACTGCAACGTTTTCTTGTATGCGGCGTTTTTCGCTGCAGTTGCCTCGCGACACTCCTCATCGTACCATTGATTTCGTTGGGGTGGGCGTTCGAAACCAAGGACTGTTTCCGCAAGGAGTGGGAGATGTTAGCCCACAGTCCGCCAATGTCGTTGAGATTAGATGGGGAATGACGGAGCTTATCCGAGAGTTGAGCGGAGAACGCCTCAGCTGTCCTTTGTGATCGCAGCTTCTTAACGTCCAGCTTTCGCAATGCACTAGAGTGCGCAGACCTCGAAGCGGTAATGCGCAATCGAAACTTGGGTGCTACAAGGTAGTGGTCCGAGTCGATGTTTGGACCTCTGAATGTGCGCACATCTAGTACACTGGATACGTGCCTTCCGTCTATCACAATATGATCGATCTGGTTAGATGTTGACCGATCAGGGGACATCCATGTGGCCTTGTGAATGTCGAGATGTTGAAACTTAGTGCTACATACTACCATGTTACGCGCCGCGGCGAAATCGATCAGCCTCATACCATTGTAGGTAGTGTTTGCGTGGAGGCTGAACTGTCCGACAGTGGGGCCAAAGATACCTTCCCGCCCGAACTTTGCATTAAAATCCCCGAGGACGATTTTGGCGTCATGGGCCGGGCACTTATCGTATACGTCCTCGAGTTTAGCATAGAAGGCATCCTTAACCACATCGTCCTTTTCTTCCGTAGGGGCGTGAGCACATATTAGGCTGATGTTGTAAAATTTTGCCTTGATGCGGATTGTGGCTATTCTTTCGTTCACAGGTGTGAACCCAGAGACAAGGTGACGAAGTCTCTTATTAACCACAAATCCGCATCCAAATTCGTGCTTTTTTTCATGGCAGCTGTAGTATACATCGCAAGATGCAAGCCTTTTGCATCCTTGTCCTGTCCATCGAATTTCCTGAATGGCAGTGATGTCAGTTTTACATTTAATGAGGGCATCCGCCAGCTGGGCGGAAGCGCCTACCCTGTAAAGGGTGCGGACGTTCCAAGTGCCAATACGTAAATCATAGTCCTTTATTCGTTTGCCGTGGTCGTCAACTTTAGAGGGGATCTTTTTATAGGATTCTGTCTTGGTTTTCATTGGATAATTGTTTTTACGTGGTGGGTTCCAAGCCCTACGCACAACCCAAATTTAACGTCCAGGGGATTGGACATTCGCTGCACGCATTAGTTAACATCTAGCGGGTGCTAGAATGCCATCCAGGAGGGGCCACGAGGAGGCTGCGTGTCAACTTGAATACAGCAAGACAAGGATCGTCCTGGTAGTCGCCACGTTGACCACAATCAGAAACTTTACCTTGTTTGCATGCATCCCTCCCTCCCACAAAGATTCTGCAGGTTCTAAACCATTCAAGGAACTTGCTGAACTAGTTTTAAATATTCTTTGTGTAACAACAAGCTGTCGAAATATTTAACCGGGCTTTGGATTGGGCTCAATGCGAGAACGTTGAGCAAAATGACTTAAATGTAGAAGAAGGCTCTCTTTCAATATTAGAAAGGAAAAATAAAAGAAAAAATAACAGATTTTTTTGGATGCCTAAGTATGTGAAATTAAAAATATAATCTCATTTAAAATGTGTTCTTTTAGTTTTAGTTAGGATTTGTTCATGTTTAGTTTTAGTTTATAGTTAATAAAACCGTTTTAAAGCACACTATCAATGTGTTTTTTATTAAAATTTTTTACATTCATAAACGTCAACAATTTGTTAAACGACAACACCCGCGGTTTTAATTAGTTGACGTTTTCCAGAGTGCACTATATATAACAAATAATTCTGTTTGCTGTCAAAAGTTCGAACCATATCCTGAAATGTTGAAACTTTTTAACTCAAATACAATGTACAATAAAATTTCTGAAGCTAATGACTCGGAGGACTTCGATACCGAAATTTTTGAAATAGTCAATATTGGCCAATAGTTCTTTTAATTACAAAATTTTTATATTATTAAATATTGTAATTAATCTAATTGATTTTTACTTTTAATTAAAGTAAACAACCTTTAAGGTAGTTTATAAAAATGAATTGAAATTATTTTATTAAAAGTAGTATGTATACTTTTATGTACATATGTATATGGTAATATTGAGCTCGACATTAATTTGTACTTACATACATATGTGCACGTAAAATACATTAATTTTTAAATAAAGCAAAAAAACAATTTTTTTTAATTGTATTTGGGATTTTTTTGGGGATAGAATAATGGATTTGGGGATTTTTGGGGATAAAAAAAATGGATTTGGGGATGAGGGCTGAAAAAAATCTGGCAGCAGTGCCTCTCGACTACAATTTGCAGACTATATGCAAATATGTATGGTGTACTATTTCTTATATGTTCCAAAATGGCCACTGATCTTCTAGAGAATTTTCAAGCAAAAAATTGATTCTTTGAAAGCCAATTATATCAATAGCATATCACTTTATATGTGACTATGTTGCTGATTATATTAAGAGGCCTTGGAGCCTTCCTTTGCATATAGTAAGGTACTCATAGACCTAGAGCATTTCCCAAAATCTAAACAAGTAGGCTTGTTCATATGGATACTGTTAAATAGCTAACAGTGCTCTGTTAAGGGCAAATTTTGTTCTGTTAAGAGAAAACTTTACTCTGTTAACGTTAAATGTGGCGCTGCTAAAATTAATGGATTGCGTCTTGGATTTTCAAAATCGAATTTATCTTCATACACATCAAATCCCTGGCATTACCTTAAGAGTATAATCGGTTTCCTTATGAAATGATGAAACTTCTTTCAAGATTCTTAATTTGAATAATTGTTTGATTTCCTTCCTTGTTTTAATGTTTATAAATATTTTGAGAATTTAATTTAATTTTCAATTGAATTAAATTTTAATTAAAAAGCAAATTAAGTTTGTATTCTTTATACTTATTTTCAATTTCAATTGTTTATTCGCCTTTTGTTTTTTTACTTTCAATCAAACGACTTGAATGAAAACCCCAAAAAACACCGCACAGATCATGTGAAAAATATTTTAGCCCCCCCTCTTGCTAGGAATTGTTTCCAAGTAAAACCGGCTGAACATTAATTAGTGTCAAGAAAATTTCCACGAAATATTTTCGTTTTTTCAGGTAAAAAGCTTACACGCGTTAATGGTTGGTTGTTGGCCAAATAAATCATAAAATTTTATTAAACATTTTAAAACAAATTCTTGAAAAAATAGATCACATCTCAATTGTATTTTAAAAATGATTTTGAATTTCAAATTTAAAAATAGTTTTCGGGTATGTCGAAACTAAAGGTGCCTACCGGCTACACCACACCAATTTGAGGTAAAATATCTCGATTGTATCGTGTTTAAAACAGTAAAACATGTGTATTTCGTATACACAAGACATACATACAGTGAGCATCAAAAGAACCTAAACGCTAAGGATAAAATTCTAACAAACACCAATCATAACTTTTAACACTTAAGGAGAGTGCCCTAAAAAATTTGTTAATGTTTCGAAAATTTTTTTAATTTTTTTTGTTTCAATTTTAAAAACTCTTAAACAAATAATTTTAAAATAAAAATAACGGTAATTTATTAATGTATATTTTTTAAGCGTACATTTTCTTTTGACGCCTACTGTAAACATACTTTGTTGGAAGGAATAATTGGCACAATTTTTAATTTTTTCATGACATGAAATTCGTTTTATTGATGGAACTCACCGCGAAACGCTTTTCAATTTAAAGTTTTGCATCGTCTTATTTGTAGAAAAATAAGGAAACAAATAAACTCGCATGTAAGAAATAATAGGAACACTTGTTATTATTTTTCTTGTGGAGAGAGGCCATAGTGCTGCGAACAATACATATTGTATTGTACTATTGTCCTGACAAACTTCAGTATATTGCAGGGTGTCAATAAGGACAACTCCCTGTCCAGCATCTAATATTCAGCCGCAGGGGTTTTCTTCTGGGATGCCTTAATATCTCAGAGATTTCAAGAATGTGATCTACCGATTCATTTTCATCGTCAATGAACTACAAACTCGCCGCGACTAGACTCAATGCCTTGACTCGCGGGCGTATCATTCTTTCTGGACATTCCTCTATTTGGAGGTTAATCCTTCAGCCCAATCAAACATCGATTATCACCCTACAGAATATTATTTGAACAGGAGTGTTAATTTTCTGATTACGAGCAGGGACGACTTGATCTCTAGGTTTGGTTAGGTTAGGTCAGAGTGGTAGCTCTGATATCAAAAAACTCACTTAAGCACGCATAGCGGCCTGTTGTGATGCCACAAGATGAACGCAGTCCCTGTACTGACCAAGTTCCAACAAAAAAAAAATAAAAAATCAGGGAAGAAGAAGTTGGTCAGCGCAAGGGCTGCACATCAAAAGCACGACTACCCTACACTGGAAAACCAGCCAGAAAGCTTGATAAACGAAGCTATATTCCTGACATCAATAGATGATAACTCCGTCAAGCTGACGAAGTTATAGAAAGCCAAATAACCAATATCTGCACCTTGCAAGAGATGGGCATTGACAGAGAAAGTGGATAACAGTCTCCTTTTCCCCAGCGGGTTTGCATCCACGACAAAAGTCGGCCGCATCCTTTCCGCTTGTCTATCCATAACACAATGACCTGGAAGGATGACCATTGTGATTGAGATGATGCCACGACCAAGTCAAAGTAACTGGTTGGTACGCCTTCTATCCATCAGGTGCCAAGTGAGTCTAGTAGTGGAGCAAAACTCCTCATTGACCCAGCATAAGTTGGCGTCTAGAAAGAATTTCCGCACAATGGCCAGCTTGACCGAGGCGAGTGGCATGCCGAATCTACTCCGGAAGGAGTGCACTAGCTCTGGCGAGCTCATCAGCCCTGCAGTTCTCCGGGGATCCAGACCAGTGAGACACTAAAGCGCTCAGAAAGAAGGTCGATACAGCGACGACATTCCCTAACGATCCTTGGAGTTATTCACTACACCCGATAGAGATCTTATGGCGGCCTGTCTGTCAGAGAAGACCGAGAATCGGGTAAAAGGAGCAGAGTTGACAAGGATCCATTAAGCAGCCCGATAAATGGCCATCACTTCTGCCTGAAACACGCTGCAGTAATCCGGCAGTCGAAGATAAATGCTTAGGTCCAGTTTCGCAGAATTGACTCCGCTCCCAACTCCATTGAGAGGACGGTATTAAGGTACCAGTCATCTCTACTCGGAATCAGATATTGAAAACCCTTGGCGGTCTTGACATCTACTGAAGATAACTGTTCAAAGAACAGACGCTCTGAGACGGTTTTCTGCAGCTGTTTGACGCACCTTGTAGAACGAACTTGATCTCTAACATGATCATCTCTCCCTTAATATGTATACTGATGGCTCCAGACGCGATAATAGGGTTGTCCAGCGATGTTCACTCTGGGAAACTCAACCTCAACATTTCCCTCCGACTGTCAGATCACTGTAGTGTATTTCAGGCGGATGTGATGGCCAGTTACGAGGACGCTCAATGGATCTTCATTAACGGTGCTTCTTTCATCCGTATTTCAATCAAAACTCGTTGGATACTGTCGTTCTCTGCCGTATCGTTGTTCCTGCATTGATGCAAGACTAAAATCTCCGCTTATTTGTTATTTCGCAATAAAAGTTTTGAGTTCTTCAAACTAATATGGTTTGAGAAGAGCCTCTACCTCTTTTATCTTTACTTTCGTTAAGTATGCCTTTTCAAACAAGTGTCCCCACGCTACAGAAAGATTTTTCGCCACGTTAGCGGCAATGGAAGCTACTCTCAGAATCACTATCTCATCGCATTGACATTGTTGTGAATTTCTACATGTTTTGGAAACCAACTCAGAGTAATCCTATTTTCCATACCTAGCTTATTCAGCTTCCTTACACAGTTCCATACTATCTTTGATTTAACCTTACAGCAGTCGAGTGTTCATATGGCAACTTGACTGTTAGATCGTTTTGCTACGTCCGCTCCTTTAGGCATTTGAATTGAATTGAAGTTGAGTACATTTTTGCCAGAAATCTGCTGAGAGGAAGTCGCCGATGAAACTTTTTTTTTCATAATTCGATGTGTTGGAAATGTCTGACCTGGGGTTTGAACCGTGGCCTCACGTCTAATAAGCCAATACACTATCTACTAGACTACGGTGACTTCATACCGGTACATCTGGTGAAAAAAAAGTTTTCTCAAATAAAAAAAAAAAAACAAATAATAATGTTATGTGCCATTTTAAATGACATTTAAATTAAATTGGCAATGAACCATTCTACAGTCTTAAATAAATCATCTGAAGAAAAATATTTATTTTTAAATTCTACAAAAATATGAGCAGCAATTCACACGAAGCATTAAATGGAATACAGTGAACCCTCCTATAACACGGTGAGTGCGTTCGGCGTTGTATGGGAAACCAAGCTATAAGAAACTTCGATTTAGTCGTACAAACTAGGCTTTTTCGTGTACTCGCCGTATTCTAGAATGTAGTATGTTGGCTTACTAAACGCAAAGCCGAGGTTCAAACTAAAAATATAAATAATAAAATAAAAAAAATATTATTAAAAAAATTTTTCTTCGGCGTCTTCCTCTCAGCAGATTTATGGCAAAAACTCTGAGAATAAATAAAATTGTGATGAAAACTTTCTCAAAAATCTGTCGTACGGAGTTGACTTTAAACTGAAGGCCTGCCACTCATATATAAAAAATTAACGCACACAACATAAGTGGTGTGAGAAACTAGGCCGTAATCCTGACTGAAGGGTTGTAATGGCTCATAATATGTATGTAATCAGGCTAATTCGTAGCATGTTCTATGGAAACCGTCTACCGCATTGTATGCAAACCGCGCTATAAGAAACTCGAAATTAGTACAAATCACATCATTCGCGTACCGCGTTATATGGAGGCCAAGAAATACAAAAGACAAGATAAGACAAGATAGGAATTATTTTTATTCAATCAAAGTGTTCATATAAGGATTGATAAAAGGAAAACTAAACTAAAAGAGTGTTTTCCAACAAAAATAAGAAAGACTTTTGTAAAATAATATAATTTTTCAACATTCATCTTCACCCATTAAAAGAAAACGAGAAGATATGAGTATCATATCAGATATGAGTCACCTAACTTGTCTTCTTTTAATAGGCAAAAATGTCTTCCTCACTTGGTTCATCTTCATATTGGTTGTCGATTGTAGCTTTTCTTTCTAACTCCACTAAAACCTCTCTATAGCTCAGCTAAGCTATTTCTTAACTTTCTTTTGAACTTGAAAACTTTGAAACACAAATTCTTTTCCATTGTATAGGTTTCCCCGGCCGCGATAAAACAATCATTGAAAACCGATCCTTAAATAAATCTCAAAGTCATCCAAGCTTTCTTATTAGATCGCCGCAGGCAATTGGGTCTTTTTAGTGACTTTCATTATACGGGGAGTTTAAGAACGATTTATTACCATTGGTTTTATCATCAGACTCCTCCGATAGATTCCTGCACAAATGAAGGATGTAATACGTTCTTTTGAAAGTTTAAACCCCTAAACACGCTTTTGATTTTTCAGAATGAAGGTCCTAGATAATGCCGTAGTTTTTCCAATAAATTTTTTTTGAAGTCGCCGTAGTCTAGTAGGTAGTGTGTTGGCTTATTAGACGCAAAAGCCTGGGTTCGAGCCCAGGCCAGGCATCAAAGACAAAATACAAAAAGTATTTTTTCGGCGACTTCCTCTCAGTAGATTTCTGGCAAAAACTCTGAGAGTAAATAAAATTTGCCATGAAAAGTTTCTCAATAAATAAAAATCTGTCGTTCGGAGTCGACTTTAAACTGTAGGTCCCACCACTCATATATAAAATTAACACACACAACATAAGTGGTGTGAGAAACTAGGACGTTGTACAATGGGTCAATTCGAACTCCGGGTACTGTACTTGTCTTAATTGACAAGTACACGTCCTCTAACCTAACCTAACCTTTTCCAATATAATGCCGTCTCATCAGCGTTAAAAATCTGATCAAGTGAATAACCTCCTTCATCGATAATTCTATCGGAAGGAACTTATGGGATATTGTTGAATGGAAACCGCGCTGTAAGAGTAGCGCGTTATAGGAGAGCTGTCGGAATTTCAGCTTCGCTTTATATGGAAACAGCGTCCTGAGGGTACCGCGTTATAGGAGCACTGTCGCAATTTCAGTTCCGCTTTATGTGGAAACCACGTTCTGAGAGTACCGTGTTATAGGACGGTTGAATGTTATGCAGCAGACATGGAAAATTGCAACACATATTGAGAATTGACAAAATCATTGTTTACGCGAACGTAAATTGTGAAAAAAAAAATTATGAAAAAGAAAATTCAAAATTAAAAATACGAAATATTAAATATTTATACAAATCAAGATCAAATTTTAATTAAGAAGATAAAATTTTTAAAATCTTCGGCAATTAAAAAATATTTGTTTTTATTAAAATGTCTAGAGGCTGTTTGTAGCGTCAAAATGTTCTTCTGAATTTTACTTTCTATATGCAAAATATTTTTTAAAAGAAATTAAAAATTTTGATCAAATTAAATCAATATTTAGAAAATGTTTTATTTTTTATATTTTTTTCTTTTCTTTTTCTCAATATCACTCAGAATTTGAAAATTTGTATGTATGTACATACATAAATTTGGTCATTTCGTCGTTTGTTTGTTTGTTTTCTTGTTATTATTCATGGTATTATTTTAAACAAAATCTGTCAAAATATTTCGATCATATTTCAATTTGAATGAAAACGAAAAAATGTATGTAGTTTTGAAATTTTTCTTAAAAATTTACTCATAATCAAACCAAGAACATTTCATGTTTGATGAAATATTCAATTCGACATAAAATGACTCAAAATTGTAAACAAAAAAAGAAGAACAGAACATAGAAATTAATTGAACAGTTCGCAGAATATTGCAGACTCAGTTTCCATTATTCAATTCGAAATTTTCTTTGTCACATCCAGTTCACTGTTAAAGAAAATGTTGTCTGCTTACAAAGTATATATAAAGTCATTATCTCACCTAATATATCTTGTCTTTCGACGAAAATAAATTATAATGGTTGAGTTTTTAAGAGCTATAGGAAAATTTTTCAAAAAAAACACATAAAATTCAGAAAAATGCATGACACCTTTATTTGAATCGATAGTACGGACCATATAAATTAATGTTTGAAGATTATTTCATGCAAATGTTGACCGCGACTGCGCCTCTTAGTCCAATTTTGGCATACTCTTTCCAACATTTCGGCCGGTATCGCACGAATAAATGCTTCAATGTTGTCTTCCAATTCGTCAATTGAAGCAGGCTTGTCTGTATAGACATGAGCTTTAACATAGCCCCACAAAAAATAGTCTAAAGGCGTTAAATCGCACGATCTAGGCGGCCAATTGACCGGTCACGAACGTGAAATAAAATGTTCATCGAACTTGCCCCTCAATAAGTCCATTGTTACGCGTGCTGTGTGGCATGTGGCACCGTCTTGTTGAAACCACATGTCATGCAAGTCAAGCTCTTGCATTTTGGGCAAAAAAAAGTTGGATATCATCTCACGGTAGCGCTCACCATTCATAGTTACTTTACGATTCGCAGCATCTTTGAAGAAGTACGTTCAAATGATGCCACCAGCACATAAACCGCACCAAACTGTGACTTTTTCTGGATGCATTGGTAGCTTTTGCAATGCTTCTGGCTGATCTTCATTCCAAAATCGACAATTCTGCTTAGTTACGTATCCATTGAGCCAAAAATGAGCTTCGTCGCTGAACACAATTTTTCGATAAAGAAGTGGATCTTCGGCCAACTTTCCAAGAGCCCATTCACCAAAAATTCTGCATTGCGGTAGGTCGTTCGGCTTCAATTCTTGCACCAGCTGTATTTTGAAAGGCTTCACACCTAAATCCTTTTGCAAAATTTTCCACGTTGTTGAGTAACAGAGGCCCAATTGCTGCGAACGGCGACGAATCGATAATTGATGGTCATCATTAACGCTACTGGCCGATACAGCTGCGATATTTTCTTCAGTTCGCACTCTACATAAGCGTGTTGGTGGTTTAATGTCCAACAATGTAAATTTGGTGTGAAATTTAGTCACAATAGCCCGAATAGCCGCTTCAGTGGGTCGATTAAACTGACCATAAAATGGAAGAAGCGCGCGATGAACTTACTCAACAGAGTACGCATTTTGATAATAAAATTCAAAGATTTGCATGTGTTGTTCGTTTGTAAGCTGATTCATGCTTAAATTATAGACTAAACTGAAGATGTTTGATAGTGAAACAAAACATGAAACGTGCGTGAGCTGTTTAAACCAGTGTTGCCAAAAAGATAATAGCTAAAAAATCACCCTTTAGTTTGACTTTTTTAAACGTTTTATACAAATTTGTTTTTAATTTTCCTCATTTTTTACTTTAATGAGTTCGAAATTTGAAATTTTATAGAAGAAAGTGGTATTTCTTGAGTCCTTCTTAAGCTTTTAAATGGGCTTTCAGTACGGTAAAGACAGCATATGGCAACACTTCCAAGTAAAGTTTACAAAAATAAAATCCACTTCGTTCACAAAAAATAGAATAGCCAAGCTCGCAGTTGTTAATCCTTGTACTGTTTACTATTGTTTCAAAAAGCTTTTTCTGACTGTTTAAATATTTTTCAGCGAGGACGAGTATGCTCGTCATAAGCACAGTAAAATGTTTCTGCCTGTAAAATCAGAATAAATGTTCAGAATAAATTAAAAAAAAACTCGGCAGCTTTGAACCTGGACTCTCATTTTATTATATTATTTGCCACGCCCACTTGTACTTCTTCTTCAATACGTGCAAAGTTGTAAGGTAATTTCTTTAATCTACTTAATGGGCGTGGCACTACTGGGTATTAGATTAATACGCAAGTTTAGGTTCTTAGCTTTTGTTTGCTAACAAATTTATGAAAATTGATCCAAAACAGGAGCTTATACATTTAATCTATGTAAACATGATTCAGTGGGCGTGGCACTAATGCTTGTTAGAAAAAAATGAAAGTTTTGGTTCTTAACTTTCGTTTGCTACCAAATTTAAGAAAATTGATGCGAAACAGGCAAAGTTATAAGAGTTTACATTTAATTTGCTTAAATATCTTAAAGTGGGCGTGGCAAAAATTCTAATATTTACAGTGAGAATGAAAGTACATGTTTGTAGCTTTCATTTGATATCAATTTTATAAAAATTGGTGCCTTCCTTAGAAAGTTATAAGAAGTTAAAGAAAATACTTTGCCAAACAGCCCCTTATTACACGATTCTGTTCGCCTGGTAGAATACACGAAATTTTTGAGAAGAAATTTTCGCGACTATAAAAGATTCGGAGAGATACTTTCCTTCCTTGATGGACTTGCAGGAGTTTCTCAACGTCATTCTGCATAGCCTTATCAGCTTCGCAAGAATACTGAGCTCAAACATTGCGGCCAAAACGTGATTCTTTATGGGGCTGTCGAAGGTTGTCTTATAGTCGACAAAAAATGTTGTATGTCGACTTGTTTTTCATGTGAGTCTGTGGTCAATGGTGAACATGGCAGGTACGAAGCCGCACTGATAAGGTTTAATCAGTGCTTTAACGAGTGCCTTCAGTCGTTCACACAATACACTCGTAAAAACCTTATATGCGAAGGCATATATCGTGGGGTCTCCTTCTTTTATTACAGGGCAGAGAACACTGAGGTTCCAGTCGTATGTATGGCATATTTACGTATATACAGTAGTGTGTACCCATACGTACTCATGTGGCTGTATTTAACATTTTGCTTAAGTATCGTACTTAATTCAATTGATTTTGGTTTCTTCTCACTTTGAATTGAAGAATATAACAAAAAATAATTAAAAATCTTTACTACTTCCTTATCCCCAGAAATAAATAATTAAAAATCCGAGTCATTCATTAACCTGGAAATATTTTGATTACTAATTAATTTCTGGAAATCATGCGTAATACAATTAAATGTGAAAAATTATTTATTTTTTGTCTTTCTCATGATAATTAATTGCATAATTTACTATACACACGTATACATTGTACATGAGTATAAACACGAACGTATAAATAAATAAAAAAAACATTTTGCAAATCATTACACTGAGAAAAACGAATGCATATGTCTTGCGATATACAAAATAAAAACAAAGAAAGAAAGAGATCAGCAATGAGTATTCAAAGAGATGAGTAGAATCGAATCATACTCATAATTTCTGGTACTCTTAGAAGTATTCATACTTATTTTAATATCATGGAACCTCCTGTACTCATATTCAAAGTTTGAAGTACTCATCGTATTCATGCTTAACAACACGTATGATGTTGTTATTGATTTCGACTCTCCATTACTCAACATTTACACGAATCACAAAATAAGTATGAATCGCGTATTTTTTGTAAATAACAACAACTAAGACTGAAAATTTTGATGAATGATTCGAGTCACTCGAATCATTTGTAAGTATTTTTCTAAAGTTATGAGTCTAAATGAGTAAGCCTATGAATCAAACATATTTCGAATGGTATGAGTGTGATGTCAACGTTGTACGCGTACTCATTGCAACCTGTACTTATAAATCAACGTTGTGTAGTGAGTATGAATGAATCAAGAGTACATAGTTTAATTTCAATATTGTTGACTCACTTATATTCAAAATTTCATGTGAGTGCTTATGAGTAGCGAAAAAACGATTCATTGTTGATCTCTGGTTCCAACTGCAAATGCAACATGTCTAATGTTACGTAAGTAATGCTCTAGTAGGGTTGAAAACAAATGAGTGGTGGACCTACTGCTTAAAGTCGACTCCGAACGACTGAGCGTAAATAAAAAATTGCCATGAAAAGATTTTCAAAAGAAAAAAATCTGTCGTTCGGTGTCAACTTTAAACTGTAGGCCCCGCAACTTATGGATAAAATTAACACACAGAACATATGTGGTGTGAGAAGCTAGATCGTAATCCTAACTAAAGGATTTTGGCTTACATAGCTATGAGATACACTTCTTATAAGAATTGAAGCCCAATGAACATGATTTGCGCTGAATTTTTGCCGAATAGGCTCATCAGAGACTGAAGGAAGAGGTGACTGTTATACACTTTCTTTGTCAATGCCCATCTCTTGCGAGGTGCAAATATAGGTTATTTGGCTTTCCAATCCTTGTCAGCTTGACGGAGCTATCATCCATTGATGTCAAGGATAAAGCTTCATTTATCAAACTTTCGGGCTGGTTTTCTAGCGTGGGGTAGTCTTGCTTTAAATGTGTAGCCCTTCTTTTTCCCTGGTTTGAAGGAACTTAGTCAGTACAGAGACTGCGTTCACCTGCGGCATCACAACGGGCCGCTATGCGTGCTCAAGTAGGCTTGTGGTATCAAAGCTACCAGTTCAACCTACCTATCCCTTAAAATATATTATTTGGTGTGTATGGTTTACATGCAGGTTGCACCATCAATACTTATTTCTTTCGAAATGAACTAGGAGCTGCCGTCGTAATGAAGTCTAAAGTAATAAAGCTGTAATGTAGTCCGCGTGGTGTAGTAGGTAGTGTGTTGGCTTACTATTCGTAAAAGCCCGGGTTCGTATCCCAGGTCAGACATCAAAAATGAAATATGAAAAAAAAAAAAATATTTCTTCGGCGACTTCCTCTCAGCAGATTTCTGGCAAAAACTCTGAGAGTAAATAAAATTGCCATAAAAAGTTTCTCAAAAATCGGTCGTTCGGAGTCGACGTTAAACTGTAGGTCCCGCCATTCACGTATAAAATTAACGCACACAACATGAGTGGTGTGAGAAGCTAGGCCGTAATCCTGACTGAAGGGTTGTAATGGCCAATTATGTATGTATGTATGTAGTCCGATTACTATTCAAATAATTTCGCATTAACGTTTCACATTTGTTGCAATAAAAAACCAAATGCCGATTGTATTGTTACGTTTTTACATTTTAAACACGGTTAAAATATAAGCACGTAGATTGCAAATAAAATAAAAATAAATCTATGTTGTTTTAATTTAAAATTCTTTATTATTCGCACAATTCTGTGTGCCACTGTTCACAACTTGATGTAAACAACAACAATTGCTTTTCTTTGTTATTCCTCTGTTTATACCCTTTGCATAAACAATAACAATTACTAGACAATTGTTCGACAGATCATTGTAACGGAGACCTTCAAACCACGATTACCGCGTCTTCATACAAGACTGACTGAACTTCACTAACTCATTCGCCTGCTTTGCCTTGCCTTTTATATGGCAAAGTAAACAGTCTGATAAATGTTATTGAAGGCGAAGGCGTTCTTGACTTCGCCTTCTCGAAGTCTCTATAAATGTAAGCATCGTTGTTAACATTCATTATTGTAGTGTTGTTGGTATATTTTTGTTTACTTGTTTACCATATTTTTATGCTGGTGTTTGTTGTTATATTAATCAGTACGATAATTTGTAAACAAGTTTGTTTACTGCATTGTTTTGTATTTTGTAGCTTTTGTTTATAATTTTAATGTTAAATGATGTAAAAGCCAAGTACCAGTGTCTAAATTTTTCCATTTTCGTAACAGTCTTAAAACTCTAAACATTTTTCTTTAAGTGTACGGGTATAATAAACATTTTTTCTTTTCGTTTTGGTTTTCAATGATAAATTAAATTTTAAGAGGAAAATTTTTCAATATTTTTTTAACAAAGTCTACTTATTAAAAAAAAAGGAAAAATATTTAAAAAAAAAAATTGAAATAAAAAAGAATAAAACGTAATTATGTATTCAACTTGACACATGAATTGCGTACGAATTGAATATAAAATTGAAAATTATTTTCACACTTATTCCAAATGCATATGTACATATGAGTTTTCCAATACATACTGTATGTATGTACATATGAATGAGAATATATATAAGTTTGTATATTTCTTCTTATATAAACACAATAAATAAACACACAATCACAGTATAAAACTCAAATAAAACAATAACAATAACAATAAAAATTAAAAAAAATTTAAAAATTTATAAAACAAATTCGTTCGTATCAAATAATTTATGGGGATTTCTTCTATTGTTTCAAATAAATAATCATAATTTAGTATTAAATTTTTTTTTATATTTTTCAAAAAGATTTTTTTTTGTTTTGCCAATAAAATTTTAAATAAAAAAATAAAACAAAAAAAAAATTTTTTGTTTAAATTTAAAATAAAAAGTGATATTCTGATAAAAATAAATGATTACCGATGCTTGGATTTTTTCTTTTTCTTTCTTTCTTAACAAAAACAAAAACTTATAATTTTATTTTGTTTTTTTATTATTTGATTAAATTTATCACCTTGTTTTTGTAAGACGAACGTTTTCAGACAAGAGTCTCTTTGCATGTTGATACCAAAAGCTCACTTGAGCACGCATAGCGGCTCGTTGCGACGCCACAGGTGAACGCTGCCTCTGTACTAACCAAGTTCCTCCAAACCAGGGAAGAAGAAGAAGTTGGTCAGCGCAAGGACTGCACATTTAAAGCACGACTACACCACGCTGGAAAACCAGCCCGAAAGTTTGATAAACGAAGCTTTTTCCTTGACATCAATGGATGATAGCTCCGTCAAGCTGATAAAGTTATGGAAAGCCAAATAACCAATATCTGCACCTCGCAAGAGATGGGCATTGACAAAGAAAGTGTATAACAGTCACCTCTTCCTCAACGGATCTGTTTCCACGGCAGACCTCGTTAGATGGGAGCTGCATTTTTTCCGTGTGTCTTCCCATAACATAATGACTGTAAGCATGATCACTGTGATCGAGATGACGTTACGATCAAGTCCAAGTAACTGGTTGGTAAGCCTTCTATCCACCAAGGGCCAAGTGAGGCTATTGGTGAAGCAGGACTCCTCATTGACCCAGAATAGTTTGGCATCTCGAAAGAATTTCCGCGGGATGGCCGAGGTAAGTGGCATCTCCAAGTCGATTGAAGAGGATTCCGGAAGTTGTACACGAAGTCGCCGTGGTCTATTAGGTAGTGTGTTGGCTTATTAGACGAAAAGCCAGGGTTCGAGCCCCAGGACAGACATCAAAATAAAATACAAAAAAAGTATTTCTTCGGCGTCTTCCTCTCAGCAGATTTCTGGCAAAAACTCTGAGGGTAAATAAAAAATTGCCATAAAAAGTTTCTTAAAAATCGAAGTCGACTTTAAACTGTATGTAGGTGAGAAACTGACTGAAGGGTTGTAATGACCAATTATGTATATGTATGTATGTGCACCAGCTCTCTCGAGCTCGTCAGCTCTACAGTTTCCCGGAATTACTATGCCCTGACACCCAGATAAGTGTGACACTGAAGCACCCAGAAAGAAGGTCGAAACAACGGCGACATTACCTGACGATCCTGGAATTATTCACAACATTCGACAGAGATCTTATGGCAGCCTATGCCTATCCGAAAAGAGCGAGATGCGGGTGAAAGGAACACCGTTGAAGAGGATCCATTGAGCAGCCCGTATGGAAAAAACTGTCAATTATTCCAATATTTTTACTCAATTACTTAATTGTTCCTTACTACCCTTCAGTCAGGAGTACAACCTAGCCTCTCACACCATTCATGTTGTGTGTGATAATTTTATACATTAGTGGCGGTACCTACAGTTTAATTTCGACTTCGAACGACAGATTTGATAGACTTTTCATGGCAAATTTATTTTACTCACAGAGTTTTTATCAGAAGACTGCTGCGACGAAGTCGAGGAGATATTTCAAAAAATTTTTGTTCACATTTATTTTTGTTTAAAACGTCTGAGTTAGAGCTAGTACCACGGCTTGATGTCTAGTAAGCCAACACACTACCTACTAGACTAAAGCGACTTCAAAGGCAGTTATCACCAATAAATCATGTTTACATATATTAAATGTATTAGCTTATAACTTTGCACGCTTAGAAGCAGAAGAACAAGAGTGGGCGTGGCAAATAATATAAGAAAATGAGAGTCGAGGTTCTTAGCTTTTATTTGATAGCAAATTTATGTCAATTGATGCCGTATACGCAAAGTTTTAAGCCATTTAAATTTATGTTTCTTAAATATCTATAAGTGGGCGTGGCAAATATAATAATATTAATGACTAGAATGAAAGAATACATTTCTATCTTTTATTTTAGACCAAATTTATAAAAATTGGTGATCTACTTACAAAGTTATAAGAAGTTAAAGAAAATACTTTTTTAACCATCCAACACAGGAGGAAATTTTAGCGAAAATTTCATTTCAAAAATTTCGTGTATTCTACCAGGCGAACAGAATTGTATAACAAGGGGGTGTTTGGCAAAATATTTTCTTTAACTTCTTATAACTTTCTAAGGAAGGCACCAATTGTTATAAAATTGGTATCAAATGAAAGCTACAAACATGTACTTTCATTCTCATTGTAAATCTTATAATATTTGCCACGCCCACTTTAAGATATTTAAGTGAATTAAATGTAAACTCTTATAACTTTGCATGTTTTGGATCAATTTTCCGAAATTTAATAGCAAACGAGAGCTAAGACCCTTAACTTTCATTTTTTTCTAACAATAAGTAGTGCCACGCCCACTAAATCATGTTTAGATAGATTAAATGTATTAGCTTAGAACTTTGACTGTTTAGCATCAATTTTCATGAATTTGGTAGCAAACGAAAGCTAAGAACCTAAAGTTAAGTGTAGGGACTTACATACATATGTTTTACATACATATCTTTGCTCAAACGTCTTCAATGTCCCTGGGTCTTCCATGGCAGTACAAGTTTAGCAGTACCACCCTTTAGTCTCCTAGAAATAAGGACAATTCTAGTTCATTTACGTCCCATAATACGCCATCCACTGGTCAATTGTGTTTGAATACAAGCACAGCTTATTTGTCGACATTGTATTGGGTTAATATTCATATCGATTACTTACCCTTGTTGGTATCGATTACTTACCCTTGTTTTGCTTATAGAGGCATAAAAATAAGATCAATTCCAGTTCATTTACGTTACATAATACGTCAATTGTGTTTGAATACAAGGACAACTCATTTGTCGAAATTATATTGGACTAATATTCGTTTCGATTACTTACCCATATTGGAATCGATTACTTACCCTTATTTTGCTTATACAGACTTATACATCCACCGTTTCTTGGTATTAAGCTGCTAATACAATACCAATGATTCAAAGCCATTCTATAAATTACATACATACATACATAATTGGTCATTACAACCCTTCAGTCAGGTTTACGATCTAGTTTCTCATACCCCTTAAGTTGTATGTGTTAATTTTATACATGAGCGGCGGGATCAACAGTTTAAAGTCGACTCCGAATGACAGATTTTTGAGAAACTTTTCATGGCAATTTTATTTTACTCTCAGAGTTTTTGCCAGAAATCTCCTGAGAGGAAGTTCGCCGAAGAAATACTTTTTGTATTTTATTTTGATGTCTGGCCTGGCTTTGCGTCTAATAAGCCAACACACTACCTACTAGACTACGGCGACCTCATTCTATAAATTTCTGTAATATAATGTGTAGGATATTGTTTATTGGTATGGATATTCGATAGGAAGAAAATTCTGTGTGTCTGCTGGGACTACGAGGTCCCAAAACCGGGTAGAACAGTTAATACAGATCGCTACCGATGACAAATGATCCATTTAAACTATGCACTGATCGCCGTAGTAGTAGTAGTAGGTAGTGTATTGGCTTAATAGACGTTTAGTCAGACATTTCCAACTGAACGAAATATGAAAATATATTTCTTCGCCGTCCTCTCAGCAGATTTCTGGCAAAAACTCGCAGAGTAAATAAAATTGCCATGAAAAATTTCTTAAAAATCTTTCGTTCGCAGTCGACTTTAAACTAAAGGTCCCGCCATGCCATGTATAAAATTGAAACACACAGCTTAAAGGGTGTGAGAAGCTAGGTCGTAATCCGAACTGTATTGCTCGAGAATAACGATCAGAATACACAGAACACTCAAAACAAAACCGGTTCAGGTTATATGAGACTCGGAACTGCTCCCCCAGCTGCCATAATCAGATTTGGCTCCTTCCTACTGTTATTTTTATTTTTTTTATAAAATTAGGTGACTAATTGGTGTCCTTCAGAGATCAGCAATGAATCGTTTTTTCGCTACTCATAAGCATTCACATGAAATTTTGAATATAAGTGAGTCAACAATATTGAAATTTAACTAAAGGGCCCGCCAAATAACTTTTTTTTTTTGAAAATGCTTTAAAAGAAAAACTACTGAATATTTTCTCAAATTTCTTTTTTTATTTGAAAGTACAATTCTTCCGGTTAATAATGGAAAATAATTTCATTCAAATGGCTGCCTTGGCTGGCCATGCCTACCAGAAGATGCTGATTTTGGCAAAAAAAATCAGCTTTTCAGATGAAGCTCATTTTGATCTTGGCGGGTATGTAAACAAGCAAAATTGTCGCATTTGGGGCACAGAAAACCCGCACGCATACATTGAAAAGCCGACGCACCCAAAACAAGTCACTGTTTGGTGCGGATTTTGGTCCAGAGGCATAATTGGGCCATTTTTCTTCGAAAATGAGCAAGGAGTGGCCGTTACAGTCAATGGCGATCGTTATCGGGCCATGTTGAACGAATTTTTGTTCACAAAAATTGAAGAGAAGGATATTGGCAACATTTGGTTTCAACAGGCCGGCGCTATGTGCCACAGCCGAAGCTACACTTGATGTTTTGCGCCCTGTTTTTGAAAATCGCATTATCAGCTGCAGAGCTGATGTCGTTTGGCCACCTCGGAGCTGCGATTTGACACCGTCGGACTATTATTTGTGGGGTGCCGTCAAAGAGACGTGTTACGCCGACAAGCCAGAGACAATTTACGCTTTAAAGGACAATATTCATGAAGCCATTGGTGAAATACAGCTGCACACATATGTATGTACTCTGATTCATTCATACTCACTACACAACGTTGATTTATAAGAGCAGGTTGCAATGAATATGCGTACAACGTTGACATCAAACTCATACTATTTGAAATATGTTTGATTCAAAAGCCTACTCATTTAAAGAGTGACAAGCAGATTAATAACACAACCTTCTAATAAGTATTTTAGTGTTCGTATGCGAATCATACTTATTTTGTGCTACTTCGTGTATATGTGGAGTTATAGAGAATCGAAATCAACAACAACATCATACGTGTTGCTAAGTATGAATACGATGAGTACTTCAAACTTTGAATATGAGTAGAGAGGTTCCCTGATATTAAAATAAGTATGAGTGCGTATACATAAGTATCAGAAATTATGAGTATGATTCGATTCTACTTATATTTTTGAATACTCATTGCTGATCTCTGGTTCCCTTCAAAAGGCGAATCAATTCTCTTATTTTCAATTTGTTTTTTTTTTTAATTTTTACTTCATTATTTGCTTTTTAATTTAAAATGATTTTGATGCATATGATGATGAATTAGTTTTCACTGTATTTTTCTTTTTTCTTTCTATAGATCGAGAGACAGACAGAGAGAGAGCGAGAGTTATGGTATATAATAATATTTCATTTGAGTAAGTAAAGTTTTTTATTTTTATTAAATTTTTATTTTTTTTTTTATTAGATCTTAACAATTAAACATTCACAAAAAATATCATGGTTTTTGTTATTGATTTAATTCTAATTAATAATGTTTATAATTAATTAATAAAAAAAATAAAAAAAGGTTCACATACAAATTTTATTAGAAAAAGCCGTAAACATTTAAAAAAAAAATTGGTAGAAAAAAATGGTGGAAAAAATTTTTTTAAAAAATATTTCTAATACGACTATAAGCTAAAAAAAGAGGTTTATAAAAACAAAATTACAATAATTGTTATTGTTTTTATTTATTAACAGGTTTTACAATTTGCAATAAAATTTCAAAAAAAAAAATTTTTTTAATTATTTGTCTAAGTGCTTATAGGTTAGGATTTTTTATTGTTGCATTTTATTTTGGATACTAAAGATCAATGCTTAAAGCTTTAATAATTTCACTAAAGAGTTTAGCAGATGGTATGGGTTTAAGAGAAATGGATTTGGGGTTTAAATAGTAAAAATTTTTAGTTTTGTTAGAGATGAAGGATTTTCTTCAATTTTCTTTAAGAGCTTGAAAATTAAAAAATATATAAAGGGTGTTTTTTATAGAGGTATAGAACTTTAAGTTGGCATTACTTTTCAAGATGGCGACCGATATAACAGCTGTCAAGTGATTTATTCTGAGTTTGGTTTGGCAATTCATCATGAATAGACTCACGTCTGAACAACGCTTGCAAATAGTGCAATTTTATTTCGAAAATAATGATTCTGTGCGGAAAACGTATCGCGCACTACGTCCATTTTATCGTCGACAAAATCGTCCATCAGAGCAGTTAATTCGATTAACCATGGAACGTATTCGCACCACGTTTACTCTTATTGATAACTCGCATCCCCAGAGACGTTGTACGGTGCGTACAGAAGAAGCTATTGCTGCTGTAGAGCGTAGCATTGAGGAAGACCCGAATGAGTCCATCCGCCATTGAGCACAGGAATTGGATCTGTGTCCATCCACTTTATGGAAGATTTTGTGGAAGGATCTTGGTTTGCGTGCTTACAAAATCCAACTCGTGCAAGTAAGGCGTACATTCGTCGAATGGGCCCAAAACGAGATTACCGTTGTTCCCGATTTTCATAAGCGAATTTTGTTTAGCGATGAAGCGCACTTCTGGTTGAATGGCTACGTCAACAAACAAAACTGCCGCATTTGGAGTGAAGGTAATCCTCAAGTGTATGTGGAAACACCGTTACATACAGAAAAACTGACTTTTTGGTGCGCTTTATGGGCTGGTGGAATCATTGGTCCGTACTTTTTCAAAAACGATGGTGGCCAGAACGTTACAGTCAATGGTGATCGGTATAGAGCCATGATTACTAACATTTTCATTCCTGAATTGAATAACCATGATGTCCAGGAGATGTGGTTTCAACAAGACGGCGCAACATGTCACACAGCTCGTGCCACAATAGATTTATTGATGGGGCTATGTAAAGTCATTGGTCTATGCGGTAAAGCCACAAACGCTTGACCATTTGGAAGACAACATTCGCCGTATTATTTCCGATATACGGCCACAAATGTTGGAAAGTCATCGAAAATTGGACGTCCAGATTGGACTACATCCGCGCCAGCCGTGGCGGTCATATGCCAGAAATCATATTTAAAATGTAATGCCACAAGATTATCTTTCGGATAAATAAAATTCATGTCAATCGAATCGTTGTTTTATTGCAACTTACAGTTCTATACCTCTATAAAAAAACACCCTTTACAAGAGTTTTAAAGAAAAGATTTTTAAGATTTACAGTAGGCGTCAAAAGAAACTGTTTCTTAAAGAAATATACATTAATAAATTACCGTTATTTTTATTTTAAAACTAGCTGTGTTGCTGCGCCAAAGACATTACACAAATATCAAATTAATTTTGAATCATTTTATTGATTATGTTTCCCGTTGTACAGATGATTCAGACGAACAGGCCTGAGTAGTGCGCATTCGATCAGTCTCTAATCTCACTTCTCGTTGTTCAAGTGGTTCATGCCAAAGGGTCTCAGCGGCATATACTCGAAGATTTTTCAAGTCTAAATGCTAGTTGCCCGTCTGATTCTGAGGCTCGTAATGGTATTTTCTTCCGTGCTCGAGGTGTAGGTCGACCAATTGCTTGCCGCTTTGGAGGCATGATTGCACGGGAACGACGTGAAAAATGCGTTTAAATTTATTAGAATCTGACAATGTACCCAATCCAATTGAACCCAACATACATACATACATAATTGGTCATTACAACCCTTCAGCCAGGATTACGACCTAGTTTCTCACAACATTTATGTTGTGTGTGTTAATTTTATACATGAGTGGCGGGACCTACAGTTTAAAGTTGACTCCGAACTACAGATTTTTGAGAAACTTTTCATGGCAATTTTATTTAATCTCAGAGTTTTTGCCAGAAATCTGCTGAGGGGAAGTCGCCGAAGTAATACTTTTTGTATTTTGTTTTGATGTCTGGCCTGGGGCTCGAACCCTGGCTTTTCGCCTAATAAGCCAACACACTACCTACTAGACCACGGCGACTTCATTAAACCCAACAGCATTTTTAAAAATTGGCCAAAATTAAAATATTTCAAATTTTGCGGCAATGAGTTATCCGAAATGTTATTAAAATCATAAACGATAAATGCTAAATGCTAAAATGTCTGGTATTTGCCCGATCAACACATGATCAAGTGCATAGTTTTGCGATTCAATTCATTTTGAATAATTCTTAGTGGCTCCATCCATCGGAAATTAATCGCACCAACTTAGAAAGCTCCGTCGACTTATGCCCAACAACTTTGCTAAAGATCATATCATGATCAAATGCAAAGTTTACAATTTAATTCGTTTTGAGCAATTTACAGTAGCGCCACCTGTCGGAAATTATTTCTTTAAAGCTTTTAAATTTAAAAGCTTTAGAAAAGAAAATTCAATTATAATTTAAAAAAGAAATCTGTTAAGGACCATTATTACAACTTGCCGTTAACTAAAGGAAGGATTTTAACGGGCAGATAAATTGCTTTTCATTATTATGAGCACCCAATAAGATAGAAGTGATCGTTAAGCTAAAGTGGGGATCACCCTACCTTTAACATTTAAAGGTCACTTTATGTTTGAACTTGCCATATTATGTATATTATTTTCATTATGGCAACTTCAAATTTAAACAAAATGATCGTATACAACAAAAAAAAAACTGCTTTAAAAAAAACTTGTATAATTGAGCACTTTTATTGACATTGCTCCGGCACTGACATATTTTTAAAAAAATTTATCTGTAAGTTGTAATAACGAAAATAAGTTAAAGGCAACTTTACAGTTCCCTTTAGCTAAAGGTACCTTTAACTAAACCCAAGTTTAACGGCAAGTTGTAATAATGGCCCTAAATGTGTAGGCTGGCTTATGAATCAAACATATTTCGAATGGTATGAGTTTGATGTCAACGTTGTACGCATACTCATTGCAACCTGTACTTACCCAGCTAGCATTTGGAAGATTGTTGTTTGAAAAATCACCTTGCTGAGTCTTTTTAGAGTACTTTTGGCGATCAAAAACTTATTAGTCAGTTACACGATTGAAAAAGGACTCAAAAATGATTCGCGTCAATGAGTGAAATGAGTCCGATTTAAAATACAATAAAAAATTGTATAGCAATCGAAAATTAATCATCCAGATGTTTAAAATGTGACTATTATTTACATTATTTATTATTATATTCTACTTATATTGTAGGTTAAAAAACGATTAATCAAAAACACATCACGCAGGTGTTTGAAAAGTGATTAGAAGTATATATTTATGATCATATTTTGAACAGATGGATGATTAAACAATGCTTTTTTTCACCCTCTCTATATAAATTTTCATGAATGTAAAAAGATGGCTATGAAATGAAGTACAATTTGTTTTTAAATATAAATATAATTTATTCTTTCTTTGGTAGTCGCCAACTTCCTTTCAGTTTAGTTTCTCAAAAATCTGTCGTTCGGAGTCGACGTTAAACTGTAGGTCCCGCCACTCACGTATAAAATTAACGAACATTGCATGAGTGGTGTGAGAAGCTAGGTCGGAATCCTGACTGAGGGGTTGTAATGGCCAATTATGTATGTCCGTATGTATGAAGTCCCAAGCTCTTATTAGCCTGGGGGCTAGGCTAAAGTCGGATTTTAACAATCTTTTCGTTGTATGCCTTTAAAGATGGCCAATGCATTTTCATTTTTTGCCACCTTGATTAGTCGTTGGGGTCGGCTAAAAACACATTTTGAAATACGACCAATAAATGACTGAAATTATAATCATAAATGACGCAAAAAGGAGTCCAGATTAATACAAACATGACTGATAAATGACAATAAAAGGACTCCTAAACATACTGATAAATTACTCATAAAAGACTTGCTTGCGATTAAACAATAACTGAAAGACGACTCGAAAAAGAAGCATAAACGAAGTTAAATACGACTAATAAATGATCAGAAAGCGATTCAAAAATGATCACAAAACTATTCGAAAACGCATCGAAAATTACTCGAAATTAATATAGAAAATGACTCATAAATGATTTTTTGAGAAGAGTCGCCCGTAGTAACACTTTTCCCCAGACAAATGAGTCTTTTATGAGCAGAAAATGAGCGCATATTCTTACTTTACAATCGTGCAGAAGAGTCAAAAAAGTCTCGAATTTGATTAAATTTTTCAAAAAATGCTGGCTGGGTTATAAATCAAGTGAGTGTAGTGAGTACGAATGAATCAGAGTACAAAGTTAAATTTCAATATGTAATGTTGACTCACTTATATTCAATATTTGATGAGTGCTTATGAGTAGCAAAAAAACAATTCATTGCTGATCTGTGTTGCATATTCAAGAGTTTTACGAAAATCCTTAAGATTTATATGCAAATTTTTAAATTATTTTACATTTTTTTAAAGCTTTTAAGTTTAAAAGCATTAGAAAAGAAAATTCAATTTTTAATTTTAAAAGAAAATCTCTTAAATCTTATAAAACTTTTCTAAAAACAAAAAAAAAGCTTTCCACTTGCATTTCGAGGTTATGTCTGCTCTTTCGGTTGTAATTTTACAACTACGGTTTGTTTATGAATAACATTTCTAATTATATGCTTAATTAATGTATTTCATTTCCTTAAATTCTTCTTCTACATTTTAACATACTAAACTGATCTTTAAATCTTAATACATTATAAATATTTGTTTAATTTTTTTTATTTTATTTTTTATTTTATTTTAATTTGTTTTTATTATTATTTTTTAAGGTTAGTATTTACAAAAAAGTTTTTTTTTTGTTTATTTTTAGTATATCGTTTATAATTTCTATTTTTAATAAACTTTTGCTATAATTTAACATTAAAGTCTTAAGGTTTATAATGGTAAAAAATAATAGTAAATCGTTCGAATTTGTTTCATAATAATTAGAAAGAAAAAACAGACAAGTATTGTTAATCAAAAATCTTTAAAAATTATTTTAAAACGCATTAAAATAGTTTCAAAATCATTTTCGTTTTGCTATATATATGGGGACCATAATATAAAGAAGATGAAAAAGAATCTAAAAAAAAGTAAGGTTAGGATTGAAATTGATTTGTAAATGCCGTTTTTAATTTAACACTAACAGAGAAGCTTGCTATATAAGAAAAGGCTGCATAACCTAACTATTGCCCCTTTTTTGTTTTTGTATTGGAAAAAATATCTATGTAAGCCTCTTACTCTTTTGATGGTTTTTATAAAAAAAATTTGGTTTCTTAAAATTCTTGAATTTATTTTAAAGCTTCCTTGGCTCTTTGTTCCCATTCGGCGCGGCGCTGGTGTATGCCTTTAAACTCGCCCATTGTGGCTGATCTTTCAATGGTTTTGCTAATCGGTGTGCTAATGGGATCATCTGTACTAGTGGAAGAGCTTAGATCGCCTAATTTTAATGTGGGTCTTTCCAAGGTTGAAGCGCCGGCTGCCTTGTTAGGTGACAAAACCTTGTTATGATTGTTATTGCGTTCTATTGACATGGCCCGATAACCTCCGCCCATGCCCATTACCTTAATGGGTGGTAAAAAGTTGTTGCTTTTGCCTGTAGTTTCTCCATTGCTATTGCAATTGTTGTTATTAATATTGTTGTTATTTGTGGCCAATGCTGAGTGATTTGCTTTGCCTGCGGTCAAACGGAAATCCGCCAAAGAGTTACGATTACAGCCCATATTATTGTTGTTGTTATTATTGTTGTTATTACAATTTCCCGCAGTTGCACTAAGCAATTGTGCTGTATTATGGCTTTTATTAAGTGTCTGGGCCTGTGTGGCTTCCAATTTTGGCAGTTTATCCAATTTCTCATCACTGGCTGATTGATTTTCCTTATCACTATCCACATTGGCATTTGTAGCAGCAGCAGCAGCAGCAGTTGCAGATGCAGGTGTACTATTGAATTTCTTTAAAGTTTGTGGTGCCGATGTTATATTATGATTGCAACCATTAGAGTTTAAGATTTTATCCAAGTCTTCGTCTTTAATTTTAAGAGATCTTCGTGCAAAAACTTTCATTAATTCCGGTGTTGCATCATCCTTAATAGCTGGGCCTTGATTACTGTTGCCATTAAGTGAATGCACCGAAGAGGCAAACGATTTCTTACGCAATATAACACAGTTGTTGTTATCCACGGGGGATAAATCCTTATCCCTTTGCTGTTTATTCACTTCATCACAGATTGATTTTTTACGTTCAAAACGTATTTCCTCCATTTTCTTTTCCATTTTTGTCCTCTCTTCCATCATAAAAAGCCGCTTGCGTTCTTGCAAAGACAATGAATTTGTATTCGAGGAAGGTGAAGTATTCGTAGATGAAGAATTTTGTGTCTCAAATATGTTCATATCTGCTCTCTCATTAATGGTGGGCGTTGGTGGCGTGGTAGGCGTGGTGGGTAACTTTTTATTAGGACTCTTAGGTGGTAAACCTGTACATAGTTTAGCCTGCTTGTTAATGGCCTCATGATAAACGCCAGTAAAACGTTTCTCTGTTTCTGGTGATTCCCGTTCATTAATGTCCACACTTTCACTGCTTAAACGGCGGAAACTCAAATCATCCATGCTACTGCTGCTAGTGTTATGCTTCTCTGGGGTTGTTTCCCGGGTTTCCTTAACATTCTTGGCCAGAACTACATGACTTTTCGAGGTTCGACATGGTTCCACACGATTCAATTGGATTTTCATAAATTCGGGCACTGTCGAGCGTGGTTTATCTGCTTGGGTAGACTCCACCACACTTGAAGATCGGCGCGTAGAATTGCTTCTAAAGCCATTTGAGGTTTTAACAGCTGGGGCAGATTTCCTTTCCATGTGGTCCTTAGTATTCTCCATGCTGCTGGAGTAGAGGTTATTGATTTTCTTAGAAGTCTTGTCTCTAAGTGTTACACATGAGGTTGAGGGCGAGTTCAAGATATTCTCTTCACTTAAGGATTTCTCTTTCTTCAAAGGCAATACAGTGGGCCTAACTTTTTCCGTTAGGAATGTAGTGGGCATGGTTGTTATTTTCATAACATCTTCGGCCTGGTCCTCGCTTAAATTAATCGATTTTCTGATAACGCTTACAAAAGGTGATTTCACAATCATGTCAATATTGTTCTCAATCTCGGTGATATTTTTATTACAAGAGTTCGCTGACGAAGAACTGGAGAAGGGGGAGACTACTGTTGCTGGAGCCAATAGTTTGGTGGGCGTGGCCTTATTGCTGGTATTGCCAGCATTATTGCTTGTGCTGGTGGTCATTATAATGTTCTTATCATAGCTTGTAAAAGATTTTCGTGTATCTCTTGCATCAGGTTTAACCAATTTGTTATCATTGATTTCAAAACCCAAAGAAGCATGTTTTTCATCCAAGAGTTCTGGCGGTGAAGGGGAAGAGTATTCTTTATCATTTAACAGAAAATCCTTGTAGAAGGGAACTCTTAAATTCAAACTTAAATCGGGCAGACTGGGCATATTATTGTGCACGGTAGGAGATGTTAGGCTATCCTTTTGCTCACCATAGGCTCTAAAACTGCGTGACTTTTCCACCGATTTCCGTTGTTTTTGTTCGTATGCCAATTGCAAACGTGTTGTTGAGGCCATTAAATCCTCATCCGATTTATCCAATGAAATCGAGGAAATATTATTTGCCGATGAACGGGAGGCAAAAGAATCATTTGAACGTGAAACTTTCTGCTGGAAAGTTGAGAGTCCCACAATCTTGGGTTTCTTTTCAAAATGATGATCGGATTTTATGGGGGATGTAGCCGTCATTGTAGTAGTAGTGTGTTGTTGTTGTTGGCTTTGTTGTTTGGTTATTTCTCTAATAAGGGAAGTAGATTGAAAAGATTCATTGGTTAATGATGATTTCGAAAGTATGGTGGTTTCCTTGGATACCGACTTTTCTTCATTGGTCTTGTTTAAATCTTCATTGCTAATGTTCTGCGGCAAATAACGTTGGCGTGCAGCAGGTCCTGATTTCGGTTTGGCCGCAGATTTATCCTCCAATTTGCGTTCTTCTTTTGCTGTCAAGGCAAAGCTATTCGATATGGTTGTCAGGAGGCCCATAGTTTTACCCTCATTGTAGATTTCTTTCTTAATCTCTTTACGTTTCTCTTCAACTGTGCTGCTTTCATAAGTGACAAATTCGCCGTTGGCCTTCTCCGTGAGGCTAGCGGTGCTCATTTGCATTTTCTTTGGTTCATTTTGTTTTTTATCCAATTCATCTTGATCCTCTTCTCCGGCATTGGCTCGGGCTATAGAACGTTTTGAATTGCGATGCATTAAGCGTCGTAGAAAACCGGATTCTGTAGATTCCCCAGCAAGCTGTTGTGATTGCGGTTTGTCCACTGAATCTGACTTCTTAGAGCTTCCTTCGTTTGATTTCTTATTTGCTTCCTCATTGGATTGAGTATCTTTGGATTCAAACATGGCGCTGGCCTTGGCCGTTAGATTACGTAAGCCAAATAGATTACTACTTGTGGTTGTTGTTGTTGTTGTTGTAGTCGTAATATTTGTAGTGTTTACGGATTTCGTAGCTTTACTACTGGACTCTTTCGTGGCGGCAGTGTGTGTTTCTTCCAAGAGTTTAGCAGCATTAACGCCCGGTGGGAGAGAGCGGGTTTTGGCTCTGGTTTCCAAATCTAGGGAAGGAAATATTAAAAAAAAAGTTATCGATTACACTATCGATTAAAACAAAGCCAATGCTATCGTTAGTTTACCTTTAAATTCCTGTGTTTGCTTATGAACAATTCTATTCAAATCTTCATTGGCCTCCGGTATTGAAGTCTATAGAGGGGGGTAAACAAGAATAAAAAGTTTTATCGAAAGTAATATAAGAATCGAAAACGATAACTTACTTCCAAGGTCCTTCGATGTTGTCGACTGGGGCCTCCCTTCTTTTTTGTGGGCCTTATGGCCATTTTATGCTTGGCCGCCGAATGTGACAATCTTTGCCAGTCGCTTGAAAATAAATCCACCTCGTCTTTAGTATCGTTGAACGATGACAAATCCCGTTGTCTCAAAATATCTGAGGACATTGATATGCTAGACATGGTCGATGATCGTGAGTATCTCGTTGCTGACGAGCGCTCGCGCTCCTGTACAATCTCTGTTGTTGTTGTTGTTGTTGTAGCCGAAGTAGTTGAATTATTTGCTACTGTTGTTGTTGTTGTCGTATTGGATAGTAAATCCTCACCATCAATACTATTCATGCTTAATAAACTCAAGGAAGATACTTCAGCGCTGTGTTTTTCAGCAGCCATTGTTGTGGATTTAGTGGCACTGGATGAAGCTGTTGCTGTTGCTGGTACATAACTCTGGCTGTGATTGTTTGCCACCGCACGTCTTTGTGGCGAGGCTGGGCTGCGGGGCAAACCCAAATCCTCATCGGATGCATCGGGACGATTACGGCGTTTGCGTAAGACATCTGCAAGTTCGGCCTGTAATAGGAATAAGAATTGAAACATGTTTTTAAAATATTTTCCTAAAACGCAATTGGCAATCGTATGCTAATTGCCGAGTTCAGTTTTATACCCATGTTTTCCAGCGAAATACCAGACGTGCACGAAAACAACTTCTACTGGGGCCGCGTGTATCGCCCGATACCGGATTTATTTTCATTTTAAATGGATTTTGTTTAAAGTCAAGTATTTTCATTATTGTTTCGTTTGCTCAATCAATCGATCTTTATCAAATTTATTGTGAATTATTATAAATTTATAAGAGACAGATCCTTGAAAACATCTACAAAAATATGAAACAAGCTAAAGAAGAGATACAGAAGAGATCGAATACAGTCGACAAATTGGCTGCCTTCCAAAATGTTAGTTGCTTTGTGTTTGAACAAAGTATAGTGTTACATAAAGCCGCTGTACAAAATGTTTACAATGTATTCTATTTCAAAACGTCGTCAATGTGTATTTTTAACGCAATCAAAAAGCAATCAGGCATCGGCTTTATAGTTGATGCATTGTTTGGTTACTTTGCATATCTACATAGTTTATATACAGTAGTAGAACTGCATACAAACTTTGTATTGATACATTTTGGAAGGCAGCTATTCAGTTTTATATTCGAGCATAATATTTTGAAAAATGCTAAAAGAATTCTGCAAAAATATGGCGAAAATTCCCATCCATCCATCGTGGTAGATAGTTTGTTGGCAACAAAACAAAATACAAAAAAAAATATTTCATAGGCGACTTCCCCTCAGCTGATTTCTGGCAAAAACTCTGATCGTAAATAAAAAAATTGCCATGAAAAGTTTCTCAAAACTTTTGGCGTTCTGGGATTCGACTTTAAACTGTAGGTCCCACCACTCATATATAAAATTAACACACAATATAAGTGGCGTGAGAAGCTAGGTCGTAACCTTGACTGAAGGATTGTAATGACCAATTATGTATCTACGTAGAGTGTATTGGCGTTACTGATTTATATTACAATAGAATTCAAGTCCAGCAAAACTTTTAAAACTCAAGGACACTAAAAAACAATCAAACGACTTAAATCTGATGATATCTTAGCTTACATTTCTAATGTACATTGAAATAATTAATGAATTAAAGAATTATGAGATAAAATATGTACATACCAGAGATTAGCAATGAGTATTCAAAAAAATTGAATAGAATCGAATCATGCTCATAATTTCTGATCTTATACGCATTCATACTTATTTTAATATCATGGAACCTCCTGTACTCATATTCAAAGTTTGAAGTACTCATCGCATTCATACTTAACAACACGTATGATGTTGTTGTTGTTTTCGACTCTCTATAACCCAACATATACACGAAGCACAAAATAAGTATGAATTGCTTTCTACTCTCAAAATGAGTAGACTTATGAATCAAACATATTTCGAATGGTATGAGTTTGATGTCAACGTTGTACGCATACTCATTGCAACCTGTGCTTATAAAACAACGTTGTGTAGTGAGTATGAATGAATCTGAGTACATAGTTAAATTTCAATATTGTTGACTCACTTATAATCAAAATTTCATGAGTGCTTATGAGTAGCGAAAAAACAATTCATTGCTGATCTCTGATGCGTACATATGTAGCTCTAGTGTAACAAAAAAAATGTTCACCGACGCAGATAAAATCTGTCTATAACTAACTGTAGCCAACTAATTATGATTTTAGGTCACTAGGAGGCCATTAGATATTTAGATTAACTTTTAAAAAGATCAACCCGCCCTTCATTGTTTCTCATACGCTAATGGCATGAACCTAAGAGAAGCTCTGAGGTAACTAATAAGTTTTCACAAGGTCTTGTTTGCAAAGCATTTAAGATCCTGTCAGCAGTGATCTACTAGGATACCATAGTACACCTTAAAAAGTCTTAAAAGCCGTCTAGAAAATGCTACAAAGTTTTCTGTTCTTCTTGGACAAGAGAGATCCTGCATATATTATTTCCGGGTAGGCACATATCGACAAGTTAATGTTCTGTTATGATTTCATTTCTTATAACTTGAAAGTCTTATAGGTAGTAAGGGTTAACCACTGCCACTACTATCCTATGACTTGGAGGTCCCGCATATCACCAGCACACCCTTGTTTATCGACCGTATTTTAGTTGATTTATAACTGGACATTACAGATCTAATTTTGTGGCTACGTAACCCATTCATACGCCATTGTATATCTTAAAAATCATACATACATACATAGTTGGTCATTACAACCCTTCAGTCAGAATTGCAACCTAGTTTCTCATACCACTTACGTTAATTTTATACCTAAAGAGACGGGATCTACAGTTTAAAGTCGCCTCCGAAAGACAGATTTTTTTTGAGAAACTTTTCATGACAATTTTTTATTTGCTCTCAGAGTTATTGCAAGAAATCTGATGAGATATTTTTCAAGATTTCTTGGTCATTTCCAGGTCATGTCTGACCTGGGGTTTGACCCGTGGCCTCACGTCTAATAAGCTTTACCTCACTACTACTAGATGGTACGGCAACTTCATTCTTAGGTTTCTTCCAATTACATACATACATAAAATAATTGGTCATTACATCCACTTTAGTCAGGATTACGGCCTAGCTTCTCACACCACATATGCTGTGTGTGTTAATTTTATACATGAGTGGTGGGACTGCGAAAAACAGATTTTTGAGAAACATTTTCATGGCAATTTTTATTTACTCTCAGAGTTTTTGCCAGAAAGCTGCTGAGAGGAATTCGCCGAAGATATACTTTTTGTATTTTGTTTTGATGTCTGGCCTGGGCCTCGAACCCTGGCTTTACGTCTAATAAGCCAACACACTACCTACTAGACTTTTCTTTCTTCCAATTAGCTTTAACTTATTCCCAGCTAGTTACTCCAGAGACCATATATTGACTTTGCAATCAATTTCCATTGTGTTTGCCGCCATTTGCGGCCACAAAATCAGTTGAAGTTCTTAGAGAAGATATTTGGATACATTCCTCTGTCATGTAGAATTAGCCAATTCAACCTCCGGGTACTGTACTTGTCTTAATTGACAAGTACATGTCCTCTAACTGTCATACATGAGGCGTATTGTAGTATTATCTTTAAGACAGTGCCTGAAATCTAGTCATTCTAGTACCATAAACAGAGAAATATATTCCGTATGCTTCTCGCTTTGTGCAGTTTGTTCAATATGTGAACTTGGTTCGCTTTATTCTGGCAGCAGATTATTTGCCTGAAATGTTTATGTTGTTTCACTCTGGCAGAAGAGATTGGATTAGGTTAGGTTACGTTGAAGTGATAGCTGTGATTACTAAAATTCACTTGATTACACATATCAGGCCTTTGTGCTACAGATAAGCGTGGTCTCTGTACTAAACGGATTCTTCTAAACTAAGAAGAATAAATTGGCCATGGCAGGGGCTGCACATTAAAGCCTAACCACACTATGTTGGAAATCAGCCTAGCAGAACAGATAAACTTTCAATTTTATGCAAAGTAAACAAAGAGGCCGTGGTCCAGTAGGTGGAATGTTGTCTTATTAGACGTGAGGCCTCAATTCAAACCCCAGATCAGACATCAAAACGAACTAAGAAAAAAATATTTCTTCGGCGGCTTTCTCTCACCAGATTTCTGGCAAAAACTCTGAGAGTAAATAAAATTGCCATGAAAAGTCTCTCAAAAAATCTGTCGTTAGGAGTCGACTTTAAACTAAAGGTCCAACCATTCATGTATAAAATTAACACACAAAACATTAGTGGTGTGAGAAGCTACGTCCTCATCCTGAATAAAGGGTTAGAATGACCAATTATGTATTTATGTAAACAAAGAGGCCTTAATTCTGTCCTTAGGTTCCGGACGAATTCAATAACTGCAGACATATATCACTCAAATGCTATAAACACATACGAGGCAGCAAGTGCTGTGCAACAATTTCACAATTGTTGCGTTAGTCAAGCAGCAAGCGTTGTGCAACAATTGTAAAATTGGTCTTAGTCAAGCAGCAAGTGCTTTAATTATTTTAAAGATGGCAGCGTTAAAGTATACATATATGAAATTATTAAACATGGTGCCACTAAAAATATTTTTTTTTTTGTATTTTGAAAATGAACTTTATATCGTATGCATTGTGTTTTAAAAACTTTTATTTCTGGCATCTTATTGTCTCATTGCCTCATAACAAAAATAGAAATTTTCTTAAGATTAAGAAATGTTTGCGTATTGCGGAATCGGCAATCATAAAGAAAATTTACAACAAATTACACACACACTATTCCTCCATCACTAATAATTCTCATATACTTTTTCCAAAAGATTGCCAAACAATCATAATTTCGTGATCACACATTTCACATGTTGTAATTCCAATAGGGTTTTCTGTTGTTGTTGTTATTGTATTCTTAAATCTTACCGTAAATGATAATTTTAATTGATTATTTTGTAGTTTTCCGGCAACCATAATTATTTTTTTAAAGAAATCACAAGATTTTTGATTCAAAAAAATTTTCGTTTAAAGATTTTCATTCAATTTTGTTTGTTTTTACGGCGCTTATTGTCTAAAAATGGAAACACCATGTGTGTGTACACGTAGACCGGCAACGTGCAACTAAAATCTAATGCAAGAGCACCCTCATATTTTGAAGGGCAGGCTGGTAGGCATCAGCAGGCAATCTGCCAGCAGCAGGCATCCACCAATACAAGATTGTGTTCATGTTCTCTCTTGTTTGTTTAGTTTTCTTAAAAACTATTTTAGCCTGATAGGATATATACAGACAAACCAGGCCAGACACAATACTGCCACCAAACAACAAATGCATGTACACTTGTGGACACACAATTAAGTCATCTATGCAAAATTTTTCATTTTTATAAAAATTAAAAAATTTAAGAAAAGTGGAAACAAAAACAACTTATATTTATTAATTTCATATGCTTAATAATTAATTAACAACAAAAACTTATATAGTTTTTCATTGTAAAAAATGTTTTGGTACTTAGTTGATATCAGACTTAAAATGTAAGTGGACACATAATTAAGTCATTTGAAACAAAATATTGAAAATTCAATTTAATTGCTTTATTTTTCACCCAAACTATTTGGAACCTTTAATATTTTGTGGATAAACCTTTTTGGCGTATTATTTCAGTACATCTTTGTGGTATTGAGTTGATTAAATTGCGACACTGCTCAGGACTAATGTTATCTTATTCTGCCTGGAAAAGCTGCCAAAGTGCTTTTTGATGCTGGGTTTTTTGGCTGCAACTGCTCGTTTTTCGATCCCCCAAAGATTTTTAATAGGGTTCAGATCGGGACTTTGAGTTGGCCAATCAAGAACGCTTATTTTTTTTAGCCAGGATGAGTAAAGCTGACCCATTCCTCATATCTACTTAGATTATATAGTGTATTGAGTTGGAACACGCTGTTAAAATATCGGCAAGGACCGTAAGAAAACGCTCGACTGAAAATAATCTCCATGGACGTTTTGCGAGAACAAAACCTAATGTGTCCAAAAAAAATATTCAGCAACGCTTGCGGTTTGCCAAAACCCACCTCCATAAAGACGACAAAATTTTGGAAATTAGTCGTATGGAGTGATGAGCCCAAGTTTAATATCTTTGGAAATGATGGCAGACCCTATGTAAGACGTCCTGTCAATACACAATTATACCCAAAGTACACCAAACAAACCGTAAAGCATGGAGGTTAGTCAGTAATGGTTTGGGGTTGTTTTACCTCATCCGGCGTTGGTCCATCGGTAAGAATCGATGGGAAAATGACTGGGGAAATGTATAAGAACATCCTACGGAACAATTTGACTAAAGATTATGACGACGAATTACCACTAGCGCGGATATTTCAGCATGATAACGACCCGAAGCAAACGTCTTGGGTAGTTAAACCTTGGTTTGCTTAGGAAAAAATAAGCATTCTTGATTGGCCAACTCAAAGTCCCGATCTGAACCCTATTGAAAATCTTTGGGGGATCGTAAAACGAGCAGTTGCAGCCAAAAAACCCAGCATCAAAAAGCACTTTGGCAGCTTTTCCAGGCAGAATGGGATAACATTAGTCCTGAGCAGTGTCGCAACTTAATCAACTCAATACCACAAAGATGTACTGAAATAATACGCCAAAAAGGTTTCTCCACAAAATATTAAAGGTTCCAAATAGTTTGGATGAAAAATAAAGCAATTAAATTGAATTTTCAATATTTTGTTTCAAATGACTTAATTATGTGTCCACTTAAATTTTAAGTCTGATATCAACTAAGTACCAAAACATTTTTTACAATGAAAAACTATATAAGTTTTTGTTGTTAATTAATTATTAAGCATATGAAATTAATAAATATAAGTTGTTTTTGTTTCCACTTTTCTTAAATTTTTTAATTTTTATAAAAATGAAAAATTTTGCATAGATGACTTAATTGTGTGTCCACAAGTGTATGTCAGTCAATATTTTTTTTTTTTTTTTTTTTTTTTTTTTTTTTGCTATTTTGGTTGCCACAACCAAAATCCAAGGGAATCGGAGGAAATAGAATTGTAGGAAAAAATCAACAACAACAACAAACAAACGTCTGGTTTTTGTCAAAATCAACAACAACACCAAAGAAATAAAATAAGAAAAATCAAACAAACGATCAAGAAAAGTGGATAGAAAATCTTTGGAAAACATTTTCAAGGGTACCCATAAAGAAACTGTTAAACGACTAAAGGCACGGCACCCTGTGTCTAAGCAAACATTTCGAAATTAAAAACTAAAAAAAAACAAAAGGAAACATATACGTTTCTTCTTTAAATATTGAGAAGAAATTTAAGGCCCATATTAATAACAACAACAACAATAACATCATCACCATCACTAAAAACACACAATATTTGTTGCAAACAACAGGAAAATTTAATTTCACGTTGAAGCATACGAAAGAAAACCATTTAAAATGCCTGAAACACACACACACACCAATGCACCAACCAACACCATATCTTATGCATTGCAGATGTATTTGTTTAGATAAGACCATAAACAGCCAACCGAGCAATATACTAAAAAGTGTTGTTGCAATTGGGCCTTCGGTAATCCCTGTTTCTATCGTTTTGTAAAAACGAAGCATTCATAGTTATCAACGTGAGTTTAAATGGGTGCAAGTAAGTGTAAATGCATGTGTGTTTGTTTAAGAGAGAGCGCGTGTATGTCTGTGAACCATCCAAATATAGAAAGGGATTATCGAAAATAGTATAACAACAAACACAACAAAAATTTTCTCTGTGTTTACGTACACTGTACAATCAATGAATAAGGAAGGCAATCATGTTGCAAGAGATTGCATGGGTTTGAAACGTATTGGTTTTGTTAGAGAAGGCTTATCAGCGGACGCAAATGGTTGCAACCAGAGATCAATAATGAATAGCTTTTTCGCTACTCATAAGTACTCATAAAATTTTGAGTATGAGTGAGTAGTATTTAAATCCAACTACTCTGATTCATTCGTACTCACTACACAAGGTTGATTTATGAGTACAGGTTGTAATGGGTATATGTACAACGTTGACATCAAACTCATACCATTCGAAATATGTTTGATGCATACGCCTACTCATTTAGAGAGTGGCAAGCAGAGCAAACACATACTCTTTTAGCAAGTATTTGAGTGTTTGTATGCGAATCATACTTATTTTGTGATTCCTGTGTACGATGAGTCATGGAGAGTCGAAATCAATAACATCATGCGTATTGTTAAGTACGAGTACCATGAGTATTTCAAACTTTAAGTATGAGTATGAGTATGAGTATGACATTAAAATAAGTATGAATGCGTGTAAGTATCAGAAATTATGACTATGATTCAATTCGATGGTTCCAACCAGAGGTAGGCAATGAGTATTCAAAAAGATGAGTAGAATCGCATCATACTCATAATTTCTGATACTCTTAGAAGTATTCATACTTATTTTAATATCATAGTACCTCTACTCTCATATTCAAAGTTTGAAGTACTCATCATATTCATACTTAACAACACGTATGATGTTATTGTTGATTTCGACTCTCTTATAACTCAACATATACACGAATCACAACATGAGAATGAGTCGCGTACGAACACTAAAATACTTACTAGAAGGTTATGTGTTTGCTCTGCCTGCTGGTCTGTCTTCGTCTTTTTTTGTAAATGCAACAACAAATAAGACTGTAAATTTTGGTGAATGATGCGAGTCACTCGAATTATTTAAAAGTATTATTCGAGTATTTTTCCAAAGTTATGAATCTAAATGTGTAGGCTGGCTTATGAATCAAACATATTTCGAATGGTATGAGTTTGATGTCAATGTTATACGCATACTCATTGCAACATGTACTTATCAATTAACGTTGTGTAGTGAGTATGAATGAAGCAGGAGATGAGAGCTATTATAGGATTATTAACTGGGGATGGCCCCTTTTGGTGTCAAAAGATGGCTTCTTTAGGATCATTAGATGGAATAAGGATGTATGCTATGAGAAGGTGCCTTTTTGTAGTAGGTAGACCGTGAGGCCACGGTTCAAACCACAGCTCAGGATGTCTTCAACAAAACGAAATATGAAAAAAACATTTCGTCGGCGACTTCCTCTCAAGAGATTTCTGGCAAAAATTTTGAGAGTAAATACAAAATGCCATGAAAAGTTTTCAAAAGATCTGTCGTCAGTCGTGTATAATTTGTATTCCTGACTGAAGGTTTGTAATGAACAAAATTATGTATGTATGTAACTCGATATGGCCCCTTTAGACACGGCATCAGTAGATGGAGTAAGAATATCTCAGATTTTTGTAGTCTACCTGAAAGAGCAGAGGAAACTACGTATAATTTTCTATACCAGTGTACTTATTTGCAGGATTTCGATTTGTTAATGAACTGGCAGGTCTGAAAGACAACAGATTACATGGTTTAATAGGGCTCATGAATGGTATTAACTGGCTAGGAGGATATCTTTAAAGAGATAATTTATCAATGGGTGCCATGATGGCTAATTGTTGTTTTTCGCTTTTCTTTTCTTAATGTTGTTCGCTCCTTCTGCTCCTTTGCCTTCTCTTATTCCTTTTTCTCTGTCCTATTTTCCTATCTGAATCTAGGTTGTAATCCTAACTAAAGGGTTGTAATGACCAATTAAGTGAGTACAAGTTGTTGGAAAACAGTGTCCTCTCTCAATTGTTGCTCAGTGTACTTGTTTTTGTATTTTCTATCATTACAACCCTAGTCATTCGATTGGAATTTAAATCGAACTAAACACGTACAATTTCCACTTTGTGTCAACTAATACTCGCTTGCATTTCAATCTAATCAATGTCGTCATCATCGTCCATATCTTAGTCATTTGCCCATCGCCAGCCAGATGATGTTTTATTTTAGTTTCTTAACGTCTTTCCCGTTCCCCTTTTGAAAAATAATTTTAGACCATGTGCCACGTTAAAGAATGAATTGCATTCTGTTCAATGACACTCATTCAATGTGGTGCAGAGAGATACAAGAAACGTTTCCATAAGCACGAGATATGCCCAAAGAAGAGAAAATAAATTGATGATGGACGGTACGAGGTGATGTGTTTCCGTAAGGAAACGTTCATTAATAGTTTCAGTTCAGAGTATTATTTCAAGTATCTCATTAGATGCTGAAAATATAAATATTTGTATACGTATACGTGTATGTATGTATATTGCCTTTATTTCTTGTGTTGGCTTGATGTTGATTTTCATTCTGTAGTATTTTTAAATTACAATTCTGGTCCTCCTTTATTGTCAGCTCCTAAAACAGTGTCATTAATAACAACAACATGCTGTCGTTTACGTAAGTAACGAAAGATTATTGATTTTAAAAATACACTGAAAGAAATATTCCTATGATTTGGAAATTCTGTTCTTTAAGAAAAACAAAACGAAGATTGTTGTATGAAATGTATTTCTATCCACAATAGATGATTTGAAATATTGTTAGGGAAATGCAATATCTCGATACTGGTGTTTTGCTTTTACATCGCTTAACATTAAAATTAAGAAACAAAAGCTACAAAAACAAAACAATGCAGTAAACAAACCTGTTTACAAATTATCGTACTGCTTAAAATAATAACAACAGACACCAGCATCAAAAGAATGGTAAACAAGTAAACAAAAATACAACAAACAACACTACAAGAATAAATGTAAACAACGATGTTTAAAAGCATCAATAAAGTTTGGTTTCCTAAACTAATGTACGTATAGGGTGTTTTTTAAGAGACTCAGGTGACACTCTGAATCAGAAACAAATGGCAGAAATGTTAATTGTTGACTTGACATGATAGAACATCGAATTGTTACTGGCGATCAAAAATGGAATCCCCGAACGCCAGAAGTTTTAAGAAACTTTTCATGGCAATTCTATTTTACTCTCAGAGTTTTGGCCAGGAAGTTTTTTCACACTTCGTTTTGTTCGAGATGTCTGAACCGGGGTTTGAACCATGGCCTCACGTCTAATAAGCACTACCTACTAGACAACTAATCACACAGTAAAAGTAGTAAAAAGTAGACTACAACAACTAGTGTTTTACTTTCACATAAAAACGTTCATTTCATACCGGTACTGCTGATATACTTAACAAATAGATGTATATGAAGATAAATTCGAATTTCAAAATCCAAGACGCAGTCCATAAATTTAAGCAGCGCCACATTTGGTGTTAACAGAGCAATATTTCTTCTTAACAGAACAAAATTTGCCCTTAACAGAGCACTGTTAGATATTTAACAGGATGCATCTGAACAAGCCCACTTGTTAAGGAGCTATTTTTGGGAAATACTTTACGAATGTGAGTACAATACTATATGCAAAGGTAGGTTTCAAAGCCTCTTAAGGTTATGTTAGGCTAGAGGACGTGTAATTGTCAATTAAGACAAGTACAGTACCCGGAGGTCGAATTGACCCATTGTACAACGTCCTAGTTTCTCACACCACTTGTTTTTTTTTACATGAGTGGTGGGACCTACAGTTTAAAGTCGACTCCGAACGACAAATTTTTGAGAAACTTTTAATGGCAATTTTTAATTTATTCTCAGAGTTTTTGTCAGAAATCTGCTGAGAGAAAGTCGCCGAAGAAGTACTTTTTGTATTTTGTTTTGATGTCTGGCCTGGCTTTACGTCTAATAAGCCAACACACTACCTACTAGACTACGGCGACTGGTGTTTTACTTTCACAAAAAAAAAAAAAAACGCTCATTTCATACCGGTACTGCTGGTATACTTAACAAATGGTACTTTTGCGTTTAAAAGTCTTTTGAATTTTATACCGAAAACTACCCTTAAATTATTTCATTTCACAGATATTTTCAATAGACAACAATCTTTACTGCCTTTTGTTTCAACATTTCATTTGCTATGTGTGTGAAGATAAATTCAAATTTAAAAAGCAAAGACGCAAACGTACACTTTTAGCAGTGCCACTTCTTGCCTCTAACAGGGTAAACTTTGCTATTAACAGAGCACTGTTAACTGTTTAACAGTAGCAATAGTAGATTAGTCTTCTACTTTGCTATTATTGCAGATTAACGACATACAATTTAATTCTCATTATGATCATTATTATTTGTGAACAAAAGTGTTGAAATGTGAAGGATGGTTGGCGGGAGTGAGGACGGAAATTTTTCTTAACTCACAAAATTATTCCAACTATCCCATTACCACGGTTCGAAAGAGGAGCCTCTGGACTACCATTTGCATATAGTCGGGTAGGTGTACTTTTTCTTATATGTTCCAAAATTGCCACTGATCCTCTAAAGAATTTTCAAGCAAAAAATTGATATTGTTACGTTTTTACCTTTTTAAAAACATTTAGAATATGAGTTCATTGATTGCAAACAAAGTAAAAACAAATTTGTGTTCAGTTTCAATTAAACTCTTTATTGTTCACACTACTTTTGTATGCCACCGTATGCAACTTCTTCGAATGTCTTCTCTGCTTACAACCTTTTTGTAAGCAATACCACTTGCTTGCGTTAGATCTGTATAGCGGAGATCTTTAAAATAGCGATCTTCACGCCACGACTGTTTATTTCGCACGCAACGTGTCTTCACACAAGACTGACTGAATTATTACTGACTGGTTGTCTGCTTTGTCTTGCCTTTTTATATGTCCACAAAATCAGTCTGATGAACATTCTTGAAGCAGAAGGTTCTTGTTTTCGCCTTCTCGAGAATTCTATTGCGACTGCATTGTTGTTTGTGCATTTTGTTCACGTTGTTTGTTGTTGGTTGTTCTTGTTTACTTGCCTATCTCCTTTTCTTTCATACTTGTTGTTGATATATGCAAGCAAGTTCGTTATATTTGTTAGTGTAGCTTTTGTCGTTAATGTTAAACGATGTTTCCATTTTCGTAACAATATTTTCAAAGTAAATTTTCTCAATACCATATCACTTTATATGTGACTTTGTTGTTGAGTATATTAAGAGGCCTTGGAACCTTCTTTTGCATATATGTCGGGTCCGCCATCTAACGTTTTTTTTCCTCATGTCTGATTTAACAGATAATTAGTTTTATCCTTCCGCTGAACGATTTTGGTTGTGTATGCGCTTGAACAACGCTGGGAAATAAAAAGTGAAAGAAACTGGCATCCTCATCGAAAAACCAAAGCGTGAAAAGCCAAAAACAGTGCGTACACCCGAGAATATTGCTGCTGTGGCAGAAAGTGTGCGTGAAGCGCCATCAACATCAATTCACCGTCGTCCTCAACAATTGAACATTTCGGAGACATCATTGAGACGAATTTTGCATAAAGACCTTGGTATGACGCCATACAATTGGTCCAATTGGTTCAGGAGTTGAAGCCAATTGACCATCCAATGCGTTTTCGCTTCGCTAAGTGGGCCTGCGGTCGACTTACAGAAGATGCCGATTTTGGCAAAAAAAAAAACATCTTTTCAGATGAAGCTCATTTTGATCTTGGCGGATAGGTAAACAAGCAAAATTGTCGCATTTGGGGCACAGAAAAGCCGCACGCATACATTGAAAAGCCGACACACCCAAAAAGAGTCACTGTTTGGTGCGGATTTTGGTCCAGAGGCATAATTGGGCCATTTTTCTGCGAAAATGAGCAAGGAGTGGCCGTTACACAGTCAATGGCGATCGTTATCGGGCCATGTTGAACGAATTTTTGTTCACAAAAAAATTTAAGAGGAAGATATTGGCAACATTTGGTTTCAACAGGACGGCGCTACGTGCCACACAGCCGAAGCTACACTCGATGTTTTGCGCCCTGTTTTTAAAGATCTCATTATCAGCCACAGAGCTGATGTCGTTTGGCCATCTCGCAGCTGCGATTTGACACCGTTGGACTATTATTTGTGGGGTGCCGTCAAAGATAAGTGTTACGCCGACAAGCCAGAGACAATTGACACTTTAAAGGACAATGTTCGTGAAGCCATTGGTGAAATACAGCTGCACACAATCGATAATGTGCTTAAAAATTGGACCGATCGTGTAGGCTACTGCATGGCCAGCCGGGGCAGCCATTTGAATGAAATTATTTTCCATTATTAACCGGAAGGATTGTACTTTCAAATAAAAAAGAAATTTTAGAAAATATTCAGTAGTTTTTCTTTTAAAGCATTTAAAAAAAAAAAAATGTTATTTGGAGGACGCTTTAGTATGGTACTCATAGACCTAGAGTATTTGTCCCAAAATTAGCTGCTAAACAAGTGGTCTTGTTCAGATGGCTACTGTTAAGTAGCTAACAGTGCTCTGCTAAGGGCAAATTTTGTTCTGTTAAAAGTAAATTTTGCTCTGTTAACCGTAAATGTGGCGCTGCTAAAAGTTATGGTTTGCGTCTTGGATTTTTAAATGCGAATTTTTTCGTCACATCCATTCATTTGCTTTTTCTACATAAATATACTTGTAATTAAAGGTTTCGTTATCTTTAAAGGTTCCTTTTTGCTTTTTTTTAATGAATTTCAAGATAAGATTGAAGGCATTCAGTTATGACTTGCACAGTTCAATGCTCCTTTATTGTTAACTGCTCTTGTTTTGAAGAAGAAATCTTTTCATCTTTACATACATATGATGTAAATACAACGTATGTATGTATAATGCATACACACCACACATACAGTATACATACAAATATAATTTAATTTGTGATATTATATAATTTGAAAGACACACATAATCATTTATTGTTGAATGAATTGAAAACATGTTGCACATGCTGCACATGCCTTATATCTTGTGATTATTTTGGAGGAGTTTGTCTAATTTAGTAACTTGGCCAATTTAACCCACTCTTGGCTTTTTTTTACTCTTTATTACACAGTAATGGGAACTTGTTTTCCTGTTCATAGCTCTTGTCACCCCTTCTCTGTTTGATTATTCCATTCCATTTCGTAGTTGGTTGTTTGATGTCATTGCAAGAAATTGTTTGTTGTGAATATTTTACCCAGTTTTTGTTGTTGCATTCAATGGAACTGACAAATGCAATACAATGGGAAACAAAACAATACGAAGACAACAACTAACAATGCGACAACAAAACTCGTTTACTTCAGCCAGTTACAGTTTTGTTATACGGTGGGCCAAACGTGAAGAAAAAGTGATAAAAAAATTATCAGCTTGGTACACATACATAATTGGTCATTACAACCCTTCAGTCAGGATTACAACCTAGTTTCACACACCACTTATGTTGTGTGTGTTAATTTTACACACGAGTGGCGGGACCGACAGATTTGTGAGAAACTTTTCATGGCTTTTTCACAGTTTTTACCAGAAGACTGCTGGCAGGAAGTTAACGAAAGATTTTTTTTATTTTGTTTTAGTCGAGATCTTTAAGCCAGGAGTTGAACCAAGGGCTCTCGTCCAATAAACCAACACACTACGCACGACGACTTCATATATTCGTTACACATTAAATACACATGAATAGATGCATTCAATCATTTCTGATAGTGTAGCCGCTATTAGATCCCTCTCAAGCGTTACGATCAACTCTAAACGCCTTAGAGAGTGTCGCCTTTATCTATACTTTCTCTCGAGGCGCTTCAGTGTCTCAGTTGTTCGAGTTCCTGGTCACAGGCACATTCCAGGCAACTGTAGGACGGATGAGCTCGCCTGAGCAGTTACACTTCTTCCGAAAACATTGACAATTGAACTGGGTATGACACTTAGCTCAACTGAGCTTTAACTAAATTGGCGAGAATTCTTCTAGGACTCCAACCTATACTGGGTCAACTGCCCGCCTCACTTAACTCACGATGGATAGACGGCCTGCCAACCAACCAACTACTCAAACTTGACCACAATGTCATTTGGAACACAGTGGCCATGCTTACAGGTAATGCGAAAAGACTGCAGTTCCCATCAAACGACTTTTGCCATGGTTGTGGGTCTACTGAAGAGGAGTAAACGGTTATCCACTTTCTTTGTCAATGCCCATCTCTTGCGAAGTGCAGACTTAGGTTATTTGGCTCTCCATAATTTTGTCAGCTTAACGGAGCTATCATCCATTGATGTCAAGGTGTGGTTTCCAGCATAAAGTAGTCGCGCTGACCATCATCTTTGATTAGTTTGGGGAATTCGGTGAGTATAAAAATTGCGATTGCCTATGGCGTCACAATGAGCCGTTATGCGTCCTCAAATGAGCTTTGGTCATCAAAGCTACCACTTAATTTTACCTGCCTACTCACAGCACTCGTTTCAACTGAAGAGGAAGTAAAGATAAAGCAATACCAACTTTAAACTGGGCTTGATAGCTTGGGTATGTAAACATTTTTTATTGGACAATCATCTTCGTTTAATTTCTGTATACCAATGGCCCAAAATGGGGCCCCATATTGTCCATTTAAAGGGCCAAGTATTGACTAAAAACATATGAAACGATTAATGCTGCATAAATTGATGTGAGACAAATATTATAAAACTTCAATCATACAGAGTGAAAAGCCTTCTTTAACAAACTCTTGCCAAACTAATAACATTTGTACCAGAGGTCAGCAATGAATCGTTTTTCGGTACTCATAAGCATTCATGAAATTTTGAATATAAGTGAGTCAACAATATTGAAATTTAACTATGTACTCTTCATTCATTCATACTCACTACTCTCACTTGATTTATAAGTACAGGTTGCAATAAGTATGTGTACAACGTTGACATCGCACTCATACCATTCGAAATATGTTTGATTCATAAGCCTACTCATTTAGAGAGTGACAAGCAGAGCAAACACGCACAACCTTCTAGCAAGTATTTTAGTGTTCGTATGCGAATCATACTTACTTTGTGCTTCGTGCAAATGTTTAGTTATGGAGAGTCGAAATCAATAACAACATCATACATGTTGTTAAGTGTGAATATGATGAATACTTCAAACTTTGAAGATGAGTAGAGAGGTTCCATGATATTAAAATAAGTATTAACGCGTATACATAAGTATCAGAAATTATGAGTATGATTCGATTCTATTCATCTTTTGGAATACTCATTGCTGATCTCTGGTACATACGTAATTTGGTAGTTACAACCCTTCAGTCAGGACTACAACCTAGTTTCTCCCAGCACTTATGTTGCGTGTGTTAATTGTATACATGAGTGGAGGGGACTACAGTTTAATGTCGATTTTTGAGAAACTTTTTCATGGAAATTTTATTTACTCGCGGGGTTTTTACCAGAGAAGCAGTAGCCTCAGAAATATTTTTTCATATTTCGATTTGTTGAAGATGTCTGACCTGTGGTTTGAACCTTAACCTCACGTCTATTAAGCCAACGTATTGCATGTGTGTGAAGATAAATTCGAATTTGAAAATCTAAGACGCAATCCATAAATTTTAGCAACGCCACATTTGGAGCTAACAGAACAAACGTTGCCCTTAACAGAGTACTGTTAACTATTTAACAGTATCCATCTGAAGAAGTCCACTTGTATAGAAGCTAATTTAGGGCAAATATTAGGTCTTTAAGTACCATATCATACTTAAAGGAACAATCCAAGGCCTCTTAATATAGTCAGCAACATAGTCACATATAAAGTGAAGTTGAAAATCCAAGACGCAATCCATAAATTTTAGCAGCGCCACATTTGGCGCTAACAGAAAAATTTCCTCTTAACAGAACAAAATTTGCCCTTTATAGAGCACTGTTAGCTGTTAACAGTATCCATCTGAACAACGCCACTTGTATAAAAGCTAATTTTAGGACAAATACTAGGTCTATGAGTAGCATACTATATGCAAAAAAAGGTTCCAAGGCCTCTTAATATAATCAGCAACATAGTCCCTTATAAGGTGATATGGTATTGAGAAAATTGCCTTTGAATATAAAATTTGTTGCTTGAAAATTCTCTAGAATATCAGTGGCCATTTGGGAACATATAAGAAATAGTACACCTAGCGGACTATATGCAAATGGTAGTCCAGACAGTCCCCTTTCGAACCGTGGTAGTGGGATAGCTGGATTTTCCGCCCTCCATCCCCACTGTTTAAATTTCAACACTTTTGTTCAGTAATAATACTGATAGTCTGCAATAATTGAAGTCGCCGCAGTCAAGTAGGTAGTGTGCCGACTTATTAGACGTAAAGCCAGGGTTTGAGCCTTAGGCAAGACATCAAGACAAATTACAAAAAATATTTTTTCGGCGACTTCCTCTCAGCAGATTTCTGGCAAAAACTCTGAGCGTAAATAAAAAATTGCCATGAAAAGTTTCTCAAAAATCTGTCGTATGGAGTTGACTTTAAACTGTAGGTCCCACCACTCATGTATAAAATTAATACAAACAACATAAGGGGTGTGAGAAACTAGGACGTAATCCTGACTGGTGTAATGACCAATTATGTTATGTATGCAATAATTGCAAAGTAGTAGAATGATCTACTATTTCCACTGTTAAATAGTTAACAGTGCTCTGTTAAAAGCAAAGTTTACCCTGTTAAAAACAAGAAGTGGCGCTGCTAAAAGTATGGGTTTGCGTCTTTGGTTTTTATATTCGAATTTATCTTCACATACATACATACATACTGCCTAGGTTTAGGTTTAGGTCGGAGTGGTAGCTCTGATATCACAAAGCTCACTTAAGCACGCATAGCGGCCCGTTGTGACGCCACTGGTGAACGCAGGCACTTTACTGACCAAGTTCCATAAAAATCCGGGAAGAGAAAGAAGTTGTTCAGCGCATGGGCTGCACTGCCTAGATTAACAACAGTTTTTTTTAATTAAATTCAGTCGATAGTCATTTATCATTTGCGTTTTACTTAGCCTCTTAGCCCACTGTAGATGGTTTGCATTACTGCTAATTATTGTTTGGCTTGGTTGGTTGTTTGTAAGATGTTTTCCCAAACACGATAAAGGCCAGAAACTCACATAAATTATAAAATAAATAAATAAATAAATTAATATGGCATATTCTGTAAAATGCATACGATGTATGCATGTAAGCAGCTCTTTTCAACTTAGGCTAGCTAGCTGGCTATGGCTGTTGACATATGACATGAAACGAAATTTTTTTTGTGTCTTTTTCTTTATTTTGCTTCACGCATAGAAAATGTCGTTCAACAAGCTGAGATTATGATTTGAAAACGTTTAAGTCTTAAAAAGATTTCCGTTGCATTAAAGGAAATCCTCCCGAACAATGTGAATACTTAAAATCCTTACAGTGATAGTAAGCCAGCAGTAGCACAGTAAGTCAACACCTGCCAGTGGAGGAATATGAATGAATGAAAGAAACTCTTGAGCGGAACGAAAAAAAAGAAAGAAAAAACATTTGAAACTACCTGTTGTTCGGGTATGAGTTTAAGTTCACATGATATTTTTTTTTTTTGTGATATCACAGTGATGATGATATTTGTCATGTCTTTTGATTTTATCACACTTTAGTTGAGAGATAATCCCTTTTCAATTAAACTTAATTAACACAAAATTAATCATATGATTAGCGGTGCAGACACACAATAAATTACACAACAAATGCTTGTTTTTCCAAATGCATTTGATGACATGCTCAAGCCTCTAATTGCCTCTCTTAATTTAATTCCAACATTATTTCCACAATTACCTGGGGGGATTAAAACATACATACATACGTAATGCTTACTAACTTGGCTACTTTACTATCTTATTCGTCTTTCGTGGTTTATGGCCCATAAATTACTCATAGCGTTACCACGGTTGTAGAGCGTCATAGTGCCAGCGAGCATTTCTTGTGAAAACAAACTGTCCATTTGCTATTTCCCTAAACAATAGTTTTACATTTATTTACATACATATGTACACATGCATACATACATATATATTTTGTGGTTTTGTTTTTAATGACACATTTTGACATTTGGTTGTTGGTTTTTATTTTGTCGGTTGTACGTACTACGGTTTGTAAAACGCGAAAATATTATTTTTATTACGGCATCATAAACAGAATGTCATGCTTTAATAACAAAAAAAAAAAACCCAAAATATCTGTAACGTGGAAAACACTTGCAACATGCAAAAGAAAGTAAATGCAAAGGGAAAGTGAAATGTCAGAAACAGCAATTGTTAAAGTTCTTGACCTATTGTAAGCCGAAATGGTTTTTAAACGAAATTAAATTTTTGGATAATACTGAGAACACGCAGTGTTGCGGAGATGTGACAGATAAGAGATTTTGGCATTGATTTCCCATTATATAACACCGGAAAATCATTAAATCCAAGCAAATTCATTGGAATGTAAAAGAGTTCCAAGCAAAATCATCTGCCTAAGCAATACCTTGTACGCGACATTGTTAAATATCGTGTCGCATACAGTCAAGGAAAAAAATCTACATACAGCAGCGATTTTATTTTACAATTTAAAAATGGTGTTATACTGTTCTTTAAGGCAGTCACAATTAAGTATGTTAAAAGACAAAGTCGAATATAAAAAATATAACCTAGAAATTATTAGAAAAAAACAAAAATATCAGTGGGAAAAAGACTATATACAACGGTGTATGTAGACTTTTTTCTGTGACTGTATATTCCAAACATGATGGTATCAGCAGATCTTTCGAATGAATAAAACATTTCGCTGGTATCTGACGCGTACGTTGTTATATTTAAACTTAGAAAGTGCTAAAAAAAAGACCCATCGATTTTTCAAATTCTCATTTCTATCAGGTGATGGTTCCGTCGTAGTCTAGTAAGTGGTGTGAGTGTTGGCTTACTAGATGTGAGGCCTTCTGTTAGAGTATCCGAATATTTCGATATAAGGTGTTACTCGAGAATCACCGTAATCTAGTAGGTAGTGTGTTGGCTTATTAGATGTGACGACACGGTTCAATCCCTATGTCAGACATCTCCAACAAAAGGAGATATGAAAGACATATTTCTTTAGCAACTTCCTCTCACCAGATTTCTGGCAAAAACTCTGAGAGTAAATAAAAATTGCCATTAAAGGGCTTCTCAAAAATCTGTGGTGTGAGAAGCTAGGTCGTAATCCTGATTGAAGGGTTGTAAGGACCAATTATATATGATTATCCCGCCGTAGGTAGTGGGTTGTCTTAATAGAGGAAAAGTCATGCTTCAAATAAAAATAACTTTAGGTGACATCCTCTCAGTGGTGTTCTGGCAAAAAGTCTGAGAGTAAAATAAAAATTCCTATGAAAAGTTTCTCAAAAATCTGTCGTTCGGAGTCGACGTCAAATTGTGTAGTTCCCGTAACGAATTACGTTCACTGTCACTTCGGAAAAATAAGGTCCAATTACGTGCCTGAGCGAAATGCGGTCCAGACACAGTTGCTCTATAGTGGGTCGTATACATCGTATCAATGTTTTCATGTTTTCGATTTTGTTCAAGTTTTTGATTGGTCTCTGGTATGCGGAGATTATCAAAATTGATAAACTTGTTCATCCATATCTTTAATAACATGATAGGGGTGAATGTAAATAAAAAATTCCTTGAAAATTTTAATTCACGTTTTAAAGTTTACAATTCTTCTTAATATTTTAGAATAGTCAATGTAATAAACAGTGTTTATGTTTCTGAAGTGTTACAGAATATTCTCCTTTTCGTGAGCTCACTGTATTCTCTACCCCATTCATTTGGAAATGTATACTTCACCGGCATTGACTTCACATTGATCCATTAGCCATTGAACAAATTTCTAAAACTTGCTGTGGTTTGCTTGTTTGAGCTCTTGAGGCGCAGGTCTTTTGTGAAAATTCCCTAAGAAATGCTAAGTGAAATTGGAAGTTATGGAGAACGATGCCGAATTAAGGTTTTTGAGTTTTCTCCGGCAGTCTCGTTAACAACAGCAATGTTTTCAAAAGAACAACCTATACGTTGACACGTAGAAAACTGTCTATAACCTATCCAATCTCTTCAATTCTTTTGACCACTCTTCGAATATTTGACGCATTAGACGCACTTTCTCGAATGAAAATTTAGCGAAAGCGTAAATTTCCTAGTTTTTGTAATAAGGTTTCACAACAATAACACGTTGTTCTTTTGTAAAGCGCTCTACAAGATATATTTATACCGGTAGCAACATCACTACGACAACATATTTCAAATTTCGGAGTTGCCACTTACAAAAAAATTATGCGAAATTTAAAATGTGCAGCTGAGACACGCCTACTTTTATTTGAATTTTATTACAAGAAATATACAGAAATATTTGGTGTTTACAAAATATACTTCAGAAAAGAGTGGAGTAAATGAAAACCTATTCAAGAACACAGAATAGCGACACACTCATGAAACTCTGAATGCTTCATTGCCTTGAAATAAGTTGCAGACCAAGATCTTCTAATAAGAAATGTTAACGTCATGTTAAAACAGAATTTGATTTTAAAGTTGATTTCAAACAAGAGATAAATTAACAGAATACGAGTACATATATTTGCGGAGTACATAAATCATTTTAAAGTAGTTAATCTTTAAACATCAGCGTTGCTTGGTTTAGTTTTAAAGGAAACTAAGAAAAAAAAATTTTTTTTTGAATAATCGATTGCAAGTTTCTTGCCATACATTGCAAGCTTGGAAACTTTAATAAACAACAACTAGTATGGAAGATATAAGAAAATAATTTATGAGCAGCATCTAACGTTTGGCCTAAATTCAGCAAAAGAAATTTATTTTTCCCTGAAAGACAACGCACAACACCATTCGTTAATGCCCCTCAACATGCAACACGCACAGCTGCTGCTGAATAGTGGCGACGATCACGACTGGTGTCAATGTTGTGAGAATATCCCAACTGTTGGTGGACAAGTTGGTGAAAATTTCTACACAGACAGACTCTTTAATTGCAATAAGAAATGTAATGTTGTATGCAGTTTAATACAATAATACATGTATGTACGACTAGAGATCCCTGTTTTATTATGCCAATTAACTAGGAATTGGAGCAAAACATTTGATACTACTACTAGTGATTCAATTCAATTCCATTTCTCTATACCCTTTTCCCCCACCGTATGTTCCAATGAAAACATTTTATTATTAATGCCCACTAAGCTAAGCATATTGATTTTGGCAAACATGTTGCATGTTGAGTTGTGTTGTGTTGTGTTCTTTATTTTACGATGACGTATGATAACCAATACCACTCTATACCACCACTCCATCTCCATTCGTTTTCAACTGAAAGAGAATGGCACAGCACAACGAAATAAACTGGATTTTGTGATTTAATGCTTCTCGACTCACATGTTCGTGTGTGTGTTTTGTTTGTTTGGGGGGATCTGAATCCATTTAATCTAAACAACGGTCAGTCGGCATACCGTTATTTACAACGTGCTATGTTGGTGTGCAGTGTTGCATGACAACCAAGCACTAAACTACTCTCAAACCTGGTCTACTCAACCATTCCAGCTGTTTATGCCGCCGCCAAGTACTTGTACTTCAATTGCAAATAACAAAAACAATTTGAAAATTTGATTGTGTTGCTGTTATTGTATTGCTGGCTGGTGAAATGTACAAAATTGTTAATAAAATTTCTTATGCTAAACAAATCCAACATAAAAGCGATTCAATTACAAAACGAGAAAACAGCAATAAATAGTTCGTATACAAAAACGTTGAAATAAAATAAAAAAATCCCATTTAAAAAATGTTATTCAAATGCAGATTATATGCTCAAATTACTGGCATTTAATTGTCCGAAAAACGCATATTTTCTCTGTCAACTATGGATGAAAACATTTGGAAATGAAAGTCATGAGACTTGAACAGGTTTTCCAGATAATTTTAGGAATTTCATACATATTTTATTTAAAATCTGCACAACTACCTCGTGTATAAGGAGTAAGCATTGAAAAATTTGGATACACGTTATTTTTATGAAACCTTGCACGTCCCCTTTCAATGTTCAAAAGCTCTTCATATTGATTATAATTCATGAAGTTGTTCTTCTGCTGATACCTACAAGCTCGGCCATTGTTTTTACGGATCAAGGGCTTTAGTGTAAAAATATGTCCAAATTTTTTCATGCTTACTCCTTATATGTCCCATGGAGCCCTGACAAGGATGATGCCAAATATTGAAGGGCCAAAACCAATAAAGAGGAGAATAATATTGAGGGTTATATGCTTGCCCTATTTGTTCGGAAGCACTCTCTGTTGGCACGACGTGGAGGAAACTGTCCGCGGTGTATTGCCCAAGCCCGATTAGACGGATAAGCGGTCATCAGAACAGTGTCTGATGAAACGGTACTGGTATTGAAGAAAACAATACCAAAAGACATATTGGTGGACGAGATGTTATACATACTTTCGCCGTCTCGAGTACCCAAAACAAATAGCAGCTATAAAGGCGGAGGAACGAAGAACTTCCATAATCAATTGACAGTCATGATATGAGAACAGTTTAAAGGCAAGATGGACATTTCGCCTTGTCCCAAATATAACTCCTTGGATGTAGAACGAACATTGCGAGCTGAACTTCTATGTGACCCAGTTCCTAACTGGTCAAGAATGCTTCAGAAAATACCTGCACAGATTTGGACGTGATACCTACATGTCCAAAACCGTGCAGATAAGGAAGAAGATGCGTAGCATATTCGGATATGTTGCGTTTTGAGCCAAACCAACTTATGGGAATTATTCTGGAATTCTATGGAGCCAATAAAGTCAGCGCATGTTTGAGGTTATGTTGGAACTCCGAAGGTTGGAGGTACGAAGACGAAATTTGTGAGAAAGCTTTAAAGCTATCCAGCTCTCCGCGATGTAATGTTTACGGCAGCCCCGGTGAAGGGGGGATTGTGAAGGATATAGGAGGTGGGTTTAGTACATAGGCTACATCGATAGTAAATAGTGCAAACCTTTGCTGGTACAAAAGTGTCTTTCGAAGGTTCCCACCTTCGAATCAAAACAAAAAAGAACACTCCTTATATGTATAAAAAATTAGAGATTTATTCAATTGTTCTAGAAAAATATTACTGCAAACTAACCATGGCTAGCTTGAGAATATTAATTCGACTTCTGACCAGGTATTGTGGGCTCAAGAAACATTTGTACAGATTATGAATCAATTCAAGTTCGTTATTGCATAAGTAGACTATCTGTGCGATCTAGCCTGCACTAACTTTCTTAGCACATTGGTTCAAAATGAGTTGAAAGTATCACAATATTAACGAGATGTGAAGATAACAATAAGAATCTGTAATCAATAAGGTCTTTAGTACAAGTCTTCTGAGCCCGCATTAAATTGTAGTTTTACAACGAAAATACCGAATGCAAGCCAAGTGTTTCTTAGTGACTCAAAATCATGCAACAAAGTAGAATGTAAAATCTTTCAGTCGCCGCCCCGGGTCAGAGATCTTCAACACAACGGAAAAATTTTTCTTTGGCATTCGCCTTTGAAACAGATTTCTGACAAAAATTCTGAGAGTAAATAAAAGGTTGATTTGAAAAAGTTTAAAAAAGAAAAATCTATTGTTCCGAGTCAACTTTACACTGGAGCTTCCGCTCCTTGATGGATAAAAATAACACACACAACAATTTGTGTGAAGATAAATTCGAATTTAAAAATCACAGACGCAAACCCACACATTTAGCAGCGCCACTTCTTGCCCTTAACAGGGTAAACTTTGCTCTTAACAGAGCACTGTTAACTGTTTAACAGTGGCAATAAGTAGATTAGTCTTCTACTTTGCAATTATTGCAGACTGTTGACATAAAGTTTAATACTCATTATGATCATTATTGTTTGTGAACAAAAGTGTTGAAATGTAAAATATGGTTGGTGTTGATGGAGGACGGAAATTTTCTCAAAATCAATATTATTCCAGCTATCTCAATACGAAAGAGGACCGTCTGGACCACAATTTGCTTATAGTCTGCATGGAGTACTATTTCTTATATGTTCCAAAATAGCCACTGATCTTCTAGAGAATTTTCAATACAAAAAATTGATATGGGATTATATTGCTGATTGTATTAAGAGGCCTTGGAACGTTCCTTTGAGTATGATATGGTAAATAAAATTGCCATGAAAAGTTTCACAATAATCTGTGGTTGGGAGTCGAATTTAAACTGTAGGTCCCGACACTCATGTATAAAAATTAACGCACACAACATAAGTAGTGTGAGAAACTAGGTCGTAATCCTGCCTAAAGGCAGGTCAATTATGTATGTATGGTACTCATAGACCTAGTATATGCCCTAAAATTAGCTCCTAAACAAGAGAGCCTGATAAATAGTTAACAGTGCTCTGTTAAGGGCAAATTTTGCTCTGTTCAGAAAAAATTTTTCATTGTTAACGCTAAATGTGGCGCTGCTAAAATTTATGCCATGAAGCCATGAAAAGCTAGGTCGTAATTCTGACTAAAGGGTTGTAATGATCAATTACGCATGTATTCCACTTTTTGCAAAAAAACAAAAACAAAAACTAGAATAAATAAAAACAATGAATATGTTTTTAATTTCTCCTGTGTTTAATATTGATTTCAAGGTGGGTCAGTCATTCACAAAACGCTTGTGAATATGATTTGTGATTAGACGTGACATAGTTTTCACATTTATTTCTACACAATATTTCTTATCGGCATCGCTTCCTTATAAAAAAGAATGAACACACAGACACACACACACACACACACACATTCTTTAATCTAAAAACTCTTTGAAGCACTTTTTCTCCATTCACAGATAAATTGAATTCACATCGATTGAACGTTTGAAAAGAAAAAAATTCTTATACACCACGACGATGAGTTTATTTCGTCTTCTTTTTTTCATAATTTTTTTGCACAATTTTTTTCAATTTAAATTTCTTTTATTATTTGTTTACAAAATTACAATTATTAACAGAATTAATTTTTTTACTGTATTTTTACTTTATTTTTTTTTTTTTTAATTTTTTATTTATTGTATGAAAAACCAACACTTGAAAATTTCTTTTTCTTTTAAAATGAATTTTTTGTTTAAAGAAGCTGATGGAAGATGTTCGTACGTTCGTTCGTTATTCTTGCTTTCGTTCGTTCGTTAGTTGAATGCTTGATTTTGTTCCATAGTAGATGAGCGTTTCTTTTAAACTGTTCGAGCTGGAAACTTGGCAAGAGTTCAATAGCACACAGTATGAATGCGATTTATTTTGTTAACCAGGTTGTGTGCAAAACTAACCAAGCTAAAGTAATAATACAGTCAACCCTCCCATAACGGGGTACTCTCAGACTGCGGTTTTTATATAAAGCGGAGCTAAAATTGCAACAGCCCTCCTATAACGCGATACCCTCAAAACGCTGTTTCCATATAACGCAGGGATGAAATTCCGACAACCCTCCTATAACGTGGTGCTCTCAGAACGCGGTTTTTATATAAAGCAGGGATGAAATTGCGGCAGCTCTACTATAACGCGGTACTCCCAGAACGCGGTTTCCATACAATGCGCAGCTGAAATTCCGATAGCCCTCCTATAACGGGGTACTCTCAGAACGCGGTTTCCATATAACGTGGAGATGAAATTGCAACAGCCCTGCTATAACGTGGTACTCTCAGAACGCAGTTTCCATTTAAAGCGGGGATGAAATTGCGACAGCCCCCCTATAACGTGATACTCTCAGAACGCGGTTTCCATATAATGCGCAACTGAAATTCCGACAGCCCTCCTATATCGTGATACTCTTACAGTGCGCTTCCCGTTCAATAACATCCCATAAGTTAGGTTAGGTTAGGTTAGAGGACGTGTACTTGTCAATTAAGACAAGTACAGTACCCGGCGGTCGAATTGACCCATTGTACAACGTTCTAGTTTCTCACACCACTTATGTTGTGTGTGTTAATTTTATACATGAGTGGTGGGACCTACAGTTTAAAGTCGACTCCGAACGACAGATTTTTGAGAAACTTTTTCATGGTAATTTTTTATTTACTCTCAGAGTTTTTGCCAGAAATCTGCTGAGAAAAAGTCCTCAAACAAATATTCAAATTTCGTTTTGTCTTGATGTCTGGCCTGGGGCTCGATCGGCGGCTTCACACTCTTTATGAACTCTTTAATTCAATAAATATAATTCCTATCTTGTCTTATCTTGTCTTTTGTATTTCTTGGTCTCTATATAACGCGGTACGAATGATGTGATTTGTATTAATTCCGAGTTTCTTATGGCGCGGTTTCCATACAACGCTGAACGGACTCACCGCATTATGGGAGGGATGACTGTAATACTAATAAAAATAAAAAAGAACAACAACAGCACCAATAACAAAAAAGAAGTTTAGTATTTACAAATAACCAAGTTAAATGCATTAGATGGATGCATCCATTACTCTAAAACACACAAACATACATACATACTTATAGTACGGTAGGCTTTCAAAGAAACACCAGACACAAGAGAACCTGCAATAGAGGCTGATGATAGAAGAAATGTTTCTTGTGGTAAGAGTATAGTAGAGTAGTGAATGAAAAAGAAATAATAATGCAGATCAGGGATGGGTAATTCAGTGTTTTTAAAACTAAAAATAAAAAACATTTTTACTAATGGCTTCTGTATTAACCACATGACAAAATGTGGTTAATATGATATGATAACAAGTTCTTTACATTATTAGCCTCACTATTAAATTATGCTTTAATTTTTGTCCAGAGGCAATGTCATAATATCGGATGGGCCGATATTATTTATATTTGAACGATCGGTTATTTCGAATCTGGCAATACTTATGTCATTCTATTCTGTCACAAAATTCGATATATTCCACTCCACTGAACGTAATGAATCGATTTACACTTGAGCAACGTTGGTATGTATTGGAAATTTGGACCAACGAGAAAGAGCAGCGGAAGAAGCTCATTTTCCTCTTGGTGGGTACGTTAATAAGCAAAATTTTTGTATTTGGGGCTCAGAAAACTCACACGTATCTTCTTGCTGCCAATGAGATTATGTGTCCTAGTAAAACAAGTGGACAATAGTCAAATTAAACGGAACAATGGGAATATCTATGCCAAGTAGGTTAGGTTAGAGGGCGTGTACTTGTCAATTAAGACAAGTACAGTACCCGGAGGTCGAATTGACCCATTGTACAACGTCCTAGTTTCTCACACCACTAATGTTGTGTGTGTTAATTTTTTATACATGAGTGGCGGGACCTACAGTTTAAAGTCGACTCCGAACGACAGATTTTTGAGAAACTTTTCATGGCAATTTTCTATTTACTCTCAAAGTTTTTGGCAGAAATCTGCTGAGAGGAAGTCGCCAAAGAAATACTTTTTGTATTTTGTCTTGATGTCTGGCCTGGGGCTCGAACCCTGGCTTTACGTCTAATAAGCCAGCACACTACCTACTAGACTACGGCAACTTCTGTAACATGTCGTAACTCCATGTAGCTTCGTACAGGCCCTGGCCAGCTCATCAGCAATGCGATTTCCAACGGTATTCCTGTATTCCGTAGCCCATATAAGAGTTACCTTTGAATTTCTCCGAGAAATCATCGCCGTTTCAAAATAATAAAATATTCGGCCATTGTTCTTCACATGAAACCAGAAACGAAGTAAATACTGTCTGTCTAGATGAACTAATGGGGCAGGTATGTGTCTCAAATTTTCCATCAAATGTAGACATTAACTTGTAAAACTTTAGTTTGTACTAAAAGATGCAATCATAACTAAACTAAGTTAGCAACTTAAGGGTAGATTAGGTTGGGTTAGTGGGTAGCTTGCCGCTGACAGGCAAGTTCACTCGGTGGCCCATACGGCCGATTGTGTTAACCAGTGTAAGGGAAGCCCCTTGTTATCACAATGGAAGGGTACAAACACTCTGAACACTACGAAGTAAATTAGTACAGCAATTTGGAAAACGCAAAGGCATTAGGCGATATGGCACGTAACGAAAAAAACTCTTAAAAGTCAATAATTTGAATCCGTAAATTAAAGCCAATTATTTATGTCAAGTAAATGTTGCTCGCAGGTTTAGCCGATATCTTACGAATAGCAGAATAACTCCTAAACACGAGAAACTTGTTTAGGTTAGGTTAGGTTAGGTTAGAGGGCGTGTACTTGTCAATTAAGACAAGTACACTACCCGGAGGTCGAATTGACCCATTGTAGAACGTCCCAGGTTCTAACACCACTTATGTTGTGTGTGTTAATTTTATACATGAGTGGTGGGACTTACAGTTTTGAAGTCGACTCCGAACGACAGATTTTTGAGGAACTTTTTGCCAGAAATCTGCTGAGAGGAAGTTCGCCGAAGAAATACATTTTTGTATTTTATTTTGATGTCCGGCCTGGGGCTCAAATCCTGGCTTTACGTCCAATAAGCCAACACACTACCTACTAGACTACGGCGACTTCTAAAAACTTTTTTTATCCCCACAAAAAGTCTCACATGATCTTAGTGTCTAGTGGACAGCTGCCAAAACGTGGGATTAATTACTCATCAAACTTGTCTTCCAATAGGTTCGTGTGTCACTGGCTTGTTGAAACCATATGTTCAATCACATACAGTTCTGACAGTTTGGGCAACAAAAATTTCATTTTCATTTCGTTTTAGAAAAAGCAAGTCATCAGCCCACAAAGCACACCTAATAATGCAGCTCTTGAACAATATCTGGCGGTTATTCATATCCTTATTCAGATATCCTACCCACACGTAGTACAAATTTTAATTACAAATTTTTTTTTTAAATTTTACCTTCCCGTGTTAAATGGCAAACTTTACGAGCATGTTGGGCATTGCCACATGTCACTGAACATCTACATCTAAAGGGCAAGAAAAAAAATCACCCGTTACTTCAAGGCAGGAAGGTTTCAATTAATTTTCCCCAATACTGTATAAAGTCGCCGTAGTCTAGTAGCCGTGAGGCCACGGTTCAAACCCCAGTTCAGATATCTCTAACAGAACGAAATATGAAAAAAAAGTCTTCGCCGACTTTCCCTCAGCAGAATTATGGCAAAAACTCTGAGAGTAAATAAAAAATTGCTATGAAAAGTTTCTCAAAAGATCTGTCGTCTGGAGTCGACGTTAAACTGTACGCCCCGCCACTCATGTATAAAATTAACACGCACAACATGAGTGGTGAGAGAAACTAGGTCGTAATCCTGACTAAAGGGTTGTAATGACCAATTATGTATGTATGTATGTTATGTCTGCCGAAAGACTCGGCATTCCAGCTAATGATTTCTGCTGGAGCTGTGGGTATGAGGAGGAGGAGGAAGAGACATTCATTTATCTCATGTGTTAGTGTCCTGCCCTTGTCATGAAGAGACATCATTTTCTGACATCGCTGACCGAGCTTTCTAACATAAAGATTGCTTCAATAGCAAGATTTATTTTGAACTCGGGATGGTTTCCTCTAGGGAACGATAGGGTGGAGTTATTTATGCGCCTAATGCTGACCTAAGTGGTATCTCTTCCTTTGAGGGGGGCCGCTACCTAACCTAATCTAACCTAATATATCGCCAAGAAGTAAGGAGTTCTTGTGGCGTTGATGGTTATTGTGATGCTACTAAGAGTTCATTTTAGCATAGGCAAAGGAAGAGAATGAAGTTGCCGTAGTCTAGCAGGTAGTGTGTTGGCTTATTAGACGTGAGGCCTCGGTTCAAACCCCAGGTCACGAAACGAAATATGAAAAATATTTCTACGGCGACATCCTCTCAGCAGATTTCTGGCAAAAACTCTGGGATTAAATAGAAAATTGCTGTAGCTTCCGGCACTTAATGTATAAAATTAACACACACACAACATAAGTGGTATAAAAAGCTAGGTCGTAAGCCTAACTGAAGGTTGATTGTAATGACCAACTACGTATGTATGTATGCACATATGTATGTAATACTGTATAAACGCTTGATGAGTGCATGCCGAAGTACGAAATAAAAATAAAATTTACCATCTCTGATGGTAAAGTAGTCAGTAGTCAGTCCTCTAAGAAGCTTCAATAATTACAACAAAAAGAAAAAAAATAATAAGAAAATCAACAACAACAACAACAACATTCACTTGGCTACTTATTAAATGCATTTATGAAATGATGTGAACAAAAAGAAGAGAAGAACTAAGAAGCTCAGCTGCTGCTGCTGTGTTCGCTTTCTTACCAAACAACTTAAAAGTTTGCCTAGCAAATGGTGGACACAATCCAAACCACATTTGATTGCCGGTTTTATGGCTTTTAAGACAAACATACACGTACTGGCTGGCTGGCTTAGGGACACAAGAGCCTAGTTAGTGGTCACATACTATTCTGGTCTTTAAAATGAATCAATGCACACAGTAAATGGGTTGCAATGCAATGGGTACGTACGTTCGTTTGAATTCTTAACACGGAAATATGAAATAAACCGGCTGGCTGGCTGGCTGGTGAAATACTTGAAGAAATTTAACCCAAATCCATGTGACCTATCGCCCGTTTTGTACAATGACAACGTAAGATGTAAAGAAAAATACAAATAAAATTTAAAAAGAATACTAAGAGAGAGTATTTTAATATATTGATACGAAAATGACAAAAATTAAGATACTGGTGTTTTGCTTTTACATCGCTTAACATTAAAATTAAGAAACAATACAGTAAACAAACCTATTTACAAATTATCGTACGGCTTGATATAACAATAAACACCAGCATAAAAAATAATGGTAAACAAGTAAACAAAAATCCGCATACAACACTACAATAATGAATGTAAACAACGATGCTTCCATTTATAGAGATTTCGAGAAGGCGAAGTCATGAATATTTGAATTCAAGAACATTCATCAGACTGTTTACTCTGCCATATAAAAGGCAAAGCAAAGCAAACAAAAATACACAAACAATACTACAAGAATAAATGTAAACAAAATACAAAAACCACAATAATGAACGCAGACAACGATGTTTACATTTATAGAGATTTCGACTGTTCATCACACCGTTTACTTTGCCTTATAAAAGGCAAGGCAAAGCAGGCGAGTGAGTTAGTGAAGTTCAGTCGGTCTTGTGTGAAGACGCAGTGTGTTTGAAGAGTAATCGTGGTGTACAAATCTCCGTTGCAAAGATCTGTTGAATAATTGCCTAGTAATTGTTATTGTTTATGCAAAGGTTATAAACAGAGGAATAACAAAGAATAGCAATTGTTGTTGTTTACATCAAGTTGTGCGAATAATAAAAACTTTCAATTAAAACTCAACCCAAATTTATTTTAATTTTATTTGCAGTCTACGAGCTCATATTTTAGACGTTTTTACAACGTAGAAACGTAACACAAATTCAATTGAAAAATAGTATGAAGCTTTCTGGTATACAAGATTGCTCCTCCATCAACGAATCGTGTTTGGGACTTATATCGTATCGGTATGGAGCCTCACACTAGAAGATTATTATAATTAATTGTGTCATAAAGAGGTGCCCTAACACAGCGGCCATATCATCTATTGTACTCCCCTCAAAACTCTCCTACAAGTCTATTGTTCTGTCGTCAGAAAACTTATAAGTTGGGTTCGGTATGATCTCCATTCTAAACAAGTTTACATAGAATATACTGAGCCCTGTAAAGTCTGCGAGTTGTCGATGATTTCCGCATCTGATCCAACAGTGAGCTGTTAGAGCTCCTCAACGACATAGACGTTATGCAGCGTATTTACATCCAGAGGCTGCGCTGGCTCGGCCATGTCGTTAGAATGGAGGAGGATCCCCCAGCGAGACGGGTATTTGATGCGGGGATCTGCGGAAGTTGGCGAAGAGGAGGACCAAATACAGTAATCCCTGTCATCGATTGGTATGACCAACTGGCGTAAGCGCGCAAGAAGCAGAGGTGCCTGGAAGGATATGTGCCGAAATCCGTTAATCGGGTTGTTAATGGCTAATTAAGTAAGTAAGTAAGTAAAGTCCATAGTGTGTTGGCTTATTAAATAGAAGGGCACGGTTCAAACCCCTGGTCAGACATCTCCAACAGAACGAAATATGAAAAAATATTTCTACGGCGACTTCCTCTCAGCTGACTTCTGGTAAAAATTCTCGAGCGTAAAATAAAATTGCCACGAAAAGGTTCTCAAAAAATCTGTCATTCGTAGTCGACATTAAACTGTAGGTCCTGCCGCTCACGTATAAAATTAACACGCACACAACATATGTTGTGCTGTGAGAAGCTGGGTTGTAATCCTGACTGCAGGGTTGTAATAACCAATTATGTATGTATATATGGGTACAGAACCCTGTCAAAAGACCGGTTACTAACAACAGGTTTTTCCTGAAATCTGATGTAAGACTCAAATCTTTTCTTATTCTTGTTCACCAATAAAAGTTTTAATTTTCTCACCCTCATTTGGTGTGATAAGGAGCTGTGTCAGTCTTTATCTTTTTTTTTTCGTTGAGTATACCTTCACTCTACAGAAAATTTCGGGCCTCAGATCTGTGTTGAGGAAACTCCCTTCCTCGCAAACTAACCCGTCTCATTGCTACGATCTCTCATATGACCTGGGTAACCTAGCAGAGGGTAGCTCATTCAGTTCGCCCATATCAACTTCGATTTTAACTCACATCAGCCAAATGCTCAGATGGCGGCTTGTTTATCAGATAGTCCCATACTTTGTATCTTCAATTCAAGTTGACTTGAGCAGATCTTTTCATGACACAGATTTCCACTTGGTTAGTAGAGCAACTGTTGTGTAAAGTACCACACAGAAAAATTTTTATGCACGTTTTATTAAAGGGTGTCAGGAATTGCATGGACTCTCTACACTGTATACGTCGACACAACACTCACCACTACTGGGTTCCGGGCAACTGTGGCATAGAGGGAAAACGAAAACGCAAACGAACTGGCACGGAAAGGATTGAAGATGTCTGAGGAGGAGATGATTGATGGATGATATATGCCGCCCTACAAGTATACTTATTCGAATTGGCAAAAACCTGCATAGAATTCAACAAACCGTAGGTGGTCCAGCACACTTGGTTGCCGAATTTCAAAACTGCTGAGTTCAGCAATGGATAGAAGGAAAACCAAGGAACTACTTGGTTTTGAGAAGAGAACGGTTAGCACTCAAGCAGGAATTCTACCGAGATACTGCGCTATAGACATCTACGCTGATAAACCTGGTCTGCCCCACCAAAATTACTGCATAAGCTGCCAGTATGTGAGAGAAACGGAATCTGTACAACACCTTTTATGTGAGAGTCCCGCACTTCAAAACAAACGTCATCGATTTTTGGTTGACAGAACGTTTGATGATCTGGGCATGGTGGCAAACGTGCCACCAAGGTTGTCAGGATGTGCAAGAAACGGAATCGGTGCAACACCTTTTATGTCAGTGCCCTGCACTTCAAAATAGGCGTCATCGGTTATTGGGTGACAGAACGTTTGATGGTCTGGGCATGGTGGCAAACGTGCCACAAAGGGAACTAAACGGTTTCATACGAAGCTCGAAAAGATTTAAACCCGCCTCTAATGAATCATGACAGGGGGCTTATCTTACACTGGGTAATACAATGGGCCATATGGTCCACCGAGTGTATTTGCCTGTGAACGATGAGCTACCCGCTAAACTAACCTAACCTAGCCATAACTATCTGACACAACTGTTATCTGGACACGGTTATTTTTGTAAGTACATATGTATTTAAAATGGGGAAGATGACACGACCCTCAGCAGATTTCTGGCAAAAACTCTGAGAGTAAAATAAAATTGCCATGAAAAAGTTTCTCAAAATTCTGTCGTTCGGAGTCGACGTTAAACTGTAGGTCCCGCCACTCACGTATAAAATTAACGCACACAACATGAGTGGTGTGAGAAGCTAGGCCGTAATCCTGACTGAAGGGTTGTAATGGCCAATTATGTATGTATGTATGTAGATGACACGACCAAATTGCATCTATGATGGTGCATCGATTGATGATGCGGAACACACTTACTTTCATTGTGAGAGATGGAGACGGCAAAGAAGGAATCTTGAGGCCAAAGTCGGCGTCTGTACTGTCGAGAACTTCTGCGATGTAATTCTGAACAGTGAGGAGAATTGGAATAGTATAGTCAGATACGCTGAAGACTTACTAAAATCTAAGAAAAATGACTTGGATGAGAGAAGTAGAATGGACGTTTAAACACCTTCTGGGAATTCGTGACGCAATCCGGACGCGGATATGGATATTAAGGGGCCAAATAGACAGACGAACTCCACTTCGAAGTAATAACACAGTAGTTCCGGAGTGGGCATAAGGAGTCCAAAAGATGAGGGGGAGATTTAGTGGGTGAGGGCCCCACATACGGGGGATAGTGACGACTACCCCTATGGTGCGGTTAGGTACATTTACACCTCCTCAGCGTTAAAAAAAAATCATTAAAGTTTCTCTCATAAAATAAAATTTTCAAAATGCCATCGCATGCCCCAAACAACAGTAATTGCTACCCACTGTGCTTTAATGATTACTTTACTGCCTGTTAAGTAACTGAAGTTATTTGATTAAAGCACTACTCGGTTGGACGGACAATTGGTTTATTGCTGTTCGTTAATGAAATTATGTTTCTTTGTAAAATTCAATTTTAAACTGATAAACTTTGCAACTTCATGGATGGCACAGGCATTACATGCTGCAGCAACTACTGCCTGTATGTGGTTAATGTCTAGCAAAAGTATTATTAAGGCAGGGGCAGTGATGTATCATCATCATCAACATTATCATTCAAATGTGAAGAGGTCATCGTTCTTGTATACATTAATTGTAGTTGCCTGATGTGATTTACAAGTACAATACCGGGTGTCATCGTATGAAAGATGCAACCAACAGACGATAAAATGTGGATGCAATACAGCACAGCACAGCCTAGTACATGTATTCAAAATACATTCATTCACTCATTGATTAATAATGACTAATAAAAACCAACAAAAAAAAGGAAACGAAATTGATTGAATCAGCGCGTTAATAGCAGCAGCATTCATATCGGGTGGGCCCATCTATCGGTTTAAATTTGAAGCATATTTCGAATACTTACGGCATTCTCTTCTGTCACAAAATTCAGTATATTCCACTCCACGGAACGTAATGAATTGATTTACGTTTAAGCAACGTTAAGATTTATTGGAAATTTATTTCGAAAACAAAGAAAATTGGTCGGAAATTGCACGAAGGTTAGGTTAGGTTAGGTTAGAGGACGTGTACTTGTCAATTAAGACAAGTACAGTACCCGGAGGTCGAATTGATCCATTGTACAACGTCCTAGTTTCTCACACCCCTTATGTTGTGTGTGTTAAGTTTTATATATGAGTGGTGGGGCCTACAGTTTTAAAGTCGACTCCGAACGACAGATTTTTGAGAAACTTTTCATGGCAATTTTATTTACTCTCACAGAGTTTTTGCCAGAAATCTGCTGAGAGGAAGTCACCGAAGAAATACTTTTTGTATTTTTGTCTTGATGCCTGGCCTGGGGCTGGAACCCTGGCTTTACGTCTAATAAGCCAACACACTAGCTACTAGACTGCGGTGACTTCAAATTGCACTAAAGTGTCGTACAAAATTTGGTCACAAAGAAGAACCAACAGTGCCCGGCATATGCAAGTTTATTGCTAAAGTTCGTGCAACTGGTCAAGACGTGAGCGTGCTCATACAGTGCGTACACCCAAAAATATCGAAGCTGTGGCTGAGAGTGTGCATGATAATCCATCAACATCAACTCGTCATCATTCTCAAGAATGGAACATATCACCCACCAGTTTGCATCGAATTTTGGGGAAAGATCTCGGCGATCTTGACGTCTTACAAAGTTCAATTAGTACAAGAGCTGCAGCCGCATGACCATACGTTTCGTTTTCGCTTCGCTACATGGGCCAACAAGAAACTACACGATGATGTCGATTTTTACTTACTTAATTGGCCATAACAACCCGTCCTTCCAGGCGCCTCTGCTTCTTGCGCGCCTACGACAGTTGGTCACACCAATCCATGACAGGGCTTCCTGGATTTGGTCCTTCCAACGGATACAAGGTCGTCCTCTTCGCCGACTTTCTTAGATTCCCGCATCAAATACCCGTCTCGCCGGAGCATCCTCCTCCATTACAACGACATGGCCGAGCCAGCGCAGTGGCTGGATTTTGTCGATTTTGCCAAAAAAAATATCTTTTCGGATGAGGCCTATTTTCATCTTGGTAGATACGTTAATAAGCAAAATTGCCATATTAGGGGCTCAGAAAACCCATACGTGGTCTTACAGAAGCCAATGCATCTATTACGAGTGACTGTTTGGTGCGGCTTGTAGAGCGGAAGCATCATTTGCCCATATTTTTTAGAAAATGAGGGCGCCGCAATCATTACGGTCAATGGAGACACCAATCGCGCCATGATAACCGATTCTTTTGTACCCCCTCCTCATAGTATTGATGTGAACGATGTTTGATTTCAACAGGATGCTGCAACTTGCCACACATCTCATGCCAAACGTTTGATGACCATGTAATTAGCCGAAATGGTGATGTCCATTGGCCGTCAAGAACTTGCTCTGTAAGACCTTTCGGCTATTTTCTGAGGGACGCCGTTAAAAAAGTCTTATGCCGACAAACTAGTGACAATTGAGCATTTGTAGGCCAACATTCGTAATGCCACTGCCGAGATACGATCCCATACAATCGAAAAAGTGCGAGAAAATTGATGCGATCGAATGAGATACTGTGAGGCTAGCCGCGCACTCTACCTCCTAGCTTGCGAGGACTTCAGAGTTTCGTTAAACCCAAAGTAACATCCGCGTCGTCAAGAATTGACCGAAATCGTTATCAATATCTCGCAATTCGGTAATCCGATGATGATGTAACGTGGAATTCGAAAGGTACAGTGAGGCCGTTAACCATATGAATGAAATAAAATTCCATTTCTAATCCGAAACAATTGTACTTCGCAACAAATACAATAAATTTATTACAATTTCAAACCGCATTTTTAAATTTAAACTTTTAAATGGTGCTCCCTATATTAACAACATGAAATCAACTGATGTGATGATGATATCACTTGATGCCACACATTTGATTTGATTAAATGTTTGCGTGTTAATTTAAACACAAAAAAATATTTATTCTCGTATCTTATTAATTGTAATTTGAATTTGTTGTTAATGCTGCTGCTTACAATGAAAGAGAATCGATTTTTATTGGTTTCCACTGTAAACTGTTTAACGTTTTAAAATGTATTCGTTTATGCAGTAAATTAATGCGCACCATAATAACAATTTGTTTACATTCACATATGAACATATGTATGTACATACGTATGATTGTGCTACGTATGGTGAATTGTAATAATAATCATTAAATTTTAATTTATATTTTAAATAAAATGTTCATTTATTACACGTCGTTTCAATAACAAATCATCCATATTTGTAACATAAAACATCTGTCTGTCTCTACCATATGTATGTAGGTATGTATCCGGATAGATGAATGCGTGGCTGTATAGCTGCATATCAGAGATCAACAATGAATCGTTTTTTCGCTACTCATAAGCACTCATGAAATTTTAAATATAAGTAAGTCCACAATATTGAAATTTAACTATGCACTCTGGATTCATTCATACTCACTACAACGTTGATTTATGAGTACAGGTTGCAATGAATGAAGTCGCCGTGGTCTAGTAGGTAGTGTGTTGGCTTATTAGACGAAAAGCCAGGGTTCGAGCCCCAGGCCAGACATCAAATAAAATACAAAAAGTATTTCTTCGGTGACTTCCTCTCAGCAGATTTCTGGCAAAAACTCTGAGAGTAAATAAAATTGCCATGAAAAGTTTCTCAAAAATCTGTCGTTCGGAGTCGACTTTAAACTGTAGGTCCCGCCACTCATGTATAAAATTAACACACACAACATAAGTGGTGTGAGAAACTAGGTCGAAATCCTGACTGAAGGGTTGTAATGACCAATTATGTATGTATGTATGGTTGCAATGAATATGCGTACAACGTTGACATCGAACTTATACCATTCGAAATATGTTTGATTCATAAGCCAGTCTACACATTTAGATTCATAACTTTAGAAATATACTCTTATAATACTTATAAATGATTCGAGTGATTCGAAACATTCGTCAAAATTTACAGTCTTTTTTGTTGTTGCATTTACAAAGAAAAGAGAAAGACATGTAAACAAAAAAGACAAAGACAGCAAGGAGAGCAAACACACAACCTTCTAGTGAGTATTTGAGTGTTCGTGCGCGAATCATACTTATTTTGTGCTGCTTCGTGAATATGTTGAGTTTGGGAGAGTCGAAATCAGTAACATCATGCGTATTGTCAAGTATGAGTACCATGATTTCATACTTTGAATATGAGTAGTATGAGTATGACATTAAAATAAGTATGAATGCGTAGTATAAGCATCAGAAATTATGAGTATGATTCGATTCTACTCATGTTTTTGAATACTCATTGCTGGTCTCTGATGTGAACACGAGAGATAGACTTGTACTTTGCTTGTGTTACATGCTTAACATATTATGACATTGCCACAGGGCCTTATAATGTGAAGCATTTTTTATCTTATGATATCGTATCATTCGATTCAATTCTACTCATCTTTTTGAATACTCATTGCTGATGTCTGCTACATACAGCGGACAGCAAAAATCTTAGTAAGGCAATATATTTTAGGAATTTCATGAATTTTAGCCATAAGTTTGTATAAAAATTTATCGTTTTCATATTTATTTTATTAATTTATTTCTGTTTTTTTTATAAAACAAAAAATTTTTTAATGTTTTTCATAAAACAAGAGAAAAATAAGGAAAAGTTTCAGATGACTCCATAGGTACACACCCCCAAGGAGAACCCGGAGTAAATTTAAAATTCAAAGGCCTAATATATGAAAATGTTATCCCTTAAATTTAGTAGAATATCCCTTAAGGTCAAGCACTCCATGTAACCCATTTGGAATTGAATATACAAGTTTTGTTTAATGTTTTCTGGTGGCACATTCTTTCAAATGATCTCCTAAATACTCTCTTGAAGTTATATCGAGACTTTGTGCAAGAGTATTAATTTTGTGGGGACTTTTTTTTTGTCAAAATATATTGCCGTACTAAGACTTTTACTGTCCACTGTATATGGTTCGGTGGTTATTTGCATGTTTATAGCTTTGTTTGTAATGCCACATGGTATTGTTGTAAACAATTCAAATTTATTTTAATCAAATTTAATTTATTTATTCAGTACAATTTATTTTTAATCATAAAAATAACGAACGTTTTAATGAAATGTGGTTTCATCGTGCTGGATGAGGAGGATAATTTTTGATTTATAATATCTACATATGTATACGTTTTTACCCTTTAAAAACGTTTAAAATATAAGCTCGTAGATTGCAAATAAAAATAAAAATAAATTTGTCTTTAATTTAACTTAAAATTCTTTATTATTCGCACAATTCTGTGTGCCACTGTTCACAACTTGATGTAAACAACAACAATTGCTTTTCTTTGTTATTCCTCTGTTCACACCCTTTGCATAAACAATAACAATTACTAGGGATAACAATTACTATAGATACGCGCCAACTACAGTGGTATAAGTCTTCTCCCTATCGCATATAAGGTTCTTACGAGTGTATTGTGTGAACGACTGAAGTCACTCGTTAAAACACTGATTGAACCTTATCAGTGCGGCTTCAGATCTGGCAAGTCCACCAGCGACCAGATCTTCACACTACGCCAAATCCTGGAAAAGACCAACGAAAAACAAGTCGACACACACCATCTTTTTGTCGACTATAAGGCAGCCTTCGATAGCCCCATAAGGGATCGTGTTTTTGCCGCAATGTTTGAGCTCGGTATACCTGCGAAGCTGATAAGGCTATGCAGAATGACGTTGAGCAATTCCTGCAGCTCCCTCAAGATAGGAAAGGACCTCTCCGAACCTTTTGGTACCTTGTTCTGCGAAACAAGGGAGTGCATCGTAATGGCACTATTTTTCAAAAAAGTGTCGCTGACGACATTGACATCATAGGACGTATCAAGCAAGATGTTACTGCTGCCTTTAGTGCTATTGAACGGGAGTCTAGTAAGATGTATCTGGCAGTAAATGAGGGCAAAACAAAGTATATGTCATCGACAAGTAGAGACGCGCGGCGTATTGATTCATCTATCTTGGCTCCGCCGTTACCACTAAAAATGATGTCAGCCTGGAGATCAAGCATAGGATCACTCTTGCCAACAAGTGCTACTATGGTGGTCTCAATAGGCAGTTGAGTAGCAGAGGCCTCTCTAGTACAATGAAACCAATACTCTACAAGACGCTCATCCTGCCCGTGCTTCTCAAATGGCGCTGAGTTATGGATACTCTTAAGCACTGATAAAGCAACCTAGGGAGTATTCGAGAGAAAATTCCTACCTAAGATCTTTGGTCCAGTGCTAGTTGGCGATAATTTCCGCATCTGATCCAACAGTGAGCTGTATGAGCTCCTGAACGAGATAGGCATTGTGCAGCGTATTAACATCCAGCGGCTGCGCTGGCTCGGCCATGTCGTTCGAATGGAGGAAGATGCTCCCTCGAGACGGATATTTGATGCGGGGATCTGCGAAAGTCGGCGAAGAGGACGACTTTGTCTACGTTGAAAGGACCAGATCGAGAAAGCCCTGTCATCGATTGGTGTACCCCAACTGGCGTAAGCGCTCAAGAAGCAGAGACGCACAAGAAGCAGAGGCGCCTGGAAGGATGTATTAAGGCAGGCCGAAATCCGTTAAGCGGGTTCTTAATGGCCTCAAGCCTGTTTAAAATCATAAGAAGACTCTCCAAGCTCGACATATGTAAGGGACGATATAATAAAAAAAAATCAAATACGTATCCCCATACCGTCTTAATAATATCCTGTGTATGAGGCTGTCAATATTCTTAACCTCAAAGCCTTTCACATGTCGTGCTTTAAAGTGTTAATTTGTTTGCGAAAATTTTTAATGAGAAGATCGTAGTTCCCCCGATGGTAGAAGTTATTTTCTTTTTACGATATTTAAACTTAGTTTTCTTACAAACAACTTGACTTACCTTCAAAACTATGGACAAACTGCTGGCTGTTGCTGATTCAGAGAAAACACTATCATGTGACTGGGATAAGCCATCACGGGAATAATCACTGAAAAGAACAGTTATTGTTAAAGAGAGTCCTGACCCATTTGCGTTTTGAAATATTAAGGCTTACCTATCAACTAAACGTCCTTCACTTAAGCTACGTTGACTATCAGACATTTCGCCACCGCTGGCACTGCCACCATTGTTTTTCGCACGTTCCATTGCTGAGGAGTTATGACCGCCACCAGTGCCGCTGTCATTGCCGCTGCCACTGTCTAGATCCTGTGATGAGTCACCGACACTGCGTAGTTTCTGGCGTTCGGTGAAAAAACTGCGATTTATGGCGCCGGGAAATACGGCCACACCCATTGATTGCCGTTGGCTAAGCAATGATGATTTGCTTGTCATAACACCGCCCGCCGTAGCCGTAGATGCGGCATAGTGTTGCCCACTTTGATGGTGATAGTTTGCGGAAGTTTGTGTTGTGGTGCCAAACATATCTTCTGCGTTCTGTTGCTGTTGCTGCTGCTGCAGTTGCTGCTGTTGATATCTTTCGAAATCTAGTTCTTTGGATTGTTGCTGTTGCTGTTGCTGATGCTTTTGATTCTTATGCTTATGCTTCGTTTTACCTTTACTGTCGGCATTTATGTTATAGTCATGACTCTGATGATGCTTCTTACTACCACCACCACCCAGTAGTGAACTGTAGGCTGATTTTGATTTTGGCAACGATTGTGTCAAGTAGGCGTCCTGTAACTGTTGATGTGTCAACGGCGAGGAAGGCGATGAAGCCGACGCCACCGATGTTATGGAAGAGAGTGTAGCACTACGTAGATTCTTTTCACTGTTACTGCTCGCTGTGTTGGTTGCCGTTATCGTAGTGGTTGGTGTTTCAGCCGCAGCCGATGTCGCTGAGGTTATGGTACGTCTGCGAAAGATGCGTCTTAAATTGCGTAACGGATGAAATCTTCGTCGTTTGGTTTGTTCTAAAACGATATGATAATACCAGAAATAAATTATGAATTCACGTTCAATTTCCTGTACAGAAAAGATAAACATGCGTATTAGCTCCTCATAGGGAGACGGTAACATAATTTTTTTGAGCCCTTAGAAGAGGTAAAATTTTGATTTTGTTTCGTATCTGTTCGAAGAAGAAGTTTCCAATGAAAAGACTTGAAATTTAGACAATTTAAATTTATTTGTTGTATGAAATTTTGGTTTAAAAAAATTTGTTTCAAAAATAAATAGTTTCTGTCAATTTGAATTTCAAGTTTGATGGAAAATTTATCAGAGTTTATGTACGACTTTATTGAATAAATTGGAATGGCAATGTGTGGAGAGTACCCGCTTAGAATTTTCACGCCATAGAAACTCCCTTTTTCGCTACATTCCTACGATATTTGAAAAGTAAAATAAATAATCAATGAACTGCCCGACAGAAGTCGCCGTACTCTAGTAGGTAGGTTAGGCCACGGTGCAAACCCCAGGACGGATACCAAAACGAAATATGAAAAAATATATTTCTACGGCGACTTCCTCTCAGCAGATTTCTGGCAAAAGCTTAGGTTAGGTTAGGTTAGAGGACGTGTACTTGTCAATTAAGACAAGTACACTATCCGGAGGTCGAATTGACCCATTGTACAACGTCTTAGTTTCTTACACCACTTATATTGTGTGTGTTAATTTTATACATGAGTGTGGCGGGGACCTACAGTTTAAAGTCGATTCCGAACGACAAATTTTTTGAGAAACTTTTTCATGGCAATTTTTTATTTACTCTCAGAGTTTTTGCCAGAAATCTGCTGAGAGGAAGCTAGCCGAAGAAACATTTTTTCATATTTCGTTTTGATGTCAGACCTGAGGTTTGAATCCGGACTTTACGTCTAATAAGCGAACACAATACCTACTGGGCTACGGCGACTACAGTTTAGTAGGTACTGTGTCGGCTTATTAGACGTAAGGCCACGGTTCAAAGCCCAGGTCAGATATCAAACCGAAATATGAAAAAAAAAATATTTCTACGGCGACTTCCTCTCAACAAAATTTCTGGCAAAAACCCTAAGAGTAAAATAAAATTGCCATGAAAAAGTTTTTAAAAAATCTGTCGTTCGGTCACTACACCAAATACTCGAATGGCGTTGTTTCTCGACAACGATAGATGACAGCCCCATTTTTCCTAGGACCTGCTACAGAAGACAATCTATCTGCTAAGCTGGTATAACAAAAATATATTAAAGAAAAGGACACGAGGCAGAAATGCTGTGTGGAAGCCATATGCTCCCAAGATGGGTACTGAAAGAAAAAAACGAATAATTACGGGCACACGAGCAGCGCTTTCGCGCTTCCTAGATGAATGACCATCGGCTGCAGCTGCAGCTCTTGAACCAATTGAACTTTGTAACGCATCATAGACTGCTGAGTGAAATGTTCAATTCTTGAGAACGATGACGAGTTTATGTTGATGGATTTGCACGCACATTCATAGCCAAAGCTTCGATATTTTCGAGAGTACGCACTGTAAGAGCACACTGACGCCTTTGCGCACCAACAATGAAACCAATTTTTATAAACGTTAGCAATAAACTTGCGTATACCAGGAACTTTTGGTCCTTCTCCGCGACCAAATTTTGTACGACATTTTCTTGCAAATTCAGACCAAAATTGTCTTTGTTTTGGAAATAAATTTCCAATAAATCCCAACGTTAGTCAAGCGTGGAATATACTGAATTTGTGTGACAGAATGGAATGAATGACATAAGTATTGCCAGATTCAAATTTAAACCGATAGATGGCTTACCCGATAGATTCAATAAATCGATGATGAAAAAAGTCTTTAAAAACTGACAAAAAATTTCCAAAAAAATTTGCAATCCTAATTGCGAAAGATTACCAAACAACTAGAAGGACTCTATTATCCAAATACAGTGGTGGCCTTATAATTAGAAACGATGTTTCTGGAACAGAGTTCTCTGGAGTGACGAATCTAAGTTTAATTTGTCCCAATCTGATGGGAAAAACGTATGTAAGACGTCCTGGAAACAAAGCCTTTGATCCCAGGTACATACTGAAAACTTTAAAACAAATTAACAAACATACACATAGCCACAAAAGTATACATACGGATAACAAATTTCGGAAATTTTTTAACCAATCCGTTTTTTTTTTGAAAATCTTTATAATTGTCTGATATCTTTCTTCGATTTTAAGACGGTCTTTTGCTTTGGTTCAGAAATTTTTGAGATTTGTAAATCGGATGCATACCACAATTCAGTTCAATTTTAGAAATTTTTATTAACCAATGCAAAAGACCGTCTTAACATCAAGGAAACTGTAAAGATTTTCAACGAAAACGGATTAGTTAAAAAATTTCTGAAATTTTTTAACCGTATGTATACTTTAGAAACTGTGTGTACATATTGCTGAGTCGTTTCTAATTGTAAGACCACCACTGTATGTTAATAACTTGAGTTTCTGTTTCACTTTATTCGTATACGCTGAAGATAATTTAGCGAAAATAAAAATTCTCAACATGTTTTCGTAATGACACAAGAGAAAATTCTTTCTGTATTCTTTATTAAAACAAGATTTTCCACCAAAAAAAGAAGTATGTTTCCTTCTCCCATACAATTCCTTCTTAATCTATAAATTGCTATTCAATGTACAACATTCAGACGTTCACTATTCACTTTAATTCCCCTTTAATCATGTGAGCTCAAGTGAGTCTTTATACTCTGTCCTTATCTCTGCAATAATGATTGTAATAATTAGTAACCCAAATACGGAATTCTTTTTAATTTCCTGCAATTAATTTAGAACAGCCAGCCCTGTTACTTTCTCTTAGACTACGTGTGTAAGAAGGTACAGGAAAACATACCATTTTTATCTCTGCTACAGATTTTCCCTTGATGCCATTAACACCTTTTTTTTGTCATTAAAAATACTTTTACTTTCTAAACAAACAGAAAAAAAATTGAAATATTTTACGACAAAAAATAGGCTTCTTGAAGCCACATGTGTACACAACACAGCAACATTAGCAAGCAAATTGTGAATTATCGTTTCCTAAAACGCAAAAATTCATACAAAAAAATATTCGCACAATTTTTTCTATTTTTCTTGGAATCAACCCCTACGTACATACATATACGCACGCATACACCTGAGACAAGTAAGTAATGAATAATGTGTGGGTGGGTGGCGTTGAATAATTTTTCCATTTTTATTTAAATGCCAAAACACTCCTTACAATAAAGCAACCATTGCCGATGATATTAATTTCATTAAAACTTGTGAATGTATTTGTAAAGCCAGGCACTCAGCCACTCAGGCAGACAGGCGTCAATAGTGGTGTGAGTCGAAATAAATGGCAGGATGTAACGGATGTACTACTAATACTACCACTACCACTATGTGTACGTACATACAAGTGTAAATAAATGTTGTTGCCGTTTGTCATTAAATGATACTCGTTCGTAAGAATGGTAAAAATGTTTTGTACATAAAAAAAAATGTGTACGAAGTTAATCTTGTGTCAGTTCAAATGGAATAAATATTAGCCTGTGAATAACATTAAGGTATACGCTCGAAGAAAGATGTTTGGTAAAACGATGTCATTATGATGACATAATACTCAGCGCAACTTAACTGTTCTATGGAACTTTGGATTAGTTTGAGGCCACTTAAGTCAACCTGATGGGTTTACAAAGCTTTTTAGTTTGATATATCAGATGTTCTGTAAGAAATGGAAGTTTGGTGTGCTCATGTTAGTTGGCACTAGAGATCAGCAATGAACCGTTTTTTCGATACTCATAAGCATTCATGAAATTTTGAATATAAATGAGTCAACAATATTAAAATTAAACTATGTATTCTGATTCATTCATACTCACTACACTCACTTGATTTATAAGTAAAGGTTGCAATGAGTATGCGTACAACGTTGATATCAAACTCATACCATTCGAAATAACTTTGATTCATAAGCCTACTCATTCAGATTCATAACTTTAGAAAAACACTTATAAATGATTCGAGTGACACGAGTGACTCGAATCATTCATCTAAATTTACAGTCGTAGTTGTTGTTGCATTTACAACAAAAGAAAAGACACATAAGTAAAAAAGACAGACCAGCAAGCAGAGCAAATACACAACCTTCTAGTAAGTATTTTAGTGTTCGTACGCGATTCATACTTATTTTGTGCTGCATCGTGTTATATGTTGTGTTATGGAGAGTCGAAATCAACAACAACATAATACGTGTTGTTAAGTATGAATGTGATGAGTAGATAGATAGGTCCCGTCGCTCATATATAAAATTAACACGCATCGAGATAAGTGGCTTGAGAAGCTACGTCGTAAACTTAACTGAAAGGTTATAATGACTAATTATGTAATGAGTGATTTTTTAAGAGCTATAGAGGAAAATTTTTCAAAAAAAAAACACATAAAATTCAGAAAAATGTATGAAATCTTTATTTGAATCGATAGTACGGTCCATATAATTTAATGTTTGAAGATTATTTCATGCAAATGTTGAAATGGTCTATCCGCTTAGTCCAATTTTGCCATACTCTTTCCAACATTTCGGCCGGTATCTCACGAATAAATGCTTCAATGTTGTCTTCCAATGCGTCAATTGAAAATGTTCGCCGAACTCTCAATAAGTCCATTGTTACGCGTGCTGTGTGGCATGTGGCACCGTCTTGTTGAAACCACATGTCATGCAAGTCAAGCTCTTACATTTTGGGCAGAAAAAAGTTGAATATCATCTCACGGTAGCGCTCACCATTCACAGTTACGTTACGATTCGCAGCATCTTTGAAGAAGTACGGTCAAATGATGCCACCAGCCCATAAACCGCACCAAACTGAGACTTTTTCTGGATGCATTGGTAGCTTTTGCAATGCTTCTGTCTGATCTTCACTCCAAAATCGACAATTCTGCTTATTTACCGTATCCATTGAGCCAAAAATGAGCTTCGTCGCTGAACACAATTTTTCGATAAAGAAGTGGATCCTCGGCCAACTTTCCAAGAGCCCATTCACCAAAAATTCTGCGTTGCGTTAGGTCGTTCGGTTGCAATTCTTCTTGCACCAGCTGTATTTTGAAGGGCTTCACACCTAAATCCTTTCGCAAAATTTTCAACGTTGTTGAGTAACCGAGGCCCAATTGCTGCGAACGGCGACGAATCGATAATTGATGGTCATCATTAACGCTACTGGCCGATACAGCTGCGATATTTTCTTCAGTTCGCACTCAACGTAAGCGTGTTGGTGGTTTAACGTCCAACAATGTAAATTTGATGCCAAATTTAGTCACAATAGCCCGAATAGCCGCTTCAGTGGGTCGATTGAACTGACCAGAAAATGGAAGAAGCGCGCAATGAACTTTCTTAACAGAGCACGCATTTTCATAATAAAATTCAACGATTTGCAAGCGTTGTTCGTTTGTAAGACGATTCATGGTTAAATTATTGACCAAACTGAAGATGTATGTTTGACAGTGAAACAAAACACGAAACGTGCGTGAGCTGTTTAAACCAATGTTGCCAAAGAGATAATTAGCTAAAAAAATCACCCGTTATATGCTCGTATGTATGTATATCCCTTTAAGTATGGTGATAGTTCATATGTCACAGGCGAAAGTAGTTGTTACGATGTTCTTTAAAAAATTTGTCAGCTAAGATCATTCCAATTAAAATAGGATTATTACTGACAACCAAGTTCTTAGTTTGAATATTCCTACCTGCTCAGGGACTCACATTGTTCTGAGTTTTAAATCATATGTATAATTCGTAGTCACCGTAGTATAGTAGGTAGTGTGTCAGACATCTCCAACAAAACGAAATATGAAGGAAATATTTCTTCGCCTACTTCCTCTCACCCGATTTCTAGCAAAAACTCTGAGAATAAATAAAAAATTGCTATGAAAAGTCTCTCAAAACTTTGCCGTTCGGAGTCTACTTTAAACTAAAGGTCTCGACGCTCATATATAAAATCAATACTCTCAAGATAAGTAGTTTGAGAAGCCTGGTCTTAATCCTGGCTGAAGGGTCATATCTTATTTATATCGACTGTGAAACATTGTTTTCTCGTATTTTACTCAACACATTTCTTGAGTGTAAGAATTCGCATTTAAATTAATAGAATGTGTCATCCTATCCCCCTAAGGAATTTTATGCGAAATTAGAGGTGAGAATAAGTGCAAAACAAAACCACTTTCAGAAATGAATTTTTTTTAATTTAAATACTTAAAAAATATTTGAATGGAAGAGAAGAGTGTGTGTGTAAAAGCAAATGTGAAATTTCATTGACAATTTAATGAAGAAATTTAATGATTTTCATACACGCTCAATAAGCAATTTTCTGCAAAAATGATTTATGAAATCATCAATTCGAATTGAAGTGAAAAAAAATGTACTTCAGCTGAAGTGTTTTTAAAGCTTTTAAAAAAAATATAATCCAATACAAACATACATTTAATTAATTTCTAGATTTGATATAAAGGTTGCAAAGTCTATTCAAATCGTCGAAGTGATTAATTTTAGGTACCCAGAGTATAACAGATTTGGGTTTTTTCAAGCATATCCTCATATTATATTATATTGAGTGGGCCATCTATCGGTTTAAATTTGAAGCAATCGGTCTTTTTCGAATCTGGCAATACTTACGTCATTCTATTCTGTCACACAAATTCAGTATATTCCACTCCACTGAACGTAATGAACCGATTTACGCTTAACCAACGTTAAGATTTATTGGAAATTTATTTCCAAAACAAAGAAATTTTTTTTCGAAAATTGCACGAAAATGTCGTACAAAATTTGTTGGCAGAGAAGAACTAACAGTGCTTGGTAGACGCAAGTTTATTGCTAAAGTTCGTGAAACTGGTTCCATTGTTGGTGCGCCAAGGCGTCAGAGTGCTCCTACAGTACGTACTCTCGAAAATATAGAAGCTGTGGCTGGGAGTGTGCATGCGAATCCATCAACTCGCCATCATTCTCAAGAATTGAACATTTCACTCACCAGTTTACATCGAACTTTGCGAAAAGATTTCGGTATGACGCCTTACAAAGTTCAATTGTTTCAAGAGTTGAAGCCGCATGACCATACGTATCGTTTTCGCTTCGCTAGAAGAGCCAACGAGAAACTGGACGATGATAACGATTTTGCCAAAAAAAAAAAAAATATTTTCGGATGAAGCTCATTGTCATCTTGGTGGGTACGTTAATAAGCAAAATTGCCGCATTTGGGGTTCAGAAAACCCCACATATGGTCCTACAAAAACCAATGCATCCAATGCGAGGGACTGTTTGGTGCGGCTTGTAGAGCGCAGGCCTCATTGCCCCATGTTTCTTTGAAAATGAGGACGGCACAACCATTACGATCAAGGAGACATCTATCGCACCATGATAAACGATTTTTTTGTACCCGCTCTTCATGGTATTGATGTGAACGATGTTTGGTTTCAACATGATGCTGCAACTTGTCACACATCTCTTGCCACAATTGTGTTATTGCGTCACACGTTTGATGGCCGTTTAATTAGCCGAAATAGTGATGCCAATTGGTCGCTAAGAAGTTGAAATTTTACACCGCATTACTGTTGTACGTGTTGAATTTAAATCATGGGTGAGCTCAATATCGCGCTTCTTTGTGTATCTAGCTTCCTTCAAATTGTTGATAATACGGTTTGGTGATGATAGTTAAGTTTCCTAGCAGCATCCGGCTGCTTATGTTGCGATCTTTTCTGAATTTTTTTGACGATTTTATTAATTTCTTTACTGACTAGTCGACTTTTACTAAAAGTGTCCCTATTATTTTTTTCATATGAATTTACTCGCTTGTTTGCGTTTCTGCAAATAAATTTAAATTTAAAAGGAAGGACAGACTATGTGGATTCCATTAAAACTTGAAAGAGTTTTATAGTGAGTTCCGTCATTTAAAACTTGGTTGTAAATCTTTATGTCGTCTTACTAAGAAGAGAAGAAATTGTCCCTATTATTTCTTATAAATTGACAGGGATGGCGACCGAGTAGTGTTATAATAACATGGTTTAATGGCAGTATTTGTAAAATATATTTTATTTTAAAAATTATAAAATGTACTTATAATTTTTGCCCGCACTGTACATATATATCCACTTGAAACATTTCTTTTCAAACTCAATACTTCCAATAAAATAATTTGCAAATAAACTGCGTTTATTTTTAAAGTAAAATCGCATTTGAATATGAATAAATTTCATTAAAAGTATGCACATATGTATGTATGTACATCGATTGCATTAAATGTTAAAGAATGTATGCCAGTTTAAATGCAAGCAATCGCGTAATTGTGTCAGTGGGTGGTTGGTTTGACAGTCACTGAGTTTAATACTTTAATTTTGAAATCGTGTACGTGTACATATTGTAAATTGACAAGACAGGCACAGGCATACATGTATGTACATACATAAAATATTGACTTTTTTAATAGAGATTTAAATGAATGAATTCAATTAAAGATAAATAAGCCTCTATAAAACTCAATAACGATTGCATTCTTTTATAACATCAAGCAAGTTAATGATGACAACAATGAAGTTGGCTGTGACTACACACTGGTGATGTCAACCATTTTTAAATTAATATCTTGACTTGTGTTGTAAATTAAAATTAAAAATTAATAAAAAATTGTGTGAAATTGTTGGCTTAACAGCACAGAAGCAGTACGAGTACGTACATGTCATTAAATATGAGTAAAAAAAACTGCAATCATACACCCGACTGTACATATTTTGTACTTTTTCTTCATTCATTCATTAAAACTGAAATTAAATGTTGAACATAAAAAACGGTGATTAATATCGCATTGAGTTGCTAAAGGATGCAGAAAATATTGCGAAAGCAGGAAGAAGGCAAGAAGTCAATTGCAATTATTTTCACTTGAGGTTTTTTATTCCATTTAAATAATGCACTTCCTGTCTTTGAATTAAACATCTTTTAAAATGCATGCTGGTATTATGTGCGAAATATCATTTAAATATCTGCCTCGGCTACTATGGAAGGAACATAGCCGAAATATTGACCGAAGTCATGGGTTACGTTGGCTTTGCGGAACGCATACACATCTGACCCAAGAAAAGCCCAAAAGAAAAAACTCTAACAAGGTCGAATTACATAATAACGGTGATCAGTTTACAACATCTTCATGTAAGCAAACCATACCCTTAAATAGCTCGTACAGAACAACCAATGTTTCATGAACTGCATGGCACTTAGCGCCAACCTATAGAAACCACATGTCGTTGATGTTCAAATCATCCAATTGAGAACAAAATAAGCTGATAATTTACGATCCAAGAAAAGTTTGTCAAAAATCTATTGTTCGGACTAGACTTTAAACTGTAATTCCCCCACTCATGTATGAAATCAATACACACAATATAAGTGGTGGGAGTAGCTAGGTCGCAATGACCAAACATTTATGTACATATGTAATCTGCTTATATAAGCCTTTCAATGTGCAAATTGCTTTGCCTTCAATTCTTATCCAAGCTACATTTTGTAGCCCATGGAAGTCCAGTTTCATACGTAAAATTATCCATGTAGTCGAAGAACAACAAGCCAACAAGTTGAGCACGACGTCGATTCGATATTTCGGTACCTTCTTTAAAACTTCGCGCTACAGCAGCAACATTTTCCTCAGTACACACATTTCTCTGGCTTGTTAATGGATTTGTATAGAAGAGAGTAAAAATAGTGTGAAAAATAGGTAAAGTGCTCTGTGAACTGCGTGAACACATCTTATTTATTGTATTGCTATTTATTGCTATATTTATTGCTATTTATTGCTATAAATACATTCGACGCGCCAAATGCTGCGCCACATATACAATAGAATACATGGGCGTGTATGTACATGATTATTTTGAAGACAGTGCGCAAAGAAGCATTTTCATTTTTGTTTACGACAATGAGCACGTTACTGTTGTTAATACACCTAATTCTGTTTTTACACGGTCTTTTTTTACACGGTTTTGATATAACACGGTTTGAAAATAAAATATTTTAAATTTTTTTTTATACGATTTTATTCCATTTAGCACGATTTAAAATTTTTTGTGCTTAAATTTTTTTGTCTAATTTAATTTTTGCAAAGTATGTTCATATCACAAATTTAAGGGAATTCCCTTTTTGCGTGTACAAGCAAATTTACTGGTCAAATCAAATGTAAATGGCACAAATTTAGGGGAATTCCCTTTTGTGCATACAAGCACAAAGGTGAGAGCAATTGAAATGTGTTAATATTTTGTGTTTGGTAAAGAAATTTTTTATTGGCAAATTTGTTTTTCTATCGTTACATTAAATTTAACGCATTAAGATGAAAGGTAAGCCAAAAAATATTTTATATTTATTAAGTTATTTATATTTTTAATTTTGTTAAATATTTTATGAATCCCTAAAAAAATGTCAAATACAAAACTTTTAAAAAAATCCTTGTTTTTCACTAATTTTAATAGGTTTTAGAGATTAGGAACCAATCACCTATTTTTGCATACGATCAGTGTCTTTTTTTACACGGTTTTTTTTTACACGGTTTTTTCAGGAACCAATCTACCGTGTAAAAACAGAATTAGGTGTACAATGAGATGAAATAACGGTATATACAACGCGATGCATACAATATGAAACGCGAGAAAAAAACCTTCAAGTGGCACAGTTGCTAACGAAGTAATCAACTGTTCAATTTTAATTGTCTAATTTACACTTTGACGTGGACTTAAAATTAACAAAACGCATGCTGCTGGGCTAAGGCGACAATTGCAATAATGCTGCATAGAAATTGGTGCATCAAATGTGTTTATGGCACAAATTTTGACAACTTGGAAGTGTTAACTTATCAAAACTTAGTAAAGCGATATGTCAACACAGTTTAACGTTTTCAGCCTTGAGATCGTAGTTACATACATAATTGGTCATTACAACCCTTCAGTTAGGATTACGACCTAGTTTCTCACACCACTTCTGTTGGGTGTGTTAATTTTATACATGAGTGGCGCGACCTACAGTTTAAAGTCGACTCCGAACGACAGATTTTTGAGAAACTTTTCATGGCAATTTTATTTACTCTCAGAGTTTTTGCCAGAAATCTGCTGAGAGGAAGTCGCCGAAGAAATACTTTTTGTATTTTATTTTGATGTCTGGCCTGGGGCTCGAACCCTGGCTTTTCGTCTAATAAGCCAACACACTACCTACTAGACCACGGCGACTTCAAATTGCACTAAAGTGTCGTACAAAATTTGGTCACAAAGAAGGACCAACAGTGCCCGTCATAAGCAAGTTTATTGCTAAAGTTCTTGAAACTGGTCAAGACGTGCGCGTGCTCATATAGTACATACACCCAAAAATATCGCTGTGGCTGAGGGTGTACATGAGAATCTATCAACATCAACTCACCATGATTCTCATGAATTGAACATATCACCCACCAGTTTGGATCGAATTTTGGGAAAAGTTCTCGGCGATCTTGACGTCTTACAAAGTTCAATTGGTTTAAGAGTTGCAGCCGCATGACCATACGTTTCGTTTTCGCTTCGATACATGGGCCAACAAGAAACTACACGATGATGTCGATTTTTATTTACTATCGTAGTTATCGATAGTTTTTATGCAGCTAAGAAACACACTCAATATTTACATTCTATATTAACAACAATTTTATTATTTTTAATTGATCATTACAATCCTTCAGTCAATATTACGACCTACAGTTTAAAGTCGATTCCGAACGACACAGTTTTGGAGAAACTTTTCATGGCAATTTTTTATTTACTCTCCGAGTTTTTGTTAGAAATCTGCTGAGAGGATAGCGTCGAAGAAATAATTTTTCATATTTCATTTTACGTTGGAGATATCTGACATGGGATTTGAACCGTGGTGTCGCATCTAAAAAGTCAACACACTACCTACTAGACTACGGTGACTTTTTGTGATGCATGTAGACTGATAAAAATGCCTTCAAATTCTTGAAAAACAATTGACGCGCAATCTTAATTTGTCACCGTATATTATTGACTGTTATTGCGTTTTCAACAAATTCATTCGAAATACAACAAAAGGAAATTAAATTAATCATCAGTATCTAAAATTAAATTAAGAAAACATGTGGCAGAATTGTTTTAAAATTTACAATAAAATTCAATGACCTTGTGAAGGCAAAAGAAATTCCATTCAAAATGAAAAGTAAAGGAACAGAGAGAGAGAGGAAATTCAATTTCAACATGTACGAATAATGGTATGTTTACTGTTGAACTCTCTTTCTGTTTAATTTTCTGTTCCTATTTGACTGATAAGAAAGTAATCAATGTTTCAAAACAATAACAACAACAATATTTGTATTGCAAAAACAAACAATGAAAACCATACGTAACAACAACAACAACAATAACAATTATATCTTAAAATTGAAAAGAAAAGGCAAGAGGGAAGTGCGAGAAAATATAAACAAATTAACAATAGTAACGATAATAACAACAATAACAATAACTGAAACAAAAAAAATCCCACAAGCAAAATTATAAAACCAAAAACATGCAATTCAAATTCAATGAAATGAAATGAAAATAACGGAAAAGAATGGCGATTAAGACAAACAAAAAAAAAACGAAATACAACAACATTACCTTATAAGGCAATAACACATAAAACAATACAAAGACAATAACAACAAAAAATATGGAAGAAAAAAAGTGAAAAATGTGCTTTCATAAGGCACCATAACAGTGAAATTAATATACAGTATGTCAAGAATGAGTTTTCACATTAAAGAAATTTAAAATTTTTGTGTTATTTCATTAAAAAAAAGTTATTCTTATTTGAAAACATAAACTTTTTTAATTTATTCATATTATTAATATTATTTACAAAGGTTTACAACAAAAAAATAATTGACTTTGATCAAAATATAAGAAACAATTTAATAAAAACGATTAATAATCAAATATTTCACTGTCAAAAAACTCTTTTCACAAATTTATTTTAATTTCATTATATAACTAATAAACAAGAATTATTCGTCTTTAGTACTTGGTATGACCCACCTTTTAATGGGATTTAAATCCGGAGTTTGGACAGGAGTATCTATGACTTTGCCGCAGTTATATAGTAGACACATTCTTACCATATGCGACCTATGTTTGGGGTCATTATCTTAATAAAATTTAAATCTTGCTTTATTTTCCAGCATGACGCCGAATTTATTAGCGCTTCTTTTTAAATTTGTCTTTAAAATGTCCAAATATTGTTGTGCATTCATTGTTGTATGTATTAAGGCCAAATCTCCTACTCCCTTACTCGAGATACAACCCCAAATCATGATCAAAATTTTTCCAAATTTTAGTTGGTATAATATTTCGGTTTTCTAACGCTGTTAACGGCTTTTGACAGACTTTTGTTGGGCCATCGTTATAGTGTAACAATATTTTGGTCTCATCGCAGATATTACGTCGTCCCATTAAGTCACAGATTGCTAAATGTTGTTCATAGCAGATGAAAAACGCCTTTGTTTCTTTACTGCGGAAAGTAGTGGTTTTTTACGGGCTGATCTCGAAAATATTTGTTTTTAACAAAACCTGCCGAAAAGTTTCATAGGATACAACAACATAACATTCTTCTTTATGCCCCTTCGAAGGGTCCTTGTTGAAATTTTTAGGTCTTGGACAACTTTTTTCATAAATAAGCGCTCTGTGCAATTGTTAATTTTAGTCGTGGGACTACCTACACGTTTTATTTCTAATCCACCCTCTTTTTCATCACGATTAATCACATTGTAAATGGTTCTTCTTGATACCGAAAACCTCTGTGACAGCTCCGGAGCACTTGTGCCCAAATAGTGATTGTAATAAATTAGTTGAATTGGATCGTACAATAATCGTTTTCCTGACAAGGTTTTTAACTCTTTATAACACGTCTGTACTACAAAAAATTTGCATACATGCTTTGGTACGTAGGTATACATGTTTTTGAAACTACAAAGAAAATAGATGCACATCAAAACTAACGGTATTATACCGCTAATTATCAAATGTTTACAAATAAGACAAAGACAACTATATTGTGAAAAGAGTTTTTTGACAGTGAAATATTTGAGTCTTAATCGTTTTTATTAAAGTGTTTCTTATTTTTTTTTATCAAAGTGATTTTTTTTTGTTGTAAATCTTTGTAAATAGTATTATTAATATGAATAAATTAAAAAATGTTTTTGTTTTAAAATAAGAATAACTTTTTTTAATGAAATAACACAAAAATTTTAAATTTCTTTAATGTGAAAACTCATTCTTGACATACTGTAAATGAGTACGAATACACCAAAGTACCCAATAAAACGGTTGGTACTTAAAGAAAAAACGTCAAGAATTTTAAAAACTTTCTACTTATCGGGAGAGACAAAATAATCTTAATTAAACCCTTTAGCATTTGTAAGGTTATGGAGAAGAGAAATTGGAAATTGTGACTTTGAATTGATATTAAAAAGGAGAGAGAGGGAGAAAGAGTTCTTTGTTTAAAAAAAAACAATATTTGCATGTGTTATCGTCAGTGCTTGATGGTATTGTTTTTTATCAAATCAATTAATCAATCATTTTGCAACAAATATTCAACACAGAATTTAATTAAGAAATTGTGAAATTTGCTAGACTCTCATCAAAAAGATAAATGAACTGAAAGAGATTTTAAATTAAATGCCGTTATTCTACTCAAGCCATTAACCAGGTTATTTAGAATCCATGACACACTACCACCTAGAAATATAGGAAGTTTTTTAAACGTTTGCTATTTTTTAAATTTAATCAAAACAAGAAAAGCCCACTGATCAAATCAAATGGGATGGCCTCCATTGTCAAAAGTAGTTGATAATCATCGACCTATAGTGCGCTTTGTTGACAATGATGGCCTGGAAAACATCGTTTTCAAGGAAATATGAACCGATGAAGTCGCCAGCCAAAATTCACACCAAACTTTAAATTTTTCGGTATGCATTGAACGCTCTTGGATCTCATGGGGGTTGGTATGGCCGCAAATAATTAATATAATACGCATATATGATCAAATAAATGAAAGAGAAAAAAAGGCAAGAAATGTAATCACTAAAAATAGAAAGTAATACGTAGAATACGGAGTGAGAGATTACCAATTAAACAATCGCACTAAATTAATAAATACTCCAAATGGCGATAAGATTAATTTCATTGTATAGATTTTAAATTTATTTTAGTATTTTCTTTCGATTTATTTTTCCATTAATATTTATTTTTTAAATAAAAATTTCTTTACACGAATAGGTTAGATGAAGTTGCTGGCGAATCACGCTAAGTACAGCGAAGGTAATTTCATCTGGTCCCCTTAAAACCCTATCAGTATTCCTGGTAGTACTACTATCAGATTCAACCGCGAACACTTTCGTGGCAGTTTCCCATGGAACTGAACGTTCACATAGGAAGTGCTGTACCGATTTTCATTGCTCCTCATCCAAAAACAATTACTAACATAATGACAATATAAATAACCCAATATGATCACACATACTACTACGCGAATAAAAATAAACAAAACAAAACTGTCGACAACATAATACACACATCATACGGTAAACAGAGTATACAAACAAATACGTGGGAACAACAATTTCTTAGAAATCATATATCTTTTTAATATTCTCGCGTTTTCCCTCAAATTATCACGTTCTTTTTAAAAAATATGGTACTTTAGTTTCGTAGTTATGTGATAAAATAAAAACTTATGTTTGCTACGAAATAAAACAGCTGCGAGATGCCTTTTGCCATTGGAGAGATCTTCTTCAGACAGATAACAAAAGTATTTACAATCTTACAAGACAGATGAGACACATATGTGGTAAGAACATTAAAACAAAAATTGTATTTGAAATATGTTTACAACACATTTACTAGGGACTCCTTGGCTATAATGTTGTTAGAAAGAAATATGTTTTTTTAAAACAGATATTTCAATTTAGAAAACATATATGGTTTGGCTTATTGTATTGTATTTAAACCAAGATTACATTTTTAAGCCACAATAAACCATTCTTTTTAAAAATTAAAAGAAAAACTTATTTCTTGAAGTAGCAAAATTTAATCATACTTGACACTATTTGCTACTAACAAATTTCAAAATTATTGTTTCGTTTTGTTAAGGAATTTTCAGCAAATATTTGCTTGATGTGAACGTATTTTAAGTTTTAAATAGAATTGTTTTCTATGTTAGAAATATTTTGATTTTATCTTTAAGAGAAGGAAATTAAATTTTAAAGCCATTGTAGCAATATGTACAGTCATATCGAATCTATAGTACTTTTGGCGCCTCAAGGTTTTCCAAAGTGGTTCTCCGAGAAACACCACGTGGAAGTATACTCCTGCCTTGCTATGGAACCCAAGAAACAACACTCTACTGACGGATGTTTAGCGCTGTTGTAGGTGACATAGCAGACGAAGTTTGAAAACCTCTTTTGAGAAAATCTTAAATCTGCGCCGAAATTACTATCGAAATAGTGCAACGAATGTGGGCTAAGCAATACAGAGTTCGTAATATTCATTAGGAGCCTCATAGTTCCTCAACTTGCTACACCTAGAATCAATGGACATATTTTATTATGACTACTTTCAGAAAGCAGGATCAGATGAGGAACCTTTTCGTAACAGTTTACTACTTACTGCACTACCCGATTGCCGCTATCCGGTATTAGAGAATAAGGAATGGAGATATGCACACACCTACTGACAGAAAAAGCGTTCATTAGATACTATGGGGACAGTGTTGCTCCACATCTAGGATTATCGAAGAAAGCCAGATGACACTATTTCGATCATTACAATCCAATGGGTTCATGGTCCCGGGGATATTGAATGCAACAATAAAGCTGACTTACTTGTAAAGGCTGGTACAATGGAAAATTCAATTGAATTCATTCCTGCAATTACACATGTAAACTTCATATAAACTTTCGTGAAAGAAAGTTCTGTTAATGAACCCAATTGTAGATAGACGAGACAGATCTGGACCGATATGGATATATGCAGAACGAAATTTATGTTGAAAATTGAAAATATCTCGTAACGACTTTAATGACAAGAAAGAAAAGAAAATTATACAACATCTACTTTCTCATTGTTTGCCAATTGATAACCTAAGATGAAAGTCCAGAACTTATTGACAGAACGTCGCAGAGCATCTTCTTTGTCATTGTCTCGCACTTAGTAACCTAAGACAAAGTCCCTAAACATATTGACGGAGTGTTTCAAGCCAAAGGATTGTATTCACACACTCATAAAACTATTGCCTGAGAGATACAGACCAAGAGTTATTATTGTATGAGGATTCAGAAAATATCGGTGTTCCAACGAGACCAATTGGGTCTCCCAGTAAGTTATAAATTGTGTGTTGGCTTATTAGACCATGGTTCAAACCCCATGTCAGACATCTCCAACAAAACGAAACATGAGCAGGTTTCTCGCAAAAACTTTGAGCGTAGATTGAAAATTGCCATGAAAAAGTTTCTCCAAAAAATCTGTCATTCGGAGTAGACTTTAAACTGTACGTCCCCGTCACTCATGTATAAAATTAACACACACAACTTAAGTGGTATGAGAAGCTAGGTCGTAATCCTGAGTGAAGGGTTGTAATGATCAATTATGTACGTATTAAAGATCAGCAATAAATCGATTTTTCGCTACTCATAAGCACTCATGAAATTTTGAACATAAGTGAGTCAACAATATTGAAATTTAACTACTCTGAACTACTCTGATTCATTCATACTCACTACGTCATTGATTTATAAGTACAGGTTGCAATAAGTATTCGTACAACATTGACATCAAACTCATACCATTCGAAATATGTTTGATTCACAAGCCTACTCATTTAGATTCATAATTTTAGAGCAAAGTCAGAGCAGCAAGCAGAGCAAACACACACAACCTTCTAGTGAGTATTTTAGTGTTCGTACGCAATTCATACTTATTTTGTCTACCTTCCAAAATGTATCAATAAAAAGTTTGTATGCAGTTCTACTACTGTATATACACTATGTAGATGTGCAAAGTAACTAAACAATGCATCAACAATAAATCCGATGCCTGATTTCTTTCTGACTGCGTTAAATATACACATTGACGACATTTTGGAATAGAATACATTGTATATATTTTGTACAGCGGCATTATGAAACACGATACTTTGTTTAAACACAAAGCAACTAACATTTTGGAAGGCAGCCTACATGTTGAGTTATGGAGAGTCGAACTCAATAACATCATACGTGTTGTTAAGTATGATAACTACGAGTACTTCAAACTTTGAATATGAGTAGAGGTTCCATGATATTAAAAGTATAAATGCGTAGTATAAGTATCAGAAGTTATGAGTATGATTCGATTCTACTCATCTTTTTGTATACTCATCGCAGATCTCTGGTATGTATACAGATTACAAACAACCAGTTGCGCCAACATCTTTTAAGTTCAGCTACGAAGCTCTTAGGGTAGGTACATACATATATCGTTTAGAACTTTTATGTTTTCTTCATTTAATTGATTTCTATAAAAAACGGACAGTTAGTAGTTCCGCAAAACTTGAATAAAAATTAAAGAAGCAAAGAAATGATAGAAAAAAACTGTTTTAGTTTAAACAAAACGGTTGTATTTAGAATTTATTTATGCATGTGGAACACATTTCCTTTATCGAACATGTTCAAACAAAAACGGATGAATGAAGAAAAATTAAAAAAAAAAATAAAAATAAACATGAGAATGAGAATGAGTATGAGAATAAGAATGAAACGTAAAGAACTATTTTGTAATTAAGAATGAAAGTCACGTTGTTAGGCTACGGAATAACAGACGCCAGTAATCAATAAGTTTGAATAGAAAACAAAAACAAAACAACAACAACAACAAATATAGAAAAAGAAATCTAAAAAGATATTTATTTGTCATATAACGGTATATATATATAAATAGAATTTGTTGTTGTTGTTTTATTTTTATTTAAAGAAACACGTTGTAAGTGTTAAAATTCTTAGAATAATTGAATGAATTTTTAAAAACAAATAAAAAATACAAGGAACACAATAAATTGTTATTAATTTTTACGAACATAACCCAACTTAATCAATTTGAAAATGTTTTAGAAAATTAAATTTAATTTGATAACAATTAGACGCCACTTTAAGAATAAATGGTTTCAGCAAATCTCACTTAAATGCCTTCTGCGCCATTTCTTATGCAATCTAAAATTAAGTACTTCTACCAGATTTGAGGGTTGCTCCCTAAAAAATTCCGTTTCAATTATTGGGAATATAAATTAGTAATAAAGTAAAGAAATAGTAGTAGCCGTAGTTTAGTAGGTAGTGAGTTGGCTTATTAGACGTAAGGCCACAGTTCAAACCCCAGGTCAGACATCAAAACAAAATACAAAAAATATTTCTTCGGCGACTTCCTCTCACCAGATTTCTTGCAAAAACTCTGAGGGTAAATAAAATTGCCATGAAAAAGTTTCTCAAAAATCTGTCGTTCGGAGTCGACTTTAAACTGTAGGCCCCTCCACTTATGGATAAAAGTTAACACACACAACATTAGTAGTGTAAGAAACTAGGTTGTAATCCCAACTGAAGGGTTGTAATGACCAATGAATGAATGTATGTTTGTCAATTAAGCCCAAGATTTTATATTGTAGAGCCATCTATGGATAATTTGTAATCGAAATTTTGTAAAAATTATCATAAAATTGTTTTAAATCAATATAGAAAAGTAAAGGGTACACCATTTAAAAGTTTAAATTTAAAAATGCAATACGAAACAAAAACGGTTTGAAATTTTGTCAAATTTATTTTTTTTTTGTGGTGAAGTACAATTGTTTCGTCTAGAAATGGAATATTATTTCATTCATATGGCTGCCGCGGCTGTCCTCACAGTACCTCATTCGATCGTACCAATTTTCATGCACTTTTTCGAGTCGTATGGGGTCGTATCTCGGCAATGGCATCACGAATGTTGGCCTTCAAATAATCAATTGTCTCTGGTTTGTCGGCATAACACTTTTCTTCAAACGGCGCCCCACAGAAAATAGTCGAAAGGTCTCAAATTGCAGCTTCTTGGCGGTCAATTGACATCAGCATTTCGGCTAATTAAGCGGCCATCAAACGTTTGATGCAATAAAACGATTTTGGCATGAGATGTGCGGCAAGTTGCACCATCCTGTTGAAATCAAACATCGTTCACATCAATACTATGAGGAGTGGGTGCAAAAAAATCGGTAGTCATGGTGGGATAGGTGTCCTCATATGCAAAGAAATACGGGCCAATGATGCCTCCGCTTCACAAGCCGCACCAAACAGTCGCTCGTAATGGGTGCATTGGCTTCGGTGAGACCACGTGTGAGTTTCCGGAGCCACAGATACGGTAATTTTACTTATTAACGTTCCCACCAAGATGAAAATGACTTTCGCAAAATCGACATCATCGTGCAATTTCTCGTGGCCCAATAAATCTCAACGTTGCTCAAGCATGGAAGTACCAAAGAGGGCATTTGTGCTGCGATGCCACTCTGCATATAATGGCCCCATCACTCATGTTCAAATGTCATGTAAAAACGTGAAGGAATTCTGTTTTATACAGATCGTTCCGTTTTGCTATGTTAGAGGACGTGTACTTGTCTATAAAGACAAGTATAGTAAACGGTGCTCGACCCATTGTACAAACAAACAAACATTGTCCGTTTTGCTAACGAGAGAGAACGTTTCGAAGCGTTTACATTGCTCTCCATATACTAAATAGCGAACGTGCGGTACGTTACGTTACGTTTGGCTAACTGGCCCATTAATCGATTCATTACGTTCAGTGGAGATAATATACTGAATTTTGTGTTCAGAGTAGAATGATATAAGTATTGCCAGATTCGAAATAACCGATGTTTCAAATTTTAAACCGATATATGGCCCACCCTATATAAAAAATCATAGAATTTCGTTTATAAATCTGATAATAATCCAGTAAAAATACGAAATATTTTTAGAAATTTTTATTTCCTCTGGCCGTCCCCATTGGAAATTGTATAAAAATGCTGGGGCGTAAGTACTCTCTCATTGAATGTGCCACTTTCATTTGGTTAACTGAATTTCATTTAGCCCCAAATGCATGTACATACTACATACATACAATTTATGGCCAACATATGTTACCATTTTAATTGTTTTGTTATCACTGGCTGTCGTTTAATGCTGTCGTTTGCGCAAATACTACGCAAACTAACCAAATAATACCCGTAAAATACAAATTAATTGAGCAGAAAAATTTATGAACGAAAAAATTAATTTTTTTTTTCTTTTTTTGTTAACAAAATGTGGTATTAGTTAACAAATGGCTAATTAGTATAATTATTGACATTATACAACAACTGTTGTGTGTGTGTGGCAGTTTGTGGATTGTTTTTTTTTTTGCTTTTTCTCTCCTTTCATTAGAAATGCTTAAATAAATGAATTAAAGCTTTAAATACTTAATAATTCGCTTCATATGTTGAAAAATAATAACCAATTTAAGCCGTTACGTTTAATAGGAAGTATTATTAAAATTAATAATAATATTATTATTAGATATGCTAATTAAGTATTTACTAAGTATGGCAAACTGTGGCTCAATTTAGATATGGACATACATATACGTACATATGTATGTAATATTTTCTAAGTAAAATTGTTATAAAAATGTAGTGAGAGTGTTTATATTGTTACGAAAATGAAAAATCAAGATACTGGTGTTTTGCTTTTACATCGCTTTATAAACAAAAACTACAAACACAAAACAATACAGTAAACAAACCTGTTTACAAATCAACGCTTCCGTTCTATAACATTCTAAGTCGAAACAGTGTGTTTTGAATTATGAGCTCTCAAAGTTTTCTCGCGATATACGACTGTATGTGTATTCTAAGTAGATTTTTCCCTACAACTTAGGAACGGATCGGCCCATCTTAACCAAATTTGGACAGTATTTAAGTTAGAGAACATAGAATTTAAGAATGCAAGAACATGAAAAACGTCCTATGTACACTTAGAACGTTATAGAATGGAGGCGTCGAAATTATAGTCCTGTTTAATATAACAACACCATCATAAAAAAATGGTAAACTAGTAAACAAAAATGCACAAACAACATTACAAGAGTAAATGTAAACAAAAATCCACAAACAACACTACAAGACTAAACGTAAACAACGATGTTTAAATGTAAACAACGATGTTTACATTTATAGAGATCTCGAGAAAGCGAGCCATGAACATTCGCCTTCGAAAACATTCATCAGTCTGTTTACTTTGCCATATAAAATACAAGGCAAAGCAGGCGAGTGAGTTAGTGAAGTGCAGTCAGTCTTGTGTGAAGACACGGTACGTTTGAAGAGAGTAATCATGGTTTGAAGATATCCGTTACAAAGATGTGTCGAATAAATGTCTAGTAATTGTATTTTTTTTTTAGTCGCCGTAGTCTAATAGGTAGTGTGTTGGTTTATTAGACGTAAAGCCCGGGTTCGTATCCCAGGTCAGGCATCAAAACGAAAACATGAAAAAAAATATTTCTTTCGGAGACTTCCTCTCAGTAGAATTCTGGCAAAAACTCGGAGAGCAAATAAAAAATTGCCATGAAAAAGTTTCTCAAAAATCTATTGTTCGAAGTCGACTTTAAACTGTAGGTCTCGCCCAATCATGTATAAAAATTAACACACACAACATAAGTGATGTGTGAAGCTAGGTCGTATTCCTGACTGAAGCATTGTAATGACCAATTATGTATCACGGTAAGCACGAATTATCCAATTTCTGCTGAATAAAAATAGAAATGAGCCTAAAAACCAAGCAGCAGAATCTTTGCTTATTATTGCGCTGCCCATGTATTAGATTTTTGAGAGATTGCTGCCTTTAACGCGTTGCGTTTATTGTGTTTATAGCATCCCCATCATAATCATTAAAATTTTAATTTCCCTGCTCTCTGGTAAACAAAACTTAAGAAAAAAAAAAAGATTTTAAAATACAAAATTAAATCAATTTAAACACGTTATTTGAATTTCAATCGAGTTTTTTGTCTTTCAATCATCAACCTATTCAACGAAAAATGAACACACAAATACAAACATCTTCAATAAGACGCTAAGCAGACATACATACAACATTCATCATTCATTCATTCATTCATTTTTTTTTTTTTCATTTTTTTAACTAATGCTCGCATTATATTTTTATTTTGTTTGTAAATTTCATTATAATTTTATTGACGCTGAAATTCATATTTATTTTGTATTATTTGTTTTGTTTTATTTTCATGACCTTCCACAATTCAATTTTTGTAATTTTCTTTCAAAGTTTAAAATCATAAAAGATTTCAAAAATTATTGATCATTTTTTTTTTTTTTTTTTTTGCAAAATTATTAAATTGTTAGGAAACTCGAATTTTAATAAAAATGGCAAGAGGTAACAAAAAAAATATTTTAAAATCATGAGATTTTTATGTGTGTGAAGATAAATTCGAATTTGAAAATCCAAGACGCAATCCACAGCAGCGCCACATTTAACGTTAACAGATCAAAATTTGCTCTGAACAGAACACTCTTAGCTATTTAACAGTATCCATCTGAATAAGACCTCTTGTTTAGGAGCTAATTTTAGGACAAATACTATAGTACTATACTATAGTACTATACTATACTATATACTATACTACAAGTACCAAATCATATTCAAAGAAAGGTTCCAAGGCCTCTTAATATATTCAGCCAGCAACATAGTCCCATATAAAGTGATATGCTATTGAGAAAATTGCCTTTGAAAACGTCAATTTTTTGCTTGAAAATTCTCTATGAGATCAGTGGCCTGTTTGGAACATACATAAGAAATAGTACATCATACCGACTATAGTCCAGAGGGCCCTTAGGACCGTGGTAGTAGAATAGTTGGAATAATTTTGAGATGCGAGATTTTGAATTTTGAAAAAATCGGTATTTGGCCAAAAATGTGTGAAAATTCTCTAGAAGATCAGTAACCATTTTAGAACATATAAGAACGTAATCGCCGTAGTCTAGTAGGTAGTGTATTGGCTTATTAGCCGTAAAGCCAAGGTTCGGGCCCCAGGCCAGACATCAAAACAAAATACAAAAAGTATTTCTTCGGCGACCTCCTCTCAGCAGATTTCTGGCAAAAACTCGGAGAGTAAATAAAAAATTGCCATGAAAAGTGTCTCCAAAAATCTGTCGTTCGGAGTCGACTTTAAACTGTGGTGTGAGAAATTAGGTCGTAATCCTGACTGAAGGGTTGTAATGACCAATTATATATGTACAGACTATATGCAAATGGTAGTTCAGAGGTAGTGGGATATCTGAAATAATTTCGTCCTCCACCCTTATCAACCTTCCTTTACATTTGAACACTTTTCTTTGCAAATAATAATGACCACAATGAGTATTAAATTTTATGTCAATCGTCTGCAATAATTGCAAAATAGAAGACTAATCTACTTACTGCCACTGTTAAACAGTTAACAGTGCTCTGTTAATACCAAAGTTTACCCTGTTAGAGGCAAGAAGTGGCGCTGCTAAAAGTGTGTGTTGGCGTCTTTGGCTTTAAATTCGAATTTATCCTCACATACATCCGAAACATATCAGTATCTGTAGGGATCCCTACGATTTAATACCCAGTAATTAAGTGTTTACAAAATTTCATATGTACATATGATTGTGCAGCTATAAAAGCGGAGGAACGAAGGACTTCCATGCCCAAATGGCAGACACGATGGGAGAGCAGTTTAAAAGGAAGATGGACATTTCGACTTGTCCCTGATGTAATCCGTTCGATGAAGAACAAACATTGCGAGCTGAACTACTATGTGACCCAGTTCCTAACTGGTCACGGGTGCTTCTTCAGGAAGCACCTGCACAGATTTGATCATGACACTTCCCATATATGCCCAAACTGTATAGATGAGGAGGAAGATGCGGAGCGTATTCTAACATGTTGCCCCAGATTTAGATGGCCCGGAGAAACGAGTATAGGATTAAACCGGCTAAAGGAAGAGCTGTTGAATTGTAGGATTCTATGGAGTCAATATAAAGGGTGTTTTTTATAGAGGTATAGAACTTTAAGTTGCAATAAAACAACGATGGATTATTCGATTGACATGAATTTTATTTATCCGAAATCCGATAATCTTGTGGCATTACATTTTAAATATGATTTCTGGCATATGACCGCCGCGGCTGGCGCGGATGTAGTCCAATCTGGATGTCCAATTTTCGATGACTTTTTCCAACATTTGTGGCCGTATATCGGCAATATTACGGCGAATGTTGTCTTCCAAATGGTCAAGCGTTTGTGGCTTTACCGCATAGCCCCACAGAAAGTCGTCTAGCGGTGTTAAATCACAAGATCTTAGAGGCCAATTCACAGGTCCAAAACGTGAAATTAGGCGGTAACCAAACGTGTCTTTCAATAAATCTATTCTGGCACGAGCTGTGTGATATGTTGCGCCGTCTTGTTGAAACCACATCTCCTGGACATCATGGTTATTAAATTCAGGAATGAAAAAGTTAGTAATCATGGCTCTATACCGAGCACCATTGACTGTAACGTTCTGGAGCAATGATTCCACCAGCCCATAAAGCGCACCAAACAGTCAGTTTTTCTGGATGTAACGGTGGTTCCACATACTCTTGAGGATTACATTCACTCCAAATGCGGCAGTTTTGTTTGTTGACGTAGCCAATCAACCAGAAGTGCGCTTCATCGCTTATGAAAATCGGGAACAACGGTAATCTCGTTTTGGGCCCATTCGACGAATCTACGCCTTACTTGATGATCGTTTGGCTTCAAATCTTGCACGAGTTGGATTTTGTAAGCACGCAAACCACGATCCTTCCGCAAAATCTTCCATAAAGTGGATGGACACAGATCCAATTCCTGTGCTGGATGGCGGATGGACTCATTCGGGTCTTCCTCAAAGCTACGCTCTACAGCAGCAATAGCTTCTTCTGTACGCACCGTACAGCGTCTCTGTGGATGCGAGTTATCAATAAGAGTAAACGTGGTGCGTAAACGTTCCATGGTTAATCGAATTAACTGCTCTGATGGACGATTTTGTCGACGATAAAATGGACGTAGTGCGCGATACGTTTTCCGCACAGAACCATTATTTTCGAAATAAAATTGCACTATTTGCAAGCGTTGTTCAGGCGTGAGTCTATTCATGATGAATTGCCAAACCAAACTGAGAATAAATCACTTGACAGCTGTTAAATCGGTCGCCATCTTGAAAAGTAATGCCTACTTAAAGTTCTATACCTCTATAAAAAACACCGTTTAGTAAGAGAATGGCTGAGGTTATGCTAGAACTCCGAAGACTGGAGGAAGGGAGGCGAAATTTGACTTAATGTGATAAAGCTTTCAAGCTAACCAGCCGTCCGCGAAGTAACACCTTACTTCAGTCCCGCGGGGTAAGAGTAGTTGAAGTGTGTAGGGGTGGGTTTAGTACGTAGGCACCAGTGCACTCTTTTGTTGAAACAAAATGTTCCCATGGGCGACTTTTGAATTGACCTGTTTTTACTATCAACATTGATTTCTTTTTTATCAAACAGTTTCTTATCAAATACGTATTTTAAAAGGTAGAATTAAAAATCGAATACAATTTATAGCAATTTGATATCAATTAAAAATTAAATAAAATAAATAAATATGGCATGTCATGTAGTATCTACAATAAAAACTTTAAATATTTCGAAAGAATTAAGGTCTTAATGAGGTATTTTAAAATATTACCGCGTAGTCGAAAAGAAAAAATCATTTCTTTTCCAAGAGATATCTTCCGGTATCTGTTTTTAAATAAAACCAAGTATCGCTTGAAATATATTATGCTACAACGGCAGATAAAAACACAAAATATTTCAAAAGTTTTTATTCAATATAAGCCAAGTTACCTTAGTAACCGAAAACCCTAGACAGAAAACCTATAATTTTGGATACAACATTTTAGAAGGATCATTAAGTGTTCTAGAGTGAGAGGAAAAGAAATGAAATATTCAGACTACATAGGGAAACTCGAGGGTTTCATGCACCATCAAAATATCAATTCAACAAATGGACAGGAGGTATGGTGCATGGGACATAACAATACCGACAATCTGAAACTCTGAAAGTAAATAAAATTGGCAAGAAAATTAAAAATGTGTCGTTCGAAGTCGAGTTTAAATTGTAGGTTAGGTTGGGTTAGGTTAGAGGACGTATACTTGTCAATTAAGACAAGTACAGGACGTGTACTTATCAATTAAGACAAGTACAGTACCCGGAGGACGAATTGACCCATTGTACAACGTCCTAGTTTCTCACACCACTTATGTTGTGAGTGGCGGGACCTACAGTTTAAAGTCCACTCCGAACGACAGATTTTTGAGAAACTTTTCATGGCATGGTGTTATTTCTCTCAAAAATTTTGCCAGAAATCTGTTGAGAGGAAGTCGCCTAAGAAATAATTTTTGTATTTTATTTTCATGTCTGGCCTGGGGCTCGAACCCTGGCTTTACGTCTAATAAGCCAACACACTACCTACTGAGGGTAAATAAAATTGCCATGAAAAGTTCCTCAAAAATCTATCGCTCGGAATCGACTTTAAACTGTAGGGCCCCGCCACTCATTTATAAAATTAACACACACAACCATGAGTGGTGTAAGAAGCTAGGCCGTAATCCTGACTGAAGGGTTGTAATGGCCAATTGTGTATGTATGTATGTATGTATAAAATAAAATAATCTATTGGCCGTATTTGTTTAAAGTGACACCTTTTAACTCAGAAAACAATCATATTTTTTTTTTATTAACAAATCATGTTGGTTTCTAAAAATGTGGTCACATTTCGAGTTAAGTGGGAAACAGAATAGTGGCTGCAGTATAACTTAACGAGTAGCGCTGCAAGTTAAACAGCTGTCAAAAGTTAAGCACCAATTCAAATTGGTGTCAACAGAATGCGTAGTTGTAGTAGTCGCTGTAGTAAAAGCTGAAGCGTAACAGAATTCGTTGTTGTAGTCGCTATTGTCGAACCTGAAGCGCAAAATACGAATTTTTGAAATTTGTCGCGCGACGAATATAAATTGTAAAGTGTGTATCATATGATTTTCATTCCATTCAACAGTAAGGCTGCCTTTCAAAATGTATCAATACAAAGTTTGTATGCAGTTCTATTACGGTATATTAACTATGCAAAGTAACCAAACAATGCATCAATTATAAATCCGATGCCTGATTGCTTTTTGACTGCGTTAAAAATACACATTGACGACGTTGTAAAATAGAATACATTGTATATATTTTGTACAGCGGCATTATGAAGTACGATACTTTGTTCAAACACAAAGCAACTAACATTTTGGAAGGCAGCCTAAATATGTGAAACATAAAATTTAATATTGCTGGAGAGAAATATAGAGTGGGGTTGGCTTTTATTATACAATATGATATACATTTTGTTAGAAAACTTACGTAACAGAGTGTTGGGGAGAAAATGGGGCCTAGGAGCTAGGATGACACACTGGATCTACACAGCGGTGGTCAGACCTATCTTGACCTATGGATGCCTAGTTTGGTGGGAATCCCTTGAAATTAAAACTAATTCGAAACTAATACAGCGACTGCAGAGATCTGCCTGTATTATCATTAGTGGTGCCTTGCGCACTACACCTACGTCGGCACTGGAGATAATTTTGGGCCTCTTTCCGCTTGACCTTTTCTGTAGAGGAGTGGCTGCTAAAATAAGTAAACGTCTCGGGGCGACTGGACAGTGGCATGACTCGGGCATAGGCCACGCAAGAATCCTGAGGGAAGTTGGAGCTGTCGGGAGCAGTGACTACATGACACCGAGGTACGACTTCACGAAGAGATTCAGGACATCGGTTCCGGATAACGGAGCCTGGAAGGGTGGTGTGACCCACCTGTTAAGAGACTCCGTACAAATCTACACCGATGGCTCTAAGCTGAACGGAGCGGTTGGCAGTGGAATTTTTTCGGAATCGGTTGGAATAGCTCAGTCTATAAGACTACCAGACCACTGCAGTGTCTTTCAGGCGGAGGTGGTGGCCATACAGGCTGCGGCGAGTATTATTGGGGATGGAAGGGTCTCCAAGCGGAACGTTACCATACTTTCTGGTAGCCAGGCGGCTATCAGGGCTTTGAGTTCTAACGTGATGAACTCCAAGACGGTGTACGGCTGTCGCAGATATCTCGACGAGATAGCGGAACGATATGACATCCATATCGTATGGGTACCGGGACACAGTGGTATTCCGGGCAACTGTAGAGCTGATGAACTTGCCAGGCGGGGCACGACCATCGAGCTCACCGCTGAGTTCTCGAAGCTGGGCATACCAATGAGGACCTGCAAGCTCATAATTGATAATGCGATCGTCGATTCCGTCAACGACAGGTGGGCGGCCTCGGACACGGGTAGAACAGCTCGTAAAATCTGGCCAAGGCTGGATGAGGGGCGCACAATGAGTCTACTTAAACTCCAAAGAGGCGCGCTCAATGTAGTTGTCGGTGTCATTACGGGGCATTGCATTATGGGTACGCATGCGAGGCGCATTGGACTTGGCTAACCTTGCTAACGACTTCTGTAGAAGCTGCAGAGATGAGGAAGAAGAGGAGACTGTCTCTCACCTGCTGGGTACATGCCCGGCTCTATGCCAAAGGAGAAGGAAGTACTTGGGTACTTACTACATGGATGATCTGGAGGAACTGTCAGAGATTGACATTGGCAGCCTAAATCGTTTCATCAGGAGCTCCGAATGGTTTCGAGACTAGGGGACAACGGATGACTGTGGTAGCACAATGGGCCCAATGCGGCCTAAGTGTGTCCATCACCAAGAAAATTTTTCTTGGATGGGCAGCCACCTCTACCTACCTACCTACCTACAAAACATTTTGTATTTCTTTACAAGTTTTTGAAGAGGATATTTTGCAGCATTATAAGACAGCTTCACTATTCTGCTCGCAGTTTTTCTTGCTACGCTACTCATTGCGTCGTAAGTTTCAGCTTCTACTACAACTACTTTATTCTGTTTCAGGCCTTAATGTATATTTATTAGAAATTATTTCACAAGATTGTATCTCTCCATAACTGACACTAAATGGTGGTGGTATTACAAAATTTAATAAAAAATCAGCACAACAATGTAATGGGATTGTGTTTTGTATAAACATTTCAATTAAATTAAATTCAATTAAATCGAATTGAATTAAATATTATTACAAAAAGAAAAAAATAACTTTTCATCATAATTAATACTGCAATATTAACAATTGTTAGTTAATTTATCGAAAAAACTTATCATCAAACGTTGTAATACTCTCGAGTGATAAGTATGTCAAAATTATTTTTTTCTTTTTTTTTTAATAAACATACAAATGAAAATATTTTTTTAAATTAATTTTAACATGTATTGTGTAATAAATATGTACACCATTATAGTTTAATAATAAAAATTTAATTTAATTTATTAACCCACAATAGATTTATTACAACCTACTTTTTATTTTTAACACACTGACTGGCACTTCAGAAATAATTGAAATTGAAAGAAAAAACATTCCAAACAAATGATTTCTGTGTGGGAGCGTAAATAAATTACAAATTTTGTATTCTTAAATAACACAAGTATTGAATTGAGAAAATAATTAGAATTGTTTAGCACTTGTTTAAATAAACTCAATTCAATACTTTGTTTATTTTTTTTCTTTAATAATTATGCATTAGACGCCTAATATAAGCACGAAACGGAAACGGTGACGGTGACGGTGATGAGAACAACATTTAAACCTTGAGACGCGTATTTTAAATTATTGTGCACAGAGGAAAATGGAATTGAGCAATCAACTCCAGCTAAATATGCTTGACACAATCAATGTGCAATTATGCAGCTTCCTCATTACTACAGTCTGCAGTGCTGATTCTGCTTGAACTTCTATTGAAGTGAAATACTGATTTTACTGACATCTCTTCTACATCACACTGATTTATCCTATTCTAGAGATGTGTAGTTTAGAGAAATATCCAACCCACCACTAATTGGTAAGAGCACTAAACAGCTGTCTTATCCAGAGATTTGGATATAAACGATATTGCTTGCAATGACAGCCACATGAAGAGAATAGTAGCAGTGGTAGTACTTATAGTTCAACTACTGGTACTACTACCATCGCTACTATTATTACTACTGCTATTACTACTGCTACTACTGCTAGCACTTCTGCTACTACTACTACTACCATTGCTACTACTGCTAGCACTTCTGCTACTACTACTACTACCATTGCTGCTATACTACTACTACTGCTACTACTACTACCACTGTCTTATCCAGAGATTTGAATATAAACGATATTGCTTGCAATGACAGCCACATGAAGAGAATAGTAGCAGCGGTAGTACTTATAGTACAACTACTGGTACTACTACCATCGCTACTATTATTACTACTACTGCTATTACTACTGCTACTACTGCTAGCACTTCTGCTACTACTACTACTACCATTGCTACTACTGCTAGCACTTCTGCTACTACTACTACTACCATTGCTACTATACTACTACTACTGCTACTACTACTACCACTGCTACTACTACACTCTTATTCTACAATTACTGCTACTACTACTACTGGTATTACTACTGCTACCACTGCTGCTACTCCTGTTACTATCATTGCTACTACTACTCTCTTATTCTACAATCAATTCTACTACTACTGCTATTACTGCTACTACCATTGCTACTATACTACTACCACTGCTACCACTACACACTTATTCTACAATTACTGCTACTACTGCTATTACTACTGCTACCACTGCTGCTACTCCTGTTACTACCATTGCTACTATACTACTACTACTGCTACTACTACAACTGCCACTACAACAACTGCGATATGCGACACCACTCTGACGATGCGGAAAGTAGTCAACTATCTTGGTATTCGACTGGACCCTAAACTGACGTTCTGGGCTCAGATAAAACACGTTGCAACCAAAGCCGCTAAGGTTATCTTACTTAGCAGGCTTATGGCCACCAGTATTGGCCTGTACAGAGCAGACGCAGACTGATGATGGCAATAACGGATTCTATTCTGCTATACGGCAGTGAGATCTGGGCAGGGGCATTTAAGGTCGACTATAGGATGAAAATTTTTTCATCGGTACAACGAATCGCTGCACTTAGAGTGGCATCGGCGTATAGAACTGTATCCAAGTCAGCAATACTGGTAATCAGTGGTGTGATACCTATAGGTCTACAAGCCGAACGGAAGAAAGTGTGGGGCCAAAAACGTTCATGGAGAGACAGTAAATGTCGACGACGCCAGAAAGCGAACCATACAACACTAGCAAGAGAAATGGAACACTGAGACAAGTGGTAGATGGACGGCAAAACTTCTCCCAGATATTACCCGCTGGATAGAGAGGAAATTTGGTGAGGTTAACTACTATTTAACACAACTGTTATCCGGACACGGTTACTTTTGTAAGTACCTGTTTAAAATGGGGAAGATGACACGACCAAATTGTATCTATGATGACGCGGAACACACTTTCTTTCATTGTGAGAGATGAAGATTGGAAAGAAGGAATCTTGAGGCCAAAGTCGGCGGATGCTCCTGCTAGATGGGTGTTTGATGCGGGGATCTAAGGAAGTCGGCAAAAAGGATGACCTTGTTTGCTTTGGAAGGACCAAATCAAGGAAGGACTGCCATCGATTAGTGTGACCAACTGGCGCAAGCGCTTACGAAGCAGAAGCGCCTGGAAGGATGTGTTAAGACAGGCCATAATATGTTAATCGGGTTGTTAATGGCCAATTAAGTAAGTAAGTAAGTGTGTTTATGCTTATGCTTTAAAATACGAGGAACATAAGTGAAAAGGTACTTAAAAAGAACTTAAATTTGTACTTTTCACTGGTTGTTGGCTTCAATAAGGTGGTGGTGGTGGTAACCTAATAAAAACTTTACTTTGCTATTAAAATGAAAACCTTTGGTATTTATAACTAATTAAGGGGCCTTATATGGCCCATACTATTACTATTACAATTTTTTTTTTTTTTTTAATAAAGTTAACGAAGCCAATAAAAAGTACTTTCATATGTTGGTGTGATAGCCCCCCCCCCCTTGTAAAATTTTGCTGGTTCTTTGTCAATAAAAATAACAAACAACTGCTGCATGGGTAAGTAAAAAAATTCTTGAAAAAGTTGTTTTTCAATTATTTCTGTTTTTTTCTTTCTTTTTTTAATTTTTAAATTCAATAAATTTTTCAGTTTTTTTTTTTTTTTTTTTTTTTTTTTATTTCATCGCATTGGCTCTGGCCAAGTAAATGTTTTACAAGTTTTTCTTAGCACAACTTAAGAACGAATATATGGCCAGCAAAACGTTTGTTTGGATTGTATGTGTTTGGGTTGTATGGGTTTTAATTCAGTTGGTAATTTATTTATTTAATAACTTTGTATTTATTTCTGTTTTTATTGTTTTTCAACAATTTTTTCAATTTTTTTTCTGTTCTGAGTGGTAAGCTGGCAGTGAGTGTAGCTGCCATAGAAGTTTGCTTAAGTAAGTGGTTTTGACTTTAGAAGGTCATATCAGAAGTGATTGTTTATTGAACACATTTTTCTTGTTCTTTTTTCTTATTTTTTTCAATTATTTTGCCCACCAGCTAAATAGTTAACAGAAGCAGCCGAGCCCCTCTCTGTCTCTCTCTCCATTATATTATATTATATCGAGTATTGAACCTCCACAAAAAGTTTAATTATTAAAAGCTTCAAAAGAGAATTTTTTTGTTCATCTGTTGTTAAATACATGTACAGTGAGCGTCAAAAGACTGTAAACACTAAGGATAAAATTCTAACAATCACCAAACTCAACTTTTATCACTTCAGGAGTGTGACTGAAAAAATTTGTTAATATTTCGAAATTTTTTTTTGAATTTTTTTTGTTTCAATTTTAAAAAAACTGGCAATGAAACAATTTTAAAATAAAAGTAATGTATTGTTACGAAAATCGCTTAACATTAAAATTATAAACAAAAGCAACAAAAACAAAACAATGCAGTAAACAAACCCGTTTACAAATTATTGTACTGCTTAATATAACAACCAAACCCAGCATAAAAAAATGGGTAAACAAGTAAACAAAATACACAAACAACACTACAAGAATAAATGTAAACAACGATATTTACATTTAAAGAGATTTCGAGAAAAAGAAGTAACGAACATCCGCCTTCAAGAAAATTCATCAGACTGTTTACCCTGCCATATAAAGGGCAAAGCAAAGCAAGCAACTGAGGTAGTAAAAGTTCAGTCAGTTTTGTGTGAAGAGGCGGTTTGTTTGAAGGAGTAATCGTGGTTTGACAGTAAATGAGGGCAAAGCAAAGTATGTTAGAAGTCGCCGTAGTCTAGTAGGTAGTGTGTTGGCTTATTAGACGCAAAAGCCTGCGACTTCCTCTAAGCAGATTGCCATGAAAAAGTTTCTCAAAAATCTATCGTTTGGAGTCGACTTTAACCTGTAGGACCCACCACTCATATATTCACACAACATAAGTGATGTGAGAAACTAGGACGTTGTACAATGGATCAATTCGACCTCCGGGTACTGTACTTGTCTTAATTGACAAGTACACGTCCTCTAACCTAACCTAACCTAACCTAAAGTATATGTTATCGACAAGTAGAGACGTGCGGCGTATTGTTTCTCAGATTACGGCCGATAATTATACTTTTGATACAGTAAAGGAATTTATTTATGTTGGCTTAGCCGTTACCACTAAAAATGATGTCAGTCTGGAAATCAAGCATAGGATCACTCTTGTCAACAGGTGTTACTATGGTCTCAATAGGCAATTGAGTAGCAGAGACACCTCTCGTACGACAAAACTAACACTTTACAAGACACTCATCCTATCCGTGCTTCTTTATGATGCAGAGGCATGGACCCTATTGAGCACTGATGCAGCAGCCTTGAGAGTACTCGAGAGAAAAGTCCTAGGTAAGATCTTCGGTCCAGTACGAGTGGGCGATAATTTCCGCCTCCGAACAGTGAGCTGTATGGGCCCCTCAACGACACAGACGTTGTGCAGCGTATTAACATCCAACGGCTGCGCTGGCTCGGCCATGTCGTTCGAATGGAGTAGGATGTTCCGGCTAGATGGGTATTCGATGCGGGGATCTAAGGAAGTCGGTAAAAGGGACGACCTTGTTTGTGTTGAAAGGACCAAATCGAGGAAGCCCTGTCATCGATTGGTGTGAACAACTGGCAAGAAGCAGAGGCGCCTGGAAGGATGTGTTGCGGCAGGCAGAAATCCGTTAAGCGGGTTGTTATGGCCAATTAAGTAAGTGAGTAAGAATCGTGGTTTGGAGATCTCCATTACAAAGATCTGTCCAATAATTGTCTAGTAATTGTTATTGTTTATGCAAAGGGTGTAAACAAAGGAATAACTAACAAAGCAATTGTTGTTGTTTACATCAAGTTGTGAACAGTGGCACACAGAATTGTGTGCGAATAATAAAGAATTTTAATTAAAATTAAACACAAATTTATTTTTATTTGATTTGCAAACTACGAGCTCATATTTTAAACGTCTTTTTTAATGTCCAATTTCTTTTGACGCTTACTATATAAGAAAGACTTGAAACAAAAACAAAATATTAATCCGGTTGATAAATTTTTGTGGAGATAATTATTCCTCAGAATATTTCATTTTTTGTTTGTTTTTTTTTTTAAATAAAATTTCATCATCATTATTATTGGCTATCTCTCGTATACACTGTAATACGATCAGTAAGTTAGTTGATTGGTATAGTTTTTGTTTTGTTTAATAGCCAGAATCTATAATCCATAAGAATAATTAACAATAATTAGGTCTTGCCTTAAGCAATACAAGTCAGGCATGTCAAGATGTATTGTGTATTGAGATGACAGGTGATTTGGTTGGCTTATATGCTTAAGCCACGTATTCAGTGGCAAACATGTGAAATGAAGTGTATACAAGTAATTTAATGATGATTTCATATTAAAAAAATATACGATTTAATTTAATCTTTAATAATTAGCAATTGTAACTTAATCATTTAAATTTAATGTCAATCAATAGAAGAATTATAATCACACTGATTGGATTGAAAACACTCCAAACAATAGCTTGAAAAATAAACATATTTTTTTTTACTAGTTTTTTAGACCCGCAGTGTCTAGTGTAGAATTAATGGAATGGAATGGAGAAACAGTAGTTTTGAATTCCAAAGTACATATACTAGGGATGACTTCAAGTAAGTAATAACTGGGTGGCGACCTAGTATAGTGATTAAAACAGCCTGCCTACAGATTTGCATTCCAATGGAGTTGCAAAAAATCGCAACGCTAGATGACAGTAGGTCTTAGGACCTACTACAGCAGACAATTCATCTGCTAAGCTGGTATAACAAAAATATATTAAAGAAACAGACACAAGGCAGAAATACATGTATGTGAAGATAAAGGGTCCGCCAAATAACTTTTTTTTTTGAAAATGCTTTTAAAAAAACTCATCTTTTCAAATGAGGCTCATTTTGATCTTGGCGGGTATGTAAACAAGCAAAATTGTCACATTTGGGGCACAGAAAACCCGCACACATACATTGAAAAGCCGACGCACCCAAAACGAGTCACTGTTTGGTGCGGATTTTGGTCCAGACGCATAATTGCGCCATTTTTCTTCGAAAATGAGCAAGGAGTAGCCGTTACAGTCAATGGCGATCGTTATTGGGCCATGTTGAACGAATTTTTGTTCACAAAAATTGAAGAGGAGGATATTGGCAACATTTGGTTTCAACAGGACGGCGCTACATGCCACACAGCCGAAGCTACATTCGATGTTTTGCGCCCTGTTTTAGAAGATCGCATTATCAGCCGCAGAGCTGATGTCGTTTGGCCATCTCGGAGCTGCGATTTGACACCGTTGGACTATTATTTGTGGGGTGCCGTCAAAGATAAGTGTTACGCCGACAAGCCAGAGACAATTGACGCTTTAAAGGACAATATCCGTGAAGCCATTGGTGAAATACAGCTGCACACAATCGATAATGTGCTTAAAAATTGGACCGATCGTGTAGGCGGCTACTGCATGGCCAGCCGAGGCAGCCATTTGAATGAAATTATTTTCCATTATTAACCGGAAGGATTGTACTTTCAAATAAAAAAAGAAATTTGAGAAAATATTCAGTCGTTTTTTTTAAGCTTTTTCAAAAAAAATTATTTGGTGGACCCTTTAAATTCAAATTGAAAAACCAAAGTCGCAAACCCACACTTTTAGCAACGCCACTTCTTGCCTCCACCAGGGTAAACTTTGCTATTAACAGAGCACTGTTAACTGTTTAACAGTGGCAATAAGTAGATTAGTCTTCTACTTTGTAATTATTGCAGACTATTGTTATAAAATATAATTCTTATTATGATCATTATTTTTTGTGAACACGGTTCGAAAGAGGACCTTTTGGACTACCATTTGCATACAGCCTGTATGATGTACTACTTCTTATATGTTCCAAAATGGTCACTGATCTTCTTGAGAAATTTTCATATATTTTTCAAAATTCAAAATCTCGATTCTCAAAATTATTCCAACTATTCTACTACCACGGTTCGAAAGCGGACCCTCTGGACTACCATTTGCATATAGTCTGTGTATGGTGTACTATTCCTTATATATTCCAAAATGGCCACTGATCTTCTAGAGAATTTTCAAGCAAAAAATTTATGTTTTCAAAGCCATTTTTTTCAATATCATATCACTTTATATGGGACTATGTTGCTGATTATATTAAGAGGCCTTGGAACCTTCTTTTGCTTATAGTATAATACTCCTAGACCGAGTATTTGTCCAAAAATTAGCTCGTAAACTAGTGGGCTTGTTCAGATGGATACTGTTAAATAGCTAACAGTGCTCTGTTAAAGGCAAATTTTGTTCTGTTACGAAAAAATTTTGCTCTGTTAACGCCAAATGGGACGCTGCTAAAATTTATAGATTGCGTCTTAGATTTTCAAAATCGAATTTTACTTTACACACATGATATTATTGTCCTCTTAAATGGATTTGGTTCATCTCCTGGGTATATGTATGTATTTATGTATGTATGTATGTATATATATATTTTTGTATATACGTATTGGAATTCTAAAGGAAAATTTAATTAAATTGTCTTGTATAATTTCAAATATTTTATTAAATTCTATTACTTTTGATTCTAAAATGGAAAGTGTTATAAGTTTCCCATTGTTTTCTCTGCTATTCTACTGTCTTAAAAGGTTTTCAATGTGTTACCATTAAAAAAAGAAATAAAAATTCATTTCAAGGTTATTACTTTCTCAACATGGTACTTTACAGTTGGGTTCTTTCAATATTGTTTTTAAAAATTCATGAAAAACAACAAGTTTTTTTAGGCAAATAAACCACAAAAGAAAATTCGACTTTGTAATGTCATCAACTCCCTACTAAGTATTGAAGAATGTCAAGAAAAAGAAACGAACGTGAAATCGTTTAACAAATTCACAGCGTCAAGTGAAAATTTAAAACTCAGCGGCGAAAAAAATGATTCCCTCAAACTTTTACACAATGAAACTGTCTTATAGAAATTATTCTTTTTTTTTATTATTTTCTGTTCTTTTTTTATTTTGTTGTTGTTGTTGTAAATTACAATTTTATTTTTTTTACTTTTGTCATGAAATTATTGCAGTTGTTGAGCAGAACTTTCTACACGAAGAATTTAAATACAATTGCTGGCATGAATGAATCATATTCGTGTGTTCAAAAGTTAGTGAAAGTTTAGAGGCCGGCCTCATAACGCAATGCAGAGGTGAAGTTTGAAAAAAAACAACAACAATAACTACAAAAACAGTAACAATAAAATAATTACAACAAATAATTTAAATACGTGTGATTTCTAAAATGTTAATTGTAGAACTTGTCAGCCAACAACGACTTGTTAGAATTCCAATAAATTATTTCACTACGATGTTCGCAAAATCGTGAGGTCACTGTAGTCTAGTAGGTAGTGCGTTAGACGCAAGGCCGCAGTTCAAACCCTAGGTCAGACATCAAAACGAAATATGAAAAAAATATTTCTTCGGCGACTTCCTCTCCGAAGATTTCTGGCAAAAACTCTGCGAGTAAATGAAAAATTTGCCATGAAAAGTTTCTCAAAAAATCTGTCGTTCGGTCACTACACCAAATAATCGAAGGGTGTTGTTTCTCGGCAACGACATATGACAGCCCCATTTTCCTCGGACCTGCTACAGAAGACAATCTATCTGCTAAGCTGGTATAAGAAAAATATATTAAAGAAAAGGACACGAGGCAGAAATGCTGTGTGAAAACCATATGCTCCCGAGACGGATACTGAAAAAAAACGAATAATTACGGCCACACGAGCAAAGTTTTCGTGCTAAAGTTCTTCAACTTCCTAGAGGAAGGACCATAGGCTCCATGATTATTGGATAAAAAAAAAAATTAAGGAAGAATACTATCGCAAGTAAGAATATCTATAAAGTCGCCGTGGTCTAATACCTAGTGTGTTGGCTTATTAGACGAAGGCCTCGGTTCAAAGCCCAGGCATCTCCAACAAAACGAAATTTGAATATTTGTTCGAAGACTTTCTCTCAGCAGATTTGTGGAAAAAACTCTGCGAGTAAATGAAAAATTTGCCATGAAAAGTTTCTCAAAAAATCTGTCGTTCGTAGTGGACTTTAAACTGTATGTCCCTTTTCTTATGGATAAAATTAACGCACACAACATAAGTGATGTGAGAAACTAGGTCGTAATCCTGACTATAGGGTTGTAATGACCAATAATGTATGTGTAAGTAATGATTACAACCCTTTTAGTCAGGATTACAACCTAGCCTCACATATCACCTACGTTGTGTGTGGTAATTTTATACATGAGTGGCGGAACCCTACAGGTTAAAGTCGACTCCGAACGACAGATTTTTGGGAAACTTCATGGCAATTTTAATTACTCTCAGAGTTTTCGTCGGAAGACTGCTGAGAGAAAGTTGTGAAAAGAAATATTTTTTCATATTTTGTTTAATTCTGGAATACTGCACCGAGAATTGAACTACGAGCTCTAATAATTAATAAACCAAAACACTACTTACTAGACTAAGGTGACTACTTACATAATGTTATTATAAATCCAATTGAATTGAAGCAAAAACCGACATATCAGAAGTTTTAATTCAAGGAATATCAATTGTTGGTAATTGTTTCAAAGATGACGCGTGATATTCCGATTAAAAGGTTGCTTCATAACACCAAAAAATTTTGAAAATGGAAGGAATTTAATGCTCCATTTAATCTATCTGGGAAGTCTTCTGACCACTTGAAAAGGATAATATTAATAATTACAACAATTCAATACATTTTCATAGACAGTGGCAACCCTATCATTCTAGAACCTGTTACATGGGATCAATCCCACCCGTTTAGCTGAAGAAACTCAAATGAGGCCATAATTTAAATATTTTTAGTTGATTTGCTTAAGGTTACAAGAACTATACTAAATACATAAAGTGAAGGTGTGAGAAACTGGGTTCCAATATTGACTAAAAGGGTTGTAATTGTTGTTATACTAGACATTATACAGCAATCCCCTTAAGAACATTTAACGAATCTTTATTATATAATTAAACATACTCTGCTTAGTTTAAGTTTAATTAGACTTTGCCTAAGTACTGTTTGCAATTGATTTTCAGTAGCATTTCAAGGAAATTAATGAACTTAATTGGGTTTAAATAAAAGCGAAGGATTTTCTTTGGATTTTATTTTTATTTTTATTTTTGCGTGGTTAACAGTTTTAATTCAATTGACTTGTGAATAGGAAAACCCAGTAAATAAACGTAAGGCGGGGTTCCCTGTATAAAATTCTTAATTTTCTAAACACAATTTCATGGTCAAACATGTGTATGTATACGACGTACTTGTATGTTACATCAACGATTTTACGAGGAGGGTAAATATGGTACTTAAAACCCAAGTATTTATTGATTTTCTTTTCTCTTTTTCTTTTTTCTTTTTAAACTAAACAAATATAGACATATGCATTCGATTAAGAAAAAAAAACATTTTCCTTTTTGCAAACGGAAGGAAAATAAACAAAATAATACGATTAAAAACCCCCACCGAAAAAAAATACAACTTGAAACGATTTGTTTCAAGAAAAATTGAACATGATGATAAACATTATGGGTGGCGCTTAATAGCAGGACACAGGTGAATTACGATTATGCGAACATACATCCTGACCTATAGTCAGGATTACGACGTAGTTTCCCACACCACTTATGTTGTGTGTGTGTTAAATTTAATACATGAGTGGCGGGACCTATAGTTTAAAGTCGACTCCGAACGACATATTTTTTATTTACTCTCCGAGTTTTTGCCAGAAATCTGCTGAGAGGAAGTCACCGCAGTAATACTTTTTGTATTTTATTTTGATGTCTGGCCTGAGGCTCGAACCATGGCTTTCCATCTAATAAGCCAACATACTACCTACTAGAGTACGGCGATTTCTTAAGTAAGTAAATAAATTTTGAACCATAGCAAGTCAAAAAGTTAGATGTGTATGAATATGTATTCAAATTTAATTAGCAAAGACAAAAACCAAACATTTTAACAGAGTTAATGTTAAAGTTAACAGAGCAAAGTGAAGTGGTTAAAAGAAAATGCGAAATATAGTCAAGGAAGAAATAACAGTGTCTGGGTAAGATGATGAATATTCTGTGAAAAATGGGACTTGCTGCAGACACTGTATACTATATACACTATATGCAATTTGTATATAGTGGGATACCTGCAGCAAGTCCCATTTTTCCACAATATCCTACATCCTACCTAGACACTCTACTAGTATGTTAGGTTAGGTTAGGTTAGGTTACAGGGCGTGTACTTGTCAATTAAGACAAGTATAGTACCCGGAGATCGAATTGACCCATTGTACAACGTCCTAGTTTCTCACACCACTTATGTAGTGTGTGTTAATTTTATACATGAGTGGTGGGACCTCCGAACGACAGATTTTTGAGAAACTTTTTCATGGCAATTTTTATTTTACTCTCAGAGATTTTGGCAGAAATCTGCTGAGAGAAAGTCGCCGAAGAAATACTTTTTGTATTTTATTTTAATGTCTGGCCTGAGGCTCGAACCATGGCTTTACATCTAATAAGCCAACACACTACCTACTAGACTGCGGCGACTTTTTTAATAAAGATTAGTTAGAGATTTTTAAGGAGGTTGCTGCACAATGTCTAGTATAATAAGAATTACAACCACTTTAGTCAGGATCACAACCTGGCTTCAGACACTACTTATGTTGTGCGTGTTAATTTTATACATGAGCAACGGTACTTAGAATTGTTCGTCGACTTTGAATGACAAAATTTAAAAAAACCTGTCATGAAGTCGCCGTAGTCTAGTAGGTAGTGTGTTGGCTTATTAGACGTAAAGACAGGGTTCGAGCTCCAACCCAGACATCAAAACAAAATACAAAAGAAAATATTACTAGTATGTTAACATAGTGAAATTTTCAAGCCCGATATCTGAAGTTCCAAAATTATGTGGGATATACCACTTATTGAGTTTAATTGGGGACACCTTAGTCTACAATTTGTATACAGTGTGATATCTGCAGCAAGTCCCTTTTTTTCCACAGTATCGATCATCCTACACGGACATTCTTAAAACAAATAAATTTTTTTATGTGTAAATAGTTTCCGTATTAGCTGCTGTTCCACTCAGGAACGTGTGGAGCACAATTTTAAAGGTATGGAATAGAGATTCCATTCTCCGATTTCATATATTTTGGGTGATTTCTTCCTTGACTAATTTTCGTATTTTCTGTTAACCACTTAACATTGATCTGTTAACTTTAACATTAGCTCTGTTAAAATAAAGGGTCCGCTAAATAACTTTTTTTTTGAAAATGCTTTAAAAAAAAAACTACTGAATATTTTCTCAAATTTATTTTTTTATTTGAAAGTACAATCCTTCCGGTTAATAATGGAAATAAATTTCATTCAAATGGCTGCCTCGGCTGGCCATGCAGTAGCCTACACCAGAAGATGCCGATTTTGGCAAAAAAAAAATCATCTTTTCAGATGAAGCTCATTTTGATCTTGGCGGATATGTAAACAAGCAAAATTGTCGCATTTGGGGCACAGAAAACCCTCACGCATACATTGAAAAGCCGACGCACCCAAAACGAGTCACTGTTTGGTGCGGATTTCGGTCCAGAGGCATAATTGGGCCATAATTTCTTCGAAAATGAGCAAGGAGTGGCCGTTACAGTCAATGGCGATCGTTATCGGGCCATGTTGAACGAATTTTTGTTCACAAAAATTGAAGAGGAGGATTTGGTTTCAACAGGACGGCGCTACGTGCCACACAGCCGAAGCTACACTTGATGTTTTGCGCCCTGTTTTTGAAGATCGCATTATCAGCCGCAGAGCTGATGTCGTTTGACCACCTCGGAGCTGCTATTTGACACCGTTGGACTATTATTTGTGGGGTGCCGTCAAAGATAAGTGTTACGCCGACAAGCCAGAGACAACTAAAGCTTTAAAGAACAATATTCGTGAAGCCATTGGTGAAGTACAGCTGCACACAATCGATAATGTGCTTAAAAATTGGACCGATCGTGTAGGCTACTACATGGCCAGCCGAGGCAGCCATTTGAATGAAATTATTTTCAATTATTAACCGGAAGGATTATACTTTCAAATAAAGAAGTTATTTGGCGGACCCTTTATTCGGTTTTTGTCTTTGCTACATAAATTCGAATTTATCTTTACATACATAAAAGTTTGGGAACCATATTTATGGAATATAAGTTTCATCTGTTTTTAATGGCATTGTTATGATAGGTAGGCACCAAGTGTGTTTAATTTTCTTCAAAAAATATTTGAAAATTATTTCCATTTTTTCTTATTGTTTCTAATGTGGCATGAATGGCATGAATGAGAAATAACTTCAGGTTTTTTTTCTTTCAATCATATTATTTTGTAATTAATTTTCAGTTGTTGCATTCCCTAACATAAAATACCAATAAAAACAAAAGAAATAAAAAATATTTTGTATTAAAATTAAAAACCCGTAAATTTTAAATTAAAAAAAAATTGTTTTTCCTTCTCTCTTTCATTTTGTTCAATTAATCACAGGCGGGTTTTCTTCTTCATTTCATAGTTGCTAGGGTACTTATAGTTATTTGAAGAAATAGGCAGGGGAGCCTATGTTTATGGCTGTATTTCTTATTGAATTTGATTTCCTGTTTAATAATTTCATTTCATTTTATTGATTACGTTTTGAAAACATTTTCTATGATTGAAATAAATAAAGCACAAGGGAGGGGAGGTACCCGCCAAGGAAAATTATAATTTAAATAATGAAAGAAAGGCCAAGAAATACATGAAGTAGTGAGTGATTGAATGCTTGCTTGCTGGCTGGCTGGCTGGGTGCTGAAAGCAATTGAAACGAAGTACAATTGTATGACTGACTGCAGCATGACCTAAACGAAGAAAACAGCCACGGTCAGACACACAAGTGCATCATCATGATGATGACGTTCATGATTCGTTCAAGTGGAGATGATGGCTCGCATGTGGTCAAGTGTTTTCCAGCTGTCTATGGCTTTCATCTTTACATATCGATTGTGTCTGCCTTACCATCTCATTTTCATCTCTTAACAATGATGATGCAATTGGCAAGGCATGAGATAATTACCGCTAATAGCATGCACTTGCTAACAGCCGTAGTCAGTAACTGCAAATAAACGACGTCTCAGGCAAATTAATGTGACTTCATAGTCGAAATGCAATACAAAATAAAAAAAAATAAAAGATTTGAGACAGAAATTAATGTCAACTTTAAAGTGATTAATAATGCAAGTGTCACGTTTTCAAATACAAAGTAAGGCGGGCAAGAGAGAGAGATTAGTTAGCTACACGTAGTGTTGAAAAATTCAATACTTTTTCATTTCAAAATTACTGCCGTACCCCCCGCAACTTTTTCAGTACTTTTTTTATTATTAACCCTTTAATGCCCGAATTACTTTTTTTCTAACGGATACCGTATTGTTTTTTACACTCAATTTCCTCTCAGAGCATAAAAACTAAGGCAACCAATGCTGGCAACTTAAGTTGCCACTGGGCACTAATGGGTTAAATATCTTATGGTTTGCACTTTTCAACTATAAATGCATTAGCGCAACATGTTCAACGTAATGCTAAAGGCGGAATCGGGCTTTAGCTCCGATTAGCCAAACGGAACGTTACAAAACGTAAAAGCCCTGTTTAGTCAAACGTCAATGGAACGTATGTAACATAGGTTCGTTTTTAGAATACGAACAGCAATGAAAACGCTTGCCGAACCGTAATATAATTTCGGTAAGCATTGCTCTTCATATGCTACAAAACGAACGTGTGTTACATTACGTTCCGTTGACGTTTGACTAAACGGGGCTTTTACATTATTTTACGTTCCGAGTCAGCTGTTTTTGTCCTGTATGTGTATTAAATGTAAATAAATAAATAAATAGTATACTAGGTAGTATGCTGGCTTACTAGACGTGAGCCCACGATTTAAAACCCATGTCAGACATCTCCATCAAACCGAAATATGAAAAAATATTTCTCCGACGACTTCCTTCTGACAAAAAAATCTGAGAGTAAATAAAACATTGCGATGAAAAGTTCCTCAAAAATCTGTCGTTTGCCACTCATGTATAAAATTAACACGCCCAACATAAGTGATGTCAGAAGCCAGGTTGTGATAATGACTAAAAGGTTATAATGACGAATTATGTGAGTGAAAATAACACACAAAATGAAATATAATTAGAGAGCCTTCTCAATGTAGTACAATTTTTTAAACTTGATTTAATTCAATGTAGTCGCCATAGTCTAGTAGGTAGTTTGAAGGCTTACTAGACGTGAGCCCACGATTCCCATGGCAGACATCTCCATCAAAACGCAATTCGAAAAAAATATTTCTTTGGCATCTTCCCCTCAGCAGATTTCTGGCAAAAACTCTCAGAGTAAAAATAAAATTGCCATGAAAAAGTTTTTCAAAAATCTGTCATTCGTAGTCGACTTTCAGCAGTAGGTCTCTGGCCCTCATATATAAAATTAACACACAAAATATAAATAGTGTGAGGAGCTAGGCCATAATCCTGATTAAAGGGTTATAATGACCAATTATGTACATATGTATGTATCTTTTACAAAAGTACCATTTTATGCAAAAAAGTACTTTTTCAGTTATAATTCAGTACCATTTCAAAATTTCAGTTTTCCAACACTTGCTATACGCAATTCAAGAGATTTTGAAAAAAGCAAGTTTCCTAACGCCCCCACACTCATTCGGTCATAATACACCACTACGTCTGAAGTTTCCTTTACCCGTTAAATATGCCACACACTTTCCAAGTACATGTACGCACCCGACCCGCATATAGCCGTTAACTGGTGCGTCTTGTCTCTCACAATATCACTGCCGTTAATTTAAATAATCAAATTAGCCGAATGCCACAAATAGTTGTTTGAAATGTTGCAAGACTTTTTAAACCAAAACAAAACAAAAAAAAAAAGAAAACAAATACATGCCAGAGTTTCAAAACTGTCACACTTGAGAGAATTTAAAAGAAACTTGTCGTACGTCAGGAAATCATATGAATAAACTGTGGGACAAAACTATCTTAAAATAGGCTCGTTTTAAATATTGCATAATATTTCATATTTGTTGTTGTGGTGGCAAGGAAACGAAAAAAAAGAAAAACATAAATGTGTTGACAGCCATTATCAGTTTGGCCGCAATGACAAGTTGGTTCGTTAATTGAATGCGTCAAATGCGTTTATGAGGCTATGAATTATGGGCTTATAAACTCTTGATTTAACAAGATTTGTTTAAAATTTAAATAATATCGTCATAATATAGTTGTAATTAAATTAAACACATCAACAACATATGTATGGACAATGTGTGTGAAGATAAATTCGAATTTAAAAACCAAAGACGCAAACCCACACTTTTAGCAGCGCCACTTCTTGCCTCTAACAGGGTAAATTTTGCTATTAACAGAGCACTGTTATCTGTTTAACAGTAGCAATAGTAGATTAGTCTTCTACTTGGCAATTATTGCAGACTATTGATATAAAATTTAATTCTCATTATGATCATTATTATTCGTGAACAAAAGTGTTGAAATGTAAAGGATGGTTGGTGATGTTTCTCAACTCTCAAAATTATTCCAGCTATCCCACTACCACGATTCGAAAGACGACCTCTGGACTACCACTTGCATGTAGTCTGTATGGTGTACTATTTCTTATATGTATGTCCCCAAATGGCCACTGATCTTCTATAGAAATCTCGAGCAAAAAATTTATATTTTCAAAGCCGATTTTCTCAATGCCATATCACTTTATATGTGACTATGTTGCTGTTTATATTAAGAGGCCTTGGAACCTTCCTTTGCGTACAGTATGGTACTCATAGTCCTAGAGTATTTCCCAAAATTAGCTTCTAAGCAAGTAGGTTTGCTAACAGTGCTCTGTTAAGAGCAAATTTTGTTTTTGTTCTAAGAGGAAATTTTGCTCTGTCAACGCCAAATGTGACGCCGCTAAAATTTATGGATTGTGTCTTGGATTTTCAAATTCGAATTTATCTTCACATACACTTAAATTAATACCGGCAGAAAATAATTGGAATTAAATTAAACACATCAACATATTTATATATCAACGCCTCCATTCTATAACGTTCTAAATGTAAATTCTATGTTCTCTAACTTAAATACAGTCAAAATTTGGTTAAGATGCGCCGATCCGTTCCGAAGTTATAGGGAAAAATCTTCTTAGAATACACATATAATCGTATGTCGGGTGAAAACTTTGAGAGCTCATAACTCAAAACACACTTTTTCGACTTAGAATGTTATAGAACGGAGGCGTCGATATGGTACATGCCAAGTTCTTATACAAGGATAAGCCTGATAAGAAAAATTTGTTGTATTATTGCGATAATTTGAAAACGTAAATTAACTTCTAATTGATCTAATCAGTAGGAATGATTGGCAAAATCACTTTAGAACTTTGTATTCCTTAAAGAGTTGGGTTTACCCTTCAGAAACTGACATACAAAACTTGTCTTGACGTTATAACTGCAAGTAACCGTTCTTTTTGTGATCAATTTATATGGATTGGAGGTCATTATGAACCATAAACGTATACATACATAATTGGTCATTATAACCCTTTAGCCAGGACTACAACCTAGCTTCTCCACGGCACTTATGTTGTGTGAGTTAGTTTTATCCATACGTGGAAAGACGTACAGTTTAAAGTGAACCCTCCGAACGATAGAGTTTTGAGAAACTTTTCATGGCAATTTTTTATTTACTCTCAGAGTTCTTGCCAGAAATCTGCTGAGACAGTCAGCGAAGAAATATTTTTTCATATTTCAGATTGTTGGAGACGTCTAAGCTGGGGTTTGAACCGTGGCCTCTCGTCCTACCTACCTACTAGACTGTGGCGACATCAAAGCTTATATTTTATCAAATATTTCCTTATAAGTAACACATTCATTCATTGATATGTAGACTTTTTCTTGTGAAGCTTACAAATAAGCTACAAACTACAGTGGTCATGGAATATTGGAAATTTCGGTTGCGGTACACCTAGAGGGTGTAGGGGCGCACATTTGAATGACACAAGAACATGATAGTAAAGTCACCGTAGTCTAGTAGGTAGTGTATTGGCTGAGGTCTCGATTCAAACCCCAGGTCAGACATCTCCAACAATCTGAAATATGAAAAAAATATTTCTGCAGCAACTTCCTCTCAGTTTAAAGTCTGTAGACTCCGAAGGACTGATTTTTGTGAAACTTTTCATGACAATTTTTTATTTACTTTCAGAGTTTTTGTCAGAAATCTTCTGAGAGGCAGTCAGCGAAGAAACATTTTTCATACGTTTTTTTTTTTTTTTGTTGAAGACGTCTTGCCCAAACCCCGGACCTCATATCTAATAATGATATAACTCCCAGTTATTAAATATATTTCACTATCTCATCTACATATTAAAATGGCTTTCTAGAGCAAGTTTTGTTTTTCTAAGACTGTAGATTCCCGAGTCAAAGAACCTTGCGAAAATTTTGTTTAAACGTTTAAAAACAGTTTTAATGGAGTTTTTTTTTCGTTTTCTTTTGAAGTATTTTTCAACAAATAATAGAAGAATAAAATTAATTTGATTTACCTTGACAGAGTAGAGTAGCAGGTAGTTAGTCAAACCAAAACTAAGAAATTCTTTAAAGCACTCAAGGCGAAATAACTTTTAAAGTTTTTTTTTTTGGTTTTTTTGCTTATTTTTCTTTCTTTAATAATTATTTTGATTTTCTTTTAACAGTTTATTTAAAATATTTATTCTGTTATATTTCATAAACATATCAGTAATTAATCACACACTAATCGCACTTAATTTAGGTTTGAGAACGATTTTCAAAATTCAAAATTACGTTTAAAAGCACTAGGCGGACTGTTTTATTCACATGCGTTTAGCCTGTACTGGCATAATTTTTTTTCAATTAAACCCTTGGGACTCAATTATTGATTAACCATTAGGGCAATTGATTTTTTTTCTTCTTCTTCTACTTTTTGTTTTATTTTTATTATTAAAATGCAATTTAATTAATAACTGATTAACGTTACAATATTATTTATTTATTTATTTATTCGTTTATTTATTTGTTTTTGATAAGAGACTTTATCGAAATAACATCGAATTTGAAATATTTTGTTATCGTTGTTGCTATTGTTACGATTCAATTGCGATTTATACGCGCGTTTTACATTTAACGCTGTGCATTCACATTCACTTACACAGTAGCAATCGGTTGCTAGAAAATCGTGCGTATCACCGGCCAGACTACAAATGCGATTGAGACTATAATAGGCACGGCACGTTAGAGACTGAAATCGTCGACTCCACCACCACCGATAAGCTCCCGAAAATTATACACAAAAAAAAAACACAAAAAAAAGAGCCAAAAATACTAAGATCGACCGGCCGACTGATTGACTGGCTGACTGGCTGTATACAAACAATAGTAGCAAAAGCAAATGCAAACTCAAAGGCAAACACAATAAATAGCAAAGGCGGCGTCAAATAACGATACTGAATAACGAAACGTTTCACCTTTACAGGTGAAGTAATTTTCACAGAATGAACAAAAATTCAAAACAATTCAAATCCAAAAGCTTTAAAACACAAATCATACAATAACAACAAATACAAAACAAATGAAAAAACACAAAACAAAAGAAAAACAATAACAAACACAAACAAACAACAAACAGAAAATAATTCACACACACACTCATAGACATATGTATAGTTGGGGTAACCAGCCATCAATGCGAGTCTGTTTTGTCTTTTAATTTTCGTCTGTTTTGTTTTGCTTTTTATTTTCTTCTTGTATTTTTTCTCTTTTACCGTAGAGCCCAGAGCCGGTGGTTAATTCTATATGTGCGTCCAAAGTAACTAAAAAAAGTAATCGGTATAGGCTAACAGAAATAATAAAAAAGAGAGGCCATAAGTTGTGGTGCACCAAGAGCTAGAAAATGTTACGACACATGGCACTACAATACAACATTTACTAGCCAAGCTTAGTGATGCCAGATGATAACAAAAAATTCTAATCAAATATTCATATGCGCTTTTCATCAAGTTCCTGCTAAGGTAAGAGGACGTGTACTTGTCAATTTAGACCCGGAGGTCGATTTGACACCATTCCTGCTAATGTAGATCTAATTATGTGTGTGAAGATAAATTCGAATTCCATAAATTTTAGCAGCGCAACATTTGGCATCAACAGAGCAAAATATGCTCTTAACAGAATAAAATTTGCTTTTAACAGAGCACTGTTAGCTATTTAACAGTATCCAACTGAACAAGCCCACTTGTTTAGGAGCTAAATTTGGGACAAATACTCTAGGTCTATGAGTACCATATCATACATACATACATACATAATTGGCCCTTACAACCCTTCAGTCAGGATTACGACCTAGTTTCTCACACCACTTATGCTGTGTGTGTTAATTTTATACATGAGTGGTGCGACCTACAGTTTAAAGTCGACTCCGAGCCACAAATTTTTGAGAAACTTTTCATGGCATTTTTATTTACTCGCAGAGTTTTTGCCACAATACTGCTGAGAAGAAGCCAACGAAATAAAAAAAATTTCATTTTTCGTTTTGATGTCTGACCTGGGGTTTGAACCGAGGCCTCAAGTCCAATAAGCCAACACGTAGTGTTACTAGACCACAACGACTTCCTAGTAGTCAGTGTGTTGGCTTATTAGACGTGATGCCGCGGTTCAAACCCCAGCTTAGACGTCTCCAACAATATGAAATACGAAAAATTATTTCTTGGGGACTTGCTCTCAACAGATTTCTGGCACAAACTCTGAGACTAAAATAAAATTGCCATGAAAAGTTTCTCAAAAATCTGTCGTTCGGCGTCGACTTTATACTGTAGATCCCACCACTCATGGATAAAATTAACACACATAAGCGGTAAAGAGAACTGAATCCTGACTGGAGGGTTGTAATGATCAACAAAGTAGGTAAGCTACTTAAAGTTGCTGCAGACCAGAATAAATAGGAATTCCCCTACATCTGGCCACTATTTTAATTTTTTTCTGATTCACAATTAGTTCATGCTCATGTAAAACTTGTGCTAAAAAACAATCGAGGAAAAACTTACAACGAGCGGCTAGACGAACAACACATATCGATAAACTATTCTCTATAAATTAACAGTGAGTGTGTGTGTGTGTATGTGTTACAAAGCTATAAATAGGGAATTGAATTGAATTAAAGCAGACAGAGAAAAAACAATAAAAAAGTAAATAAAAAGTAAACATTAACTCGCCCAGAAAACAGAAGAAGAAGAAGAAAAAATAGAATTGTACGTAAAACTAAACGACAAAAGGAAAAAAAAATCGTAAATAAAAGCTGTCACTTGAAGTTATTGGCTGATAGCGATTGAGCGAAAAACAAAAACAATCTTTAAATGGATTTTGTAACGAACAAATTAAAAAAAAACGTACGTATACAATACCAACTGGGTGCTTTATTAACAGTTTATTATTAAAACAGATTTTACTTTGAAGAAAATCACTTGTTTTGAAAAGGTCGTGTGGAAAGTTTTAAATATAAAGTGACGTAAATAATAGCAAAGACAACTAATTAGTAATGGTGGAATATTACGCTTCGAATTACACTATCAACACATACACATTCCTTTCAAATTTATTTTCTTTCAAAATTTTTTCAATGCGTGTGAAGATAAATTCGATTTAAAAATCAAAGACGCAAACCCACACTTTTAGCAGCGCCACTTCTTGCCTCTAACAGAGTAAACTTTGCTGTTAACAGAGCACTGTTAGCTGTTTAACAGTGGCAATAAGTAGATTAGTCTTCTACTTTGCAATTACTGCAGACTGTTGACATAAAGTTTAATACTCATTATGATCATTATCGCTTGTGAACAAAAGTGTTGAAATGCAAATAAGGTTGGTGGGGATGGAGGACGGAAATTTTCTCAACTCTCAAAATTATTCCAGCTATTCCACTACCACGGTTCGAAAGTGGACCCTCTGGACTACCGTTTGCATATAGCCTGTATGGAGTACTATTTCTTATATGTTCCAAAATGGCTACTGACTTTCTAGAGAATATTTAAGCAAAAAATTTATATTTTCAAAGCCAATTTCCTCCATATCATATCTCTTTATATGTGACTATGTTGCTGATTGTAACGGGTGATTTTTTTAGCTATTATCTATATGGCAACACTGGTTTAAACAGCTCACGTACGTTTCGTGCTTTGTTTCACTGTCAAACATCTTCAGTTTGGTGTATAATTTAACCATGAATCGTCTTAGAAACGAACAACGCTTGCAAATCATTGAATTTTATTATCACAATGTGTTCTCTGTTAAGAAAGTTCATCGAGCGCTTCTTCCATTTTATGTTCAGTTTAATCGATCCACTGAAACGGCTATTCGGGCTATTGTGACTAAATTTCGCAACAAATTTACATTGTTGGACTTAAACCACCAACACGCTTACGTAGAGTGCGAACTGAAGAATATTATCGCAGCTGTATCAGCCAGTGTTAATGATGACCATCAATTATCGATTCGTCGCCGTTCGCAGCAATTGGGCTTCTGTTACTCAAAAACGTGGAAAATTTTGCGGAAGGATTTAGGTGTGAAGCCTTTCAAAATACAGCTGGTGCAAGAATTGAAGCCGAACGACCTATCGCAACGCAGAATTTTTGGTGAATGGGCTCTTGGAAAGTTGGCCGAAGATCCACTTCTTTATCGAAAAATTTTGTTCAGCGACGAAGCTCATTTTTTGGGCTCAATGGATACGTAAATAAACAGAATTGTCGATTTTGGAGTGAAGATCAGCCAGAAGCATTGCAAAAGCTACCAATGCATCAAGAAAAAGTCACAGTTTGGTGCGCGTTATGGGCTGGTGGCATCATTGGACCGTACTTCTTGAAAGATGCTGCGAATCGTAACGTAACTGTTAATTGTGAGCGCTACTGTGAGATGATATACAACTTTTTTTTTGCCCTAAATGCAAGAGCTTGACTTGCATGACATGTGGTTTCAACAAGACGGTGCCACATGCCACACAGCACGCGTAACAACGGACTTATTGAGAGGCGAGTTCGGTGAACATTTTATTTCACGTTCGGGACCGGTCAATTGGCCGCCTAGATCGTGCGATTTAACGCCTTTAGACTATTTTTTGTGGGGCGCTATGTTAAAGCTCTTGTCAAGCCCGCTTCAATTGACGCATTGGAAGACAACAGCGAGGCATTCATTCGTGAGATACCGGCCGAAATGCTGGAAAGAGCATGCCAAAATTGGACGAAGCGAATGGACCATCTGAGGCGCAGTCACGGTCAACATTTGCATGAAATAATCTTCAAACATTAAATTATATGGACCGTACCGTATCGATTCAAATAAAGATTTCATGCATTTTTCTGAATTTTATGTGTTTTTTTTGAAAAATTTTCCTATAGCTCTTAAAAAATCACCCATTATTAAGAGGCCTTGGAACCTTCCTTTGCATATAGTATGCTACTCATAGACCTAAAGTATTTTCCAAAATTAGCTCCTAGACAAGTGGGCTTATTCAGATGCAGACTGTTAAACAGCTAACAGTGCTCTGTTAAAGGCAAATTTTGTTCTGTTAATGCCAAAATGTGGCGCCGCTAAAATCTATGGATTACATCTTGGATTTTCAAAATCGTATTTATCTTCACACACATACTTTTTCATTATTTTTCCTACCGGGTATTTATTTTTTTTTCCTGAAGCAAAGGGATTTGAACAAACAAAATAAAATGAAATATAAAGAAGTGAAATAAATAAGAAAATAATACCGAAATGAAGAAATAAAAAAAATAAAGAAAAGAAGAGAAATAAAACAATTGTTTTATTTCAATATTTCAATACAAATATTGCTTCAACACCATTCACACAATTGTTTTGAATACCAGTGTACTGCAGGCACTTAAAAATATAACGCGAGGCCTGTGCTTCGTATTGCTCTTGTTGTGCTATTGCTATGCGTCTTTTACTGACTATTAGATACATTTTTAAGGTGTATTTCAACTTTGTTGCTTTTTGTATAGACAATAATACATATTCATTATTAACAAGGTATATACCCTACAGTGGCTATTTAAGGAAACAAAAATGAATTCGAAATTCAAAGTGAAACTAAGACAACAGTATCGATGAAGATCTGGTTATGCTACTGCAAACAGCATAGCAGCAGTTGTCGTGTACCACCCATTATAACCGATTTTATTTGTACCCGCTCTTCGTGGTCTTGATGTGAATGATGTTTGGTTTCAACAGGATGGTGCAACTTGCCACACATCTCATGCCACAATCGATTTAAAACGTCAAACTTTTGATGGCCATTTGATTAGCCGAAATGGTGATATTAATTGGCCACAAACAAGCTGCGATTTGACACCGTTGAACTATTTTCTTTGGGGCGCCGTTAAAGAAAAGTGTTGTGCCAACAAACGAGAGTAAATTGAGCATTTAAAGGCCAAAATTCGTGATGCCATTGCCGAGATACGACCTTATACACTCACCTCAAGTGCACGAAAATTGGACTGATCGATTGAGTTACTGAGATGCCAGCTGCGACAGCCATATGAATGAAATAAAATTCCATTTCAAATCGGAACAATTGTACTTTAAACAAAAAAAAAAAAAAAAAAACAATAAATTTGGCAAAATTTCAAGCCGTTTATGTTTTGCATTGCATTTTTAGATTCAAACTTTTAAATGGCCCACCCTTTGCAATTAGAGAAGATGCAAGTCATTTTTCTATCCAGATTGGTTACCGGTTTTTTGACAGGGTACTGTAAGCACAGAGTACATCAATCCAGTGTGGATTATCTCGAACGCCATAGGTAGGTCCTATGACGATGAGGATGAATTATCAGACAATATAAATAAGTTATCTTGGGACAGTTTCTATGGGATTACTACTACTGTCGTAAGTTTTTTGCAGGCATGACTTCTCAACAGAGATCAGCAATGAATCGTTTATTTTTTCGCTACTCATAAGCACTCGTGAAAATTTGAATAGTAAGTGAGTCAACAATATTGAAATTTAACTACTCTGGATTCATTCATACTCACTACAATGTTGATTTATAAGTACAGGTTGCAATTGAGTATGCGTACAACGTTGACATCAAACTCATACCATTCGAAATATGTTTGATTCGTAAGCCAGCCTACACATTTAAAGAGTAGCAAGCAGAGCAAACACACAACCTTCTAATAAGTATTTTAGTGTTCATACGCGATTCATACTTATTTTGTGCTGCATCGTGTATATGTTGAGTTATGGAGAGTCGAAATCAACAACAACATCATACGTATTGTTGAGTACGAATATGATGAGTACTTCAAACTTTGAATATGAGTAGAGGAGGTTCCATGATATTAAAATAAGTATGAATGCGTTTACACATAATTGGTCATTATAACCCTTCAGTCAGGATTACGACCTAGTTTCTCACATCACTTATGTTTTGTGTGTTAATTTTATACATGAGTGGCGGGACTTACAGTTTAAAGTCGACTCCGAATGACAGATTTTTAGAAACTTTTCATGGCAATTTTTGTTTACTCTCAGAGTTTTTGCCAGAAATCTGCTGAGAGGAAGTCGCGAAGAAATATTTTTTGTATTTTGTTTTTAAATGCCAGAGTTCGAGCCTCAGGCTTTACGTCAATAAACCAATACACTACCTACTAGACTACGGCGACTTCAGTAGTCATGTACCACCCATTATAACAGATTTTTTTATACGCGCTCTTCATGGTATTGATGTGAATAATGTTTGGTCTCAACAGGATGGTGCAACTTGCAACACATCTGATGCCACAATCGATTTATTGCGTCAAACTTTTGATGGCCATTTGATTAGCCGAAATGATGATGTCAATTGGCCACCAAGAAGCTGCGATTTGACACCGTTCAACTATTTTCTATGGGGCGCCGTTAAAGAAAAGTATTATGCCGAACAAACCAGAGACAATTGAGCATTTGAAGGCCAACATTCGTGATGTCATTGCCGAGATACGACCCCATACACTCGAAAAAGTGCACGAAAATTGGTGCTATCGAATGAGTTACTGAGATGCCAGCTGCGACAACCATATGAATGAAATATTATTTCATTTCTAATCGGAACAATTATACTTCATAACAAAAAAACAATAAATTTGGCAAAATTTCAAGCCGTTTATGTTTTGCATTGCATTTTTAAATTTAAAGTTTTATATGGCCCACCCTTTGCAATTAGAGAAGATCTAAAACATTTTCCTATTCAGATTGGTTACCGGTTTTTTGACAGGGTACTGTAAACACAGAGTACATCAATCCAGTGTGGATTATCTCGAACGCCATAGGTAGGTCCTATGACGATGAGGATGAATTATCAGACAATATAAATAAGTTATCTTGGGACAGTTTCTATGGGATTACTACTACTGTCGTAAGTTTTTTGCAGGCGTGACTTCTCAGAAGAGATCAGCAATGAATCGTTTATTTTTTCGCTACTCATAAACACTCATGGAATTTTGATTATAAGTGAGTCAACAATATTGAAATTTAACTATGTACTCTGATTCATTCATACTCACTACTCTCACTCAATTTATAGCACAGGTTGCAATTGAGTATGCGTACAACGTTGACATCAAACTCATACCATTTGAAATATGTTGCATTTACAACACAAGAAAAAAGACAGAGCAGAGCAAACACACAACCTTCTAGCAAGTATTTTAGTGTTCATACGCGATTCATACTTATTTTGTGCTGCATCGTGTATATGTTGAGTTATGGAGAGTCGAAATCAACAACAACATCATACGTATTGTTGAGTACGAATATGATAAGTACTTCAAACTTTGAATATGAGTAGAGGAGGTTCCATGATATTAAAATAAGTATGAATGCGTTTACACATAATTGGTCTTTACAACCCTTCAGTCAGGATTACAACCTAGTTTCTCACACCACTTATGTTGTGTGTGTTAATTTTATACATGAGTGGCGGGACCTACAGTTTAAAGTCGACTCCGAACGACAGATTTTTGAGAAACTTTTCATGGCAATTTTATTTACTCTCAGAGTTTTTGCCAGAAAACTGCTGAGAGGAAGACGCTGAAAAAATACTTTTTGTATTTTATTTTGATGTCTGGCCTGGGGCTCGAACCCTGGCTTTTCGTCTAATAAGCCAACACACTACGTACTAGACCACGGCGACTTCAATGCGTTTACATAAGGATAAGAAATTATGAGTATGACTCGATTCTACTTATCTTTCTCAATACTTATTGCTGACCTCTGTTATAGAGTAGAGATTGTCTCGAACCACACATGTAGGTTCTGTGGCAATGAGAATGAATTATCAGAATGAATTCTTAGAAACTGTGGGGCATTAAAGCACACCATAAAACATAACAACTGATTGTAGTTGACACTGGCTAGCATTCTTAGATTTGTAATGACAATTAGCTTCAATCCAATTCACTTCAAAATAGTTGCGATTTATTATTCAACTTTCTTTCAAGAGTATGAACCTAGTGTAGGATCAGAGATCAGCAATGAGTATTCAAAAAGATGAGTAGAATCGAAACATACTCATAATTTCTGATACTCTTATAAGCATTCATACTTATTTTAATATCATGGAACCTCCTCTACTCATATTCAAAGTTCGAAGTACTCATCATATTCGTACTAAACAACACGTATGATGTTGTTGTTGATTTCGACTCTCCATAACTCAACATATACACGAAGCATAAAATAAGTATGAATCGCGTACGAACACTAAAATACTCACTAGAAGGTTGTGTGTTTGCTCGGTCTGCTACTCTGTCTTTTTTGCTTATGTGTCTTTTTCTTTTGTTGGAAATGCTACAACAACAAAGACTGTAAATTATGAGTCACTCGACGCATTTATAAGTATTATAAGAGTATTTTTCTAAATTTATGAATCTAAATGAGTTGGCTTATGAATCCAACATATTTCGAATGGCATGAGTTTGATGCCAAGGTTGTACGCATACTCATTGCAACCTGTGCTTATAAATCAACGTTGTGAAGTGGGTATGAATGAATCAGAGTACATAGTTAAATTTCAATATTGTTGACTCACTTATATTGAAAATTTCATGAGTGCTTATGAGTATCGAAAAAACGATTCATTACTGATTTTTGGTGTAGTATATCGAATGAAGTCGCCATTGTCAGGCATATTTATTTCCTATTGCAAATACTACATATTAATTATGGTTGTTGTTGTTGTTGTTGTTTGGTTTGTTTATTTATTTCTGTTAAGCATATGCAATAAATTGTTTATTTTCCATATGTTAGCTCTGGGTTGGCTGGTTGGTTGTTATGGAAAGAAAAAAATTAACAATTATTTTTCAAAATGTGTGGAGCAACAATTAAAAGAAAAAAAAAAATAGAAAAAAACTAATACAATAGAGTCTGAAACTGAAGGCAGACAGACAGACAGACCCCTTAATGGTATTCAAAAAACTAAATCAACATGAAATAATCACGCGGCTGGTATTCGTGTAATACAAGGAAATTTTTGCAAAAAAAAAAAAAAAAAAAAAAAAAAGATTTTCTCAATAAACACATGAAATGTTAATGCAATCATCACCATTAGCCACTACACAACACCATCAGCATTTAATGGGTTAAGAAACAACGCCAACTATTGTTTAATACAAATTGCCCCGACCGGATTAAGTATTTTTAGTTGTCTGCTGCTACTGCCAAACGCTGCAGTTGCCTTCTGACAAAATTGTCATGTTTAACCCAATTTTTATATGAAAAAAATTTTTTTTCTTACGCATCATAAATCATCATGAAAAAAAAATTAAAGAAATTATAAATCAGACGTCGTTATGAAGGTGTCTGTGCTAAATAGAGACGCCCATATTGAATTGGTAACATCATCTGGGAACAGAATATCTGATGACTAATATGGTTGTCAACGATTTATTTCGCTTTTGGTGCTAAAGGTGCGTCGCCTATACGTCTGTGTATGTACGCTCTGTTTAAGCATTCAGCTGCATGTAGTACGCGAAAATCAGCAAGTGAATCCATAATTGGTAGCACAGACACCAACAGCAACAGAAGAATGAATATGGATTGTCATGTCATAATGACATGAACACTCACTCAACGTCAGCATTCGTATTCGTAATCATTTCAACACAGCATTTCAGTTGTAATGAAATTTGTGAAGAAAACAAGATGTTGTTTCCAAGTCCCACTATTACTTGAACCTAGTAATTGAACGAGTTTTGTAAGGAAACGTTACCATCGAATGTCGTTATTGTAGGTGAAAGAGTTTCAAACAAATGGTTTTCCTTTTGTAGCCTCGTATATAATGTGGGTGATTTTTTAAGAGCTATAGGAAAATTTTTCAAACAAAAAAACCCATAAAATTCAGAAAAATGCATGACACCTTTATTTGAATCGATACGGTACGGTCCATATAATTTAATGTTTAAAGATTATTTCATGCAAATGTTGACCGCGATTGCGCCTCAACTGGTCCATTCGCTTAGTCCAATTTTGGCTTCTCTTTCCAACATTTCGGCCGGTATTCCACGAATAAATGTTTCAATGTTGTCTTCCAATGCGTCAATTGAAGCGGGCTTGTCTGTATAGACATGAGCTTTAACATAGCGCCCCACAAAAAATAGTCTAAAGGCATTAAATCGCACGATCTAGGCGGCCAATTGACCGGTCCTGAATGTGAAATAAAATGTTCGTCGAACTCGCCTCTCAATAAGTCCATTGTTATGCAGGCTGTGTGGCATGTGAAACCACATGTTATGCAAGACAAGCTCTTGCATTTTGGGCAAAAAAAAGTTGGATATCATCTCACGGTAGCGCTTACCATCCACAGTTACGTTAGGATTCGCAGCATCTTTGAAGAAGTTCGGTCCAATGATGCCACCAGCCCATAAACCGCACCAAACTATGACTTTTTCTGGATGCATTGGTAGCTTTTGCAATGCTTCTGGCTGATCTTTACTCCAAAACAACGACAATTCTGCTTATTTACGTATCCATTGAGCCAAAACTGAGCTTCGTCGCTGAACACAATTTTTCAATAAAGAAGTGGATCTTCGGCCAACTTTCCAAGAGGTAGGTCGTTCGGCTTCAATTCTTCTTGCACCAGCTGTATTTTGAAAGGCTTCACACCTAAATCCTTCCGCAAAATTTTCCACGTTGTTGAGTAACAGAGGCCCAATTGCTGCGAACGGCGACGAATCGATAATTGATGGTCATCATTAACATTACTGGCCGATACAGCTGCGATATTTTCTTCAGTTCGCACTCTACGTAAGCGTGTTGGTGGTTTAATGTCCAACAATGTAAATTTGGTGCGAAATTTAGTCACAACAGCCCGAATAGCCGCTTCAGTGGGTCGATTAAACTGACCATAAAATGGAAGAAGTGCGCAATGAACTTTCTTAACTGAGCACGCATTGTGATAATAAAATTCAGTGATTTGCAAGCGTTGTTCGTTTGTAAGACGATTCATGGTTAAATTGTAGACCAAACTGAAGATGTGAAGACAGTGAAACAAAACACGAAACGTACGTGAGCTGTTTAAACCAGTGTTGCTAAATAGATAATAGCTAAAAAAATCACCCGTTATCTGTTCATGTAATCATGTCTTGTGTTCTTAAAAACATCTTCAACATGAAATGTTTATTACTTTTATATCGGGTAACTAGTTAATCAACATCATTGAAACACATAAATTCCATATTAAAATGGTTTCACGTAACTCTCATTACCTTCCGCATGTTGTCTCTATCTACGACACTCTACAAGTTTAACATTTCAGTCAGTCAGTAAAGTGTCAAATTGTACAAACTGATGACATTTTTCCCTAACATGGAAGGAAATCATACTTATTTATGACTCTATAGAATACAACAAACACATGTAGAGCTTGACAACCTTCTTTTATACATAGGATTGTCTAACAACAGCCAAATTTATATCGAATCCGCCCATGGATAGGATTAAGTAATGTACGACCTTAGTCCCTTAATTGGGTTCTAAGACATGATTGCAGAAAAGATGAATTTTACAGCAATTTTGACTACGCCCAATAGGTTTGTATTATAATAGGTGGGCCATCTATCGGTTTAAATTTGAACCTTCGGTTATTTCGAATCTGGCAATACTTATGTCATTTCTATTCTGAACACAAAATTCAGTGTATTAAACACACTGAACGTAATAAATCGACTTACGGTTGAGCAACGTTGCGATTTGTTGAAAATTTAGACCAACGAGAAACTGCACGATGATGTAAAATTTGACAAAAAAATCATCTTATCGCATGAAGCTCCTTTTCATCTTGGTGGGTACGTTAATAAGCAAAACTGCCGTATTTGGGGCTCCCTCCCACCCACAGAAGTCAATACACCCACTACGAGTGACTGTATTGCGGAGGCAGATTATTTTGAGAAACTTTTCATGGTAATTCTGTATTTACTTTCGGAGTTTTTACCAGAAATCTGCAGAGGGGAAGTCGCCTAAGAAATATTTTTTCATATTTCGTTTTGTTGGGGATGTCTAACATGGGGTTTGAACCATGGCTTTACGTATAATAAGCCAACATTCTACCTATTAGCGACTACCACGGCGACTTCTGTCTATATCAGCGGCATGAAATCGTCCCCCTCGCATGCTTATCTATCTATTGCCGTTAGTTTACATATGATATAGGACAGAGAAGCTATATCCCTGCCTAACACACAAATTTTTGGGTCAACCTTATACGATTTGAGCTCTGTAATGGCGACCTGACTATCCGATAATATTGCTATGCACTGTTCTTTGTAGTTTCTATCCAAATTATATTGAACACACCTATCGATGACGGAGAAATCCGTCTGGACGATACTCGTAAGTTTCTTCATGAGCTAAAAATATATCATTCTGCCACCAATACCTCCTGCTCCTGCTTTCCCAATTGCCTCTCATTTTTCAAAATCGATTTGCGAAGAATTTTTTTAAATTACAAAGGCTGGTGGTCTTGTTCACAGGACAGTTAAGAAAGGAGCTGTCATCCACTTTATTTATCGAAACACAATACCCATGAATTTTCTATTACGCTTAACTGCCATTATCATAGCTTTGTTCCTGATTGCTATGTGTAAAGGGTTTGAATCGAACAGAGCCTCGTGCTGTAAGATAATTTATTGTTTCCCCAGTTATAACAACACAAGTGAACTGTTCGCACTCTAACAGGAATTTTAACGGGACACTGGGCTATTGGCAGTTTCGCTGACAAGCTCGTTCTGCCGCACCAGGATTACTGCAGAAGCTGCTTTGAAGCAACACCTTTCATGCGAGTGCCCTGCACGCCAGAACAGACATGATCGGCGTTTGGGTGACAGAACGTTTGAAGATCTGGGCATGGTAGCGAAAGTGCCACTAAGGGAACTGGCCTGTTTCATCCGGAGCTCCGAGTGGTTCAATCCCACCACTATAGTGATAGGACATGGGGCCTTACCTTACATTGAGTAACACAATGGGCCATATGGCATGCTATCCGCCAACCTAATCTATAACAACACATGACAACCTATCCCACAAGAATTCCATTCTTATACGTTATTTACTTGATTCTATTTTTTCTTCTGGCAACAATTGGTAATCAGCTGTCAATGACTATGAAACACAAACAAAATGGCGCAGATTCCTAAATTATTGCCAAAAGAGGCAGCTAATAAATCCGTACTAACGGGAACAATATTGCTCATATTGCGCTTCGCATTTTTTACCAAAGCCTTTAAGCGTAATATCGGGTACGCCATCTAACGTTTTTTTTCCAACTAGTGCTTATTTTGTAAATGGTAACACTTAGCTTATGTCTGATTTGACAGATAATTAGTTTTATCCTTCCGCTGAACGAATATGGACCATCCAATGCGTTTTCGCTTCGCTAAGTGGGCCTGCGATCGACTCACAGAAGATGACGATTTTGGCAAAAAAAAAATCATCTTTTCAGATGAAGCTCATTTTGATCTTGGCGGATAGGTAAACAAGCAAAAAAGCACGCATACATTGAAAAGCCGATGGACCCAAAACGAGTCACTGTTTGGTGCGCATTTTGGTCCAGAGCCATTATTGGGCCATTTTTATTCGAAAATGTGCAAGGAGTGGCCGTTACAGTCAATGGCGATCGTTATCGGGCCATGTTGAACGAATTTTTGTTCACAAAAATTGAAGAGGAGGATATTGGCAACATTTGGTTTCAACAGGACGGCGCTACGTGCCGCATAGCCGAAGATACACTCGATGTTTTGCGCCCTGTTTTTGAAGATCGCATTATCAGCCGCAGAGCTGATGTCGTGTGGCCACCTCGGAGCTGCGGTTTGTCACCGTTGGACTATTATTTGTGGGGTGCCGTCAAAGATAAGTGTTACGCCGACAAGCCAGAGACAATTGACGCTTTAAAGGACAATATTCGTGAAGCCATTGGTGAAATACAGCTGCACACAATCGATAATGTGCTTAAAAATTGGACCGATCGTGTAGGCTACTGCATGGCCAGCCGAGGCAGCCATTTGAATGAAATTATTTTCCATTATTAACCGGAAGGATTGTACTTTCAAATAAAAAAAAGAAATTTCAGAAAATATTCAGTGGTTTTTTTAAAGGCATTTTCAAAAAAAAATGTTATTTGGCGAACCCTTTAGTTTTTTAACTACATCCGATAGCTGCGGTTGAACATCACTCAGTTGTGCAAGGGACGCGTTTGGAAACTACAGTTTTACAGGAATACAAATGGAGCCTGTTGATTAAACAACTTAAACTCAGTGTACCCATGGCCTGAAGATGTCTGATCGTACGAAGTCGATTTTAAACTGTAGGTGCCGCCGCTCATGTAAAAAATTAACACACACAACATAAAGTGCTGTGAGAAGCTAGGTAGTAAACCTGACTGAAGGGTTGTAATGATCAGTTATGTATGTACGTACGTATGTGTACCTATAGCCTGGAGGATTTGTTTAAATTATTTAATTAAGGCATTTAAAAAATTATTATTAAAAAATTAAATACATCCTCTCTATACCTGTCATGCCTAAGGGAATAATTTTAATACAAACGACTTATAGGAATACCTTGATTTGTTGTGTAAAAAATTAAATTCAAAATAATTTTAAAGCTCTTATGAAAAGCTTAATAAAAACCGAAAAAGCATTTCAAAGCCGTAGCATCCACCAAATTTTGTTACAACATTGATTAGAAAATCAAATAAAAGAAAAAACAATTTAAACACCGAAAATGAGACAATAAGACAATAGATATTCAGCTCATGCATGCATGATTACCAACCTGGGTTTAATAAAAAAAACAAACAAAAAAACAAAACAAAATCACAACAAAAAACCAGCAAAAACAAAACATTGAAACATCATTATTATCATCATCAATCTGAACAGCAATAATTTCCTTACAAAATCCAAACGGCAATATTGTCTGTAAAAATATACAAAAAAAAAAAAAAAAAAAAAAAAAAAAACCGACAATATTGGATTTAATAAAAACAATAGGAATGGTAAACAATTGTGGCTGCTTTAAAATAAATTTTTTTAACAAAAAAAAAAAAAAAAAAAAAAAAAAAAAAAAAAAAAAACTAAAAATTCATTGCAAATTTCATGAGTCTCTCGTTAATCTCATACTCCATTTAAGCTGGCGTTATGGTAAACGCTGTAAATAACATGTAATTTTCTGCTTTAAACAATCATATGAAAAGGCAGACCAACCGATAAGCAGAAATGTCCGTACTTGGGCACTGCAAAAAATTCCAAGTTTTATAAGCAAATTGGTTTGGCCCAGTATTACTTAAGCAATTATGAGATGAAATGCAAAGCCATGGAACTGTTTATGTAGACCAGATAGTGGATAGGCCTTAAAGATAATCTCCTAATTATCGCACACACACATTTTGTATGTCATACTGCTCGTAAAACTTAGAAAATTTTATTTAACTGCTCTGATAAGGTACGTCGCTGTAGTGTAGTAGGTAGTGTGTCGGCTGGTTAGGCGTAAGGCCACGGTTCAAACCCCAGGTCAGCTATCAATACGAAAATATGAAAATATTTCTTCGGCAACTTGCAAAGGTCCCGCCATGTATGTATGCAATACTTATGTTATTCTATTCTGTCACAAAATTCAGTATATTAAACTCCACTGAATGTAATGAATCGACTTAAGCTTGAGCAACTTTGGTAGAAGGACCAACAGCAGTGCCATCAACATCTCAAGAATTAAAATGTTCAATCGCACCAGTTTATGTCATATTTTACTAAAAGAACTCGGTATGACGCCTGACAGAGTTTAATTGGTTCAAGAGTTGAAGCCACATGACCATCCACTTCGTTTTCACTTCGCTAGATGGTTGAATCATCGTAGTGTGTTTGCTTATTAGAGGTAAGGCCACGGTTCAAACCCCAGGTCAGCTATCAATACGAAAATATGAAAATATTTCTTCGGCGACTTGCTCTCAGCAGATTTCTGGCAAAAGTTCTGAGAGTAAATAAAAAATTGCCATGAAAAGTTTCTCAAAAATCTGTCGTTCGGAGTCGACTATAAACTGTAGGTCCCGCCACTCATGTATAAAATTAGCGGTCACAACACACAAGTGGTATGAGAAGCTAGGTCGTAATCCTGACTGAAGGGTTGTAATGACCAGTTATGTGTGCATGTATGTTTATTAAGGTATGTGTGTGAAGATAAATTCGAATTTGATAATCCAAGACGTAATCCATAAATTTTAGCAATGCCACATTTGGCATTAACAGAGCACAGTTTGCTTTTAACAGAACAAGATTTGCTCTTAACAGAGCACTGTTAGCTATTTAACAGTATCCATCTGAACAAGCCTACTTGTTTAGGAGCTAATTTTGGGACAAATACTCGGTCAATGAGTACCATACCATACTCAAAGGGAGGTTCCAAGGCCTCTTAATATAATCAGCAACATAATCCCATATAAAGTGATTTGGTATTGAGAAAATTGGCTTTGAAAAGATAAATTTTTTGCTTGAAAATTCTCTAGAAGATGAGTGGCCATTTTGGAACATATACGGAACAGTACACCATATACAGACTATATGCAAATGGTAGTCCAGAGCGTCCTCTTTCGAACCTTCGTAGTGGGATAGCTGGAATAATTTTGAGAGTTGAGAAAAATTTCCGTTCTCCACTCCCACCAACCATCCTTTACATTTCAATATTTCATAATAAAAATTCTATTTTATATCTAAATAGTCTGCAATAATTGCAAAGCAGAAGACTAATCTAATTATTGCCACTGTTAAACAGTTAACAGTGCTCTGTTAATAGCAAAGTTTACCCTGTTAGAGGCAAGAAGTGGCGCTACTAAAAGTGTGGGTTTGCGTCTTTGGTTTTTAAATTCGAATTTATCTTCACACACATCTGATAGGTTAGGTCAGGTCAAATTACGAGCTGCCTTAAGTGAACTATGCTTGAAGCCACGGTTAGCCAAACGTCAACGGAATATAACGAAACTCACGTTCGATTTTAGAATACGAAAACCAAAGGGTGCGATTACCGAACCGTAATTTAATTTCAGAAAAAAATTTACATTGCTCTTCATACGCTAAAAAAACAAACCTATCTTCCGTCTACGTTTGGCTAACCAGGGCTTTAAGCTCACTTCGTTTCTATAAATGGTCCATTTGCAATAAGCATAAGTATACTTATTGTAAAATAGTCATGCATATTGTATGCCAGGCAGAATCCAATTTTGTGAAGGATGGGGTTTTATTCAAATTGCCTTCAATTTCGATTTGCTCAAAATAAAAAAATGCATCTAAGATTCCCCAATTGCCGGACGATAACAACTCCTTCCTCACCATTACAGATTCCGTAAAAGACGTTGTAGGGTATTTTCAAAGTTTGGTTAAGTATATGCAGGCCTAATATCATGTTATGAGCTGTATGTGGTACCTATGATCGATTCTAGGTCTATTTTATTGAAGTTTGACTTCTTTCGATTTCAATAAAGGTTGAGATTAATCTAGAATCCCTTTTCGAAAGGGTATACGGTCTATATGGGAACATTTGTTTGTCACTCGGAAGATGAATGTTAATTTAAGATTTAATCCATTCGAGTTACAAATTGTAACACCTTTTAGAAATGCATCATCTACATGCATATATACATGCACAATTGGTCACTACAACCCAGGAATACGACCTAGCTTCTCATACCACTTATGTTGTGTGTGTGTTAATTTTATACATGAGTGGCGGGACCTACAGTTTAATGGCGACTCCGAACGACAAACTTTTGAGAAACTTTCAGAGTTTTTGCCAGAAATACGATGCGAAGAAGTCGCCGAAGAAATATTCTTTCGTATTTCGTTTGGTTGGAGCTGTCTGACCTGGGGTTTGAAATAGAGATCAGCAATGAATCGCTTTTTCGCTGCTCATAAGTTCTTATGAAGTTATGAGTATGAGTGAGTCAACTGTATTGAAATCCAACTACTCTGATTCATTCATACTCACTGCAACATTGATTTAAAAGTACAAGATGCAATGAGTATGAGTACAACGTTGAAATCAAGCTCATAACATTCGAAATATGTTTGATTCATACGCCTACTCATTCAGATTCATAAATTTTGAAAAGTACGTATAATACTTATAAATGATTCGAGTGATTCGAATCATTCGAATCATTCGTCAAAATTTACAGTTTTAGTTGTTGTTGTATTTACAAAGAAAGAAGAAAGTAAGCAGCGCAACCTTCCTGTGAGTATTGCAGTGTTCATACGCGAATCATACTTATTTTGTGATTCGTGTATACGATGACTCATGGACAATCGAAATCAATAACATCATGCGTATTGTTAAGTATGAATACCACGAGTATTTCAAACTTTGAATATGAGTAGTATGAGTATGACATTAAAATAAGTATGAATGCGTATAAGTATCAGAAATTATAAGTAAGATTCGAATCTACTCATCGTTTTGAATACTCATTGCTGATCTATGGTTTGAACAGAGCCCTTCAACAGAAAATATCCCCACTGAGGAATCATTAAGGAAGCTTTCAATTTTTCGACATTCTATACCAGTATTACTGTCTGAAAATTTGTCAATCTTCTCTTGATACAGAGGTGACATTAGGCACCCTTCCATTCCCTTAAAATGCCCTTAACAGACAGCGCTATCATGTTAAATTTTGATATGTAGCACCACTCTCTTCAATTAAAAGGAAATTTATGTACACTGGAAACAATTGTATTAACATTTATTTAAGTAAAGTTCAAAGGTCAAATATTTATTATTTGTTAAACCAACCGAAATAAGTACATCATCCAGATCATCTGTATGTTTCTACATACCATTGTGGAAATTAACACAATTCTTGAACCTCAGTTCACATACTACAGATGCCCAGGCAATAAATTTCATTGTAAATGATCGCAAACAAGTTGTAAAACACAGAGAGAGCGCACTTGCTTAATGAACTTTCAACACAAAAATTATTTCGAAATTCAGCCCCCTGTTCCATAAGGAACACGTGTTAAGCAATGCCCCATCATCATCGCATTTGAAAGACCCTCTTCGAAAGAGTTTGTAATAAAAACTTATACAATAAAATACCCCCCCCCCCCCTCCCTTCGCCAGTTGCAGTTCCAATATGTTGCTTATGGAAAATTTACTCTTTGCAGTGAGTGAGGGAAATACGGGGCAAAAGTGCACAGACAACATGTGCTAGGAGGTTACACACACACTCATCAGGCAGGCAAATAACATCGTCGTTATTGAAACTAAAGTAGCGGAAAAAATCGCGTAAATCGTGTAAAAAACACAGAGAATTCAAAAATTTCAACAACAAAACGTAAACAAGAAAAAAGAAAAAGAAAACAGCAATAATAACAACAACATAAAACAATGTAACCTTTTTGGTTGAACTCCGTATAATTGGATTTTTGTTTATTGCCTATAAATGGAATGCGATGATGATGATGATGATGAATAGATGAATGAATGAATGAATGAATGAATGAATGTACAATGTATGTATGTATGTATGTACATTTAGATGTATTTTAATGATACAACTGTAGCAAACTCTTTGTAATACAGTTTATTTAAACTATAAAATAACCCAATAAACATAAATGTGAGCAACATGTTCGAACAAATATTTTGTGCGAACCAAGCCAGGCATCAAGGCAAAATATCAAAAGTATTTCTTCGGCGACTTCCTATCAGCAGATTTCTGGCAAAAACTCTGAGAGTAAAATAAAATTGCCATGAAAAGTTTCTCAAAAATCTGTCGTTCGGAGTCGTCTTTAAACTGTACGTCCCGCCACTCATGTATAAAATTAACACACACAACATATGTGGTGTGAGAAACTAGGACGTTGTACAATGGGTCAATTCGATCTCCGGGTACTGTACTTGTCTTAATTGACAAGTACACTAACCTAACCTAATCTCTACTCATATTCAAAGTTTAAAGTACTCATCATATTCATACTTAACAACACGTATGATGTTGTTGTTGCTTACGACTCTCCATGACTCAACATATACACGAAGCACAAAATAAGTATAAATCGTGTACGAACACTAAAATAAATACTAGAAGGTTGTGTGTTCGCTCTGCTTGCTGTCTTTGTCTTTTTTGCTTATGTGCCTTTTTTCTTTTGTTGTAAATGCCTAAATGACTGTAAATTTTTGATGAATGATTTAAGTCACTTTAAAGTTATGAATATAAATGAGTAGGCTTATGAATCAAACATATTTCGAATAGTATAAGTTTGATGTGAACGTTGTACACATACTCATTGCAACCTGTACTTATAAATCAACGTTGTGTAGTGAGTATGAATGAATCCAGAGTACATAGTTAAATTTCAATATTGTCGACTCACTCATATTCAAAATTTCATGTGAGTGCTTATGAGTACGGAAAAAACGATTCATTGCTGATCTCTGGTGTGAATCCAACTTTACAGACAAAAAACCTTTGCAAGCCATTGAATTTTGTTATTAAATTTCTTGCTGTGTGAGATAAGTGTTTCCCATAATGAAGAAACGAGGCTCCTTTTTGATTCAATAGGCACGTCAACCAGCAGAATTACTAAAATCGTCATAAAAAACTTAGCTTGTAAGTCACGACATTGTTGAATGACAATGAAAATCGCAACATTACTGTAGCTTCATGTAGCTTCAACAAGACGGTGTTACATGTCATTCGACACGTGTTAGAATAAACCTATTGGCAGGTATTATGTTTTGCAAGCAATTGATCTCAGGACTTGGAGTAGTTCAATGGACACCAAGAATGTTTAATTTAACCCAGCTCGACATTTTCTTTTAGGAATAAGTAAAGTCTGCTATATACATTTGAGAAAAACAATTAGCTTTGTCGCCTACAAGTAACGAACGACCGTAACGAAAACTGTTTTGGAATCCTTGATATCATGGCTATCCTTCACACCTATCTATTTTTCAACATAAGTCTATTTTATATCCTATTTAGCGTCATTGACACAGAACACTTTTTTTTGGCTCATTTGAATAAAACAATTAGCTTCATCGCCTATATCTGTGGTTCAAAGTAACACCCAACCGCAAAGAAAACTGTTTTGGAATCCTTGATACCGTGGATATATAGTGGGTTACCTGCAGCAAGTTACATTTTTGTACAATATCTACCACCCTATCCAGACATTGTTAAAACAAATAAAGTTGTTTGCCAAAGTCTTTCAATTTTCAAAACAATTTGCGAATTACCAGAAAGGTTGTTCTACTCAGGAACGTGTGAGATATAATTTTTTAAGGAATGGAATAGAGAAGATTCCATTCTCCGATATCGTATATTTGGATGATTTCTTCCTAAACTATTCTTTGTATTTTCCGTTAACCACTTAACATTGCATGGTTAACATTAACATCGGCTCTGTTAAAATTATTGGTTTTTGTCTTTGCTAGTTAAATTCGATTTTATCTTCATATACATAACTCTTGCTGTTGCCATACATTGAACCTTTTTCTCCAGTTCGAAGGTAATAACAGTCGATGATGACTGTAGCAAGTAATCCACACCATACAGCCAATTTTAATGGTGATGAAGTCACCATAGTCTAGTAGATAGTATGTTGGCTTATCAGACATGATGCCACGGTTTAAACCCCAGGTTAGACATCTCCGACAAAACGAAAAATCAAAAAACATTTCGTAAACGCCTATCTCTCTGAGCAGATTTCTGGCAAAAACTCTGAGAGTAAATAAAAAAATTGCCATGTAAAGTTTCTCAAAAATCTGTCATTCGGAGTCGACTTGAAACTGTAGGTCCCCCGCCACTCATGTATAAAATTAACACACATAACATAAGTGGTAGGAGAAGCTACGTTACAATCCTGACTGAAGGGTTGTAATGACCAATTACGTATGTAAACAAAATACGCAAACAAAACTACAATAATGAATGTAAACAACGATGGTACGACTGGTATAAACCAGTCATAATTGTGGCATTGCAGTCTTTCTGTTAATGACTTGCTTTTGTGTCGATGACTTGCATTTTTTGCTCGACGACTTTAATTCTTTTGGAGACTTGGTATAATGACTTGTACTTTTTTAGCCGATGTCTTGCATATTTTTTTTTTTTTGGTAGATGACTTGCATTTTGCAGTCGATGACTTTAATTTTTTGGATGATGGCTTTCCTTTTTTTTTTTGGCGATGACCTACATTTTATGGAACTTCACTTGCATTTTTTGAAGAAGAGTTGCAGTTTTTGGTCGATGACTTTAATTTTTTGGATAAAGACTTGCATTTTTGATCGATGACTTACATATTTTTCTTTTTTTGATTTTTGTAGATGAGACGCCGATACCTACATCTCCGGTCCCAAGTAAAGCCCAACCGTTAGGAAATTTGTTTTGAAATCCGGTATACCATGGCTATCCAGCCCATTGGCATTGAAGCCTCTTTAATTTTTCAAATTTGAAAATTGTAAAGAAAATTGATAGTCGCCGTGGTGTAGTAGGTAGTGTGTTGGCTTACTATTCGTAAAGCCCGGGTTCGCATCCCAGGTCAGACATCAAAAATGAAATATGAAAAAAAAATATTTCTTCGGCGACTTCCTCTCAGCAGATTTCTGGCAAAAACTCTGAGAGTAAATAAAATTGCCATGAAAAGTTTCTCAAAATTCTGTCGTTCGGAGTCGACGTTAAACTGTAGGTCCCGCCACTTACGTATAAAATTAACGCACACAACATGAGTGGTGTGAGAAGCTAGGCCGTAATCCTGACTGAAGGGTTGTAATGGCCAATTATGTATGTATGTATGTAAAGAAAATCTTATCATTTTCACCAACCTTTGAATCTAGATTGCTAGAGTTTAGAGTCAAACCTACACCTAGCCGCCAAGGGGAATAGGGCATCGACTTTGGAGCCTTTTGGGTTCCAGTTAATAGATTACCGTTAATATAACACTCAGGGGATGGCCCCTAGTCATGCATTTTTTTTCTAATTTATGACTAACATTAAGCGGATGGCCCTTACTTATGCAGTTTTTTTTAAATTTACAACCAAGACTAGGGGGATGGCCCCTACTAATGCAGTGCATTCTGTTGGTACTAGCAAAATAGATAATTAAAATGAGAAATAAAAATTTTAATTACATGCAAATTGTTTGCTGGGTTACCCACAGTAAAGTAAAGTTTACTAACTTATTTTGCTCTAGTGAGTAAACAATTGTAATGCAAATAATTGAGTAAAATAGTAAGTATTTATGAAATTTACAAATTAAAAAACATACAACACATATGTATGTATGTATGTATGTATGTATGAATATCTGTAAAGAGGTATTGTATCGGATTAGATAATTTATGTTAATAATATGCCTGGAAAACAAATTTGCAAATTCAAAAATCAAATTCATAAGCAAATACGATGCGAAACAAAACTGATAAACAAGCGCGGTTAAAAATGTAACAATTTTCGACATGAGCCTGTAAAAATTCAATAAAAAAAATTTCTTTTCAACTCAATAACAGTTTTGCACTAAATTATAGCACTTTAAGAGGGGAGGGGGGGGGAGAGTTATGAAGATTATGTAAATATATTTAAATGAATGAATGAAAATGTTTTCCATTTTACATGCCACCTGATGCCCACTTTTTTTTCATTCACTTGTTTTATGGTACACGATTTATTTATTTTTTGTTTCTCAAATTTTTTTCTTTTTTTCTTTCTTACTTTTTTTCATATCTCGTTGCTCTTTTTTATTTCAATTTTTCAGTTTTTATTTTTCCTGACTGAAATATGTGCGTTTAAGTGTATGAAAGAAATGTAAATGAAATGTAAAGTGCGTCTCTTCTCTTGTGTTTGTTTTTAGTCAGCCCAGGCATTATTTATTTTTAATGTAAAAAAATGTTACACTTTTTTGTCGTTGTTGTTATTTTGTTTTTATTGCAATTGATGTTGTTTCACTTTTAACGGCAACACTTTTTCTAACAATTTATTTTAATGCGTTCCTTTATTTGTTTTGAGCGCGTCTCCCCAAACACTCTACGACAAGCAATGCTTAAGAATCGTTCAGGTAATGCCAGATACAAAGAGATGATAGTCAACTTAATGAGAAGTTGAAAAAAACATAATAAAATCAGTTTATTTTTTCTAATTTACGACCAACACTTAGGGGATGGCTCCTACTCAAGCAGTTTTATTCTCATTTACGACCAACACTCAGGGGATGGTTCCTACTTATGCAGTTTTTTTTAATTTACAACCAACACTCGGGGGATGGCCCCTACTTGTGAAGTGTTTTTCTAATTTGCAACCAACACTCAGGGAATGGCTCCTATTCATGCTGTTTTATTCTAATTTACAACCAACACTCAGGGGATGGCTCCTACTCATGCATTTTTTAATTTACAGCAACATTCAAAGGATGGCCCCTACGCAGACATTTTTTTTTAATTTACAATCAACACTCAGGGGATGGCCCCCTACTCATACATACATACATAATTGGTCATTACAACCCTTCAGTCAGGATTACGACCTAGTTTCTCACACCACTTATGTTGTGTGTGTTAATTTTATACATGAGTGGCGGGACCTACAGTTTAAAGTCGACTCCGAACGACAGATTTTTGAGAAACTTTTCATGGCAATTTTATTTACTCTCAGAGTTTTTGCCAGAAATCTGCTCAGAGGAAGTCACCGAAGAAATACTTTTTGTATTTTATTTTGATGTCTGGCCTGGGGCTCGAACCCTGGCTTTTCGTCTAATAAGCCAACACACTACCTGCTAGACCACGGCGACTTCATGCAGTTTGTTTTTCTAATTTACGACCAACACTCAGGGAATGTCGCGTACATATACAGTTTTTTTCTAATTTGTGACCAACATTAAGGGGATGGCCCTACTCATGCAGTTTTTTTCTGATTTACGGCCAAAACTAAGGGGATGGTCCCTACTCATGCTGTTTTATTCTTATTTACGACCAACACTTAGGGGATGGCCACTACTTGTGTACTTTTTTTCTAATTTACGACCAACACTCAGGAGATGGCCCCTATTTAAGCAGTTTTTTTCCTAATTTACGATCAACATCAGTAGGGGATGGCCCCTACTCATGCAGTTCTTTTTTTCTAATTTACAATCAACACTCAGTCGAAGGTGCCTATTCATGCAGTTTTCTTCTAATTTACGACCAACACTCAGGTGATGACTCCTACTTATGCAGTTTTCTTCTAATTTATGACCAACACTCAGGGGATGGCTCCTACTCATGCATTTTTATTCTAGTATACGACCAACACTCACGGGATGGCCTTTACTCATGCATTTTTTTCTTATTTATGACCAACATTAAAGGGATGGCCCCTACTAATGTAGTGCATTGTGCTGGTACTAGGAAAATAGGTAATTAGAATGAAAAATAAGGGAATAGTATTGGTGAACCCTAGATTTGAATTTTTTTTTGGATCAAAAGTGACAGGAAAAAAGTGACAAGCAACACTCAGGGGATGGTTCCTATTCATACATTTATTTTTCTAGTTTACGACACTCAAGAAGTGGCCTGTACTTATGCACTTTTTTCTAATTTACGACCAACATCAGGGGATGGATCCTACTTATGCCGTTTTTGTTTCAAATTTACAACCAACACTCAGGGGATAGCCCCTACTCATGCATTTTTTTTAATTTACGGGAACACTTAGGGAATGGTACCTATTTAAGCAGTTTTTTTCTAATTTACAACCCAGACTCAGGGTATGGCCCCTACTTATGCAGTACATTGTGTTGGTACTAGGGCAATAGGTAATTGGAATGAAAAATGAGTGAGTAGTGTTGGTGAACCTTAGATTTAGATCTCTTTGTATCACAAGTGACAGGAAAGACCTCTCAAAGAAGAGAGTTCCACATGCAGATAGTCCAGTTAAAGAACTGGCCAGTCGACTACAAACGGACGTGCTCTGAGAGAAAGACGCGTATTACGTACGAATTCATGGTACAAATAGATAATTGGAGGGAGGAAAGAGGGGGTGGTATTGGTGGACACTAGATTTGAATCTCTTTATTTATCACAAGGGACAAGAAACACCTCTAGAGGAAGGAAGTTATACATACGGGAAAGGATTCTGTCTGCAATGCACTGTGTAGTGTATGACCCACTCACGAATACACCACAAACGGACTTACTCTGCAAGAAAGATGTGTTATGTACGAATACACGATTCTTGAGAAGGAGTCCCCTTATATCGCTCCAGCAAAAAATGCGTTGTAGTAGCGGTAGGATAGTGAAGGACAAGCCATATTGCGACTATGCCGCAATGAATCAATGCAGTTGGAAAGTTTCTTGGAATTTTTTTATTTACGCCCAGAGTTTCTGCCGGAAATCTGCTGAGAGGAAGTCGCCTATGAAATATCTTTTTTTTGTATTTTGTTTTGCTGGAGATGTCTGAGCTGATGGGATTTGAACCGAGACCTCGGGTCTAAAAGCCAACAACACTATCTACTAGACTACGGTAGCTTAAGTGCAAGAACTCTTGCATACGGGATTGGATTACACCACTCAGCTCATCTTTGACAGAATTTTGAGTTCAGGCGGTGATTGATTTCCGAGAGAAAGAAATTTTTTACAACTGGTAAGTAGTGGGACACGACAGATTAGATAAGTAGGCCCATATGGCCTATGACAGAATTTAGAGTTCAAGCGGTGATTGATTTCCGAGAGAAAGAATTTGTTTTACATCTGGTTAGTGGTGGGCGACATGGTAGCTGAGATATGTAGGCCCAAATGGCCTACGACAAAATTATGTATTCAGGCGGTGATTGATTTCCGAGAGAAAGAAATTTTTTTACTTCTGGTTAGTGGTGGGGGATATGGTAAATTAAATAAGTAGGCCCATATGGCCTACGACAGGATTTTGAGTTCAAGCAGTGATTGATTTCCAAAAAAAAAATAATTTTTACAACTGGTTAGTAGTGGGACATGATAGATTAGATAAGTAGGCCCTTTAGGAACCAAGACCAAACTTTCTTTCTTTTCTTTTCACGTTTGTAGTGCCCGATATAGTGCCTTATAGGAAACCCCATGACTGTATTGCGCGCTTATTTAAAGTGCTCACCGATATATGCAAATTGAATGAAATATGCACATAAGAATTTACAACGAATTCCGTCGCTGTACTGCTATTGTTCCTGTGGTCTGAAATCGGAAAAAAAAAGTGAATTTTTTCGAAAAACAATTCCAAACAACAACTTTAGCTGTGCAAAAGTGCAAAAGGCGAATAGCATTTCTAGGGCTTTTGCTTCATTCTATTTTTCATTTTCGTTTAGAATAAAAGCAACACTTTAAGCGTTTTTTTTCCTATTTTACACACTTGAAGACTTTAAAACTGATGTTTTTAGATTTGAAAGGAAAACATCAACGACATCAGCAGCAGCAGCAACAGTAAAATCAACATCAACGCCGACATGAACATCAACGCCACCATCCACATCAACAACGACGCTAAATAAAGGAAAACAGAAAGAAAAACTTAAAATTCATATGAAAACGTATTAAAAAGGACTGAAATGACGTTGATTCATCATACAATGACTGACTGAATGGCTGACTGAATGCATGTGAGTGAATGAATGAATGAATGAGTGAATGACTGACGTTGATAGTTTTCCCTTTTACTGCTTCAAATACATTTAAAATGCTGCTGCCAAGATGCACAAAATTTAAAATGAGTGCCTCTCTGCCATCTTGAGGCATGAAAGTGATATTTCTTGGAAATGAAATAAGAAAAGATAAGGAAACTGAAGAGGAAACAGAACAGAAAGGAAAGAAAAGAAAAATGAATGGAAAATACGTAGTCAACTTAATGGAAATTTTTTTAAGCTTTACAAACACAGAAAATGAATGAAAATATTTGCCTAAATTGTGGTCAAACCTTTGGTTGGGGTTTTCTTTTCAGCGAGGCAAACCATGCCATACATACAGTCACACAGATAATTATACGTACCCCCCCTAAAAATCATTTTTTTAAAAAGTAATGAACTTCTAATTACTACTTCTAATTATTTACATTAGCGTCTGTAACGACACATTTACTTTAAAAAAAAAGATTCCCAAAATCTATGAATTTGTGACTACAGTTTGCTTATAACCAATATGGCACCACAGAAAATTATACGTACGACGTATATTTCGTATAAAATTTCACCAAGGTTAGCCCGCTATATAAAAGGTATTGTGAATAAAAATCCTAGGACCACAGCCGTAGAAATACGAAATACCTCGGAAAGTGATCACAATGTTATTGTGAATTCCCAAAACAGTTCAAAGTGTTTTGAGAAAGAACGGCTTCCGCAGTCGAGTGCCGAGAAAAAAGCCACGTTTGGAATTTGCCCAATAATATATGGAGACAAGTCAACTGATTTTAGGGCGAATGTAATATTTGGTGATCAGAACAAATATAATTTGTTCGGCTGTAACGGAAAACAAAAAATTTGCCGTAAAAATCAGTTGACTTGTCATATATTATCATTTAAAAAAATGATTTTTAGAGGGGGTACGTATAATTATCTGTGTGACTGTATGTAATGTTACGTTTTTACCCTTTTAAAAACGTTTAAAATGTGAGCACGTAGATTGCAAATAAAATAAAAATAAATTTTGTGTTTAGTTTTAATTAAAATTCTTTATTATTTGCACACAATTGTGTGCCACTGTTCACAACTTGATGTAAACAACAACAATTGCTTTGCTTGTTATTCCTCTGCTTATACATAATTGGTCATTACAACCCTTCAGCCAAGATTACGACCTAGTTTCTCAGACCACTTATGTTGTGTGTGGTAATTTTATACATGAGTGGCGGGACCTACAGTTTAAAGTCGACTCCGAACGACAGATTTTTGAGAAACTTTTCATGGCAATTTTATTTACTCTCAGAATTTTTGCCAGAAATCTGCTGAGAGGAAGTCGCCGAAGAAATACTTTTTTTGTATTTTGGTTTGATGTCTGGCCTAGGCCTCGAACCCTGGCTTTTCGTCTAATAAGCCAACACACCACCTACTAGACCACGGCGACTTCAAAGCAGTAAGTATGTTTAATTATTTAATAAAGATTCGTTAGATATTTTTAAGGGGGTTGCTGCAATGTCTAGTATAACAACAATTACAACCACTTTAGTCAGGATCACAACCTGGCTTCTGACAGACTTATGTTGTTCGTGTTAATTTTATCCATGAGCAGCGGTACCTATGATTATACTCTTTGCATAAACAATAACAATTACTAGACAACTGATCGACAGATCTTTGTAGTGGAGATCTTCCAACCACGATTACTCTCTTCAAACACACCACGTCTTCACACAAGACTGACTGAACTTCAGTCGCCTGGTTTGTCATGCCTTTTATATGGCCGGGTAACACTCTGATGAACGTTCTTGAAGGCGAATGTTCATGGCTTCGCCTTCTCGAAATCTCTATGAATGTAAACATCGTTGTTTAGATTTATTATTGTAGTGTTGTTTGTGTATTTTTGAAGTCGCCGTGGTCTAGTAGGTAGTGTGTTGGCTTATTAGACATAAAGCCAGGGTTCGAGGCCTAGGCCAGACATCAAAACAATATACAAAAAGTATTTCTTCGGCGACTTCCTCTTAGTAGATTTCAGGCAAAAGGTCTGGAGAGTAAATATTACCATGAAAAGTTTCTCAAAGAATCTGTCGTTCGACTTTAAAACTGTAGGTCCCACCACTCATGTATAAAATTAACACACACGACATAAGTGGTGTGAGAAACTAGGACGTAATCCTGACTTAATTATAATGACCAATTACGTACGTACGTTGTTTGTGTATTTTGTTTACATTTATTCTTGTAGTGTTGTTGGTGGATTTTTGTTTACTTGTTTACCATTTTTTATGCTGGTGTTTATTGTTATATTAAGCAGTACGACAGGTTTGTTTACTTGCATTGTTTTGTTTTTGTAGCTTTTGTTTATAATTTTAATGTCAAACGCCAGTATATAGATTTTTACATTTTCGTAACAGTATGTATGTATACCCAGAATATAAAATATAATCCCTTGGCTTAGTGCCTTCTTTGACTTTCGAATTTCGCTTTGTGTTGAAAAAGCAATTTGCCAAACTTTTCTTTTCTTCTTCTCCTCTTTGTTGTCATTTATTGAAATAGAAATGCCAATACAAATCCATTCCATAATTCCCCATTGATTTCAAGCCAATAATCTTCAGTCCATCTTTCCTTTTACCACAGAAATGTTAATCATCGCTCGTCTATGATTGAATAAACCCAATTGCTTTGCAACCATTTTTCTGTATGATTTTCCCTTTTTGCGATTGTCCCAAAGGATTTTTGTTTGCAAGATGGCCTAATAAAGTCAACGAAAAGATTAAAAATCACATTAAAAAGGTAAAAAGGGAAAGGGTTTTTAGATGTCTCGCAACATCTTAAAATGGCCGAATGGGTTTCCTATTCCAAAAATTGATTAGAAATTGTTGGACATCAAAAAATATCGTTTTTCGTTTCATAAAATCAAATCCACTGATACATACATACATAATTAATCATTACATGCCTTTAGTTAGGATTACGAGCTAGTTTCTCACACCACCATTTGCCTCAGTTAGTCGCCTGAGTCTAGGTGAGATGTCCTAGCTCCGACATCTCAAACAAAACAAAACGAAACAGAGACTTTCACTCGTCAATTTTATGGCAAAAACGCTTACGAGTAAAAATTGCCATGAAATGTTTCTTAAATCTGTTATTCGGTAGGTAGATCACGCCACCCATTGATGGAATTAGATGTTGTAATCCTGACTAAAGGGTTACCAATGAAATTAGCAAGTTACCGCTGCTTTGCTATTCCAGAAGTTCTTGCATAAATTACACACAACATGGGCGGTGTAAGAAGTTAGGTTGTAATCCTGACTAAATGGTTGTAATCTCCAATAAAATCTTTTTTAGAACGATGCAATAGGTTGTCATTAATATGTTGGGCATCCTGTGGAAAACTGCGCTTTAAGCGAGGGACCAGTCCAGTGTCCCAATTATACTCTGGTGATACGATCTGTGGCTGTGGTTGATTCCTACACATAAAGCCAAAAGAAGATATGCCACAAGCTCCGCCTTATGTCGAAACAGTATCTCAATCGGGGTGGATGAGCAGTGTTAGTAGGTGATATTTGCATCACACCACATATGCCTTAACAATACATTCGTTGAATCCTTTGCTGTACTAGCTTCCAGACGCTGTGTCCATTTTAGTTTCCTATCCAGGATAGCAGTTACTTTCTTTGTGTAAGAAAGCGATGACTATCAGAACGTGCGATCTTCGTTTTTCGTGTAAATAAACATACTTCAGACCACTGGGCTGTGCTCAATTGTACGCTATGTTGAGAGCGCGTTGCCCTCTTCTGCATAGATGATTCGGATTCTTACCATTCAGAAGTATTAACACTTCAATTAACAATTCCTTCAACATAAGGAAAGTTTGCCTCCCTGGAGTGTTCTCCTTTTCATACTATTCCTTATCTTTATGCTTTATATGCACCGCAATTTATCCAAGTATTCCTTAGCATGTGGTCAATTCCAGTTGATCAATCGCTGGTCAATAGGAAACTCATCCAAATGTTGGATTATTGTATCGGTGTGAACATTATAAATTGTTGTTATTATTGTTTCAATAAGAATTTTGAAAATATTCAGAAAGTTATTTTACAGAAAGGAATACTCTCATTGGAATAATGAGGAATACTACTCATTAGCACATTCGAAGATAAATTCGAATTTAAAAATCAAAGACCCAAACCCACACTTTCAGCAGCGCCACTTCTTGCCTCTAACAGGGTAAACTTTGCTATTAACAGAGCACTGTTAACTTGTTTAACAGTGTGAATAGCAGATTAGACTTCTACTTTGTAATTATTGCAGACTATTGACATACAAAAGAATTCTCATTATGATCATTATTATTTGTGAACAAAAGTGTTGAAACGTAAAGGATGGTTGGTGGGGTTTCTCAACTCTTAAAATTATCCCAGCTACCCTCACTACTATGGTTCGAAAGAGGACTCTCTGGACTACCTTATGCATATAGTCTGTATGGTGTACTATTTCTTATGTATGTTCTAAAATGGCCACTGATCTTCTAGAGAATTTTTAAACAAAAAATTTATATTTTCAATGCCAATTTTCTCAATAGCATATCACTTTGTATGTGACTATGTTGCTGATTATATTAAAGAGGCCTTTGAACCTTCCTTTGTGTATGATATAGTACACATAGATCTAGTATTTGTCCTAAAAGTAGCTTCTCAACAAGTGAGCTTGTTCAGATGAATACTGTTAAATAGCAAACAGTGCTGTGTTAATAGCAAATTTTGTTCCGTTAAGAGGAAATTTTGCTCTGTTAACTTCAAATGTGGCGCTGCTAAAATTTATGGATTGCGACTTGGATTTTTAAATTTGAATTTATCTTCACACACATCGTCTAGTGTACATAGACAGACATGCGTATTCTATTTTTAATTAAAGTTTTCAAAACTATTTTGCTAAATTAAATTTTTCTTTTTAACTTTTAAGATTTTTTCAACATTCTTTTTTTTTGAAGTTTGGATTTGTTTCGTTCTTTAAACATTGAAGCAGGGTGTTAGGCAACACTTCATAAACATCTGACTTTGTTTCGAGTAAAAAGAAAAAAAACTTTCAAAAGTAACTTCAAAATAGCTTTTGCAAGAAACGTTTAGAAGGACCTTTCAAAAATATTACTTTAAAAGGAAATTAATACGAGTATGTATTGAAATAAATTGATTTTGCCCCATGCTACCCTAGAATATACGATACAAAGTGAAAAACTAATTGAGAAAAGGTCAAAGTTTTGTAAAAACTTTTCAAGTGATCTCTTGAAACCACATGGAATCAAAAGGAATCTTGTTTTTCTTAAACGAATATTACAAAAAGGAAAAAGTCCTTCCAAGTTACTGACACTTTTATCAGCTGAAAAGTATCAAAATTACAAAAAAAAAAGAAAATAGGAAGAAAGAAGGAAAAGCAAAGAAAATATGACAAAGTTTCAGGTACAAGTACTTCAAATAACTTTATAAAATAACAACAACAACAACAATGGAAGCAAAAAAGGATCTGATAAGGAAGGCAAAAAATAATTGCTTTGCACATTGGCTCTCAGCTGAGAACAAAGCAAAAAAAAAAAAAAAAAAAAACGAAAGAGTCAGAGAAGAAGAAGAAAATATTTATCAAGGGACACGACAAACCAAAGTAAATTGATAAAGTAGAACAAACATCGACTTACCTGTATTGGGTGGTGTAGCATTTGGTGTTGAACAAGCAGCACCGCCGCCTACACAGCCACCACCACCGCCACCACCTCCACTACTACTGCCATCCAGATGATGTGAAGATATTTGTGCCGCCAGCGGCGTAGAAGATGCAATATTATGATGTGATGATGAGTGTACACAGCCCATTAGATCACTGTTATTAATGCTAGGCTCTGGCAGAGATAATGGCCCCGAAACATTAATATCCATCTCTAAGGGTGGGGAATTTTCCCTTACACATGACATCAAACCACCAGACATGCTGAAAAGAAAACAAGAATGAAAAACAAATTAAAATAAAGAAAAAAAAATACGAAAACATAGAGATTTTATTTGAGATACAACAACAAAAACTATTAACAAGTAATTTCCTTTAGTTGGATACGCAAAACATTAACCCTTTGCGTACGGCAAAAAAGCGTTGAAAATAAAAGAACAAATTGTGCCTCCTGTGATGTGTGTGAAGATAAATTCGAATTTAAAAACCAAAGAAGCAAACCCACACTTTTAGCAGAGCCACTTTTTGACTCTAACAGGGTGAACTTTGCTATTAACAGAGCACTGTTTGCTATTTAACAGTATTCATCTGAATAAGCTCATTTGTTTAGAAACTAATTTTAGGACAAGTACTCGGTCGAGGAGTATCATACTATATGGAAAGGAAGGTTACAAGGCCTCTTAATATAATCAGCAACATCGTCAGAGCATAGGAGTTGGGGAAATGGATCGGTTTGTTATGTAAGAACAGGTTAGCTGCTGGGCTTGGATAAAGCCAGCTTAAGGTTAGTTATTGTGTTTATTACAGGGCACTGCAAGATTAGTTCGCTGACAAGGATCTCGAACAGATTCCAGCCGGACTATTGTAGGGTAGGTTGCGATGAGGAGGAGTTGGAGAATATCGAACACCTCCTGTGTAACTGTCCAGCCCTTAGGAGGTTAAGGTTTAAGGCAGTGGCTTCTTTGAGGCTTTGAATTCTGTGTCGAGAGCTGACATAAAGACTCTCCATAGATTCATTATTAGTTTGAGCTGGTTGCAGAAGTCGCCGTAGTGTTGGCTTAATAGACGTAAAGCCATGGTTCGAGCCCCAGGCCAGACATCAAGACAAAATACAAAAAGTATTTCTTCGGCGACTTCCTCTCAGCAGATTTCTGGCAAAAACTCTCGAGAGTAAATAAAATTGCCATGAAAAAGTTTCTCAAAAATCTATCGTTTGGAGTCGACTTTAAAACTGTAGGTCCCACCACTCATGTATAAAATTAACACACACAACATAAGTGTTGTGAGAACCTAGGACGTTGTACAATGTGTCAATTCCACCTCATGGTACTGTACTTGTCTTAATTGACAAGTACACGTCCTCTAACCTAACCTAACCTTGAGCTGGTTGAGAAATGCTACGGCTTCAATAGTGTAGTCGCGCTCTTGTGTGTTTTGTAAGTCTGTGTAATTCCTCTGCTTCCTGATTCTCTCTTTCCTACTTCCTCTCCTTTTTTCCTATCTGCCCTATTATCGTCTCCCCTTTAGGTAGCTCCCCACTACTCATGTATAAAATTAACACACACAATATAAGAGAGAAACTAGGACGTTGTACAATGTGTCAACTGGACCTCCGGGTACTGTACTGGTCTCAATTGGCAAGTTTACGTCCTCTAATCTAAACCTATGCCGTGTGTATTAATTTTTAAATATGAGTGGCGGGACATACAGTTTAAATTCGATTCCGAACAAGAAATCGAAAGAAATTGCCAGAAATCTTTTGAGAGGAAGACACTGAAGAAATATTTTTCATTTTCTGATCTGGGTTTTAAACCGTGGTCTTATGTCTAATAAGCCACCCATCGCGAGTAACTGTTTGGTACGGCTTATGAAGCGGAGGCAGATTCTTTTGAGAAACTTTTCATGGCAATTCTGTATTTAATTTCGGAGTTTTTACCAGAAATCAGCTGAGGGGAAGTCGCCGTAGAAATATTTCTTTATATTTAGTTTTATTGGAGATTTGAGTCTGACCTGGGGTGTGAATCGAGGCTTCACGTCTAATAAGCCAATACACTACCTATTAGGGTACTGCGATTTCGTTTCACTTGGGATTAATACGATACCATCGCTTTCATAGCTAGCATCCCTTATCTTTCATAAATATTTCAATTTTAGTTCGCCCTCTACTTTTGTTTTTCTTTCTTTTTTGTTCTTCTTTTAAATAAGTTTTCATACAGAATAAAAATCGTATTAAAAAACCCTTTTAGTTTCCATGGCATGGCACCATGCATCGAAGTAATGCAATAATGTTGCCCGTAATAGTTTTGAAATCAAAATCATAAACAGTTTAAATATGACCCACATTTTAACTGTTTTTTCATACACATTGGCAAGGATGGCAAAGGAGGAGATGACACACTCAGAGTAAAGGGGAGACAAAAACACAGGAAAATCGTTGTTACAGAGGCATAAATGAGATGAAGACATTGCCTTGACAAACTCGGCCAACTGTAGAGGCCAAGTTACAGCATGTCAGAACACACATGCAACATTCATTTATTTCCACTCCTTCCACTCACAGTGCATTTGTTATACCCGTATTGCAAGCGATATAAATCGTATAAATTGAAAGGAAATTGTCATCTTTTCGATGGGGGGATATGGGATATGATGCTAGAGAAACTAAATAAACCGGAAATTTTATTTAAAAATTATGATGAGTTTCTGTTTTTTTCATTCTGATATTCGATTTATATTAACGAATTACAAGTGGAAATTGGAAATTATTGCACACTACAAAAAAGAAAAAAAAACAAAATTTAAAGGAAAAAAATTCTTGGAAAATTATTTTCAACTTATTTGTGATGTATGTGAAGATAAATTCGAATTTGAAAATCCAAGACACAAACCATAAATTTTAGCAGCGCCACATTTTGGCATTAGCAGAGCAAAATTTCCTCTTAACAGAACAAAATTTGCCTTTAACAGAGCACTGTTAGCGGTTTAACAGTATCCCTCTGAGCAAGCCCTTTTGTTTAGTGAGTGAGGTATTGAGAAAATTGGCTTTGAAAATGCAAAATTTTTGCTTGAAAATTCTCTAGAAGATCAGTGGCCATTTGGGAACATATAAGAAATAGCACACCGTACAGTCTATATGCAAATGGTAGTCCAGAGGGTACTCTTTCGAACCGTGGTAGTAGAATAGTTGGAATAATTTTGAGATTCGAGATTTTGAATTTTGAAAAATATATGAAATTTCTACAGAAGATCAGTTGCTATTTTGGAACATATAAGAAATAGCACACCGTACTGACTATATTCAAATGGTAGTCCCCTTTCGAACCATGGCAGTGGGATAGCTAGAATAAGTTTGAGAGCCATCATCCACCCCCCCTTAAACCATCCTTTACATTTCAACACTTTTCTTCACAAATAATAATGATCATAATGAGAATTAAATTGTATGTCAATAGTCTGTAATAACTGTTAAACAGTTAACAGTGCTCTGTTAATAGCAAAGTTTACCCTGTTAGAGGCAAGAAGTGCCTTTGCTAAAAGTGTGGGTTTGCGTCTTTGGTTTTTTAAACTCGAATTTATCTTCACACACACATAGAGATCATTGCGTCTTGGATGGTTCAAAGTAGTGATGGAGTATCTTATCTGAACATTGGTAGATTTTAAGTTCATTGCTACCGTCTACTGTTATTATGTTTTCCAAATGCAAGCATTCACCATAAAATGTTCGGGGAATTTTGAATACAATAAAGGGTGTTTTTTATAGAGGTATAGAACTTTAAGTTGGCATTACTTTTCAAGATGGCGACCGATTTAACAGCTGTCAAGTGATTTATTCTCAGTTTGGTTTGGCAATTCATCACGAATAGACTCACGCCTGAACAACGCTCGCAAATAGTGTAATTTTATTTCGAAAATAATGGTTCTGTGCGGAAAACGTATCGCGCACTACGTCCATTTTATCGTCGACAAAATCGTCCATCAGAGCAGTTAATTCGATTAACCATGGAACGTTCTCGCACCACGTTTACTCTTATTGATAACTCGCATCCCCAAAGACGCTGTACGGTGCGTACAGAAGAAGCTATTGCTGCTGTAGAGCGTAGCATTGAGGACGACCCGAATGAGTCCATCCGCCATCGAGCACAGGAATTGGATCTGTGTCCATCCACTTTATGGAAGATTTTGCGGAAGGAACTTGGTTTGCGTGCTTACAAAATCCAACTCGCGCAAGATTTGAAGCCAAACGATCATCAAGTAAGGCGTAGATTTGTCGAATGGACCCAAAACGAGATTACCGTTGTTCCCGATTTTCATAAGCGAATTTTGTTTAGCGATGAAGCGCACTTCTGATTGAATGGCTACGTCAACAAACAAAACTGCCGCCTTTGGAGTGAAGGTAATCCTCAAGTGTATGTGGAAACACCGTTACATCCAGAAAAACTGACTGTTTGATGCGCTTTAGGGGCTGGTGGAATCATTGGTCCGTACTTTTTCAAAAACGATGGTGGCCAGAACGTTACAGTCAATGATGATCGGTATAGAGCCATGATTACTAACTTTTTCATTCCTGAATTGAATAACCATGATGTCCAGGAGATGTGGTTTCAACAAGACGGCGCAACATGTCACACAGCTCGTGCCACAATAGATTTATTGAAAGACACGTTTGGTGACCGCCTAATTTCACGTTTTGGACCTGTGAATTGGCCTCCAAGATCTTGTGATTTAACACCGCTAGACTACTTTCTGTGGGGCTATGCGGTAAAGCCACAAACGCTTGACCATTTGGAAGACAACATTCGCCGTATTATTGCCGATATACGGCCACAAATGTTGGAAAAAGTCATCGAAAATTGGACGTCCAGATTGGACTACATCCGCGCCAGCCGTGGCGGTCATATGCCAGAAATCATATTTAAAATGTAATGCCACAAGATTATCTTTCGGATAAATAAAATTCATGTCAATCGAATAATCCATCGTTGTTTTATTGCAACTTAAAGTTCTATACCTCTATAAAAAAACACCCTTTATAAGTATGTCCTGTACTGCCCAATACACAACTTGATTCTTCTCAAATATCAAATAAATCTGGCAACTCTAGTTTTATTATCTAAAATTTATTTGCATCTGTTTTTTGTCCATCGTCTTCACTATTTGTCATGCATACAGACAATGTTGATTAATTTACGACGACCGTATTTTAAATCAAACCCAGACACACACCATCAACCAGTTGAACCTGCGATAGATAGTCTGTAGCTGTAGTCAGCATGTTTCATGCTCTCAATTGACAACGACCGACTACCAACCTGTCATTTATGGATGTATGCATGTGTGTGTGTGTGTGTGTGTGTGTGTGTCAATGTATAAAATTTTGAATTTATTTTGTATTTAAATTTCCCGCAATAGAATTAATGCTGCCAACTCCTATAAAAGACTTCAAATGATAGATTTATGGGTGCGTTAAAGATTTATTGGTTTTTTGTTAGCAAAGAGTAGAGTAGAGTAGAGAAATAGCTTCTATTCTTAAGTAGAAAGAAAGATTTAAAACAGAAATTAATTTAATTTTAACATTGAAGTTTAAAAATTATGGAGGAGCTACAATTCAATTGAAGCTCGACTACGTATATTTTTTTTTTTTTTGAATCAAGTTTGTGAAACAAAAGTTTAGAAAACCAAATAAAAAATAAAGGTTGTACTATGTTGGTATATCGCTATGAAAGTAAAATTAGTCGCTAAATAAAATAAATAAAAAAATTAATCGATTAATTTTTTATTCGAATAATTTTTTAAACGATTAATTTTTTAATCGATTAATTTTTGTAATCAATTTTTTAAACTTAATCGATTTCTTTCAGGCAATTTGTATCTCAATGATTCTAATACACCTTGGAAGACGTGAATTTATTGGTAAAATGATGGAACATCGAGCCATCTTATCTTGTAAGTGCTGTATTGCTTGTATTGCTAAGAAGCTAATCAAGATTAGCCATCAGTAAAGTTGTGCTGTCATCTACACTGAACAAAGTTCTAATTTGGACATATTCTGTTATTAACAATCGGAATGCAGAAATCAGCCACAGTCGAACAACTTTTCAGGTTAGTCGTGTTAAAGCTACGTCTGTGAAATTACATACAGCATTGGTAAATACAGCCCTTCAGTCAGGATTATGACGTAACTTCTCACACCACTTGTGATGTGTAAGTTAATTTTATACATGCATAGCGGGACCTCCGGTTTAAAATCAACTATGAACGACAGATTTTTAAGAAACTTTTTCATGGCAATTTTTTATTATTTTTCTCAGAGTTTTTGAAGAAATGTTTTTTTATTTCGTTTTGTTGAAGGTGTCTGACCTGTGGTTTGAACCGTGGCTGCACGTCTAATATGTCAACACTCTATCTACTAGACTATGGCGACTTAATTAGTAACACTTATTCAGCGTTAATCAAATATCAAGGGGGGGAAAATTTTTCAAACTTTTAAAAACGTTTGTACCAGTACGACTACAATGGCAATTTGAAAACAATGTATAAACCTCAGCAAAGCCCATGACAAGAACTTCAATTTTAGGCCATGTGTGTGAAGATAAATTCAAATTTAAAAACCAAAGACGCAAACTCAACACTTTTAGCAGCGCCACTTTTTGACTCTAACAAGGTAAACTTTGCTATTAACAGAGCACTGTTAACTGTTTAACAGTGGCAATAAGTAGATTAGTCTTCTATTTTGCAATTATTGCAGACTATTGATATAAAATTTAATTCTTATTATGATCATCATTATTATTTGTGAATAAAAATGTTGAAATGTAAAGGATGGTTGGTCGGGGTGGAGGACAGCAATTTTTCTCAACTCTCAAAATTATTCCAGCTATCCCGCTACCACTACGCTATCGCCGTTGTCTGGTAGTGTGTTGGCTTATTAGGCGTAAAACCCAGGGTTCGAGCCCCAGGCCAGACTTTAAGATAAAATAGAAAAAGTATTTCTTCGGCGACTTCCTCTCAGCAGATTTCTGGCAAAAACTCTGAGAGTAAATAAAAATTGCCATGAAAAAAAGTTTCTCAAAAATCTGTCGTTTGGAGTGGACTTTAAACTGTAGGTCCCACCACTCCTGTATAAAATTAACACACACAACATAAGTGGTGTGAGAAACTAGGACGTTGTACAATGGGTCAATTCGGCCTCCGGGTACTGTACTTGTCTTAATTGACAAGTACACGTCCTCCAACCTAACCTAACCTATTCCACTACCACGGATCGAAAGAGGACCCTCTGGCCTACCATTTGCATATAGTCTGTGTATGGTGTACTATTTATTATATGTTCCCAAATGGCCACAGATCTTCTAGAGAATTTTCAATCAAAAACGTGATCATTTCAAAGCCAATTTTCTCAATAGCATATCACTTTATATGTAACTCTGTTGCGGAATATATTTAGAGGCCTTGGAACCTTCCCTTACATATAGTATGGTACTCATAGACCTTAAGTATTTTCCATAATTAGCTCCATAATAAGTGGACTTTTTCTGATGTATACTGTTAAATAGCTAACACTGCTCTGTTAAGGTAAAATTTTGTTCTGTTAAGAGGAAAATTTGCTCTGTTAACGCCAAATGTGGCTCTGCTAAATTGTGTGGATTGCGTCTTGGATTTTCAAATTCGAATTTATTTTCATGCACATAAAAATCTTATGGTTTTAAAATATTTTTTTTTATTACCTCTTGCCCTTTTAAAAAAATCAAGCTTCCTAACAATTTAATAATTTTGAAAAAAAATTTTCAATAATTTTTGAAATCTTTTATGATTTTAATCTTTGAAAGAAAATTCCAAAAACCACGTTGTGGAAGGTCATGAAAATAAAACAAAACAAATAATACAAAATAAATATTTCATCGTCAATTTGCTCTGTTAACGCCAAATATGACGCTGCTAAAATTTATGGTTTGCGTCTTGGATTTTCAAATTCGAATTTATCTTCACAGACATTATTTAAGCCTCAGCAAATGTAAATATAAAAATTTTAATTTAATTCACTTTGTTAGTGTAGAAAACCTTATTTTTTTGTAACATCTCTTATCTTGTAACTGAAGACTTCCTTAAGATTTTAATCAGCATCATTTCATCTTGTTTGTGAACTGCATTCGGTCATTCGTTTGTTCATAATGCAACATACCATACAGCACTGCAGTGTTGCTGGTTGTTTAAATTATAATCTTTTGAATATTGTTGTTGTTGTTGTTGTTGTTGTTTTTTCCATCACTTTTACTTTCTGTGTTGCATAGTAAAAAGTGCAATTGCAGCAGCAACAATAGCCAACTAACTAACGAACTAACAGTAATTTAGGCAGGAGGTTTATTACCCCACCCTTCTTTACGTTGATTTCCAGCATTTTGCAGAGCAGCCGCCAGACCCAAAAACCACAAAAGACAAAGAAGAAAACGTTTATGGTTGATTTCAATTCCATCATTGTTTTTTTCAAATTTCATTGTTTCTGTGTAGCAGCAGAAAAGAAACGAATGAAAACTGAAAAAAAATCCCCAAAAAAAAAAAAAGAAACGACCATAAATGGTTTCTTTTTTTTGGAAGAAGAAAAGTAATTGAGGCGTACAACACATAACAAAGACAAGGAAAAAGTTCCACACAAAAGCAGAAGAAAGAAAGAAAGAAAGAAAGAAAGAAAATGGGAATGAAGGCTTTTAATTAAATAAAAGTGTTCATAATTTGTTGTTCATGATGCTATGCCACGGGTGAAGATGTGGAGTGCCAGAAAAGCCAGATAAAGATGATGACGCTGACTGCAATGGGTGTTAATGATGGCATGAGTCTTGGGTTTTTGGAAATAAGGTTTGCTATGATGATGAATGTGAATATTTTCTCTTCAAATTTTTATTTCCTTCAGGGCACTTAAATGATTATGCGATGCCAGTTTATTATATAAAACAATAACAAATTATTCGTTTATTTTTAAATTTCAAATGCAACTAACGTCGGGCAATTTTAAAGTTTAGGAGAAAAAAATTTAATGTTCTTCTGAAAAACCGAACCTAAACCATGTGTGGTTTGAAGTCGCCGTGGTCTAGCAGGTAGTATGTTGGCTTATTAGACGTGAGGCCTCGGTTCAAACCGATATCTCCAACTAAACGAAATATGAAAAAAAATATTTCTACGGCGACTTTCTCTCAGCAGCTTTCTGGCAAAAACTCTGAGAGTAAATGAAAAATTGCCATGAAAAAGTTTCTTAAAAATCTGACGTTCGGAGTCGACTTTAAACTGTAGGTCCCGCCACTCATGTATACAATAAACACACACCACGTAAGTGGTGTAAGAGTCGTAATACGGACTGCAGAATTGTAATAACCAATTACGTTACGTACGTACGATAAAAGCATGACGGTTTGAGATATTTGTACTCTTGACTTTTATAAAGCGCCTTTGCGCTGACCAACTTCCCCCTCCTTGGATCGGAGGAACTTGGTCAGTACAGTGGCTGCGTTCACCTGTGGCATCACAACGGGCAGCTATGCGTGCTCAAGTGAGCTTTTTGGTAGGTCCCGCCACTCATGTATAAAAATGAACGCACATAAGTGGTGTGAGAAACTAGGTCGTAATATTGACTAAAGGGTTGTAATGAGCAATTATGTATGTGTGGTAACACACTAAGTAACACAGATTGTCTGTAAACGGCAAGCTACCCGCTAACCTAACCTAATCCAACATAAACCACGTTATGTGTGTAAAGATAAATTCGAATTTAAAAATCCAAGACGCAATCCATAAATTTTAGCAGAGCCACATTTGGCGTTAACAGAGCAAAATGTTCTCTTAACAGAGCAAAATTTGCCCTTAACAGAGCACTGTTAGGTATCTAACAGCATCCATCTGAACAAGCCCACTTATTTTGAGGCTAGTTTTAGGTCTATGAGTACCATATCATACTCAAAGGAAGGTTCCAAGACCTTTTAATACAATCAGCAAAAAAGTCCCCTATAAAGTGATATGCTATTGAGAAAATTGGCTTTGAAAATATCAATTTTTTGTTTGAAAATTCTCTAGAAGATCAGTGGCCATTTGGGAACATATAAGAAATAGTACCCCATACAGACTATATGCAAATGGCAATGCAGAGGGTACTCTATCGAACCGTGGTAGTGGGAATAGCTGGAATATTTTTGAGAGTTTTGAGATTTTGAACTTTAAAAAAATCGATTTTTGGTCAAAAATATATGAAAATTCTCTAGAAGAGCAGTCGCAAATGGTAGTCCAGAGGGTCCTCTTTTGAACCTTGGTAGTGGGATAGCTGGAATAATTTCATCTTCCATCCCCATCAACCATCCTTTATATTTCAACACTTTTATTCACAAATAATAATGATAGTAATGAAAATACTATTTTATGTCAATAGTCTGCAATAATTGCAAAGTAGAAGACTAATCTACTTATTGCCGCTGTTAAATATTTAGCAGTGCTCTGTTAATAGCACATTTTGCCCTGTTCGAGGCAAAAAGTGGCGCTGCTACAAGTGTGGGTTTGCGTCTTTGGTTTTTAAATTCGAATTTATCTTCACACGCATTAAACTTTATCTGGTTTCCTTAAACCTTAAACAGTTTTACAAGTAGAGATTTTTCTAAACCACGTGTAGTAACACACTGAGGGCCATTATTACAACTTGCCGTTAAAGTTTGGTTATAAAGTGAACTTTAAAGTCAGCTTTAACTTTTTTTTTTTTGTTATTACAGCCTACAGATAAAATAAAGTTAACTTTTTCAAAAATATGGCAGTGTCGGAGCAACGTCGATAACACTGTTCAATTAAACACGTGCTTCACAAATGCAGTGGCAACGACGTGCCTTCTTCCTTTTAGCTTAACACTCACTTTTATCTTATAGTGTAGTCTTAATAATAATGAAAATCAAGTTATCTGTCCGATAAGATCCTGTCTTTCGTTGTAATAATAGGCCTAAGTTACACAATGGGCCTTATTGGCCACCGATTGCCCATAACCGAAATGAAGCCACTCGTGGTTCTTTTATCACTTTAAGCGACAAATCTTCTCATTATTTTAGTTGCGTGATGTACGTAGAACACATATATACATACATACGTACATACATATATACATACATTATCCTTCAGTCAGGATTATGACTTAGCTTCTCACACCAACCATGTTGCGTGTGTTAATTTCAGCCATAAGTGGAGTGACATCCAAACGATAGAGTTTTGAGAAACTTTTCATGGCAATTTGATTTACTCTCAGAGTTCTTTCATACTTCGTTTAATTCAAGATGTCTGATCTACGGTTTGAACCACGGCCGTACATTACCTACTAGACTACGACAACCGTTGTTATCTTCAGGAACACATGTCCATAAACTTGATCACATTCCATAGGAAACTTATAAAATTACTGGCCTCTGGATGCACTTTCGGTGATATCACTGGAAAGACTTCTTAACGATATCAGATCACAGAACATATTCACCGTCATTGTACGGCGATTGGATACCTAAGATATGTTGGTTACCCAGAACTTATTGAATTAAGAATTAACCTCTTCCTAAAACTGTTGGGATGGCTGAGAGCTGCAAACCAGGAGTAGTAATTATACGACGGAATAGTCAATGCATCGATGTTTTAAAGGAACTTTATAATGCCCAAGGTATCTATACCCATTAGGGCAGCTGTCAATTCATTCTAACCTAAGCAAATCAGTCGTGGGGGCTCGCTGACATCTGCCACTCGCTGAGGATAATACCAACAACATACATTATAGGAAGGTTGTAAAGTGAACCTCTTAAGAGTGAATGGAAGTCTATAAAAAGAGTTCTTTGTAGCCACTTGTAGTGATGTTTGCATTTATTTAAACGTTCTGCTTTAACCCTTAAAAACCGTGTATCATAAGAATATTCCGATATTCGCAATGAAACCAGAAAGCCCATTGAAGATATTTTGTTCTACTGCAAGTCTTGTGCCAATGCTTGAATATTTTTACAAAAATGATGATGACTAACAATGTTGTGAACGACCCAGAAGACTCTTTCATCTGCATGATTAAGTCCACACACCATTGTCCACAAAAAAAACCCCATTTGTCTGTCACTGACTGTCATTCTTCTCTTACATTTGCTTCACTTAATTATCAAACTGATCACGTGCATTTGTTGTGGCACATGCACGAACGGTGACTGTTGATTGTTGCATTCACTCACTCACTGCGATAAAAATGGATTTTTATTGGAGTTTATTTGGTACGATGATACACAGACAGACAGACAGCCGTATACGAACTCGTTAAACGCCCGAAGTTAAACTTTGATTATGTTGTTGTTGAGCAAAACGTTTGTATGAAACGTATGTATGTAACGTATGCAACGATTGAATTTGAAAAGTTTTTTTGTATGGCTGAGGGATAGATTTGTTATAGTTGTTGTTGCAAATTTGAAGCGCTTGTGGCGCTAGATGAAACAGGAAGACAGAAGACGTCCGTCGTCTGTCGTCTGCATTGCGTATATGAGAAGTTAATTTTAAAATTCATGTATTTGAACACGAATAATGTGTCTGAAATCTTAATTTTCTTACTTCATCTGTTTCATTTTGTTTTTTTTAAATACTTTTTCACTTCATTTCAACACTTCATTTCGATTTTCACGTTTTGGTTTTGCTTGTATTTTTTTTAAGAACTTCAACTTCAATTACCTTGTGATGTAAAACTAATCATTGACACGATTTCTAAAAATAAGACGAGAGGATTTTCGTAACACTCAGAAGAAATCTAATGAGGTTGCTGCCTAATACGATCATAATTAAATCTGCTGCAGACGTATTGATTAACGCTTTCAGTGTTCTTTTTTTTTTTGTTATGATGAAAAGAAAATGAACCAATTTAACATATGGTACAGGGTCTGTCAAGTATGATTTTATTTTCAATAAATAGAAAATGATGTGCAATGAATTTGTTAGAAGATATGCGCATGGGGATGGTATGCAGAAGGAAGTAGTATAGAAAGTAGGAAGTATACTTTCTATAGGAAGTCTGGATCTCGCACAAAATATTAAACTTCTTCCAGTTCATTTTTCTGAGATGAGTTATGTCTGGTATCTGGTGTCATCCCTAAAATAATGGGATCTCCATCATACAAAAGCTGGGCAATGATTTAAAAACCATGCATACGTTATTTTTCACCATGCCAATATAGCTTAGGTGTACATGTAAGGCAGGGTGTCCCGAAAGTATGTTCATTAGAGGGCTTTGGTGGCCCTCATTTCATTTTGGAATAGTCATGCCTTTCTACTCATTGGTGATAGAACTATTAGTAGTAGCAATAAAATAATGGTAGTACTATTAGTAATAGCACTATTAGTAGTAGTACTGGTAGTAGCACTAGTAGTAGTAGTACTATTAGTAGTAGTACTATTAGTAGTAGTACTATTAGTAGTAGTACTATTAGTAGTAGTACTATTAGTAGTAGTACTATTAGTAGAAGTACTATTAGTAGTAGTACTATTAGTAGTAGTACTATTAGTAGTAGTAATATTTAGTAGTAGTACTATTTAGTAGTAGTACTATTAGTAGTAGTACTATTAGTAGTAGTACTATTAGTAGTAGTACTATTAGTAGTAGTACTATTAGTAGTAGTACTATTAGTAGTAGTACTATTAGTAGAAGTACTATTAGTGGTAGTACTATTAGTAGTAGTACTATTAGTAGTAGTACTATTAGTAGTAGTACTAGCAGTAGCAGTACTATTAGTAGTAGTACTGGTAGTAGCAATACTATTAATAGTAGCACTATTATTAGAGGTATTAGTAGTAGCACTAGTAGTAGTAAAGTATTTCTGTAACCTGCTGTGTCGTTACTCCACAACAGTCGATATCATGTTTCCCCGACCACTTTCTCTGAAAGGCATTGGATTATCCAAGCTTATGGTATGTCACACTCCGGCTCTATTAACCAGAATATTCACTTTCTCATTTCCAATCACCGCATTATGACTATGAAGCCATATAATGCGTATCATTCCATGTCTGCAGTAATTGTTCATCGCCTTTTTACACTCCAGGACGGTCATTGATCCCGAATTCTTGCCGGTTAATGCCCCAATTGTCATTTGAATATCCGCAAAGATATTTAAAATCATATACGTTAAGCTTATGTGTGTGAAGATAAATTCGAATTTGAAAATCCAAGACGCAAACCCACACTTTTAGCAGCGCCACATTTGGAGTTAACAGAGCAAAATTTCCTCTTAACAGAACAAAATTTTCCCTTAACAGAGCAATGTTAGTTATTTAACAGCATCCATTAAGCTTGCGAAATGATTACTAACGCAGATCACATATTACTGATTTTCCCCTTTGTGGAAAATCCCTACCAGCCATTAAATGAGTTTCCTGCTTGAAATTATGTTTCTTAATGGCTTTTGTGATTTTGGTTTTCCTGTGAGGATAACAATTTTATTATTTTGTTTTTTTTTCTGTTTTCGTTTTTTATCATAAAAATGATTAATAATGTTAATTTGCCTTTTTGATTTCTTTCAAATCGTTTATTTCCCCCTTTTTTTCAAGCGTTTTTTGTGGGTTCAAGGTTGTGCGGCAAAAAGGTTGTGTGTGTCAAGGATGGTAAACGAAGTGTGTTCAGGAAAGAATTTGTAAAATTTTTAGTGGCAGGGACATTAAAGGATTTGTTAATGACAAAAGCGTTAAGTAAATAAATCATAATTTATTATATATATATTATATTATATTTATGATGATTTACTAATTCATTATTTATTTACATGGACTTGCTGAAAGTTTATAAAAAGGAAGTTTTTCAATTTATAACAAAAAAAAAAAAAGAAAATTGTCCTTGAGAAGAAAGATTAAAGAGGTCAGAGGTGGTAAAAACTTTTCTTTAAAATTCTTCACGAAGAGTTTAAAGCAACGAAACTCAAATTCTTTAATATATCGACAGAATTGACATTTTAAATGCTATTTAAGACAATTTCAATTGATTTTCTTTTTTTATTCTCTCTTGACAACTGAGATACCCATACGACAACAGAGTTGCCATAACTTGAAAATATTACAAAACTTAACAGCTCAAGCAAAAAACAGTCACTCGTAATGGGTGCATTGGCTTCAGTAAGACCACGTGTGGCTTTTCTAAACCCCAAATAAGGCAATTTTGCTTACAAACGTATCCACCAAGATGAGAATGAGCTTCATCCGAAAAGATAATTTTTTTTTGGCAAAATCGACATCATCGTGCAGTTTATCAAAATTTCCAATAAATCCCAATGTTGCTCAATTGCAAAACGATTCAATACGTTCAGTGGAGATAATATACTGAATTTTGTGTTCAGAATAGAATGACATAAGTATTGCCAGATTCGAAATAACCGATGTTTCAAATTTAAACCGATAGATGGAAGTCGCCGATAGTCTAGGAGGTAGTGTGTTGGCCTATTAGGCGTAAAACCCAGGGTTCGAGCCCCAGGCCAGACATCAAAACAAAATACAAAAAAAGTATTTCTTCGGCGCCTTTCTCTCAGTAGATTTCTGGCAAAAACTCTGTGAGTAAATGAAAAATTGCCATGATAAAGTTTCTCAAAAAATCTGTCGTTCGGAGTCGACTTTAAACTGTAGGCCCCAGCACTCATGTAGAAAATTAACGCACACAATATAAGTGGAGTGAGAAGCTAGGTTGTAATTCTGACTGGCCGTTCCCAATTATATATGTATGTATGTATTGTACGAAAAAGTTTACATAGTGCAGAAAAAAACTATGCGAAGCGGCAACACTGTTTCTGACATTAACATTCACCTGAACTTGGCAAACAGCCAAATTGAGAAGAGTATCTGCCAGGAGCAAGCAACAACAACAATATAAGGAATACATTCTACAAGTGCAACAACTAGAAAGAATAAAAAAAGATGTTTATAAAATTCAATCAATACATGGCAGAGGAGTCTATTGCTAATGCACGTGTCAGCCTTAAAGTTTTTGTTTTTATATTGAAAAATTTAAAAAAAAAATTTTTTTCCTCTTCAAGCAGGGGTTCATAAAAATCATCTTGGTTTTGTTTTTGTTTTAATTGAAAAATTTTTTTTTGCGAGGCCATATGAAAACCGTTCAATTCATTTACTGTGAGTCACCCCCCAACCAAACCAAAATGTTATGTCATCAATGCAATCAAAGAGGGAGAGGATTTGTTGTGAAAGGATGGGGGGAAGGGGGTTGTCAATTTTAATGAAAGTGACAATGGCAATGACATTGGTTCATATTACAATGAAATAAAATGTCATTTAATGTGTGTATGCATGTATTTCAATATGATATTCAACGAAATGAAATGAGATGAGATGAGAGACAGTGATGGGGCAATTTGTTGCCACACTGCGGTCGATTAACACTCATGTGGGAGGATGATGAGTGAATTTTTCATATGGAAAATAATTTATAAAATTTATAAAATATTAAATAAAATACAATAATAATGTAAGTGCTTGTTGTCATATCAAATACATACAGTGGTGGCCATGAATTTAAGACACGACATATGACTGACTTAGTTGTGATAATATCTACAATCCTGTAATATTTTTTATTTTATATTGGAATACTTAGAAATATTTAATTATAAATGGCGAAAACTGATCCGACAACTAAAATTTGATGGAAAAATTGTAATGGAGATATCCAAGCTGCTTAAATGTTCTAGATGGTACCACCAAAAATGTCAAACAGTAACCTAGAGCCCGAAAAACTACACCCTAAAGTAGCTGCTAATAATCCTTTCACGAGCTCAAGTAAAATAAAAATTAAAATTGCATTGGATTTTGGTATTGATAATTCGTCTAGGACAATAAGAAGACGTCTAAATGAGAAAAACTTGCGTGGGTGTATTGCACAATGTGAACCACTTGTGTCAAAAAAAAAATATCAAATCCAGACTAGCGTTTTCGAGAGAACATCTCAATAAATCGATGATATTTTGGAAAAATATACTTTGCAGCGACGAGTTGAAGTTTTGCCGTTTCGGCTCTGATGGAAAGCAGTACCTGGAACATCAATAAGTAAACCCTTGAAACGTTCAAACATGGTGGTGGAAATGTGATGGTGTGGCCAGCATTTTCCTGGCATGGTGTAGGTCCCATTTACAAGATTAATACTAAAATGGACCAGCATGTTTACAAAAATATTCTAACAGACATTATGCTACCATTCGCTGAAGACAATATGCCCCTAATAAGGAAATTTATGCATGATGATGACCCTAAGCACACCTCACGTCTAGTGAAGAGTTGCTTAGAGGAAAACAATATCACTGTTCTAAAGTGGCCAGCTCAATCCACGGACCTCAATTCAACATAAAGATAAAAGTTTTCGGCCTATTGCTATATTGCCTTATTTATCGAAGGTCTTTGAAAAATTAGTTTATTTGCAAATTAGTAGTTATCTGTATACTAACTCGTTATTGACGAAAAGGCAATCCGGATTTCGACCACGGCACAGCTGTCTTAGTGCGTTGGTTGATGTAACCGAGGAAATTAGGTGCCAGATTGATAAACGGCACACTATGTCATTTCTTGTACTACTGGATCATTCTAAGGCATTTGACACTGTCCATCATTCCATATTGAAACTTAAACTGAAATATATGCGCAATTTTTCCTCAACAGCACTGAAACTGATCTCCTCCTATCTAGGCGACAGAAGTCAAAGCGTTAGCCACAACTCAGTTATATCCAGGAGCTATTCAATGCCAAGAGGTGTGCCACAGGGCTCTATTCTTGGCCCATTGTTGTACTCGATTTATGCTAATGACCTACCGTTGCAGGTAAAACATTGCCAAATACACATGTATGCTGATGACGTGCAGCTATACATGGGTTGTAGTGCTAGTGATGCTACCAACTGCATCCGTTTGATAAATCAGGATTTGAGTCAAATTTATTTATGGGCATCTGCAAATGGTCTAAGTATAAATCCCAACAAATCAATGGCGTTACTGATTGGAGCACCTGAAAATTTTATCTCGAATCTACCACCAATTCGAATTAATGGATCGAATATAGGATTTGTGAGAACGGCTAAAAGTCTCGGCGTAACTCTGAATGGAGAACTAAATTGGTCGGATCACGTAAAAATTAACTGTGGAAAAACTTTTGCGATGCTTCGAAATCTCTGGATGTCACAATATTTTACACCAGCTAATATTCGAATGCTATTAGCGAAGACATATTTACTACCGACTCTCATGTACGGTTGTGAGCTGTTTGCTAGCTGCGATGCAGTTAGCAGACGGAGACTTAACGTAGCTTACAATGCTATAGCACGATACATTTTTGGCTTCAGGAGAAATAGTAGCATATCACATTTCGCCCGACTAATTTATAATGTCACATTTGACAATTTGTTGAATTGCCGGACTCTGCTATTTCTACACAAACTTATATATAGTCGACAGCCACCTTATTTGTATGAGAGATTAATATTTTCTAGGTCGAATAGAGGGAACAGGATAAACTCTATGAAATATAATAAGGCCATCTCTCAACAACATTCTTTTATTCACTCCATTCGTCTCTGGAACCAACTTCCCCCTCAAATACAAATGATCAGCAATGCAAAGCATTTCAAAACTGCCATTTTCGAGCACTTTACTTAGTTAATGTTCTCTAATTTTTGTAAATTTGTTTCTCCTTAGTTTTATTATAATTTTGATATTCATTTTATTTTTTTTTTTTTAATACTAATATACTAATGTTTTAATGCTGTGCTGTAATGTTTTTTTTCCCACTTTCTTTACTTAAATTTCCTTTTTTCTTAAATTTTAAGTATTTTTTATTTTTTTTAAATTGATTTTTTTTTGTTAAATTATGTTAATTAAGTTAAAATAAATGTTTCTGAATAAATGTTAGTAACAATTACTAAGCAATACTGTAATATAAGATTTATTCTTGTTGTATTGTTTTGAACAAATAAATAAATAAATAAATTGAGAACTTGTGGAATAATGTTGAGGAACATGTGCATGAAGTAAAACCAAAAAAAAAATTTAAACGATTTGTGCGAAGAAACCCAAAGGGCTTGGTATGAGATTCCAAAGCAATATTGCATGGCATTAGTCGACAGTTTACTCAGGAGATGTGCTGCTGTGATCCATAATAAAGGATTTCCAACCAAATACTAGGATTTTTTTTTATGAAGTTGAGCTTTACTTTAGTGAATTAAGTTTTATTTTGCCCTTGTCTTAAATTCATGACCAGGATAAAATTTGTGTTGAGCTATTTTTTTGATAAGATGTAAAAATTATCACAAATATATAAGTAAAATGCCGTGTCTTTCGTGGCCACCACTGTATATGGTATGAGAATACATGTCACAATGAATAAATATTTTGGGAAAAACAAAATAAATTTATTAAAATGAATGAATGACTCAACAAAGCTTATTTTAATATTTCAACATTCATCACCCCACATATAATTCTATTTATTTATTTCCAGACTCCATATTTTAATGTCAAGTAAGGATTAGTCGTTCAAATCTTCACTGATGGATTCAAGCTGGAAGGAACCGTTGGTGGCGAAATTTATTCTGAGTGCCGGATTACGGCAGCGTTTTTCAGGCGGAGGTTAAGATTATTTGAGATGCGAAACATCACCATACTCTTCCGATAGCCAGGCGGCAATCAGGGCTCTGGGCTACAATGTGATGAACTCCAGGACGGTCTACTACCACCGAAAACACATACACAGGTTAGCGAAGAGGTATAATGTACACATCATTTGGGTTCCGGGACACAATGAATATCCCGGGCAACTGCAGAGCGGATGAACTGGCCAGACACGGCACGACCATCAAACTCTCCGACGAATTCTTAAATATTGGGGTCCCTTTGGGGACCTGCAAGCTTATGATTGACAACGAGATCATGAACTCTGTCGACCGCAGGTGACAACTTCGGATAAGGACAGAATGGCTAGAGGGCGCACTGCAAGGCTGCTAAAACTCTAAAGAAGCGTGCTCAGTACGGTCATTGGAGTCGTGACGGGGCATTGCATTATGGGTGTCCATGCGAGGCGCATTGGTGTCTGGAACACCTCGAAAATGATTTGTGTAGAAGCTGCAGGAACGAGAAGGAAGAAGCGACTGTTCTTCATCTACTGGGAACATACCCGGCATTATGTCGAAGGAGAAAGAGACATCTTGTTGGCTACTACAGCGATAATCTGAGTGATTTGTCGAACATTGATGTCGGCAGTTTGAGTCGCTTCATTGGAAGCTTTAAGTGGTTCCAGTACTAGGGGATAGTTAACATGAACTGTGGTAATTGGCCCCATGGGGCTTAAGTGCGTCCATCCGAAACCTTGGGGGACGGCCACTTATATCTGCCTACCTACCTCAGGATTAGTCGTCGTAGTCTAAGTAGCCTTAAATTAATTGTCTTACAGAGTTCTGTTCGTAACATAACAGAGCTCAGTTAACTGATTTGGTTTGTGTCCAGGGTAATAGATTTTAAAATCTAACTTCACATACATTCAATTATGATATGACTGGTCTTCTCTGTAGCTTATTTATATTGGTTGCTTAGACAGTTCCTCCAAGCTTCATGACATATATTCAAATTGGTTTGGTTACTGTTTGCCACAACGAAACTTTTTATTCTAATGAAAGAGACAATGGTAGATTAACAAGACATTGCAGGAACATTTTAATGGCTGGGAAGAAGTCATAGATTTAACCCTGCGATCTTTGATAAGTATGTACATCCTATGACAGTGGCAATAGCAGTGGCAATAGCAGTAGCAATATCAATAGTAATAGCAATAGTAATACTAATACTAATAGGAATACTAATAGCAATGGTAATAGCAGTAGCAATACCAATAGCAATAACAGTAGCAATAGCAGTAGCAGTAGCAATATCAATAGCAATAGTAATAGCAATTGCATTAACAATAGCAGTAGCAATAGCAGTAGCAATACCAATAGCAATAGTAATAGCAATTGCATTAGCAATAGCAGTAGCAATATCAATAGCAATAGTAATAGCAATTGCATTAGCAATAACAGTAGCAATAGCAGTAGCAATATCAATAGCAATAGTAATAGCAATTGCATTAGCAATAACAGTAGCAATAGCAGTAGCAATATCAATAGCAATAGTAATTGCAATTGCATTAGCAATAGCAGTATCAATGTCAATAGCAATAGTAATAGCAATTGCATTAGCAATAACAGTAGCAATAGCAGTAGCAATATCAATAGCAATAGTAATTGCAATTGCATTAGCAATAGCAGTAGCAATGGCTATAGCAATAGCTATTTCGTCCTGAAAATCGTTCACATCTGGATAATTTTCTTTATTAAGGGAAAGATCTCACTAACCTAACCGCATGCGCAATCCTAGAAGAACAAATTGGCTTAAGTATTGAAAAGTTTTTAAAGAAAAATTACTAAAACTAATTCAGCAGATAACAAGGAGGCACTAGTAATCATTTTAGAGAAGTCTATGAATACGGATTATAAAGTTTACACACATAATTGGTCATTAAAACCCTTTAGTCAGGACTACAACCTAGCTTCTTACGCGACTTATGTTGTGTGCTTTAATCTTATCTATGAGTGGCGGGACCTACAGTTTAAAGTCGAACGACAGATGTTTGAGAAACTGTTTTCATAGCAATTTATTTACTCTCAGATTTTTTTGCCGGAAAAGCTGCTGAGAGGCAGACGTTTTGTTGAAGATCTCTCTGACCTAAGGTGTGAACCATCATGGCCTTATTTCTAATAAGCCAACACAATACATATGAGACCACAGCGACTACACACTTGTAGATTATATACCCATCAGTCTTTCCTCCTTCCTGCTGAAGACCATGAATCTGCGCCAGAAGTTAGATCGCAATCTTTTCCCATCCGAGATCTCCACCCATACCTAGCTACCTATCTAACTAACAGAAAACTGCTTAGTAAAGCTTGAAAAAAAATGTTAACACGCTGGCGAAATTTTTAAAGTAATTTGCGGGACAGCCAAGCAATTTGCCTGATAATATTGCTTCCGTCAGACAATGTACTTCTCAATAGATTGTGATTGAAAGACTGCATCAGTAGAATCCCTATAAAAATACTCAGACAAATAGCAATTTTAATTTGTAAATACAGATAAAAATAAATGACATTCAATTAAGAATAAATTGAAATTTCTACAAGTAAAACAAAAAATGATTAAAATTATCGTGTTTAATTGAAACATGAAGTGCGACAAAGAAAATATCCACTGGAAGTGCAATGGCAATGTCAGTGTTTCAATTAAATGATGCTGATGCTGATGCTGACGACGACTGACAATTATCATCCCCCATATTGAGCCTGCTTGACAAACAAACAAAGAAGAGTTCATGACTACACGGTTCAAGGCAAAATAAAACCGACTGGCTGTTGACGACAATTAATTGAGATTAATTTAGAGAAAGCAAGAAAAAACAATAACACACATATAAAGGGTGTTTTTTATAGAGGTATAGAACTTTAAGTTGGCATTACTTTTCAAGATGGTGACCGATTTAACAGCTGTCAAGTGATTTATTCTCAGTTTGGTTTGGCAATTCATCGTGAATAGCCTCACGCCTGAACAACGCTTGCAAATAGTGCAATTTTATTTCGAAAATAATGGTTCTGTGCGGAAAACGTATCGCGCACTACGTCCATTTTATCGTCGACAAAATCGTCCATCAGAGCAGTTAATTCGATTAACCATGGAACGTTTTCGAACCACGTTTACTCTTATTGATAACTCGCATCCCCAGAGACGCTGTACGGTGCGTACAGAAGAAGCTATTGCTGCTGTAGAGCGTAGCATTGAGGAAGACCCGAATGAGTCCATTCGCCATCGAGCACAGGAATTGGATCTGTGGATCCATCCACTTTATGAAAGATTTTGCGGAAGGATCTTGGTTTGCGTGCTTACAAAATCCAACTCGTGCAAGATTTGAAGCCAAACGATCATCAAGTAAGGCGTAGATTCGTCGAATGGGCCCAAAACGAGATTACCGTTGTTCCCGATTTTCATAAGCGAATTTTGTTTAGCGATGAAGCGCACTTCTGGTTGAATGGCTACGTCAACAAACAAAACTGCCGCATTTGGAGTGAAGGTAATCCTCAAGTGTATGTGGAAACACCGTTACATCCAGAAAAACTGACTGTTTGGTGCGCTTTATGGGCTGGTGGAATCATTGGTCCGTACTTTTTCAAAAACGATGGTGGCCAGAACGTTACAGTCAATGGTGATCGGTATAGAGCCATGATTACTAACTTTTTCATTCCTGAATTGAATAACCATGATGTCCAGGAGATGTGGTTTCAACAAGACGGCGCGACATGTCACACAGCTCGTGCCACAATAGATTTATTGAAAGACACGTTTGGTGACCGCCTAATTTCACGTTTTGGACCTGTGAATTGGCCTCCAAGATCTTGTGATTTAACACCGCTAGACTACTTTCTGTGGGGCTATGTAAAGTTATTGGTCTATGCGGTAAAGCCACAAACGCTTGACCATTTGGAAGACAACATTCGCCGTATTATTGCCGATATACGGCCGCAAATGTTGGAAAAAGTCATCGAAAATTGGACGTCCAGATTGGACTACATCCGCGCCAGCCGTGGCGGTCATATGCCAGAAATCATATTTAAAATGTAATGCCACAAGATTATCTTTCGGATAAATAAAATTCATGTCAATCGAATAATCCATCGTTGTTTTATTGCAACTTAAAGTTCTATACCTCTATAAAAAAAACACCCTTTACAACAACAACTGTTTTAAGCTGTTGATTTAATAAAAAAAAAAAATTCTTGGAAAATTAAAAAAAAATTATTTTTAAACATAATAATTAAGCCTGCATATACTTATGCTGCATGTAAATCTATTAATTAAACACAATTTCATTAAAAATGCCTTAAGGTATGCTTTAATGTTTTGAGAATAAATTCCATCAACAACATCTTATACATTATACAGCACATTACATTACATGCTGATGAAGTTGGCTATGTTAACCGACACATACCATGTTATTCTTGTTGTTGTTGTTATTGTTATGATTTCTGTTAAGTGACTTAATTTTCTTTAAATTGTTATTGTAAACAAAAACAAAAAATTTCTTAAAAAGAAAACAAAACAAAAACCATATAAAACAGACAAGAAGACAAGAAGCTTAAGCATAAAATTATTGCAGACAGACACCAATAAAAAGACAACAGCAGCAACAAATGTAATTACAAAGCAACAACAACAACAATATCTCGCACGCTTTAGTGTGATAATTTCGTATATATTTTTTATTGTTGTTATTATTATTATTATTGTTGTAGTTGTAGTTGTTGTTATTCACATAAAAACAAAACGAACGAAAAGCGAAAATAGAAAAAACAAAAGAAGTTTAAAAAAAAGCACATAATTTTACAATAACAATGAGAATAACATGGAATCATATTCCCATTCTTTGCATGTTTGTGTGCATGTAACACTATGGCAACACTTTTTTTGTGTTACTTTTCTCTACTCACGCTAGTGTTGTATTGTTATTGTTGTTACAAACAAAACATTTTCTCATTACATGGTAACCTACACTAGACGGGGAAGGTAATAAGCCCCTGTAGCATTAGTTCGTACGTAAATTCAAAATTTACATTCTTAAGAATGCACTCCAGGCTAATCAAACAACAGTCGGAGTTGTTGATCTGTACCAGATCTAGCAGTTCTGTCACTCTTGTGTGAAGAGTGTGTGCGGTGTGTTTGAAGCGAGTAATCGTAGATTAAAGATCTCTGCTACAAAGATCTGTCGTATAATTGTCTAGTAATTGTTATTGTTTATGCAAAGGATATAAACAGAGGAATACCAAACAAAGCAATTGTTGTTGTTTACATCAAGTTGTGAACAGTGGCACGCAGAATTGTGCGCATAATAAAGAATTTTAATTAAAATGAAACACAAATTTATTTTTATTTTATTTGCAATCGACAAGCGCATATTTTAAACGTTTTTTAAAAGGTAAAAACATAACAATTCTCCCGTCCTCATTTTCAAAGAGGATGCCTCCGCTCCACAAGCCGCAACAAACATTCACTCGTAATGGATGCTTTGGCTTCTGTAAGACCACGTGTAAGTTTTCTGAGCCCCTAATATGACAATTTTGCTTATTAACATACCCACCAAGATGACAATGACCTTCAACCGAAAAGATTAATTTTTTTTGGCAAAATCGACATCAACGTGCCGCTTCTCTTTGGCCCATCTACCGAAGCGAAAAGAAGCGGATGATAATGCAGCTGCAACTCGTGAACCAATTGAACTTTGTAAGGCATTATACCGAGATCTTTTCGCGAAATTCGACATAAACTGGTGTGTAAAATGTACAATTCTTGAGAACGATGACAAGTTGATGTTGATGGATTCTCATGCACACTTTCAGCCACAGCTTCGATATTTTCTCACGCTCATATCTTGGCACATTAATAGTGAAACCAATTTTGCGAATTTTAGCAATAAACTTGCGTATAGCGGGCATTGTTGTTGGTTCTTCTCTGCGACCAAATTTTTTCGAAAATGTCGTGCAATTTCCGACCAATTGTCTTTGTTTTGGAGATGAATTTCCAATAAATCCCAATGTTGCTCAAGCGTAAATCGATTCATTACGATCAGTGGAGTGGAATATACTGAACTTTGTGACAGAAACAGAATGACATATGTATTGCCAGATTCGAAATATCCGATTGTTGAAATATAAAACGATAGATGGCCCACCCGATACAAATACTCTTATTCTAGAGAATTTTCAAGCAAAATCTTTATATTTTCAAAGCCAATTTTCTCAATAGCATATCACTTTTTATGGGACTATGTTGCTGATTATATTAAGAGGTCTTGGAACCTTGCTTAGCATATAGTATGGTACTCCTAGACCTAGTATTTGTCCCAAAATTAGCTTCTAAACAAGTGGACTTGTTCAGAGGGATGCTGTTACGCAGCTAACAGTGCTCTGTTAAGCGTAAATTTTGTTCTGTTAAGAGTAAATTTTGCTCTGTTAATGCCAAATGTGGCGCTGCTAAAATTTATGGATTGCGTCTTGGATTTTCAAATTCGAATTTATCTTCACACACATGAATTTAGTTTTGTTTCGTGATCGGCCACACATTTTCTAAGTCGACATGATAAATTATTGCGATTTTTGTTGATATTTTTAAGCACATTTGCTGGGCCTGTGTAGTCAGAAATTTTAAATGTTCTGTCATGCATTAAGGGGACTTATTGAAATCTCCATTACATACATAATTGGTCATTACAATCCTTCAGTCAGGATTACGACCTAGATTCTCACACCACTTATGTTGTGTGTGTTAATTTTATACATGAGTGGCGGGACCTACAGTTTAAAGTCGACTCCGAACGACAGATTTTTGAGAAACTTTTCATGGCAATTTTTTATTTACTTCTCAGAACTTTTGCCAGAAATCTGCTGAGAGGAAGTCGCCGAAAAAAAATACTTTTTTTTGTATTTTATTTTGATGTCTGGCCTAGGACTCGAACCCTGGCTTTTCGTCTAATAAGCCAACACGCTACCTATTAGACTACGGCGACTTCGAAATCTCCATTAATATTTGCAAATATTGATCGAAACTGTTGTATAAAAGTAAATTGAAAAGATTTTCGTTACTTGCCACAACAGGATCAGAATATTTGTTTAAGGCTGGTGATTATAATTTTCCTTTAACCTGACTAACTCTAGGATATTAATTTTGTAAATCAGTTCACCGGTTGAAGGTAAATTTTGTCGAATTATAGGCCTGTTTTTGTATGACAAACGACTATAGAAGAATGACTGTTTTTGGGCAAAACACAAGGAAAAACACTGAAATTTGTGTGTGTTTTCCACACAAGTGGACGAATGTGTGAAATCAATCGTTTTACAAAAACAAGCAATAAGACGACTGGCCAGAGTCAGCATGGAACGATAGCGTTCTATATAACATCAGGTCTTTGCTCATTTCGAAAGAGATAACAACCGATGTAAAAAAAAATCGTCAAAAGACTTGACAATTGGGTTCGCCTCAAATACAGCAATTTTGCTTATTGCACAACCATTTTAATCGTAAATGATTTTCATCACCAGAGACAATTACTTGACAATAAAAGGCTCATCAATGGCCGGTTTCAAATGAGCACATTCATCAAAATTGCGATCCAAACGATATAGTTTTGGCATCAATTCCTCACTCAATTCCTGTACGAACTGAATTCTATAGCCCAAGAACCTTAGATAAAATTTTCCACGTAGACGTAGGATAAAAACTAACAAGTTGAGAATGACGAACGATTATCATTTCAGCATTGTTTGAACACTTCACGCTACGCTAGTTTCGTAGATACGCACCTTTCTTCGTTCTGTCGATGATTTTGAATCGGAAAGAGTAAAATTAGTGCGAAAACGATTACTAGTTGAACGAATTGACTGCTCAGAAGGCAGATTATGAAGTCGCTGTAGTCTAGTGGGTAGTGTGTAGGCTTCTTAGAAGTGAGACTGTGGTTCAATGCACAGTTCAGATATCTCAAACAAAACGAATTCAGCAGACTACTGGCAAAAACTCGGAGAGTAAATAAAATTGTCAAGAAAATTTTCTCAAAAATTTGTTGTTCGGAGTCCAATTTTAAAGGTCCCACCACTCATGGATAAAAATTAAGATACAATACATGGATGATATTAGAAACTAAGTTGTTATCCTGACTAAAGCCCTGATTAGCCAAACGTACTTTTAATGTAATCTCCTACAGATTTTGCTATTTTTGGTTTTATTCGTCGATGTATAGCACTTGTAAGTGCATTTCCTTTATTATTTTGATGAATTACAATGAAAGTTTTATTTGTTTCTTTAAATTTATGAACTTTTCCTCAGATAATGGATGGCTGAATGGCTGAATGAATGAATGAATGAATGGTTGGTTGGATGTCTGCTTGGCCAAGTTGAACAAATCGTCTGACTGCGATTAACAAAAATTTAACAAACGAGACGCTTTTTATATTCAATTGTGTTGTATTGTCTTGATTTCTTTTCTTTTCTCTCATTTTTAATTTCTTTAATCTCTACTTTAACTTTAGTTGAACACATTAAAGCGCTCAGTTTTGCAAAGTTACTGCCATGAAAAATAATAAAAACAAATACAAAAATTAATAGAAATAAAGCGAGAAAGTTTTTTTTGGAAATAAAGTCCGTATTATTGTGATACCCTACGTAGTTATTTAAGGTTACGAATTTATTAAAATTTGCTTTCCCTATGTAAAGGGTCCGCCAAATAACTTTTTTTTTTTGAAAATGCTTTAAAAAAAAAACTACTGAATATTTTCTCAATTTTCTCTTTTTATTTGAAAGTACAATCCTTCCGGTTAATAAAGGAAAATAATTTCATTCAAATGGCTGCCTCGGCCAGAAGATGCCGATTTTGGCAAAAAAAAATCATCTTTTCAAATGAAAATCATTTTGATCTTGGCGGGTATGTAAACACAGAAAACCCACACACATACATTGAAAAGCCGACGCACCCAAAACGAGTCACTGTTTGGTGCGGATTTTGGTCCAGAGGCATAATTGGGCCATTTTTTCTTCGAAAATGAGCAAGGAGTGGCCGTTACAGTCAATGGCGATCGTTATCGGGCCATGTTGAACGAATTTTTGTTCACAAAAATTTAAGAGGAGGATATTGGCAACATTTGGTTTCAACAGGACGGCGCTACGTGCCACACAGCCGAAGCTACACTCGATTTTTTGCGGCGCCCTGTTTTTGAAGATCGACTTATCAGCCGCAGAGCTAATGTCGTTTGGCCATCTCGGAGCTGCGATTTGACACCGTTGGACTATTATTTGTGGGGTGCCGTCAAAGATAAGTGTTACGCCGACAAGCCAGAGACAATTGACGCTTTAAAGGACAATATTCGTGAAGCCATTGGTGAAATACAGCTGCACACAATCGATAATGTGCTTAAAAATTGGACCGATCGTGTAGGCGGCTACTGCATGACCAGCCGAGGCAGCCATTTGAATGAAATTATTTTCCATTATTAAGCGGAAGGATTGTACTTTTAAATAAAAAAAGAAATTTGAGAAAATATTCAGTAGTTTTTTTTGTTTAAAGCATTTTCAAAAAAAAAAGTTATTTGGCGGACCCTTTATAAGATGATAAATTCGAATTTAAAAACCAAAGACGCAAACCCACACTTTTAGCAAAGCAACTTTTTGACTCTAACAAGGTAGACTTTGCTATTAACAAAGCACTGTTAACTGTTTAACAGTGGCAATACGTAGGTTAAGTCTTCTGCTTGGCAATTATTGCAGACAACTATTGATATAAAATATAATTCTCGTTATGATCATTATTATTTGTGAACAAAAGTGTTGAAATGTAAGGCATGGTTGGAAGTCGCCGTAGTCTAGTAGGTAGTGTGTTGGGCCCAGGCCAGGCATCAAGACAAAATATAAAAAGTATTTCTTTGGCGACTTCCGCTCAACAGATTTCTGGCAAAAACTCTGAAGAGTAAATAAAATTGCCATGACGAAAATTGCCAAACGAAATATGAAAAAAACATTTCTAAGGCGACATCCCCTCAGCAGATTTCTGGCGAAAACTCTGAAGAGTAAATAAAATTGCCATGAAAAAGTTTCTCAAAAATCTGTCGTTCGGAGTCGACTTTAAACTGTTTAACACACATAACATAAGTGGTGTGAGAAACTAGGACGTTGTACAATGGGTCAATTCGACCTCCGGGTACTGTACTTGTGTTAATTGACACAGAGTACACGTCCTCTAACCTAACCTAACCTAAGACATGGTTGGTGGATGATGGAGAATGGAAATTTTTCTCAACTCTCAAAATTATTCCAGCTATCCCTCTGGACTACCATTTGCATATAGTCTGTATGGTATACTATTTCTTATATGTTCCAAAAATGGCCACTGATCTTCTAGGGAATTTTCAGGCAAAAAAATTGATATTTTCAAAGCCAATTTTCTCAATAGCATATCACTTTATATGGGACTATGTTGCTGATGATATTAAGAGGCCTTGTATCCTTTCTTTGCATATAGTATGGCACTCATAGACTTGGAGTATTTGTCCCAAAATTATCTCCTAAACAAGTGGGCTTGTTCAGGTGGATACTGTTAAATAGCTGACAGTGCTCTGTTAATAGCAAAGTTTAACCTGTTAGAGTCAAAAAGTGGCGCTACTAAATGTGTGGGTTTGTGTCTTTGGTCATAAAAAATGTTGCTTTTTTTCCAATTCATGCTTAAATAGACTTTATAAAGGAAATAAAAAATTACAATTTAAAGGAATATTTACCGCTTTTTTGTAATATTTTTTGTTTTAACGGAAGCAATCTTCCGTGGATGATGTTTGGGTTGCAAACAATGGCCAAATAATAGCATTTTTGCTTTCGATTTTCTTGTATAAAAAATCACAACAACACACTTTTAATTTCCTTCTTTAAATTTCTTTTCACTTTCGGTATTTTCTTTTAAAAAGTTTAAATAGTTTATGATGATGGCGGGGGGCTGGTAAGCAAAAAAAAAAAACAAATCAATATTTGGCACAATATTGCAGACCATTAAAGATTTGTAGCACCTTTGCCAAACAAATCTCCGGTCATTATAATGAACAATTTAACGCTTGTCATTATGATCATTATCGCCATCATTAAGTCCAATGTTCATGATTACGATGATGATGGTGATGGTGATGGGCACTTGATAATGAAAATTATGATTGAGGCGATAAGAAAAATGACAAGGCTTTTTCCAATGTTTCATTTTCACACAAAGTAATAAAAAAAACACTTTTTTAATACTTTGAAGCATTAAATATAATGACAAGATTAAATTATGACTTGTATTTCGTATATTTTTTTTCGGTTTTTTGTTTATTATTATTCCCCGGTATTGACACAAATTCAGTTTCATATTTTACAACATTTTTTTTATTCTTAAGCTTTCAATGAAAAAAAACAAAACTGGGGAAAAGACTTTGTCAGCGTAACACTTTCATTTTCATTCAAAAACAAAGAAAAAAAAATATTTTTTTTTATAAATTTTTTATTAGAAATGTTCCTTTCCTCCTTCACTCTCTATTGGGGGCAAATTTGAATTTTTGTATGTAACTTTCCATTTTCATTTCAGAGTTTTTACTTGAGGACTCTCGCTCTCGCTTTTCTTGCCATTCTATACAATTTAATTCAATTCGTTTCGTTTCAATACAGTTCAGTTTAGGTCTGTTCGTTTGCCACGTTTGTTTTCTACTGAAAATGTAATTAAAAAAAAAAACAGAAAACACAGAAGAATCCTGCATCCATTTACACAACAAGACGACAAGACAATAATCCATGTTTAGCAAGCAAGTGACACACTTGTCAAACATGTGGAAATTCTTTTTATAATTTGTTTTTCTATTTTTTTCTCTTTTTTCTTTCATTCTGTTTCAGTTCTCTTACTCAAATGAGCACAAGCACTTCTTTCTCGTTCTTTGCTGGGGGTTGACATCATCGTCATCATTGTCGTCTATAGCAGCCAGCAGCACAACTAAAATCGACAAAATTAAAGCCTTCTTTAGCATCATCACCACCACCATCAACAAGCAGCAGCAGCAACAGCAACAGCATCGGCACCAGTTCGCCTCTTCGTGGGTTGTGGTAGAAGCAGCAAGCAAGCAGTAGCTGTTGTACGTTCATCTGTATCATTACGTATTAAATACACTTAAATACACACACAGTTGCTCACATATTACCCAGTGCGCATATTTGTTTCTTAATGTGTGTGAAGAAAAATTTGAATTTAAAAATCCAAGACGCAATCCATAAATTTTAGCAGCGCCATGTCTGCTTGGCCAACTTGAACAAATCGTCTGACTGCGATTAACAAAAATTTAACAAACGAGATGCTTTTTATTTTCAATTGTGTTGTGTTGTCTTGGAAGTCGCCTTGATCCAGTAGGTAGTGTGTTGGCTTCTTAGACACAAAGTCAGGGTTCGAGCCCCAGGCCAGACATCAAAGACAAAATACAAAAAAGTATTTCTTCGGCGACTTCCTCTCAGCAGATTTCTGGCAAAAACTCTGTGAGAAAATAATAAATTGCCATGAAAAAGTTTCCCAAAAAAATCTGTCATTCGGAGTTGACTTTAAACTGTAGGTCCCATCACTCATCTATAAAATTAACACACACAACATAAGTGGTGTGAGAAACTAGGTCGTAATCTTGACTGAAGGGTTGTAATGACCAATTATGTATTGCCATGAAAAATAATAAAAACAAACACAAAAATTACTAGAAATGAAGAGAGAAAGTTATGGAAAATAAAGTTCGTATTATTATGATACCCTACTTTGGTTACGAACTTATCAAAATTTGCTTTCCTCATGTATAAGAAGATCAATTTGAATTTAAAAATCCAAGACACAATCCATAAATTCTAGCAGTGCCACATTTGGCATTAACAGAGCAAAATTTCCTTTTAATAGAACAAAATTTACGCTTAACAGAGCACTGTTAGCTATTTAACAGTATCTATCTGAACAAGCCCGCTTGTTTTGGGAGCTAATTTTGGGACAAATACTAGGTCTATGAGTAGCATACTATATATGCAAAGGAAGGATCCAAAACCTGTTAATATAATCAGGAACATAGTCCCATATGAAGTGATATGGTATTGATAAAATTAATCTACTATGGTCACTGTTAAACAGTTAACAGTGCTCTGTTAATAGCAAAATTTACCCTGTTAGAGGCAAGAAGTGGCACTGCTAAAATTGTTGGTTTGCGTCTTCGGTTTTTAAATACGAATTTACCGGAGTTGTGTGTTCAATTCCCACCACACATACATACATACATAATTGGTCATTGCAACCCTTCAGTCAGGATTATCACCTATCTTCCCACACCACTCATGTTGTATTTGTTAATTTTCTATACATAAGTGGCGGGACCTACAGTTTAAAGTCGATTCCAAACAACAGATTTTTTTGGGAAACTTTCCATGGCAATTTTCAATTTACTGTCAGAGTTCTTGCTAGAAAACTGCTGAGAGGAAGTCGGCGAAGAAATATTTTTTCATATTTCGTTTTGTTGAGTATGTCTGTCCCGGGATTGGAACCGAGGCCTCAGGTCTAATAAGCCAACACACAGTAGACTTTGGCGACTTTAACGTTACAGTCAATGGCACTAAGTACCGTGCAGTGATCATGGGTTGTTTCAACATGGGGACGACACATGCCTCAACCCACGCGATAACATGGGCATATTGAGAGGACATATTTGAATTTTTCTATTCGCAACCAGGCTATATTTTTTAAAGGAAGAAGTGAAGTTCTCTTGTACATGTTACACTTCCAAAGATGGGAGGAAATATTACATCAGTCATTGAAGAGATACCAGCCGAAATTCCGGTTAAAAATATGCCTAAGCCTTAACTAGCCAATGAATCACTTGCGGCGTAACTGAAGCAATATTTAAATAAAATAATCTGTGTCTTAATAAGCGTCGTAGTCTTGTTTATGGACTTATTAAACGAGGGACTATGGTTCAAATCATTGCTGAGACATCTCGCACAAATTTGCAGTTTTCTAGCGAAATTTTTGAAGTCGCCGTAGTCTAGCAAGTAGTGTATTGGCTTATTAGACGTAAAAGCCAGGGTTCGAGCCCCAAGCTAGACATCTAAACGAAATACAAAAAGTATTTCTTCGGCGACTTCCTCTCAGCAGATTTCTGGCAAAAACTCTGAGAATAAATAAAATTGCCATGAAAAAGTTTCTCAAAAAAAAATTGTCGTTCGGAGTCCACTTTAATCTGTACGTCCCACCTGTATAAAATTAACACACTCAACATAAGTGGTGTGAGAAACTAGGACGTTGTACAATGGGTCAATTCGACCACCGGGTACTGTACTTGTCTTAACCTCTAACCTAACCTAACTTAACCTAGCGAAATCTCTGAGTACATAAAATTGTCATGAAATCTGTCATTCGGCAACGACATTAAAGAGTAGGTCCCGCATCTCATTAATAAAATTAACTTGAACAACATGTAAGTGGTGGCATAAGAAGCTAGGTTGTAATCCTGACTAAAGGGTTGCAATGACCAATTGTGTATGTAATCTGTGCCCTTTTTTAAACGCATTAACTTAGGTGAGTGTCGATTATAGCCTAAGTCGTGCTTATCATTATATTTCGTTTTTTAGTCACACCACTTCTTCTGAATCGTTTTCCGTCTTTTACAAGGTAAATAGATACTTAGATAATGTCATTTAACAACTGTACAATAACTTTTTTATTCAAGCGCAGTACAGTACATGAGTAGGACCCATACCCGAACCTTTTCTGCTTTCAAAAAAAATTTTCTATGAAAACAAAATCACAAAAAGAAGAAAGTAGAGCGAGTACTAGTCGCTCAGTTATTGTTTTATGATTAACAAAGAATAAGAAAAAATCAACTGACTTGTGTTCGAACGAAAATGTTTGCTGGGTACTCACTCTACTAAATTCCCACACACTTAAAAAATATTCCAAAAAAAATTCTTTTTTTTTCTAACCCAACACACACAGTAGCCGTCCACAATGTTATCGAGAGAGGGATAACCAACATTTTTTTCTTCTTCTTTTTAAAAAATAATACAAAATTAGTCCATAATAAAGAGATTACGTTTGAAACAAAAATCGATACCAAAGGATTGAAATTTGTATGACAAAAATAGAACAATCTATTGAGGCTTTAGGAGGGTACGTACTGTGGCCATAAATACACTAAAGTCTTGCTAATCGACATATAAAAATGTTGTTTTCAAGCCCAAAACCATAAAAATGGGAAAACTCTCGAGAGAATGTAACCCAGGTTGTATCGAATAAATATTTTAGGAATATTGTGCACACAATTAGGGAGAAATCCGATGTCAAATTAAGGCATACAACATCGAAGGATAGTCAACAAAGGAAAAAAAACCTTCCTCGACAATCTTAGTTAATAAACAATCACTACGAAAATATGTTTATTCATGTGTTTGAAGATAAATTCGAATTTCAAAAGCAAAGACACAAACCCACACTTTTAGCAAAGCCACTTCTTGTCTCTAACAGGGCAAACTTTGCTATTAACAGAGCACTGTTAACTGGTTAACAGTGGCAATAAGTAGATTAGTCTTCAACTTTGCAATTATTGCGGACTATATTGATATAAAATAGAATTCTCATTATGATCGTTATTATTTGTGAACAAAAATGTTGAAATGTAAAGGATGGAGGACAGAAATTTTCATAACTCTCAGAATTATTCCAGCTATCCCACTACCACGGTTCGAGAGAGGACACTCTGTACTACCATTTGCATATAGTCTGTACGATGTACTATTTCTTATGTATGTTCCAAAATATCCACTGATCTTCTAGAGAATTTTCAACCAAAAAAATTTATATTTTCAAAAGCAATTTTCACAATACCATATCACTTTATATGTTACTATGTTGCTGATTATATTAAGAGGCCTTGGAACCTTCCTTTGCATATAGTATGGTACTTATAGGCCTAGAGTATTTCCCAAAATGAGCTCCTAAACAAATGGGCTTGTGCAGATGGATACTGTTAAGCAGCTAACAGTGCTCTGTTAAGAGCAAATGTTGTTCTGTTAAGAGGAAATTGTGCTCTGTTAACGCCAAATGTGGAGCTGCTAAAATTTATGGATTGCGTCTTGGATTTTCAAATGAAGTACTATGGGAGCTCGACACCTTCAAGTTACTTGGTTAAGAAGAGGTCAACGTTACGACCGTATAAGCTTGGAAGATGCTGATCATACTGGACGTATGATTATGTCCTCGGAGATTGAAATTGCGAGAGTTTGGCTCAGAGTTTTCTTTATGTCAAATGGAGGTCGTATTTGCTCAGAATTAACTATAAAAGCAATCATGGAATAATTTCGTAAGAGTTCAATTATTATTTGGATGATGTTTGTGAAGGTCACAAATGAACTCGATGCACAGTTTAGATTTCAATAACTGAAAAAAAATGCACTGGCGGGGCCTACAGTTTAAAGTTGAGTCCGTACGATAGAGTTTGTTTTGAGAAACTTTTCCATGGCAATTTTTATTTACTCTCAGAGTATTGTGACAGAAATTTGCCGAGAGGAAGTCGCCGAAAAAATATTTTTTTTTGTAAATTTCGTTTTGTTGGAAACGTTTGACCTGGGATTTGAACCATGGGCTCAAAATGTAAATTTTTATAATTAATTATGGTACAACAAATACGTGTAAACTTATTAAATTTTTAATTAAAATTCAGTGAGCACTTACATATAAACACGAAGGGGTGGGTATAGAATCTGCAGATGTCTTACCTAGAAAGAAAAACAAATATTTTACATTTAATTAAAATCCATAAACAATATAAATTTTTTCAAATGAATGTAAATAATAACGATTTTCATATTATCACACACAAACACCAGCATAAAAAAATGAGTAAACAAGTAAACAAAAGTACACCAACAACACTACAAGAATAAATGTAAACAACGATGTAATAAACGTAAACAACGATGTAATAAATGTAAACAACGATGCAATAAATGTAAACAACGATGTAATAAATGTAAACAACGATGTAATAAATGTAAACAACGATGTAATAAATGTAAACAACGATGTAATAAATGTAAACAACGATGTAATAAATGTAAACAACGATGTAATAAATGTAAACAACGATGTAATAAATGTAAACAATGATGTAATAAATGTAAACAACGATGTAATAAATGTAAACAACGATGTAATAAATGTAAACAATGATGTAATAAATGTAAACAACGATGTAATAAATGTAAACAACGATGTAATAAATGTGAACAATGATGTAATAAATGTAAACAACGCTGTAATAAATGTAAACAACGATGTAATAAATGTAAACAACGATGTAATAAATGTAAACAACGATGTAATAAATGTAAACAATGATGTAAGAAATGTAAACAATGATGTATTAAATGTAAACAACGATGTAATAAATGTAAACAACGATGTAATAAATGTAAACAACGATGTAATAAATGTGAACAACGATGTAATAAATGTAAACAACGATGTAATAGATGTAAACAACGATGCAATAAATGTAAACAACGCTGTAATAAATGTAAACAACGATGTAATAAATGTAAACAATGATGTAATAAATGTAAACAATGATGTAATAAATGTAAACAATGATGTAATAAATGTAAACAACGATGTAATAGATGTAAACAACGATGTAATAAATGTAAACAACGATGTAATAAATGTAAACAACGATGTAATAAATGTAAACAACGCTGTAATAAATGTAAACAACGATGTTTACATTATAAAGATTTCGAGAAGGCGAAGTCATGAATATTCGCCTTCAAGAACATTCATCAGACCGTTTACTCAGACTGTTTACCCTGCCATATAAAAGGCAAGGCAAAGCAGGGGAGTGAGTTAGTGAAGTTCAGTCAGTCTTGTGTGTAGACGCGCTGTGTTTGAAGGGAGTAATCGTGGTTTGAAGATCTCCGTTACAAAGATCTGTCGAATTATTGTCTAGTAATTGTTATTGTTTATGCAAAGGGTATAAATAGAAGCCGCCGTAGTCTAGTAGGTAGCGTGTTGGCTTGTTAGGCGAAAAGCCAGGGTTCGAGCCCCAGGCCAGACATCAATACAAAATACAAAAAGTATTTCTGTGGCGACTTCCTCTCAGCAGATTTCTGACAAAAACTCTGAGAGTAAATAAAAATTGCCATGAAAAGTTTCTCAAAAGTCTGTCGTTCGGAGTCGACTTTAAACTGTAGGTCCCACCACTCATGTATAAAATTAACACACACAACATAAGTGGTGTGAGAAACCAAGTCGTAATTCGGACTGAAGGGTTGTAATGATCAATTATGTATCTATGTATGTATAAGCAGAGGAATAACAAACATAGCAATTGTTGTTGTTTACATCAAGTTGTGAACAGTGGCACACAGAATTGTATGCGAATAATTAAGAATTTTAATTAAAACTAAACCCTGATTTATTTTTATTTTATTTGTAAACTACGAGCTTATATTTTAACATTATTTAAAAGGTAAAAACGTCACAATACGATATCTCCCACTGTTGCAAATGCAAAAAAAAAGAAATTTGAAGAAAATGTTAATATTTTCGTCTTTAATTTCCCAGTTTGAAAAGAGTTTGAAACGCTTGTCATTACCTTTTAGACATGGATGGCGTAAACAACAACAACAACAAAAATAATGAAGGGAGAGAAACAAAATGTCAAAAGATTTTCTGCATGGTACACACATTTCACACTTGTGGTTGTCAACTTTGTAGGGCCAATAAAAATTTTGAAAAAAAATATAATAACAGTACTTTGACTGTCATTCAATACAAATGAGAAAGGGAAATTGCCGTTTATATACTGTGTCACTGCTCTCCCGTTTTAGGGTTTTACTATTTAATAGACGGGGATTATATGACATGACATGGCAGGGTTTTGTCATGATGAACCACTATTTGAGTGGTGGAAAGCTACGCAAGCGATATAATATTTGTGGAAACAATTTCTTCTTTTAAAGTTCAATAACAGTTCTAAATTTGGGGCAATTTTTCTTCGCTTATCGCTAATCTGCACACTCCTGGATTCAATATAAAATATGTGTGGAATTGATAGCAAATATTGTAACATGAGATATTCAGCTAAATTCGTCTCGTTTAAAAAATAAATTTAAAAGAAAGTTTGAATATTTTTCTAATTGCTTCAAACACATGCTATATATATTCATACATACATACATAATTAGTGATCACAATCCATGTGTGTGAAGATAAATTCGAATTTAAAAATCCAAGATGCAATCCATAAATTTTAGCAGAGCCACATTTGGCGTTAACAGAGCAAAATTTCCTCTTAACAGAACAAAATTTGCCTTAACAGAGCACTGTTAGCTATTTAACAGTAGCCATCTGAACAAGACCACTTGTTTAGGAGCTAATTTTGGGGCAAATACTCCAAGTCTATGAGTACCATACTATATGCAAAGGAAGGTTCCAAGGCCTCTTAATATAATCAGCAACATAGTCATAAAGTGACATGGTATTGAGAAAATTAATCTCCTATTGCTACTGTAAAACAGTTAACAGTTCTCTGTTAATAGCAAAATTTACCCTGTTAGAGGCAAGGAGTGGCACTGCTAAAATTGTGGGTTTGAGTGCTTGGTTTTTAAATACGAATTTAACGGGGTTGTGTGTTCAATTCCCACCACACATACAGTGGTGGCCTTTTAATTAGAAACGTCTTAGCAAAGAAAGGTTACAAGGCCTCGTAATATAATCAGCAAAAAAGTAGAAGACTAATCTACTATTGCCACTGTTAAACAGTTAACAGTGCCCTGTTAATAGTAAAATTTACCCTGTTAAAGGCAAGAAGTGGCGCTCCTAAAAGTGTGGGTTTACGTCTTTGGTTTTTTAATTCGAATTTATCTTCACACACAATCACACCCCTTCAGTCAGGTGTACAACCTAGCGTCTCACACCACTTATGCTGTACGCATTAATTTTATACAAGAGTGGCGGAACCTACAGTTAAAATCATGTTAAAGTTTAAATTAAACCTACTAAGTTCTGGACAGTTACAGAGGAGGTTCTGGATATTCTCCAACTCCTCCTCATCGCAACATACCTTTCAAAAGTCCGACTGGAATCTGTTCCAGATCCTTGTCAGCGAACTAATCTCGCAGTGCCCTATAATAAACAGAATAACTAACCTTAAGCTGGCTTTATCGAAGCCCAGCAGCCAACCTGTTCTTACATAACAAACCGATCCCTTTCCCCAACTCCTATGCTCTTCGCCCCTGCCCCATCCATTGATGAGGCTGCAGAGATGGCAGATTGGGGGATGAGGACCAACTATCACATCACCCTCAGAAAGGGAACCTAATCTAGCGAGAGCCTTCGCCGTTTCATTACCGAGTATTTCGCTTTGACCCGGAACCCAGCATAAACGGATTCGGTCTGGTGCAAAAGATCTTAACGACTCCTTACGTCAGATCGACGCAATCGTATAAGCGTTTTGGGAAGCTAGGTCGTAATCTTGACTGAATGGTTGTTTTGAATTATGTATGTATTCAAGTTCAAAATTGAGGCAATTTTTCTTACATTTTTATTCGCTTATCGCTAATCTGCACACTGTTGGATTCAATATAAAATATGTAAGGAATTGATTGTAATTATTGTAACATGAGATGTTCAGCTAAACTCGTCTCGTTTAGAAAATAAATTTAAAAGAAAGTATGAATATTTTTCTAATTATTTCAACCACATGTTTTATATATTCATACATACATACATATTTAGTGATCACAATCCATGTGTGTGAAGATAAATTCGAATTTAAAAATCCAAGATGCAATCCATAAATTTTAGCACCGTCACATTTGGCATTAACAGAGCAAAATTTCCTCTTAACAGAACAAAATTTGCCCTTAACAGAGCACTGTTAGCTATTTAACAGAAGCCATCTGATCAAGACCACTTGTTTAGGAGCTAATTTTGGAAAATACTCTAGGTCTATGAGTACCATATCATACTCAACGGAAGGTTCCAAGTCCTCTTTATGAAGGGTGTTTTTTATAGAGGTATAGAACTTTAAGTTGGCATTACTTTTCAAGATGGCGACCGATTTAACAGCTGTCAAGTGATTTATTCTTTATTATTTTGGTTTGGCAATTCATCATGAATAGACTCACGCCTGAACAACGCTTGCAAATAGTGCAATTTTATTTCGAAAATAATGGTTCTGTGCGGAAAACGTATCGCGCACTACGTCCATTTTATCGTCGACAAAATCGTCCATCAGAGCAGTTAATTCGATTAACCATGGAACGTTTTCGCACCACGTTTACTGTTATTGATAACTCGCATCCCCAGAGACGCTGTACGGTGCGTAAAGAAGAAGCTATTGCTGCTGTAGAGCGTAGCATTGAGGAAGACCCGAATGAGTCCATTCGCCATCGAGCACAGGAATTGGATCTGTGTCCATCCACTTTATGGAAGATTTTGCGGAAGGATCTTGGTTTGCGTGCTTACAAAATCCAACTCGTGCAAGATTTGAAGCCAAACGATCATCAAGTAAGGCGTAGATTTGTCGAATGGGCCCAAAACGAGATTACCGTTGTTCCCGATTTTCATAAGCGAATTTGTATTCCGTTGCATCACTCTCTATGGTCAATGACTCAACGCCTTTAGTAACATCTTCAAGGACTTCATTTGCAACGATTTCTACTTTCTCATTTACATCCACCGTTGTCCTTTTAAATTTTCTTATGCCAAATCTATTCGCCGTAGTCTAGTAGGTAGTGTGTTGGCTTATTAGACGCAAAAGCCTGGGTTCGAGCCCCAGGCCAGGCATCAAAGACAAAATACAAAAACTATTTCTGCGGCGACTTCCTCTCAGTAGATTTCTGGCAAAAACTCTGAGAGTAAATGAAAAATTGCCATGAAAAGTTTCTCAATAAATAAAAATCTGTCGTTCGGAGTCGACTTTAAACTGTAGGTCCCACCACTCATGTATAAAATTAACACACACAGCATAAGTGGTGTGAGAAACTAGGACGGTGTACAATGGGTCAATTCGACCTCCGGGTACTGTACTTGTCTTAATTGACAAAGTACACGTCCTCTAACCTAACCTAACCTAACAATTGTGATATAAAATTTAAATTGTTTAAAATTCTGTACAAACAAAATAATGTTTTTTCTTTTGCAGTAAATGCAACTTAATCGTTTTCTTTGCCTTGCTGTTAAATGTTTAAAAAAAGCTTTTAAATCCTGTTAATGGTCGTAAAATCAAGGTTTTAAAAACTGATTTTAATTTGTTTGCATTACAAATGTATTCACTAATCATGTTCATGGTTAAATCGTTCATTCATTCATTCATTTATTCATTCATTCATTCGTTCAATTCATATGTGTATACATCATATTCACTTATTCATATTTCGTTTCGTACATCTCTTTTAGCAGTTAAAACACTTGCATTGAATTCAAGGTGGATTCTCTGCATGGCATCACTCAACCGATAACATAAAATTAAAAAACCTTTCCAAAGGACACAAACACACACACACACATACATACACAAGTCCTTTTTTTCCATTTGTAAACCAAACAATAAAAAAATTCAAAAACAACATCGTCAATGCCAAACATTTAATATTCTACCGAGTTCTGCTTATATTTTATTAATTTCACTGAGAGGGATGTCCCCCCCCCACCATCTCCTGCCATTATTTGCAAAACGATTCAAAGGTACAGAATCAAAACAGACCCAAGCTTACAGATGTGTTTGCAGATAAATTCGCATGTGAAAATCGAAGACGCAATCCATAAATTTTAGCAGCGCCACTTTTGACGTCAACAGAGCAAAATTTCCTCTTAACAGAACAAAATTTGACCTTAACAGAGCACTGTTAGCTTTCTAACAGTATCGACCTGAACAAGCCCACTTGTTTAGAAGCTAATTTTGGGACAAATACTCTAGGTCTATGAGTACCATACTATGTATACCCAAGGGGAGGTTCCTAGGCCTCTTAATATAATCAGCAACATGGTCCCATATAAAGTGGTATGGTATTGTGAAAATTGTCTTTGAAAATCTCAATTTTTTGCTTGAAAATTCTCTAGAAGATCAGTGGCCATTTTGGAACATACATAAGAAGTAGTACACCATACAGACTATACGCAAATGGTACTCCAGAGGGTCCTCTTTCGAATCGTGGTAGTGGGATAGCTGGAATAATTCTGAGGTTAGGTTAGGTTAGGTTAGTGTGGTAGCTTCATACCAAAAGCTCACTTGAGCACGCATAGCGGCCCGTTGTGACGTCCCCCCGAACCCAGGAGGGGGAGGTCGGTCAGCGCAAAATCTGCATATCCAAAGCACGACAACCCCGCACTGGAAAACCAGCCAGAAAGTTTGATAAACGATGCTATATCCTTGACATCAACGGACGATAGCTCCGTCAAGCTGACAACGGTCGGAGAGCCAAATAACCTATATCTGCACCTCGCAAGAGATGGGCATTGACAAAGAAAGTGAATAACAGTCTCGTCCTCCTCAGCGCATCTGCACCCACGGCAGAAGTCATTAAATGGAAGCCGCATTTTATCCGCGTGTCTATCCATAACACAGTGACCTGTAAGCATGGCCACTGTGATTTAGATGATGCCGCGGCCAAGTCCAAGTAAATGGTTGGTACGCCTTCTATACATACGGGGCCAGGTGAGTCTAGCGTGTAGAGCAGGACTCCTTATTGATCCAGGATAGGTTGGCGTCTCGGAAAAATTTCCGCGCGATAGCCAGTTTGATCGAGGCAAGTTGCATTCCTACAGCATTCCGGGTAGTGCGCCAGCTTTGGCTAGCTCGTCGGCTCTGCAGTTTCCCGGAATGTCACAGTGTCCGGGGACCCAGACAAGTGTGACACTGAAGCGCCCAGAAAGAAGATTGAGGCAACGGCGACATTCCCTGGCGATCCTGGAATTATTCGCACTGTTCGACAGAGACTTTATGGCAGCCTGGCTATCCGAAAAGATCGAGATGCGGGTGAAAGGAACACCGTATGCGAGGAACCATTGTGCGGCCCGGTAGATTCTGAGAGTTGAGAAAATTTCTGTCCTCCACCGCCATCAATCATCCTTTATATTTCAATACTTTTGTTCACAAATAATAATGATCATAATGAGAATTAAATTTTATGTTAATAGTCTGCAATAATTGCAAAATAGAAGACTAATCTACTTATTGCCACTGTTAAACGGTTAACAGTGCTCTGTTAATAATAAAGTTTACCCTGTTTAGAGGCGGGAAGTGACGCTGCTAAAAGTGTGGTTTTGCGTCTTTGGTTTTTAAATTTAAATTGAATTTATCTTCATATACATGGCTTATAGCCATGCTGTATTCAGTTAATCGTTATGGCCTTTTCGAAAAAAATGATTGCATAAAATATTGTAAGTCGAAACGGCCTAATATCGTTTAACAACAAAAACGATAAACAAAAGCCACACGATACAAATACACACTAAAACTAAGAATACAATGAACGTGTTGATTATCTAAAGCTGCACACACACATATGCACAACGAACCTGGTTGCGCCTGGTACCAACAACAACATGTATGTGACAAAAAGGGATGGACAACGTAAGCAGGGTACACAAACAACAATGTAGTAGCAATAGAGCTCTCGAGAAGGCGAGAGCAAGAACCTTCTACATTGAGAACGTTCATCATACTGATTGCGTGCGTATATAAAAGGGCAAGACAAGGCCAGCAGCGAGTCAGTGATAATTCAGTCAGTTTTGTGTGCAGACGCGTTGCGGTTGTAACGTACAAGCGGCATTGCTTGCAAAAAGGTTGTAAGCAGAGAAGATCTAACAAACAGATGTTAGTGTTAACGCGGACAGAAGTGTGAAATAGAATAGTGTACAAGCAAATTATTGTTGTATCGTTAAGTTGTATACGGTGGCACACAAAAGTAGTGTAAAGAATAAAGAGAGTTTAAGAGAAACTAAACACATATTTGTTTTTACTTGGTTTGCAATTAACGAACTCATATTTAAACGTTTTTAAAAAAACGTAAAAACGTAACAAATCCCAGGGTCATTATGTTTAAATTTTAATAAAAATTTCCATTGAGTTTTTCAAATTGAATTCAATTTAATTTATTGTGCAATTAATTCTTTTTTTTTATTTAAATTTTCTACTTAAAATGTATTTTTTTTTGTTTCGAACAAAACTAAGTAAAACTCCCTGTGGTAATTAAAAAACTTTATTTAATTAAAATATTTAAATACAAACATACACACACACACCCACTTACACAAAGGGAGAGAGAGAGTTGATATGGTAATATTAAGCGGGAAAACTTTACATTACCCAAATAATTTCGTTATTTTGTTAGGCAAAGTTACTCATGTAAACAGAAAATTTTAACCAAAAATTTTCTTCTAAAGGGTCCGCCAAATAACTTTTTTTTTTGAAAATGCTTTAAAAAAAAAACTACTGAATATTTTCTCAAATTTTTTTTTATTTGAAAGTACAATCCTTCCGGTTAATAATGGAAAATAATTTCATTCAAATGGCTGCCTCGGCTTGCCATGCAGTAGCCCATTTTGATCTTGGCTGGTATGTAAACAAGCAAAATTGTCGCACTTTGGGGCACAGAAAACCCGCACGCATACATTCAAAAGTCGACGCACCCGAAACGAGTCACTGTTTGGTGCGGATTTTGGCCCAGAGGTGTAATTGGGCCATTTTTTCATCGAAAATGAGCAAGGAGTGGCCGTTACAGTCAAGGGCGATCGTTATCGGGCCATGTTGAACGAATTTTTGTTCACAAAAATTGAAGAGGAGGATATTGGCAACATTTGGTTTCAACAGGACGGCGCTACGTGTCACACAGCCAAAGCTACACTCGATGTTTTGCGCTCTGTTTTTGAAGGTCGCATTATCAGCCGCAGAGCTGATGTCGTTTGGCCACCTCGGAGCTGCGATTTGACACCGTTGGATTATTATTTGTGGGGTGCCGTCAAAGATAAGTGTTACGCCGACAAGCCAGCGACAATTGACGCTATAAAGAACAATATTCGTGAAGCCATTGGTGAAATACAGCTGCACACAATCGATAAAGGTGCTTAAAAATTGGACCGATCGTGTAGGCGGCTACTGCATGGCCAGCCGAGGCAGACATTTGAATGAAATTATTTTCCATTATTAACCGGAAGGATTGTACTTTCAAATAAAAAAAATAAAAAAATTTAGAAAATATTCAGTAGTTTTTCTTTTTAAAGCATTTTCAAAAAAAAAAGTTATTTGGCGGACCCTTCATCATCTTCCATTTCGCCTTTTTCAGTGTTACCATACTTACAGCAAAAAACAAAAACAAAAAAAAAACGGAGAAATTCAACAGAAATTCAACATACAAATCGCCAAACAGAGAATCGTAATGAAAACGAATAAAACAAATGGCAAACGGCAAAGAGGCAAAAAAGGAAAAGTTTTGCATTAAAAACTCAAATAAAACATTGACGTTCAAACATCAAACGAGTAATTAGTAAGTAATACTAACAAAGTAGACGACTTTAAATTGCCTTTTTTGGGTCGAATTCTACTCTAAGAATTTCAAAATGCTTATGAATTTCCTTCCATTTGTTCTAATCTTCTATAGAAATCAACAATATCTACTGAAACATTGACCCATTTTTCTGAATCTGTATCATGTGTGTGAAGATAAATTCAAATTTAACTAGCAAAGGCAAAAACCAAAAATTTTAACAGAACTAATGTTAACGTTAACAGAGCAATCTTAAGTGGTTAACAGAAAACTATTTCTGGTTGGGATATAACACTTATTGCGTTTAATTGGGGACACCTTAGGCTACAATTTGTATATAGTGGGATATGTGCAGTCATTCCCATTTTAGGTATATTTGGGAGATTTCTTCAATGACTATTTTTCGGATTTTCTGTTAACCACTTAACATTGCTCTGTTAACTTTAACATAAGCTCTGTTAAATTTTTTGGTTTTTGTCTTTGCTACTTTTCTCTCTCTCTCTCTCTGTATCGAGAGCCCTTAAGAATTATGCAAAACAGATAATCTGTTGCTCCTAAGTACTTTAACGTTCGCAAGTCAATTTAAATCGCATAGCACTAGGCCGAAAAACTGTTAAGTGAAGCACTATCCTGTCTTGAAAAGTGTCATTATAAAACTCTCGTTAATTTTTCTCCATTGAAGTCACCATAGCCCAGTAGGTAGTGTGGTGAGGTCACGATTCAAACCCCAGGTCAAATATTTCCAATACGAAAAAAATATATCTTTAGGCGACTTCCTTTCAGCAGATTTCTAGCAAAAACTCTGAGTGTCAAATAAAATTGCCATGAAAAGATTTTCAAAAAATCTGTCATCTGGAGTGGACTTTAAACGGTAGGTTCCGCCACTTATGGATAAAATTAACACACACAACATACAGTGGTGGCCTTACAATTAGAAACGATGTTTCCGGAACAGAGTTCTCTGGAGTGACGAATCTAAGTTTAATTTGTCCCAATCTGATGGAAAAACGCATGTAAGACGTCCTCCAAACAAAGCTTTTGATCCCAGGTACACAGTAAAAACTGTAAAACAAATTAACAAACATACATGTTGCTAAGTCGTTTCTAATTATAAGGCCACCACTGTAAGTGGTGCGAGAAGCTAGATTGTGAACCTGACTGAAGAGTTCTGTTTACAGAATCCGTTGGACATCGTCTCAGATGAATACATGTACACTGGTCACCATAAGTATTAATTTTGACTGAAGAACTCATATGATCATAAAGCCTACAGATCTGTAACTATATAGGACAGGTTTGTAAGCAGTAGGATGAGGATAACATCCATTACCATAACGGTAGGTGAGCAGAGCATAACATCGAAGTAGGCTCACGTTTGAAGTACGTCGGTAGAAAATGTGCAGCGACAAAATGCACACTTGCTCGAATAATGCCTAACCAACGAGGCCCAAAGCAGGAGAAAAAACAGGATAGAGATTGCTTTAAATGCAGCCCGTATATATGGGCTGCGGCTATGAATAAGAGGAACAGAAATAGATGCAGCGCATAGGAGGCCCACTCTCAGGGTAATTTCTGGCTTCCGCACCGTGTCTATGGTTACAGCACTGTTGATCACAGTGATGATACCGCTGCAGCTAGTAGTGGACATTGAGAGGAGGACGCAGACACATTGTAAGGAAGGAAAAGGGTTTACTGTACACCGTTCAATTGATTGATATTGCTATGGCTTGATGGCAGCAAGAATGATCCACTTCCACCAAGCAAAGATGGACCTTCAGACTCATACAGAGAAACCACGGCAAGGTGAACTTTCACTTGACACAGTTGCTAATGGGCCATGGATGTTATAGAGCATATCTCGATTAGTATGGTCACGACATAGAAGAAACATGCCCAGAATACCAGAATGAAAGAAAATCGGTGGAGTATGTTTTCTTTACTTGCCCGTGATACGAAAACCTGCGAAATTGCTTGGAAAAGACAATCGGATCCCAGATAAGAATCGATAACGCGTTTAATCCAGTGTTAAAGTCATGTAAAAATTGGAAAGTCGTAAATGTTTTCGCAACCAAGGTATTGCAGTCAATCTTTTGTGCAGAGAGCAATGTCAGCTGAATTAGAAAGCAGCACTTGCTGAAAATGAAATACTACGACTAAATACTACTTAAATGCTACGACTAAAAATTACTCTTTTACACTCAAATACGTGCATTATACCAACTATAGAGCACCGATAAACTTTTAATATGTAAACGGTGTTTTTTATAGAGGTATAGAACTTTAAGTTGGCATTACTTTTCAAGATGGCGACCGATTTAACAGCTGTCAAGTGATTTATTCTCAGTTTGGTTTGGCAATTCATCACGAATAGACTCACGCCTGAACAACGCTGGCAAATAGTGAAATTTTATTTCGAAAATAATGGTTCTGTGCGGAAAACATATCGCGCACTACGTCCATTTTATCGTCGACAAAATCGTCCATCAGAGCAGTTAATTCGATTAACCATGGAACGTTTTCGAACCACGTTTACTCTTATTGATAATTCGCAACCCCAGAGACGCTGTACGGTGCGTACAGAAGAAGCTGGTGGAATCATTGGTCCGTACTTTTTCAAAAACGATGGTGGCCAGAACGTTACAGTCAATGGTGATCGGTATAGAGCCATGATTACTAACTTTTTCATTCCTGAATTGAATAACCATGATAGATTTATAGAATAGATTTATTTAAAGACACGTTTGGTGACCGCCTAATTTCACGTTTTGGACCTGTGAATTGGCCTCCAAGATCTTGTGATTTAACACCGCTAGACTACTTTCTGTGGGGCTATGTAAAGTCATTGGTCTATGCGGTAAAGCCACAAACGCTTGACCACTTGGAAGACAACATTCGCCGTATTATTGCCGATATACGGCCACAAATGTTGGAAAAAGTCATCGAAGATTGGACGTCCAGATTGGACTACATCCGCGCCAGCCGTGGCGGTCATATGCCAGAAATCATATTTAAAATGTAATGCCACAAGATTATCGGATTTCGGATAAATAAAATTCATGTCAATCGAATAATCCATCGTTGTTTTATTGCAACTTAAAGTTCTATACCTCTATAAAAAACACCCTTTAGTTCATGAGTTTATTACTCCATACGAATAAATTTCATTAGTTTTGCCGGGTTGTTAGTTTTATTATGTGGACGCATGTCAGTTTGATCTTTCAATCTTAAAACAAGATAAATGAAAATCGAACAAAAAATATTAAAATCTCATGCATACGGATTCAGATTCATGGCAGAATGAGAAACTAACTGAGTTTGACGTTCACAGACATTCAGATGTTAAAAAATTCATGAAATTTAATTCAAATTTATTCAAATCAAAAGAACATGGGAAGATATGCACATGAAGTGAGTAAATATTTACGATTTTAAAGGGTAATTCCATTCTATTATATTTATCTTAGAAAAACTCCCATCACGATTTGCAGAAATCTGAGGTAAGCGATGTTTATGGGTTTCTATTTAAGCAACCCCACAAAATAATCTCTATCGAATTGTTTGAGCTGACAACATTAACAATTCATCCTTTATTAGACTTATTAAGTAGAAATGTAGCCAACACTCCGTCATATAGACCAGCCAATCCGTAAAATCTTTTTAATCTTGGAGCTTGGTCAACGTATTAGAATAAAACATGTTTCATTTGTCACCAAAAGTGACTAAATAGGAAAGAAAATGAACTTATAGGGGACCTAGTGAGCTGGATAGCCATTGTATCAAAACAGTTTTCGTTACGGTCGAGCGTTACTTGGGACCGGAGATATATTCGTCAAAACTTTATACTTGTGAAGAAGCTAACCTCTTCCTCTTCAAATTATCATCCAAAAAAATGCAGATCATCAAGCCAAAAAATGCATGTCATCACCCAAAAACTGCAAGTCATCGACCAAAAAAATTTAGGTCATCAAGCAAAAAAATGCAAGTTATCAGCCGAAAAGAGCGCAAGTCATCGACTGCATAAAATGCAAGATATTGACCTAAAACTGTATCGACCACAAAAATGCTAGTCATCGTCATCGACCAAAAATGCAAGTCATCAAGCAAAAAGTCAAGTCATGGTCTAAAAAATGCAAGTTATCGTACGAAAATGCAAGCCACAGCCAAAAACGACAAGTCATCGTCCAAACAAATGCACGTCTTCATCGAAAAAAATGCAAGTCATCGACTACAAAAAAATGCAAGTCATTGAAAAAATGCAAGTTATCGACCAAAAAACTCAAGTCATCGAATAAAAAATACAAGTCATGGTCGAAAAAGTGCAGGTTATCGTCCGAAAATGCAAGTCACCGACCAAAAACCACAAGTCATAGCCCAAAAAAAGCAAATCGTTGACCAAAATATGCAAGTCATCGTCCGAAAATGCAAGACACCTACAAAAAAAAACCTCGTCAAAAAAATCCAGAAAAATGCAAGTCGTCGTCATCGGCCAAAAAATGTAAGTCATGGTCTAAAAAATGCAGGTTATCGTCTAAAAATGCAAGTCACATACCAAAAACTACAAGTCATCGTCCAAAAAAATTCAAGTCTTCGTCGGAAAAAAATTCAAGTTTTCAAAAAAAAAGAAAAAATGCAGAGCATCAATCAAAAGAATGCAAATCATTGACAAAAAAAAAGAAAAAAATGCAAATTCTCGTCCAGAAAATGTAAGTCATGGTCTAAAACAATGCAGGTTATCGTACGAAAATCAAGCCACCGACCAAAAGCCACAATCCAAGTTTTCGTTGAAAAAAATCGAAGTCTTCGTCCAAAAACGATGCAGAAAAATGCAAATTATCGACCAAAAAGAAATGCTAGTTATCGTCATCGGCCAAAAAATGTAAGTACATAAAAGTCTAAAAGAAGTCGCCGTAGTCTAGTAGGTAGTGTGTAGGCTTATTAGACGTTAAGCCAGGGTTCGAGCCCCAGGCCAGACATCAAAACAAAATACAAAAAAAATGTATTTCTTCGGCGGCTTCCTTTCAGCAGATTTCTGGCAAAAACTCTGAGAGTAAATAAAATTGCCATGAAAAAGTTTCTCAAAAATCTGTCGTTCGGAGTCGACTTTAAACTGTAGGTCCCACCACTCATGTATAAAAATTAACACACACAACATAAGTGGTGTGAGAAACTAGGATGTTGTACAATGGGTCAATTCGACCTCCGGGTACTGTACTTGTCTTAATTGACAAATACACGTCCTCTAAACTAACCTAACCTAATAGTCTAAAAAATGCAGGTTATCGTCCGAAAATGCAAGTCACCGATAAAAAATTACAAGTCATCGTCCAAAAATATGAAAGTCTTCGTCGAAAAAAATTCAAATCTTCGTCAAAAAAAAATGCAGATCATCAAGTAGCCATCGACCCTAAAAATATAAGTCATCTTTCAAAATAAATTAATTTTCCTGCTGATCGTGTAAGACAAAAACGGACGCTATTATCGAAACTGTATTGTGTTGGGTGTAGACCAACCATTTCATTCTGACTTCTCCACATACATTTTGCATGGATTAGCTGAAGAGAAATTAAAGACTAAAGACTTCCTTTACCAGATTCGAGCCTGGACTGCTCAGTTTTACAGAAAAATCTTTCAACCAACTTACATATCATTTCTTTCTTTTACGAAACACGATAATTACAGTTGAAAATTCGTGATACAATAACTGAATTTAAATAATAAACATACAGACGTTTTTAGGAAAGAGAGAACGATCCCTACATTATCCAAATATAAAATGCCATTTCACTTCCAAAAAAAATTTTTTAACCGGCAAACTAGTAAACGAGTTTCAAAAACCGGTCATTTAACCTATACAGCCTACGCAGCCATACAAAATGGAAAATTTTCCTTTTGTTTACTTTCTGTTTAACGGCTTCTAACATTCTCTCCTACAAATTGTTTTTTTATTGTCACTTCTTTTGCCACACATTTATTTCCATTCCATTACCATATTTGGTTAAAAGTGTTCGTATAACATTCGAGAAATAAAAACTGAAAGATGGTGGGCATGATACTTAATTTTATTTGTTTTTGTTTTTGTTGTTCTTGTTCTTGTTCCTTTTTTTTTCTCTGTCTCTCCTCACAGCAATATTAAAAAATATAGTTGACTAGGTCAGTGGTAAAAACTCTCAAATTTCAACTTCTCTCTGTCACTCTATCGCTCTCGCTCCTTTCTCATTCACTCAATTTGCTTCCGGCTATTGGAGAGAATTTGAGCCAGAGTTTTATATGGAGATGCGCAAATCCCGACAGAAAAATGTGTGAAAATGTTGCTGCAACATTTTTAATGTTTCATTCCCTTTTCCTTTGCTATTTCGCTATGCTTTCATAACCAGTTTTTTTCTTTTGCGCAGGACTCGTTTGTAAAAACAATACACACACACATACACTTACATACGTACATTACTCGTTTCCTTGACCTTGAATAAAGTACCATGAAGTAGCTGCTGTTGAAAATAACAACAGCAATGGCAACAACAAAAACAATGATGAGAATAATAACATTGAAAACCCTTTTAACGAACGCATTGCCAAAACGTACATTAAAGTACTTTAGCACGACTCTTGAAACATAACACAACACAGCATCCCTGAAGGTAAATACAAGCAGACGTGGCAATACGTGTGGATTTTAACTCCGCGTGGAGAAAGTGTTTTTAATTAAAAAATCATGATGATGAGAACATATGGGAATTTTTGTGGCACCCCCTCAACAAACCCACCCCAAACCTTGAAAGTGAAAAGTGATAAATTATTACATGCCAAGGGATATTCTTTTTTGTTTTTGTTTTTTTTCCATTGAAATGGAAACTTTAAATGCTCCAATAAACTTCGCCTTGATGATGGATTATAATCATGATGGCCTTTCTGATGCCATGATATTTAACAGCAGAATGTAAATGCCAAAGCTCAAGGGAACATTTTTGTCCCTCGAGCATTTCTTATGGCCTTCGACACAAATAAAGAACGTTTCTTACTTTGGTTTGCATAAATTATTTCTCACTACGTATAAATCGTTATTATATTTGCTACTATACATAGACTAGACTATGAATGTTTATATTACAGTGAATTAAATTAATATTCGTGAAAATATTGGCCGAAAAAAATTTTTTTGCTAAGGCAAGCAGTGGCTGGAAATGCATCGAATAAATTAATTTGAAATGCCTTTTAATAACGACGCAGATTGTTGTGCTTTGTATCTAATTATGACAACAACTAGAGCCTGTAATTCCATGTGTGTGAAGGCTAATTCGAATTTGAAAATCCAAGACGCAATCCATAAATTTTAGCAGCGCCACATTTGGCATTAACAGAGCACAATTTCCTCTTAACAAAACAAAATTTGCCCTTAACAGAGTACTGTTAGCTATTTAACAGTATCCATCTGAACAAGACCACTTGTTTAGGAGCTAATTTTGGGACAAATACTCTGGGTCTATGAGTACCATACTATATACAAAGAAAGGTCACAAGGCCTCTTAATATAATCATCAATAATCAGCAAAAAAGTAGAAGACTAATCTACTGTTGCCACTGTTAAACAGTTAACAGTGCTCTGTTAATAGCAATATTTACTCTTTTAGAGGCTAGAAGTGGCGCTGCTAAAATAGTGGGTGTGCGTCTTTGGTTTTTAATTCGAATTTGTGTGAACATTCACAACCCTTGGGACAGGATTACAACCTAGCTTCTCACACCGCTTATGTTGTATACATTAATTGTATACAAGAGTGGCTGTTAAAGTTCGAAACACATTTTATGTAGTTCAACTGAACAAGCCCACTTGGTTAGGAGTTTATTTTAGGGCATATACTAGGTCTATGAGTACCATACCATATATGCAAGGAAAGGTTCCAAGGCCTCTTAATATAATCAGCAACATATAAAGTGATATGATATTGAGAAAATTGGCTTTGAAAATATCAATTTTGCTTGAAAATTCTCTTGAAGATCAGTGGCCATTTTGGAACATATGGAAAATAGTACACCTACCCCTCTATATGCAAATGGTAGCCCAGAGAGTCCTCTTCCGAACTGTGGTAGTGGGATAGATGGAATAATTTTGAGAGTTGAGAAAGTAGAAGACTAATCTTCTTATTGCCACTTTTAAACAGTTAACAGTGCTCTGTTAATAGTAAAGTTTACCCTGTTAGAGGCATGAAGTGGCGCTGCTAAAAGTGTGGGTTTGCGTCTTTGGTTTTTAAATTCGAATTTATCTTCACACACATACTAGAGCCTGTAATTCCAGCCATTAATAATAAACCTGAAATTCGTGTACTAACTATCAAATGTTAGATTAAGTGGGGTTAGGTTATATGTATGTGTTGGGCACGAGTTCTATGGGCCATTGTAAAACCTAGCAAAAAAAATCCCTCACCCTTAAAACATTACCAGCTACATTCTACGTACATGACGTAATTGCTCATCACAATCCTTCAGTCAGGTTTACAACCTAGCTTCACAGAGCACTTATGCTGTGTGTGTTAATTTTATATATGAGTGGCAGGAGACCTATAGTTTAAGGTCATTACCGTACGACAGATTTTTGAGAAACTTCTCATGACAATTTTCATTTACTCGCAGAATTTTTGCCAGAAATCTGCGGAAAGAAAGACGCCGTAGAAATATTTTTCTCATATTTCATTTTGTTTCACGTCTAATAAGCTAACATACTACCTACTACACTAGGGTGACGACTCATGATAGCACAAAATCATGTGTGTGATTATAAATACGAATTTGAAAATCAAGGACGTAAACCCCTGGTTTTTAGCAGCGGCAATTTTGCTATTAACAGTGGTTAACTGTTTAACAGCACCCTTAAAAAAGTTTTAATCCTTGGAAAAAACTTGAGTTGAGCGCTACGGAAACATTTAACGCACTGATGGAGACCAAATTTTCTGTAGGGTATAGTGTAAGCATTATATAGGTTCCTAGTCATAATGGCTTAATTGAAAATGGGAGAACCATGAGTATTTTAAAACTAAATAAAAAGGTGACCTGAGCACGCTAATAAGCGTACTTAGATAAGGATAAATTCGAATTTAAAAACCAAAGACGCAAACCCACACTTTTAGCAAAGCCACTTCTTGCCTCTAACAGGGTAAACTTTGGCTACCAACAGAGCAGTGTTAACTATTTAACAGTGGCAATAAGTAGATTAGTTTTCTACTTTGCAATTATTGCAGCCTATTGACATAAAATATCATTCTCATTATGATTCTCATGATTATTTGTGAACAAAAGTGTTGAAATGTAAATGATGGTGGGTCTCAAAATAATTCCAGCCGTCCCACTACCACGGTTCGAAAGAGTACGCTCTGGACTATCATTTGCATATAGTCTATACAGTGTATTATTTCTTATTTTCTCAATATATGTATATGTGACTATATTGCTGATTATATTAAGAGGCCTGGGGACCTTTCTTTGCATATAATATGGTACTATAAGCCTTGAGTATTTCCCAAAATTAGCTCCTAAACAAGTGGGCTTGTTCTGAGGGATACTGTTAAACAAGTAACAGTGCTCTGTTAAGGGTAAATTTTTTTCTGTTAAAAGGAAATTTTTCTCTGTTAACGTCAAATGTGGCGCTGCTAAAATTTATGAATTGCGTCTTGGATTTTCAAATTCCAGTTTATCTTCTCACACATTAAAAAAATTTATTCCGATAATATTTCTGTTTTGATTTATAATATTAAGTCGTCAAAGAACTTCCTATAAAACAGTTTTTAAACGTTTTAATGTTTAGTGTTACAAACATAAGCTTTAATTCAATTTTCCACATAGTCACCCACAAAAGTCTACGCCACAAAACTTCAAACACATGTTAAATCTTAAACAGAGCCAATCAGAAAATGTTGTTAATTGAAAAATTGCATTCACATTGCTGAGGCAAAAAGTAATTTCTTGAATTAAAATAGTAAATCGTTTCAAAATTGGGTCAAATCTAAGCAAAAAAAAAATAAATGTAGAGGGAAAGAGACCCATAAATATGAAATATGGAGATAAAAACTAAAACAATGTTGAATTAAAGAAAAGTTAATTGAACCTGTAAAGAAGAAAAAATAATTAAAAAAACGAAATTCGATACAAAAAATAGAGATGGTTGGTGGAAAGTAGAACGTTGTCTTTGGTCAACTAGGAATTGTATGGGAAAAGAAAAAATTTTTTAATAATCATGGGCGTCAGCGTTGTTGCAGTCATTTATTACTAGTTCAGCTATTGACTACACCTGGTTTTATAACGAAAATACCTAATGGATCCCTTTAATGATAAAATATTCACCAGATCAACTGATAAAATTGGATGTTGAATCTTTACAGAACAGTTGAATCTTTGTTCGCGCGCTCTATACTACCCGATGTAGTACAACTCATGCCATAGACACAATAGACACAACGCAGCAAGTAAAACAATTTTGCAATTGCCGCCTATGGCAAGCTGCATGGCCATTAGTTATAATAAATGCAGTGGCAGCAAAGCATAAGCACAACAAATAAAAATTAATTTATTCTTTATCATTTATCACGTTCATTTGTCATGGTATATATCATACATTGCATTTTTAAAATCTCTATTTCATGCATGTTAATGTATTGACAGCATGAAACAGCCTCTCGCTAACCGCACTAATTCTCTCATTGCCGCGCATAAAACTAGAAACTGGCTTAAATACAAAGCACCACAATCTTTGCTTATTGTCGCGCTGCCTTTAAAATAATCATTTCCCTATACACCCTTGTATTCTATTTGTGAGAGATTGCTGCATTTGCTGTGCTGCGTTCATTGTGTTTATAGCATCAGGCTAAAAAAATAGCTATAAAGACTGACGCTGTGCGAATCCAGTATCCATTTTCTGTTCGTAAAGCGGCTATAAGAACGCTAGAAAGTATACATATACTTCATATCTAAGAATGTCCAAGAATGCCGTGTTTTTCTGGTAGAAATTGTAGAACATTTGAAGGCGACTACAACAGGCTGGCACAACAGTTAACTCGAGCAAATTCCCATGTGTGATTGCCATTTCCCCTGCAGTGGGCAGGCAATTGATTTTACATACATTTCGCACTGGAATAATTATTTGCCGTAAACAGAAGCAGGTTACAGTCAGTTTGAAGTTGGATGCATAAGCGTTTGCCAATCAAGTTCTAAGAGCTGCAAACGATGTCATATCGATGCTCATGGAACACGCAATTCCTCTCTCTGGACTACCATTTGCATGTACAGTCTGTAGGTATACTATTTCTTATAAAGGGTCCACCAAATAACTTTTTTTTTGAAAATGCTTTAAAAAAAAACTACTGAGTATTTTCTCAAATTTCTTTTTTTTTTTTGAAAGTACAATCCTTGCGGTTAATAATGGAAAATAATTTCATTCAAATGGCTGCCTCGACAGTACTGCCATGCAATAGCCTACACGATCGGTCCAATTTTTAAGCACATTATCGATTGTGTGCAGCTGTATTTCACCAATGGCTTCACGAATATTGTCCTTTAAAGCTTTAATTGTCTCTGGCTTGTCGGCGTAACACTTATCTTTGACGGCACCCCACAAATAATAGTCCAACGGTGTCAAAGCGCAGCTCCGAGGTGGCCAAACGACATCAGCTCTGCGACTGATAATGCAATCTTCAAAAACAGGGCGCAAAACATCGGGTGCAGCTTCGGCTGTGTGACACTTAGCGCCGTCCTATTGAAACCAAATGTTGCCAATATCCTCCTCTTCAATTTTTGTGAACAAAAATTCGTGCAACATGACCCGATAACGATCGCCATTGACTGTAACGGCCACTCCTTGCTCATTTTCGAAGAAAAAATTGCACAATTATGCATCTGGACTAAAATCCGCACCAAAACAGTGACTCGTTTTGGGTGCGTCGGCTTTTCAATGTAGGCGTGCGGGTTTTCTGTGCCCCAAATGCGACAATTTTGCTTGTTTACGCGCCAAGATCAAACTGAGCTTCATCCGAAAAGATGTTTTTTTTTTTGCCAAAATCGGCATCTTCTGTAAGTCGATCGCAGGCCCACTTAGCGAAGCATAAACGCATTGGATGTTCAATTGACTTCAACTCCTGAACCAATTGGACTTTGTATGGCGTCATACCAAGGTCTTTATGTAAAATTCGTCTCAATGATGTCTCCGAAATGTTCAATTGTTGAGAACGACGGTGAATTGATGTTGATGGCGCTTCACGCACACTTTCTGCCACAGCAGCAATATTCTCGGGTGTACGCACTGCTTTTGGCTTTTCACGCTTTGATTTATCGATGAGGATGCCAGTTTCTTTCACGAACATACAGAGCTGACGGTGCTTATCTTATTCCAAAATCCGTACGCAATTTTCGCACACATTCTGCAACATTACCATGATTTTCAAAATAATGTCGCAATATTTCCCAGCGTTGTTCAAGCGTATACACAACCATATTCGTTCAGCGGAAGGATAAAACTAATTATCTGTCAAATCAGACATGAGCTAAGTGTTACCATTCACGAAGTAAGCACTGGTTAAGAAAAAAAAACCTTAGATGTCGGACCCGATATTATGTTCTCAAATGGCCTCTGATCTTCTAAAGAATTTTCAAGCAAACAAATTGATATTTTCAAAGGCAATTTTCTCAATACCATATCACTTTATATAGGACTTTATTGCTGAAGAAATTAAGAGGCCCTGGAACCTTCCTTTGCATATAGTATGGTACCCATAGACCTAGAGTATTTCCCAAAATTAGCTCCTAAATAAGTGGCCTTGTTTAGAGGGATACTGTTAAATAGTTAGCAGTGCTCTGTTAAGCGGAAATTTTGCTCTGTTAATGCCAAATGTGGCGCTGCTAAAATTTATGGATTGCGTCTTGGATTTTCAAATTCAAATTCGAATTTATCTTCACACACATTCAATTAACCCTTTGACGGAGACCAAAATTTTAGGACGCCTTCCCGTGGGACACTTCTTCTTTATAATGATTTTATGAAGGAAACAATTTATGACGTGTATATACGTCATGTCACCCCAGAAACCCTTGTTATGACGTCTATAGACGTCAGTGTACCTCAAAGGGTTAAGAATTCCATCCAAAAAAAAATTAAGAAACTTTTTGGTGGGCATTTATCTGTTATGCCATCTCGTATTATATTATTATAATTTTTTTTATAAAATATTTTTTTTTTATTTTATATTGTTGTTCTTATTGTTGTTGTTGCTTTACAAATACGTGATAGATATTGAATTTAAAAATTGCATCTTAATGGAGGTCATGTTTGGCGATATGATGTTCGTTCTTTTGTTCATGGTTACCGCGCTATATGGAGAGTAGCGAACGAAATAATTTTTTTCTTTTTGTTTCCCTTCAAAGGCAAATTCGAGCAAAAATATGTACAATTTTTAACGATTGAAATGTAAACAAATTAAAATTCAAAATTAAAATTCAAAATTCAAATTAAAAATTTTTAAATTTGAATTGCAAATTGATTCACAACGTTTTTATTACAAAATTACTTACACAAACCGAAACCGTACGAATGAAATGAAACAAATTGAAATTTCGTTGCCTTATAAAATTTGTTTTTTTTTTCAAAATTTCAACAATAAATTGTTTATTACATGCCATCACAGTTTTATTGTTTTTACACTTAAACCATGTGGAATTATTTATAAATTTATGAAATTCTGTTTTTTTAATATTTTTTTTTTTACAAATTTTTTCGTAGGTTTTACTGAGAATTTCGTTGTTACAGATTTTGTAAGTGAATAGAAAACAAAAAAACAAAAATTTAGTTTTATGTTGCAAACATCATCAAATCGTTTTATATGAGTGAAGGTCAAAAGTAATCAAAAACAATTTTTAATATGATTAACAACAATAACAATAAAAATAATTTTATTACACACAGCCATTAAGCCTCGAGTAATAAAATAAATAATGAATACCGTACCGACTTAGGGGCAAAACGTTGCACGGATTAAATAAATTTCAACGAAAATTTATGCAAAAATCCCATGGTGTTGGAGGATTTTCGTTAAATTTATGCAATAATTTGTCTATGGAGTTATGCGCTTATGTACGTGAGAATAAGTTCGAATTTGATTTGATTTGAATCCAAGACGCAATCCATATGTTTTAGCAGCGCCACATTTGGCGTTAGGTTAGGTTAGGTTAGGTCAGAGGACGTGTACTTGTCAATTAAGACAAGTACAGTGCCCGGAGTTCGAATTGACCCATTGTACAACGTCGTAGTTTCTCACACCATTTATGTTGTGTGTGTTAATTTTATACATGAGTGGTGGGACCTACAGTTTAAAGTCGACTCCGAACGACAGATTATTATTTATTGAGAAACTTTGCATGACAATTCCTATTTACTCTCAGAGTTTTTGCCAGAAATCTACTGAGAGGAAGTCGCTGACAAAATACTTTTTGTATTTTGTCTGGCCTGGGGCTCGAACCCTGGCTTTGCGTCTAATAAGCCAACATACTACCTATTAGACTACGGCGACTTCATATATAGTTTTATAGTTTTTAATTAAAGTTTGCAATACAGAATGGCTAAACTAGAAAAAATATGAAAAAAAAATAATATTTTCCAAGTTTACCCGCATCAAATCTCATAACATATAAGTTTGAACAAAATGTTTATGTATACCGTTTATAAAGGCTAATCTCTCCCCTTTCTAAAAATCATTGGATTTTTAAAATAAGTTCAAACATATTTGAGTAGACAATAATTTTGTGTGAAAAGATCAAAAAAACCGTTTTTGTCAGATAAGACAAGTTTGGAGGGTTCGAGAAAAATAAAAAAAGTATTTTTGAGTTCTACTCAATCTAGTGAATAACTTAGGCTATGTAGTAACTCGGGTGTATTTTCACTGTCGCGCCGTGTTATCATGGGCAAAAACTCGGAGAGAGTAAATAAAATTTTGCCATGAAAAGGGTTGACTGAAGGGTAGTAATGATCAATTATGTATGTATACTTAATTCAATTAATACCAGAATTTATAATATTTAAGTGGCCGTTGCCTAATAGGTTGTGTGTTGGCTTTTATACAAGAGCCGGTGGTTCAAGTCCTGACTTAGTAATCTCGAACATTACGAACAATGGGAGGATGTTCCTACTGGTAACTTTTAAAGTTAATTATAAATTATTTTCATTATGGCTACTTTAAATATAAACAAAATGAGTAAAAGCAATAAAAAAAGAAGCCGCTGTCGTTGCCACTGCGTTAAAAAAACTTGTTTAATTGAGCAGTGTTATCGACATTGCTCCGGCACTGCCATATTTTTGAAAAAGTTAACTTTATTTTATCTGTTCGGTTGTAATAACTAAAAGAAGTTAAAGCTGACTTTAAAGTACACTTTATAGCTAAAGTTAACTTTAACTAAACCCAACTTTAACGGGAAGTTGTAGTAAATAAAATTGCAATGAAAAGATTCTGACAAATTTGTGGTCCTTAATCCATATTAAACATTAGACCCCGCCACTATTAACACACACACAACATGAATGGTGTAAGCAGCTAGGTTATTGTCTTGGCTAAATGGCTGGAATGAACAATTAGGTACAAAGGAACGGGTGCTCTGGAAGTCTGGAAGGTAGGTAGGTCTCTAAATGTGATAAGAGACTTAAATAAACATCAAGTAGAGTATCAAAGAGCCTGTCTTAATTCTCTAAAATATTTTTGGTGGTTTTGCAAACATTTTTTTAATAAATTTTTATTTGTTACTACAACCTCTACAAATGTATTGAATACATTCGAATAGTTTTTTTCGTATAATTTGTTGTAAATAAAACACTTACCTTTAGCGTTTTGATCTTTCGATTTTGCTCTGCAATACGAAGCTTAGGAGTTGTGGGGTCTGTTTTCCAAATCCACAACTTAACTCAATTCAATTCAAACGAATCGAATTGAACTGATGATGCATTTGGTAAAACTTTGTTTCTTCTTTTCCTTCTTTTTTTTATCGTTTCTGGTGTGGCAAAATATCAATTTTGTTTTGCCAACAAACAAGAATTGATATTTTTTTTTGGCAATTTTTATGATTTTTAAGTTGTTTTTGAATTCCAAAAATAAATTAGAAAACAGATGAAATACAATTTTTTTTGGGGGAAAATTTCATTGAACTTAATTTTGGGCTTTCAAAACGATTTTGCTCTCAACAAAATTTACATGATTTATTTTGAAAACTGAAAAGAAACAGAAAAAAAGAAAAATTAACATTATTTTTATATGAAAAATATTTAATACACGTCAAAAATCTTTAATAAGAATGACGAGTATACTCGTCTTGAAAAAAATATCGCATTCGTATTATTATTCAACCGATCCACTTGAGCTTTTTCTAAGAGAAACCATTACGCAACGCTTAATCTATAGGCATAATTATCTACTTGTGCTGGCAGACACATTTTTCCTTTTTTATGACGAGTATACTCGCCTTAAAGAAAAAACATCGCATTCGTATTATTATTCAACCAATCCACTTGAGCTTTTTCTAAGAAACCAACACGCAACGCTTAGTCTGTAGGCACAATTATCTACTTGTGCAGGCAGACACATTTTTCCTTGTTTATGACAAGTATACTCGTCTCAAAGAAAAAAATATCGCATTCGTATTATTATTCAACCGATCTACTTGAGCTTTTTCTAAGAAACCAATACGCAATGCTTAATCGGTAGTCACAATTGTCTACTTGTACAGGCAGACACACTTTTCATTGTTCATGACACGTATACTCGTCTTGAAAAAAAATATCGCATTCGTATTATTATTCAATCGATCCACTTGAGCTTTTTCTAAGAGAAACCATTACGCAATGCTTAATCTGTAGGCAAAATTATCTACTTGTGTAGGCAAACGCATTTTTCTTTATTTATGACGAGTATACTCGCCTTAAAGAAAAAAACATCTCATTCGTATTATTATTCAACCGATCCACTTGAGCTTTTTCTAAGAAACCAATACGCAATGCTTGATCGGTAGTCACAATTGTCTACTTGTACAGGCAGACACATTTTTCCTTGTTTATGACGAGTATAGTCGCCTTAAAGAAAAAACATCGCATTCGTATTATTATTCAATCGATTTACTTGATCTTTTTCTAATAAATCAACAAGCATCGTTTGATCGGTAGTCACAATTGTCTACTTGTACTGGCAGACACATTTTTCCTTGTTTATGACGAGTATACTCGCCTTAAAGAAAAAAATGTCGCATTCGTATTATTATTCAATCGATTTACTTGATCTTTTTCTAATAAATCAACAAGCATCGTTTGATCGGTAGTCACAATTGTCTACTTGTACTGGCAGACACATTTTTCCATGTTTATGACGAGTATACTCGCCTTAAAGAAAAAAGATCGTATTATTATTCAGCCGTTCTACTTGATATTTTCCTTTTTAGTCACAATTGTCTAATCGTACAGGAATAGACATTTTTCTTTATTTATGACGTGTATACTCGTTTTGGTTTGAAAATAATCAAGCAGTTAGAAAAAGAAACAAAGTTAAACTGTTAAAGAATTCAATATCTCTCTTCTGGCGATGTCAAATCACAGCTTCTTGGCGGCCAATTGTCATTACCATTTCGGCTAATGAAACGGCCATCGAACGTTAGAAGCAATAAATCGATTGTGGCATGAGATGTGTGGCAAGTTGCACCATTCTGTTGAAATCAAACCTCGTTCACATCAATACCATGAAGAGGAGGTACACAAAAATCGGTTATCATGGTGAGATAGGTGTCTCCACTGACTGTAAGGGTTGCACTGTACTCATTTTAAAACAAATATGTGCCAATAATGTCTCCGCTTCACAATCTGCACCAAACAGTCGCTCTGTAAGCCCACATGTGGGATTTCTGACCGCCAAATACGACAATTTTGCTTATTAATGGTATCCACAAAGATGAAAATGAGCTTCATGTGAAGCTCATGGCAAAATAGACATAGTTTCGGTTAGGTCAGTCATCTGAGCACGCAAAGCTGCCCGTTGTGATGCCACAGGTCAACGCAATCTCTGTACTGACCAAGTTCTAAAAATCAGGGGGGAAGAAATTGGTCAGTGCAAGGGCATTGTAAATCACGACTACCCTACGCTGGAAAACCAGACCGAAAGTTTGATAAATGAAGTTGTATCCTTGACTTCAATGGACGATAGCTCCGTCCAGCTGACAAGAATTGGAGAGCCAAATAAAACCTATATGTGCACCTCGCAAGAGATGGGCATTGACAAAGGAAGTGGACAACAGTCTCCTCTTCTTCAGCGGATCTGCACCCACGGCAGAAGTCGTTAAATGCGAGTTGCATTCTCTCCGCGTGTCTTCCCATAACACAATGACCTGTAAGCACGGCCACAGTGATTCAGATAGTGTCGCGATCAAGTCCGAGAAACTGGCTGGTGCGCCTTCTCACCATCATCGTACAATTTCTCGTTGGCCCATCTAGCGAAGCGAAAACGATTCGTAGGGTCATGCGGCTTCAACTCTTGAACCAATTAAACTTTGTAAGGCGTCATACCGAGATCTTTTCGTAAAATTCAATGTAAACTGGTGCGTGAAATGTACAATTCTTGAGAAGGATGATGAGTTAATGTTGATGGATTCTCATGCACACTCTCAGCCACAGCATCAGTATTTTCGGGTGTACGCACTGTACGAGCACACGCTCACGTCTAGGCACATTAACAATGAAAGCAGTGTCATGAACTTTAGCGAATAAAATTGCATATATCGGGCGCTGTTGGTCCTTCTCTGCTATCAAATTGCATACGAAATTTTCATGCAATTTACGACCAATTGGGTTTGTTTTGGAAATAAATTTCCAATAAATCCCAAAGTTGCTCAAGCGTGAATTGATTCATTACGTTCAGTGTAATGGAATTTACTGAATTTTGTAGCAGAGTAGATTGATCTAAGTATTGCCAGACTTGAAATAACCGATGGTTCAAATTTAAACCGATAGATGGCTTATCCCATATTGGACAAACAATAATTTATCGCTCCAAATAAAAATGTCATTAACTTTTTAAAAATTTTCTGTTTTTTTTTTTTATTTTAATTTTCAAAATCTAAGCGCGGTGCGGTTTTATTCATCTTTCAATTTTCTTAATTTTTTGTAGGCTTGATTAATGGCCTTGTATTGAATATTTATTTGTATTTTTGTAATCGATTAAATCAACAATTGTCTGTTCTTTGAAATTTGAGCTGAAAAGTTTCAAATTCAAAATTTTTTTTATCTAAAATTCAGGCGGCCTTGGTATGTGATGGCGGTGGTGGCACAATAGCAACCGCAACAGCAACCGCAATAGCATCTCAGATGACATGCAAAAACCTCGTCGACAATATTGAATTCAAATTCAATTGCCATTCACCAAACGAAATAATTTAATTAACAAGTTAAACAGTTAAAATAAACAATTTACAGTTAAACTAAATATTAAAATGTGTTCTAATTTTTTATTAGATTGGATTAACTAAACTGGATGTGAATAGTAGAGGACGCGCAATCAACTGCAAGAAAAACGATTAAAAAATTTAACGACTAGAGCAGACGTCAGGTGAAATCCAACGATTAATTAAAAAAGAAGACTTTATGGCCTACAAGAAAATCTTTTAGAGAGACAGAGAGAATAAGCAAATAAGAAAAATTATATTTGAAGACAAACACAAAATCGATGACCGTAATTTTTCCAACTCAACATTGCATTGAGTTTGACAGTGAAATGCTGAATGATAAGAAAAAAAACTAAAAAAGAAAAAAAATTGAAAGAGAGAGGAAAAATACGAATTTAAAATGAATAAATTTTTTATTATAAGGTGTAGTAAAAAGAAATCTCATATTTTGTTTAAAGTAAAGTTCATAAACAATTTGTTTCTCAGATAGCAAGGGCGCGGAAGAAAGATAATAGTTTTGTTGCTACATGGCTTCTTTCTACGGAGATATAGGTCAGGCTTCAACGTTCAAATAATTTTAACATCAGAGTTGCATTACGTTAGGATAGGTTAGGTTAGGTTAGAGGACGTGTACTTGTCAATTAAGACAAGTACAGTACCCGGAAGACGAATTGACCCATTGTACAACGTCCTAGTTTCTCACACTACTTATGTTGTGTAGGTTAATTTTATATGTACATGAGTGGCGGGGGACCTACAATTTAAAGTCAACTCCGAACGACAGATTGTTGAGAAACTTTTTCATGGCAAAATTTATTTACTCTCAGAGTCCTTGCCAGAAATCTGCTGAGAGGAAGTCGCCGAAAAAATACTTTTTGTAATTTGTCTTGATGTCTCGCCTGGGGCTCAAACCCAGGCTTTGCGTCTCATAAGCCAACACCTAAAACTAAAACTACCCCTGTCTTGTAGTTGTCGTAGTCGAGTAGATAGTGTGTTGGCTTATCAAGATTCAAACCCCAGGTCACACGTCTGGAACCAAAACGAAATATGAAAAAAATATTTCTTAGGCGACTTCCCTCTCAGCAGATTTCTGGGAAAAACTCTGAGAATAATAGTAAAAAATTGCCATGAAAAGCATTTTACTTTAAACTGTAGCGCACGCCACTCATGTATCAAATTAGCACACACAGCACAAGTGGTGTGCAAAGCTAGGTTTTAATCCTGACTGAAGCGTTGTAATGGCCAATTATGTATGTATGTAACATAAGTGACCAATTATGTATGAAGCCTGAGTTTTGTCGACTACATTTAGAATCTTTGCCCTAATAAACAGAGACGAATATTCACGGTACTTGGCCAGGACCTTCTTAATGACCTAAAAAAATTCGAATCTATTAGGACTTGGAGAGATTCATCGAAGGCATAAATCGGCATTCTTTTCTTTACAAACATCAGCAGAAAAAAACTGAAGAAGTAAACAAAAATACAACAACAAACACTACAAGAATAAATGTAAACAACATACACAAATAACAGTAATGAATGTAAACAACGATGTTTACATTTATAGAGACCTCGAGAAGGCGAATCCATGAACAATCGCCTTCAAAAACATTCATTAGACTGTTTACTCTGCCATATAAAAGGCAAGACGAAGCAGGCGACAGTAGTAGGGAAGTTCAGTCAGTCTTGTGTGAAGATGCGGTGTGTTTGAAGCGAGTAATCGTGGTTTAAAGATTCCTGCTACAAAGATCTGTCGAATAATTGTCCAGTAATTGTTATTGTTTATGCAAAGGAATAACAAACAAAGCATTTGTTGTTGTTTACATCAAGTTGTGAACAGTGGCACACAGAATCGTGCGACTAATAAAGAATTTTAATTAAAACTAAACACAAATATATTTTTATTTTATTTGCAATCTACAGGCTCATATTTTAAACGATTTTTAAATGGTAAAAGCGTAACACTATCTTATCTAACTAAGGGCCATTATTACAACTTGCCGTTAACAAAAAGAAGGACACATAAATTGTTTTTCATTATAAGTGGACAATAAGGTGGAAGTGAGTGAGTCCCAAGCTAAAGGGACTTAAGTTTTAAATTTAAGTTTATGTTATGAACTTTCCATATTATATATTACTAGCTGTCTCCTGCGTGTGTTGCTGCTTCACCACCAATTAAAATAAATTTGAAGGAAAGACATTACACAAATGTTCAATTAATTTTGAATCATTTTATTGATTTTGTTTCTCGTTGTCCTGATGATTCAGATGAAAGGGAGCATTCGATCAGTGGTTCAAGCGGACGGGTCTCAGCGAAATATACTCGAGGATTTTCCAGTCCCAATGCTCGTCTGATTCTGAGGCTCGTAATGCTCTTTTCTTCCATGCTTGAGGTGTAGATCGACCAATTGCTTGTCATTCATTTGACTCATGCGCAACAACTTTGTTAAAGAATGCACAGTTTACGATTTAATTCATTTTAAATAATTTTCACTGGCGCCACCTGCCGGAAATTGGTCGTACTAACTTAGAAACCTTCGTCGGCTAATGCGCGACAACTTTGCTAAAGATCATAACATGATCAAAAGCATAGTTTACGATTCTATAAGGTACATACAAACGAACATTCATTTTTACATGGGTATGTTGGCGTGGCACCTCGCCTACTTGAAATTTTAAAATAAAAAATAGCATATAACTCCTTCCAGACATACAGGAAAGAAAATCGGTCCAGCCGTTTAGACGTCTATAGACTTCAAACAAATAAACACACATTCATTTTTATGTATAAGAAGATTTTCAATATGGCGACTACAAATATAAACCAAATGAGCAAATAAAAGAAGAAAAAAGAAGCCCGTATTTTTTAATTGAGCAGTGTTATCGACATATTTTTGAAAAAGTTTACTTTATTTAATCTGTAGGTATCTGTAATAACGAAAAGAAGTTAAAGTTGACTTTAAAGTTCACTTTATAGCTAAAGTTACCTTTAACTAAATCCAACTTTAACGGCAAGTTGTAATAATGGCTTTAAGTCTAGCCTATAATTTCGTACAAAAGTAATGCAATTCTTTTTACTACACCTTATTATTATTTAAAGTAAATTATAGTGGTGTTTAAAACATTTTACATAATCCAAGACTACTATGGTCAGTGGATAGATAATGATGACCATGATGACTTTCATATGGAAAAACCAAATAAAATTTGATTGTGTGTGATAAAGTTAAAGCGTTAAAGAGTGCTTAGTGCTTTACCGTATCATATGTGTATATGTGTTGTTGTTGTTGTTATTAAGCTTAATGAATATTTAAATTTAATTACGGTAATTAAAAAAAAATGTATGATAATTACCGTTGAAAAAAAAACAACAACAACAACAATAAAATAACTGTACATTAGTTAGTTAGTGAGTGAAGAAAAACAAAAATTAACCGTTACCAGCATTATAAATCATTTGAAATCAGATGGAGAAGCATTTTAAACGGTATAAAAAGACTCTACACTTACTTGTGAATTAAAAAACCTGATTAAAATTTCATAAGAATTTAATTAATTTGAGAGGAGAAATTAAAAACAATTAATCAGTATCGTATTACATATGCACTACACTCTCTATTCTTAAAAAAGAAAACAAAAAACAAAATTAAAAATTCTTTAGAAAATTTGCTTATTAGAGCAACAAATAAAGGGTGTTTTTTTATAGAGGTATAGAACTTTAAGTTGCAATAAAACAACGATGGATTATTCGATTGACATGAATTTTATTTATCCGAAAGATAATCTTGTGGCATTGCATTTTAAATATGATTTCTGGCATATGACCGCCACGGCTGGCGCGGATGTAGTCCAATCTGGACGTCCAATTTTCGATGACTTTTTCCAACATTTGTGGCCGTATATCGGCAATAATACGGCGAATGTTGTCTTCCAAATGGTCAAGCGTTTGTGGCTTTACCGCATAGACCAATGACTTTACATAGCCCCACAGAAAGTAGTCTAGCGGTGTTAAATCACAAGATCTTGGAGGCCAATTAACAGGTCCAAAACGTGAAATTAGGCGGTCACCAAACGTGTCTTTCAATAAATCTATTGTGGCACGAGCTGTGTGACATGTTGCGCCGTCTTGTTGAAACCACATCTCCTGGACATCATGGTTATTCAATTCAGAAATGAAAAAGTTAGTAATCATGGCTGTATACCGATCACCATTGACTGTAACGTTCTGGCCACCATCGTTTTTGAAAAAGTACGGACCAATGATTCCACCAGCCCATAAAGCGCACCAAACAGTCAGTTTTTCTGGATGTAACGGTATTTCCACATACACTTGAGGATTACCTTCACTCCAAATGCGGCAGTTTTGTTTGTTGACGTAGCCATTCAACCAGAAGTGCGCTTCATCGCTAAACAAAATTCGCTTATGAAAATCGGGAACAACGGTAATCTCGTTTTGGGCCCATTCGACGAATCTACGCCTTACTTGATGATCGTTTGGCTTCAAATCTTGCACGAGTTGGATTTTGTAAGCACGCAAACCAAGATCCTTCCGCAAAATCTTCCATAAAGTGGATGGACACAGATCCAATTCCTGTGCTCGATGGCGAATGGACTCATTCGGGTCTTCCTCAATGCTATGATCTACAGCAGCAATAGCTTCTTCTGTACTCACCGTACAGCGTCTCTGGGGATGCGAGTTATCAATAAGAGTAAACGTGGTGCGAAAACGTTCCATGGTTAATCGAATTAACTGCTCTGATGGACGATTTTGTCGACGATAAAATGGACGTAGTGCGCGATACGTTTTCCGCACAGAACCATTATTTTCGAAATAAAATTGCACTATTTGCAAGCGTTGTTCAGGCGTGAGTCTATTCATGATGAATTACCAAACCAAACTGAGAATAAATCACTTGACAGCTGTTAAATCGGTCGCCATCTTGAAAAGTAATGCCAACTTAAAGTTCTATACCTCTATAAAAAACACCCTTTATAATGGAGTGGAGTATTCAGCATTACATTACAGTGTGTAATAAACTTTGAAAGAAAGTTTCCAGTGTTTAGAAACTCTCTCGCTCTCTCTCAGTGCACCAATCAATAGCTCTGAGTGTAGGGTATAGAAATGAATGAATGAATGAGTGAATGAATGAATGAATGAATGAATTTATATATTAATTGGAGCAAAACTTATTAATTATGGATTTTGCTAAGAAAAAATAAAATTTAAAAACAAAAAAGTTTTAAAGAAACAAAGAAAAACGTATTTTAGGTAATTAATAATGGAGGAGAGCAATTGTATGTTTAAAATATCAACTCAAAGAGCGTTGAAAAGCAGCAGCTCGTAATTGACCGCTTATTACGGCACTCCATAAAATAAAATAAAATCGAAACGAAAAAAATCAATTCAATAAGAGGGCTAGTAGTGTATGATCTCTTAGAAACATGTTTAGAAATATTTTCGTTTAATGGTAGCATTTGAAATCAAGTCGCCGTAGTCTAGTAGGTATACGTATATACTATAGTGTGTTGGTTTATTAGACGCAAGGCCACGGTTCTAACCGTTTCTTCGGCGACTTCCACTTAGCAGATTTCTGGCAAAAACTCTGAGCATTAAAATAAAATTCTCATGAACAGTTTATCAAAAATCTATGGTTCGGAGTCGTCTTTAAACTGTTTGTGTGTTCCGCCACTCACGTAGAAAATTAACGCAAACAACATGAGTGGTGTGAGAAGCTAGGCCTTAATCTTGACTGCAGGGTTGTAATGGCCAATTATATATGTATGTATGTATATATTTATTTGAAATCACTACGATTTCGATCATAATACTCTTGTATCATACTACCGGGTGGCTCATCTATCGTTTTAAAATGGAAACATTGGTTATTCCGAATCTGGCAATACTTATGTCATTCTACACTGAACACAAAATTCAGTATATTCCACTTCACTGAACGTAATAAATCGACTTAAGCTTGAGCAACGTTGGGATTTATTGGAAATTTATTTTCAAAACAAATCCAATTGGTCGCAAATTGCACGAAAATGTCATACAAAATTTGGTCGCAGCGAAGGACCAACATTGCCTGATATACGTAAGTTTATTTGCTAAAGTTCGTGAAACTGCTTTCATTGTTAATGTGCCAAGACGTGAGTGTGCTTGTACAGTGCGTACACCCGAAAATACTGATGCTGTGGCTGAGAGTGTGCATAAGAATTAATCAACATCAAATCGTTATCCTTCTCAAGAATTGAACATTTCACGCATTGGCTTACATTGAATTTTACGAAAATATCTCGATATGACTTCTTACAAAATTTAATTGGTTCAAGAGTTAAAGCCGCCTGACCATACGCTTCGTTTTCGCTTCGCTAGATGGGCCAACGAGAAATTGTACGATGATGGTGAGAAGGCGCACTAGCCAGTTACTCGGACTTGATCGCGACATCATCTGAATCACTGTGGCCGTGCTTAGAGGTCATTGTGTTATGGGAAGACACGCGGAGAGAATGCAACTCGCATTTAACGACTTCTGCTGTGGGTGCAGATCCGCTGAAGAAGAGGAGACTGTTGTCCATTTCCTTTGTCAATGCCCATCTCTTGCGAGGTGCACATATAGGTTTTATTTGGCTCTCCAATTCTTGTCAGCTGGACGGTGCTATCGTCCATTGATGTCAAGGATACAACTTCGTTTATCAAACTTTCGGTCTGGTTTTCCAGCGTAGGTTAGTCGTGATTTACAATGCCCTTGCACTGACCAATTTCTTCGCCCCTAATTTTTAGAATTTAGTCAGCACAGAGATTGCGTTGACCTGTGGCATCACAACGGGCAGCTTTGCGTGCTCAAATGACTGACCTAACCGAAACTATGTCTATTTTGCCATGAAGCTCATTTTTATCTTTGTGGATACCATTAATAAACAAAATTGCCGTATTTGGCGGTCAGAAAACCCACATGTGGGCTTACAGAAGCCAATGCATCCATCACGAATGACTGTTTGGTGGGGCTTGTGGAGCGCAGTCACAACTGGCCCATATTTCTTTGAAAATGAGGACGGCGCAATCAATATGGTCAATGGAGACACCTATCGCACCATGATAACCGATTTTTTTTTTGTACCCGCTCTTCATGATATTGATGTGAACGATGTTTGCTTTTAACAGGATGGTGCAACTTGCCACACATCTCATGCCACAAACGATTTATTGCGTTCAACAATTGGTGGCCGTTTAATTTGCCAAAATACATACATACATAATTGGTCATTACAACTCTTCAGTCAGGACTGCGACCTAGTTTCTCACACCACTTATGTTGTGTGTGTTAATTTTTATACATGGGCGGCGGGGCTGATAGATTAAAGTCGACTCCGAACGACAGATTTTTAAGAAACTTTTTCATGACAATTTTATTTATTCTCAGAGTTTTTGCCAGAAATCTGCTGAGAGGAAGTCGTCGAAGAAATATTTTCTGTATTTTGTCTTGATGTCTGGCCTGGGGTTTGAACCCTGGCTTTACGTCTAATAAGTCAACACACTACCCACTAGACCACGGCGACTTCAGCCGAAATGGTAGTGTTAATAGCCGTCTATAAGCTGTGATTTATCAATGTTGGACTATTTTCTGGGGGGCATCGTGAAAGAAAAGTGTTATGCCGACAAACCAGAGACAATTGAGCATTTGGAGGCCAACATACGTGATGCCATTGCCGAAGATACGAGCCCATACACTCGAAAAAGTGCACGAAAATTGATGCGATCGAATGAGGTACTGTGAGGATGGATTGAACGCTCTTGGATCGGCAGGAAATTATACGAATTTGTTCATTCACATTCGAATGTGCTGCACCCAGAGAAGAAATGAATACAAAATTACGATGAAAGATAGGAAGCTCTTGAAGTCGCTGTGGTCTAGTAGGTAGTGTGTTGGCTTATAAGACGAATAGCCAGGGTTCGAGCCCCAGGCCAGACATCACAACGAAATACAAAAAGTATTCCTTCGGCGACTTCCTCTCAGCAGATTTCTGGCAAAAACTCTGAGAGTAAAATAAAATTACCATGAAAAGTTTCTCAAAAATCTGTCGTTCGGAGTCGACTTTAAACTGTAGGTCCCGCCACTCATGTATAAAATTAACACACACAACATAAGTGGTGTGAGAAACTAGGACGTAATCCTGACTGAAGGGTTGTAATGACCAATTATGTATGTATGTATAAGAAGCTCTTTAATAAAAGTTTTAATATTTTTATAATCATTTTAAAAATGTTTGCTAAGAATATAACCTTTAATGCTGGTTTGCTTTCATTCATGTAATCTATGAAAACACAATTGTTTTCAAGTTCTGTAACCATATTGCAGCAGTTCCTATTCTTGGTATTTTTGAAAATAAGACGCGCTGAAATGTTATCATCATAATGACCTAGTATAACAAAAAAAAAGCAGTTTCCTTTCAGGCGATAAAAGGCGATATATTTCTGTTTTAGAAGAAAAGAAAAATGAAATATTTTTTTAATCAGTTGGTTGATGCAATGACCATTTTATGGAATAATAATTTGTTTTTTTTATTTATACACGATATTATCTTGAAAATAAAGAATCTGTTTTAATTTTTTTAAATTTTTTTAATTTACTACGAAGCGACTTTTTTGTCGAATTCGAAAATCCAAGACGCAATCCATAAATTTTAGCAGCGCCACATTTGAAGTTAACAGAGCAAAAATTTTCTTTTAACAGAACAAAATTTTCTTTTAACAGAGCCCTCTTAGCTATTTAACAGTATCCCTCTTGAACAAGATATATGTGAAGATAAATTTGAATTTAACTAGCAAAGACAAAAACCAAAAATCTTAACAGAGCGAATGTTAAAGTTAACAGAGCAATGCTAAGTGGTTAACAGAAAATATACGATATCCTATTCCTTTAAAATTGTGCTCCACACGTTCCAGAGTGGAACAGTAGCTCTGGTTATACCGAAATTCTTTTAAAAATTTGCAAAATTTAAACAAAAAAAAATTTATTTTTTTTTTTATTGTGGAAAAATGGGACTTGCTGCACATACATACATATCCCTCTATATATGAGTTGTTGGAATAATTTTTGGAACTTGAGATATCGGGCTTCAAATACTCACTCTGTTAACAGAGTCTGGGTAGGATAATGGATATTGTGAACTTGAAATATTTGGGCTTTAAATTCCAAAAATTATTTGGGACCTACCACTTATTGGGTTTTATTAGGGACACTTTAGGCTACAGCAGCAAAACATTTTTTTTTTTTGTTCAAATTTTACAATTTTTGAAAAGAAGCTTACACCCCAGTAACTACATAGTCCAAGTTATTCACTAGATTGAGTAGAACTCAAAAATACTTATTTTTATATTTCTCGAACCCTCCAAACATGTTTTATTTGACAAAAACGATATTTTCGATCTTATCACACAAAATTATTGTTTACTCAAATATGTTTGAACTTATTTTAAAAATCCAATGATTTTTATAAAGGGTAACGATGAGCCTTTAATACGGTATACATAAACATTTTGTTCAAACTTATATGTTATGAGATTTGATGCGGGTAAACTTGGAAAATATTATTTTTTTTTTTCATATTTTTTCTAGTTTAGCCATTCTGAATTGCAAAATTTAATTAAAAAATATAAAATAAGTAATGACATTTTGAAAGTGCATTATCTTGTGAAGAGATTGACACTTCGTTTGATCAAATCGGACAAAAATTACCGTAGTTATGATTTAAAGAGTATAACAGCTGAGTAAAATTTTTTACATATGCTGTCTTATCAAAATAACTTTCAGTTCAAAAACTTTTTAAAATTTCTCATATGGATCTTAAGTGTTTATTGAAAAATGTGTCCCTTTTTGTGTTGGATCAACCGCCGGAAGTTGGCTAATGTTTGAATTAAAGCGAAATAATAGTGTTTGCGAAAAAGGGAAATATTTGACGACTTTTGATAGTCGTTCAAACGTGAAATTAAAACATTTTGCGTTAAACAATCAAGATCCATCAAAAATTCTGAAAATTTTTTAACTGAAAGATGACATATATAAAAAAATATAACACGACTGTTATACTATTTACCGATTTGATCAAACGAAGTGTCAATCTCTTCACAAGATAATGCACTTTCAGAATGTCATCATTTATTTCATATTTTTTTTTAATAAAGTTTACTACTATGAACGGACAAACTTGAAAAAATATGAAAAAAAAATTTCGCATTTGTCAAGTTTACCACATCAAAGCCTCATAGCATATTAAGTCAAATATATTTATATACATGTATACATATATATATATATAGCGTTTTGAAGGCTTATCGCTCTCCTTTCTAACAAAGTTTAAATTTTGGACATCGGTTCAGAAATGTTTACGTAATCAATAAATTTGTCCATAAAGTCCGAAAAAAAAACAGTTTTTGTCAAATAAAACAAGTTTGGAGAGTTTAAGAAATAAAAAAATAAATTTTGTTGAGTTCTACTTAACAAAACTCACAACTAACAGTATGCCACTAGCTGGGTGTATTTAATTTTTTTTTTATTTATTTTGTCGCATAGCGTAATCAATCATTAAAAGTAAAATGTTGAGAATTTATTTAAAAGATGAAATCAATTGTAAGACACACACAGTTTTTTATTAAAAACAAATATCGACTTTATTTTAAACGTAATTAGAAAGAAATAAAAATAATTATATACAGAAAATGATAGAATAATTAATACTAAACTTAAAAAAAAAAAAACATTTCATGAATTCAAGTTAAAATGTAAAAGAAAAAATTAAAGAAAAACCTTTTAAAAGTATCGACGTATGTCTAAGGGCATGCATTGTGTTTGGGATATGCAATGTTTTAATAAGAAAGTGTTAAGTAAGAGGCATGTATGTGATCTCTGGAAATGTGAATTTTCAGTCCTCTTCGCTTCTCTGAGTACATGCTCCGTCAAAGAATTTTGACAAATCAAAAAAATATTGAATTTGATCAGGATTAAGTGAGAAACCCAGCTGTTTCGCTAATCCAATAAAACTAATAGCAGTAGCTACATGATTATATGAATACTTGATCGAAACAACGATCCTTTTTGCATTAATATCCGAAATTCCAACAGTACGACTATCAAAATATTCCTTTCCTCTTAATTTATGTTTTTTCTGTAGAAATTCATCTTTTACTTGCTTGCTAGAAAACTCAACAATTAAAGAAACACTACCATTAAAATAATTAAGAACATATATACGTTTGAAATTATCGGTGGCTAATGACAAACCAATCAGTTCCGCCACCCCAATAACATTAGCACTAGCTACAGTCACGCTAACGTTGTTTACGTTACGTAATCTATGTCCCCCTGCATCTAAAATTTCTAACGATTTTGTTTCTGGGAATTGTTTTAAATCATCTTTTCTGCGTACAAATTCGTTCTTGTGAAAGTTAGTGTTGAATCGAACAGAATAATTAAGAAAATTTGGTTTTGTACTAACGTACACGTCTATATGATCGATATAATCCCTAATCCGAAATATTCCCATTTTTTCCGCTATTCCAATCACATTAACATAAGCCGCTTCCAAACTCAAATCAGATGATTGAAAATTTTTAATGTCAACAATGCCCCAATCACTATAATCGAATATTCTTAAAGGACTTGTCTCTGGATGGTATTTCAGAAAATGTCGATTCTTTAGAAATTCTTTTTTAATATCCGCGTTACAAAAGAGAACATAGTAGTCAAGACGATTTTCAGACTTCCACCCCACGTTTATATCAATGACAGAATCGTCAGGAATCTTTGCATTCATTTCATTTGCTAATTTGCGAACATTATAGAAAGCCTTCGCCAAACTTGAATCAGAACATTGAACATTTTCTATGTAAACACAATTACGTCTTAAATCAATAACTTTTGGCTTTCCCTCTGGCTTGGTGTTCTTATGATGTCCTTCACTGGCTTTGGTAACATTTTCAGTATCATTATGCTCACCGCTTAAATTGTTTTCATTGCTCGATTGTTTGTTAGAGTTTGATTCTTGCGTTGCATTATTGTCAACATCAGGAGCCTTATCAATGCGATTTACAACATCAATCTCCTTTGCTTGTAGTAAAGCATGTTTTAACGCTTTCATCTCTTCTTCGAGTTGTTGTACAGATTGTCTCAAGCCGTTAATAGAACTGTTGTGTTCAATGTTTCGTTCTTCAGCGCCTCCAATTGATAATGATGAGTCGTCAAGTTCCAAATGCTCACCGCTTAAATTGTTTCCATTGTTCGCTTTTTTGTTCGAGTTTGATTCTTGCGTTGCATTATTGTCAATATCAGGGGCCTTATCAATGCGATTTACAACATCAATCTCCTTTGCTTGTAGTAAAGCATGTTTTAACGCTTTCATCTCTTCTTCGAGTTGTTGTACAGATTGTCTCAAGCCGTTAATAGAACTGTTGTGTTCAATGTTTCGTTCTTCAGCGCCTCCAATTGATGATGATGAGTCGTCAAGTTCCAAATGCTCACCGCTTAAATTGTTTCCATTGTTCGCTTTTTTGTTCGAGTTTGATTCTTGCGTTGCATTATTGTCAATATCAGGGGCCTTATCAATGCGATTTACAACATCAATCTCCTTTGCTTGTAGTAAAGCATGTTTTAACGCTTTGATCTCTTCTTCGTGGTGCTGTACACATTGTCTCAAGCCGTTAATAGAACTGTTATGTTCAATTTTTCGTTCTTCAGTGCATCCAATTGATGATGGTGGATGGTCATCAAGTTCCAAATGCATTTTAAGCATCATGGGCTTGCAATCGTCCGTTCTAATACCAAGAAATACAATCAATTAATGATGACTTTGAAAATATTTTTTTTTTTTTAAGTTTCCTCAATACACACTTACTTGACGTTTACTTGAATAAAATGTTGGAGGTGGGCACGACCAATGCGAAATATATCATTTTCACTGATATTTAATGGAATATTATAAGTGGCACAAGGATTTCCATACTTTTCCGACATTTCGATGCACTATTCTTAACAACTGACAACCGTTCTCTAATAGAATTTGTTCAAAACTAAACGCTTTCGTTTGGAAATTAATTCGATCCTGCATTGCTAAGGGATAAATCAAAAGATAAGCAAATATTGTGTATACGCGTATAGAGGAGAGTAAACAAAGAAACAAGCAACAAAACATAGATACATACAAAAATATATACATACATATGTACAGACCTGTTCGCATCGAAACAATGCAACAAATTTTTAATAATCTGGCAACTCGTTTTTTTTTTTGATTGTTTTTAAATCAGTGTTTATCATTTTATGGCAGTGTTGAAAAATTTTAATATGGTACTGAACTATAACTGTAAGAGTACTTTTTTGGCATCAAGTGGTACTTTTGTAAAAAATTATTTTTATATTTCACTTACTGAACGGAGAAAAGAAAAACTAACGACTTATACATGATTATCGTATACAAAACAAAAACCGTTGATTCGGAATGTAACAGTACAACAGAAGCCAGGTTTGGTCAAACGTCAACGAGACGTACGTTCGTTTTTAGGCATCGGATTTTATTATTGATATTTCGCCTAGGGCAATAAAAATCGCGACTAGTGTTTTCGAGAGAACATCGAAATAAATCGATGATATTTTGGAAACATATACTTTGGAGCGGCGAGTCAAAGTTTTGCCGTTTCGATTGTGATGGAAAGCAGAATGTATGGCGCCCTCCAAACATGGAGCATCACCCAAAGTACACCTTTAAAACGGCAAAACATGGTGGTGGAAATGTGATGGTGTGGCCAGCATTTTCCTGGCATGTTGTAGGTCTCATTTACAAGATTAATACTAAGATGGACCAGCACGTTTACAAAAACATTTAAACAGACACTATGATACCATTCGCTGAAGACAACATGCATCAAATATGGAAATTTATACATGATAATGACCCTAAGCACACTTCACGTCTAGTGAAGAGTTGATTAGAGGAAAACAATATCACTGTTCTAAAGTGGATCTACTGACCTCAATCGAAATGAGAACTTGTGGAATAATGTTGAGGAACATGTGTGAGCAGTAAAACCAAAAAAAAATTAAACGATTTGTGCGAAGAAACCCAAAGGGCTTGGTACGCGATTCCAAAGCAATATTGTATGGCATTAGTCGACAGTTTACTCAGGAGATGTGCTGCTGTGTTCCATAATAAAGGATTTTTTAAAATTAAATTCATGACCAGGATAAAATTTGTGTTAATCTATATAATACGTACATAAAAATTCTTAACCAAATATAGGTAGCATGGTTAGAGGACGTATACCCGGAGGTCGAATTGTACTAGGTAGCAAAATATTATAAATTTTTCTTCATAATATTACTAAAATCTTAAGAAAAATATCATGGTTTTAAAATTTTTTCGATAAGATGTAAAAATTATCAAAACTATGTAACCAAAATGTCGTGTCTTAAATTACACTGTATACAGTGGTGGCCTTATAATTAGAAACGATGGTTCTGGAACAGAGTTCTCTTGAGTGGACGAATCTAAGTTTAATTTGCCGCAATCTGATGGAAAAACCTATGTAAGACGTCCTCCAATCAAAGCCTTTGATCCCAGGTACACAGTGCAGACTGTAAAACAAATTAACAAACATACATGTTGCTAAGTCGTTTCTAATTATATGGCCACCACTGTATATGTATATATATTTAGATATTTTAGATTTTAAATTTTATGTTTTTCTTTATATTTTTATTTTATGTATGTATGTATGTATGTTGGATCGCGCCCGCAAGGATTAAGGCGATCCTATTGAGTTAAAGTAAACTGAACTAAAATAAATATAGTAAGTGGACTTGAAAACATGAAACATGATCACATATGAATACTTGATTGAGTTGGAACAAAAAAAAAAAAAAGAATAGTTTTCCAATATCAAAGACAATTAAGTGATGGCAGCCGAGCCAAGCAGTTCGATTTTGAATTTTAAATAAAAAAAATAAAACTAAAAAATTCTTTTAAATTATTGTTTTAGGCCATTTACACTACAGCGAAATCTAGTAGATTAGATTTCAAATCTTGCTCAAAATCTACATCGTTTACACTGGATTTATTTGACAGTAGCAAGATTTCATTTTAATAACAAAAACAGCTGACTGAAATTTAAAAGAAAATAATAATATTTTAGTTTAACCCTAAACAAGTCAGGAAAAATTTTTACAAATCCAGTCAAAATATGTTTCAGAGGCACATACAAAGAATTTACGTATTAATTTTGTTAACTTATTTTTATTTTATTAAATTTTTTCTTCTCAGTTACATAAATGAAATATTATTTATTTATTTTCGCATTTTAAGCAAACTAGAACTTTTGAACAATGCTCGTTGCAAGTATTTTTGTGGTAAATACTGCAAGACTGCTTACACATTCTACATAACTTCGGTGGGCACATATAACATCTACGTCGCATATCTGTCTGCCTTGGCTGGTTTGAGAATTCATCCTCGTGTTGTATGGACCGAACATTGGACAAATTATTTTTATTTAATTTTAGAAGACTGCGGCAAATAATGGGTGCCAGAACTCTTCGTAACTCATTATACCTCATTATAACTCATTATTATATTTAATTTTGTTGTTCACCAACAATAGAAGTAATAGTTAGCGTTCCCATATGTGCCTCATAGACACATTTTGACATGATTAAGAACATTTTTGATTGAAACAAAATAAAAAATAAAAATAAATTAATTTATTACTTAAAATTTGTAAAATCTAAATAAAACAACTGAAAGTAAGAATTCAAGAAGCAGTAAGAACTAGAACCTATATTCAAGGAAGTTACAACATGGCCAAGTGAAATATGTGTCGGGGAGGCACATGTTGACTTGATTAGGGTTAAATTGAAATGTAATTTTTTTCCTGCTCAGCGTTGTATTTTTAAGTACTATTTGACAAAACACATAGTTGCATTTGTATTTTTACTAGATTTTGAGTAGATTTTGCCGAAATCTACTAAATAAGTAGATTTTGTTTTGTATGGGAAATCTAGTTAAAATCAACTAGATTTGGCTCGAAATCTCATAAGTACTAGATTTCGCTGTAGTGTAAATGGCCTATTTGTTGAGAAACTAATTTATATCTTTAAATATAAATTAAAACATATTAAAACCTACATGTACATGTACATACAGTGAACCGCAAAACTAAGGACACACCAATAAGTTTTTAGGTTTTTTTTTTTTTGTTGAAAAAAATTTATTTACATTAATAAAAACAAAATAAAACATTCAAGGTAGTAAAAATAAAATATAGTAATTCAATCTAACAAAAAAAATAAGGAACTTTATTTCGATATTGAGAATATATACATAAAATAATAATGGAACTTCAATATTTTTATTTTTTATTTTTATCTAGTATTTATTGACTTTGAAAAGGCTTTTGATACGCTCAACCATACGGCCATATGGAACGCACTGGCTTGCAAGAAGCTAAAATAATAAACTTGATAAAGACACTGTACAACAACGCAACATGCCGCGTACTACATGAGAAACAACTAGGAAAGAGCATCAAATTAAAAACCGGAGTCCGTCAAGGTTGTGTGCTGTCACCACTCCTCTTTAACTGCGTCCTCGATGTAGTGATGCAAAAGTCGACAAATCATAGGAGAGGGATTATATGGGGTCTACAAGACAGATTAGAAGACCTGGACTATGCGGATGACATATGTTTATTAAGCCATTCTTTCCCCGACATGCAGTCGAAACTGGATCTAGTTAGCGAAACCGCAAAGTTAGCTGGATTAAAGATGAGTATCCACAAAACTAAATCACTCAGAATGAATGCTAATGCAGCGGGGAAATTCCTAATATACGGCAAGGAAATTGATGAAGTGGAGTCCTTCTGCTATCTAGGCAGTATAATCGATAAATCCGGCGGTTCAACAGCAGATATTGCCAGCCGCATTAATAAGGCACGCAAAGCTTTTGCCCAACTTAACCCCGTTTGGAAATCATCTAATATATCGACACGCACCAAAATTAAAATTTTCAACTCCAGCGTCAAATCCACATTACTTTACGGTTGCGAAACGTGGAATATGGCACCCCGAGATTCCCAGTCTATTCAAGTATTTGTGAACAAATGTCTGCGTAGAATCATGCGTGTTTACTGGCCCTCCATAATATTCAACGCCCAACTCTCGTCAGATACACACCAACAACCAATAGAGATGGAAATAAGAAAACGCAAGTGGGGCTGGCTTGGCCACACTCTTCGCAAGCCATTACATGACATCACAAGGAAAGCCATTGAACCATGGAACCCCCAGGGATGCAGGCGCATCGGACGACCATCACACACCTGGAAACGCCAAATCACAATCGAATTATCCAAACTACATCAACAGTGGAACGAAGTGAAACACCGCGCTGACGATCGGGTTTATTGGAACCAACTTGTTGCGGCCCTATGCTCCCTAGAGGAGTAAGAGGAACACACATATATATATATATATATAATATTTTTACAACGCCAAAGTAAGGACACAGCTACAAAATTCATAAATATTATACTAAAAACTGACAAAAATTTCACATCCTTAATATTTAGTAGGGTATCCTTTATTGTTTAGTACAGCTTTCAACCGATTATTCATGGAACCTACTAACGATCTTGTTGTTTCGGCACTTATTTTGTTCCATTCCTCCAAAAGAACCTGTTTTAGTTGTGCTTTATTCCGGATTTCGTGTTTTCGCATATTTCTCTCTAAAATTTCCCATAAGTGCCCTATGGGATTGAGGTGTAGACTTTGTGGAGGGGTTTTGAGGGTGGTATGTGGTATGTTATAATGAATCCACATTTGCACATTATGGGCTGTGTGCTTCGGGTCGTTATCTTGTTGGAAGTAGTAGGCGTCAGCTAGACCCAATTTTGAAGCACTTTCGTTTAGATTATTTTTTAAATAAAAAGATTAGCGATCCCAGACGACGGGGAGTCGAATCTATAACAGCCCACAAGTTCCTAAGTAAGTACCGTAAACTTTACCAACGCTGACGTTAATATGGTTAGACCACGTTAGCCGACCATTGATTCAACTGATTCAACAAAGTCAATTTTATTCCCCCTGATAATAATATCGGGCACAACAAATGCTCTCTTAGTTCTGGAGAGCAATAAACATTTAGATTTAGAGAGATTTATACAAAGTCCATTGGCCCGCCCTAGCCCAGTTGTCAATTGTTCGTAAATCACAGTTGATGGTGTCTATACTTAGCTGGATATCCTCTATACGCGTACTTCTATAGAGCTGAACGTCATCAGCGTACATATGTACGCCACAATTATCCAAAACATCAGGCAGGTCGTTAAGGTATATACAGAACAAGAGAGGCCCTAATATTGATCCCTGAGGAATACCTCTTCCAATGCTTAGCGAATTCGAGATCTTGCCGTTTAGATAAACTCGTTGTGATCTGTTCACAAGATAAGAACGTATAAGGCTACAAGCTGAATTAGAAAAATTAAAGAGGGTCTGTAGCTTCTTCAATAATATTTTGTGATCAACCGTATCAAAAGGCTTCGTGTGATCCAGAAGAACTAAAAACGCTATGTAATTTTAATCTAGTTCCAACCTAAGGTCATCAACTAAAGGGTGTTTTTTATAGAGGTATAGAACTTTAAGTTGCAATAAAACAACGATGGATTATTCGATTGACATGAATTTTATTTATCCGAAAGATAATCTTGTGGCATTACATTTTAAATATGATTTCTGGCATATGACCGCCACGGCTGGCGCGGATGTAGTCCAATCTGGATGTCCAATTTTCGATGACTTTTTCCAACATTTGTGGCCGTATATCGGCAATAATACGGCGAATGTTGTCTTCCAAATGGTCAAGCATTTGTGGCTTTACCGCATAGACCAATGACTTTACATAGCCCCACAGAAAGTAGTCTAGCGGTGTTAAATCACAAGATCTTGGAGGCCAATTCACAGGTCCAAAACGTGAAATTAGGCGGTCACCAAACGTGTCTTTCAATAAATCTATTGTGGCACGAGCTGTGTGACATGTTGCGCCGTCTTGTTGAAACCACATCTCCTGGACATCATGGTTATTCAATTCAGGAATGAAAAAGTTAGTAATCATGGCTCTATACCGATCACCATTGACTGTAACGTCTGGCCACCATCGTTCTTGAAAAAGTACGGACCAATGATTCCACCAGCCCATAAAGCGCACCAAACAGTTAGTTTTTCTGGATGTAATGGTGTTTCCACATACACTTGAGGATTACCTTCACTCCAAATGCGGCAGTTTTGTTTGTTGACGTAGCCATTCAACCAGAAGTGCGCTTCATCGCTAAACAAAATTCGCTTATGAAAATCGGGAACAACGGTAATCTTGTTTTGGGCCCATTCGACGAATCTACGCCTTACTTGATGATTGGCTTCAAATCTTGCACGAGTTGGATTTTGTAAGCACGCAAACCAAGATCCTTCCGCAAAATCTTCCATAAAGTGGATGGACACAGATCCAATTCCTGTGCTCGATGGCGAATGGACTCATTCGGGTCTTCCTCAATGCTACGCTCTACAGCAGCAATAGCTTCTTCTGTACGCACCGTACAGCGTCTCTGGGGATGCGAGTTATCAATTTAGAGTAAACGTGGTGCGAAAACGTTCCATGATTAATCGAATTAACTGCTCTGATGGACGATTTTGTCGACGATAAAATGGACGTAGTGCGCGATACGTTTTCCGCACAGAACCATTATTTTCGAAATAAAATTGCGCTATTTGCAAGCGTTGTTCAGGCGTGAGTCTATTCATGATGAATTGCCAAACCAAACTGAGAATAAATCACTTGACAGCTGTTAAATCGGTCGCCATCTTGAAAAGTAATGCCAACTTAAAGTTCTATACCTCTATAAAAAAACACCCTATACATTGACTAAAGCAGTAGTGCAGCTCCTAGCTTTCATAAACCCCGACTGCTTATCAGATAGGAAGTTATTACTCACGAGATAACTATTTATTTGTTTAATCAGAAGAATGGCAATTGGTCTGAATTCGTTGTTGGATTTAGGAATGGGAATGGTTTTCGACTGTTTCCATTCATCAGGAAAGGATTGTATTGAATAAATGAGTCAAATACGGCAAAAGTCTAGGTGACAAAGCTTTAAAAAACAGAGGATCTAAATCATCAGAACCAACCGCATTCGATTTTACCGAAGATAAGCATTCCAACACCTCGAACTGATTAACACAACGAAAACTAAAGGGATTTTCAAGCGGAACAAAACAAAGGTCATTATATATGTCACTATCAGGGGCACCCTTTGGTGCCATCACAAAGGGCCCCTATGCGTGCTCAAGTGAGCTCTTTGATATCAGAGCTACCACTTCGACCTAATTCAGCTAGCTGTATATCACCAAAAAACGGCATCTTAGGAAGTTTTATTTAATACATCTTTATTTACGAAGTAAGAATTAATTCATTTAACTTAAAAGAAAAGTAATTCAGCCAGCTGAATAACACACAATTATCTTTCCTTATGACTTTTTATTTAATAAATCTCGAAATACAAAAAAGTATACTCTTATTCAGCAAAGCTGAATTTGTCTATTTCAACTTAAATGTGATTATTTTGTAATAATTACGTAGAAATTTTAGAATCGTACTAATTCAGCTGGCTGAATATAAGACCAAAGTTAATTTATGTACATTTTTTGTATAACGAGTCTTTAAATATGGGAAAAATTTCATTTCTTCAGCTAGCTGAATTAGCGTATTCAGATTAAATTCAAATTGTTTTTTGGATTATTTAGAAGTTCAGCTCGCAGTGTTTGTTCTCCATCTACACTGTCACGCTGTTATTTTAGGGACAAGATGAAATGTCCATCTTCCCTTTAAACTGTTCTCCCATCGTGAATAGCATTTGTGCATGGAAATCCTTCGTTCTTCCGCTTTTATAGCCGCTGTTTGTCCTGGATACTCGGGGCTAGTGTGTATAAAGTTAGCTACGAATGTTATATTTTTTTTTTGTTTTTTTTACAGTGAATGTTGCCTCAATGGAGACTGTTAAGTTAACATAATTGACAAATTTGGAAAAATGAAAAAGAAAATCTTAAGAGAATTATCAAAACATATAATTTGGACTGAAAGTGAATGGAAGGACAAAGATTCCTAAACAGTTAAGAATTTATTTAAAAGAAGAAATCAATTGTAACACAAACACAGTTTTTTATTGAAAACAAATATCGACTTTATTTTAAACTTAATTAGAAAGAAATAAAAATAATTGTATACAGAAAATAATAGAATAATTAATACTAAACTTAAAAAAAAACATTTCATGAATTCAAGTTAAAATGTAAAAAAAGGAAAAATTTTGTTGAAATGTAATTGTATGTGCTCTCTGGAAATATGAATTTTCACTCCTATTAGCTCCTCTGAGTACATGCATCGTCAATGAATTCTGACAAATCATAGAAATATTGAATTTGACCAGGAGTAAGTGAGAAACCCAGCTGTTTCGCTAATCCAGTAAAACTAATAGCAGTGGCTACATGATTATACTTATACTTTATCGAAACAATGTTCTCTTTTGCATTAATATCCGAAATTTCAATATCCTGACTATAAAAATATTCCATTTCTTCTAATTTATGTTTTTTCTCTAGAAATTCATATTTTACTTGCTTGCTAGAAAACTCAACAACAAAAGAAAGTTCACGAGAGTCAATATAAGAAACATAATTAAGAACATATATACGTTGGAAATTATCGGTGGCTAATGACAAACCAATCAGTTCCGCCACCCCAATAACATTAGCACTAGCTACAGTCACGCTAACTTTATCTACTTCAAAAAACCTTAATAGATGTCCACCTGCATCTGAAATTTCTAAAGATTTTGTTTCTGGGAATTGTTTTAAAAGATATTTTCTTTTTACAAATTCCTTTCTCTTACACTCTGTGGTAAACTGAACAGAAAAAGTAAGAAAATTTGGTTTTGTACTAAACACGTCTATATGATCGATATAATCCCTAATCCGAAATATTCCCATTTTTTCTGCTATTCCAATCACATTAACATAAGCCGCTTCCAAACTCAAATCAGATGATTGAAAATTTTTAATGTCAACAATGCCCCACTCACTATAATCGAATATTCTTAAAGGACTTGTCTCTGGATGGTATTTCAGAAAATGTCGATTCTTTAGAAATTCTTTTTTAATATCCGCGTTACAAAAGTGAACATAGTAGTCAAGACGATTTTTAGACTTCCACCCCACGTGTATATGAATGATAGAATCGTCAGGAATTTTTACATTCATATCATTTGCTAATTTGCGAACATTACAGAAAGCCTTCTCCAAACTTGAATCAGAATCAGAACATTGAACATTTTGTATGTAAACACAATTATCTCTTAAATCAATAACTTCTGGCTTTTCCTCTGGCATGGTGTTCGTATGATGTCCTTCGCTGGCACTGTCAACATTTTCAGTATCATTATGCTCACCGCTTAACTTGTTTTCATTGCTCGCTTGCTTGTTAGAGTTTAATTCTTGCGTTGCATTATTGTCAACATCAGGAGCCTTATCAATGCGATTTACCACATCATCCTCCTTTGCTTGTAGTAAAGCATGTTTTAACGCTTTCATCTCTTCTTCGAGTTGTTGTATTGATTGTCTCAAGCCGTTAATAGAACTGTTGTGTTCAATATTTCGTTCTTCAGCGCCTCCAATTGATGATGATGAGTCGTCAAGTTCCAAATGCTCACCGCTTAAATTGTTTCCATTGTTCGCTTTTTTGTTAGAGTTTGATTCTTGCGTTGCATTATTGTCAACATCAGGGGCCTTATCAAAGCGATTTGCAACATCATCCTCCTTTGCTTGTAGTAAAGCATGTTTTAACGCTTTCATCTCTTCTTCGAGTTGTTGTATTGATTGTCTCAAGCCGTTATTAGAATTGTTGTGTTCAGCTTCTCCAATTGATGTTGGTGGATGGTCATCAAGTTCCAAATGCATTTTAAGCATCATGGGCTTACAATTATCCGTTCTAATGGAAATAAATACAAAAAAATTAATGACGACTTTGAAAGAATATTTTTTTTGTGTTTAAGTTTCCTCAACACACACTTACTTGCTGTTTATGTGAAGAAAATGATAGAGGTGGGCACAACCTATGCGAAATATATCACTCGTACTGATATTTAATGGAATATTATAAATGGCACAAGGATTTCCATATTTTTCCGACATTTCGATGCACTATTCTTAACAAAACACAACCGTTCTCTAATAGAATTTGTTCAAAACTAAACGCTTTTGTTTGGAAATTAATTCGATCCTGCATTGATAAGGGAAACTCTCTGTTTATAAATCAAAAGATAGCAAATATTGTGTATACGCGTATAGAAGAGAGTAAGGCCGGGTTCACCCACAAGTTTCTGAAACATTTTTGGTTCGGAGAAATTTCTTGTTGTTTCTTGTTGAAATTGCCTGGTTCACCCACAGGTTTCTGAAACATTTTTGGTTCGGACAAAATTTTTTTATATGGAGTTTGACGTTTCTCTCAGAGAGCGAGAGAAATTATTTTGTGCGAACAACTCTCAGTGTGAATTAAATTAATTTTAAATTTGGTCCGAACCATTTTAGAAAAGGTTGCCACACCATTTGAAATTTATACAATACACAAATATTTGCAAAAGTTCATCGAAAGACCCAGGGTCCATGCGATGAAAATTTATAAATGAATCTACGTAATTTAAACGCATTTCGGAAACTAGTGAGTGAAAATACCCTTTGGCTTCTCTTTGTTTCAAAAGTGGTCTTACACCCGTCCTCTTGTTTATCTTTGATTTTCTTTTTCATAAATATATTTTGCAAGTAATTTTACTTTGGTCACTTCAATGGTGAACAAGAGTAGCAAATGATTTATATCCATTTTATCCATCGCAGAACAAGATGTTTTTATTCTTACCAAATAATTCACCACAAATAGTGTTTATTTTTTGTTATAAATATTAATTTTTTTATTTCTTTATTTTGACACATATATAATTAACTTTCTTAAGTTTATGCAAATATGTATTTGTCATTTTTAATTAAATATGGCAGCACTGTTTTTACGAACAAAGTTTCTGAAATGGGTGAATCATGTTGCGGAAAACTCTCAGTAAGCAAGAAAATTCTCCGAACCAAAAATGTTTCAGAAACTTGTGGGTGAACCCGCCTTGAGAGTTGTTCGCACAAAATAATTTCTCTCGCTCTCTGAGAGAAACGTCAAACTCCATATAAAAAAAAATTTGTCCGAACCAAAAATGTTTCAGAAACCTGTGGGTGAACCAGGCCTAAACAAAGAAACAAGCAATAAAACATAGATACATACAAAAATATATACATACATATGTACATACCTGTTCGCATCGAAACAATGCAACAAAATTTTGATAATCTGGCAACTCGTTTTTTTTATTGTTTTTAAATCAGTGTTTATCATTTCATGGCAGTGTTGCAAAATTCGAAAATTTAAAATGGTACTGAACTATAACTGAAAAAGTACTTTTTTTTGGCATTAAGTGGTACTTTTGTAAAAATTATTTTTATATTTCACTTACTGAATGGAGAAAAGAAAAACTAACGACTTATACATGATTCTCGTATACAAAATAAAAACCGTTGATTCGGAATGTAACAGTACAACAGAAGCTCCGTTTAGTCAAACGTCGACGAGACGTACGTTCATTTTTAGGCATCGGATTTTAGTATTGATATTTCGCCTAGGACAATAAAAATCCCGACTAGCGTTTTCGAGAGAACATCGAAATAAATCGATGATATTTTGGAAACATATACTTTGGAGCGGCGAGTCAAAGTTTTGCCGTTTCGGTTTGGCGCCCTTCAAAACTGGAGCATCACCTTTAAAACGGCAAAACATGGTGGTGGAAATGTGATGGTGTGGCCAGCATTTTCCTGGCATGTTGTAGGTCTCATTTACAAGATTAATACTAAGATGGACCAGCACGTTTACAAAAACATTAAAACAGACACTGTGAAGACAACATGCATCAAATATGGAAATTTATACATGATAATGACCCTAAGCACACTTCACGTCTAGTGAATCACTGTTCTTAAGTGGCCAGCGCAATCCATGGACCTCAATCGAATTGAGAACTTGTGGAATAATGTTGAGGAACATGTGTGAGCAGTAAAACCAAAAAAAATTAAACGATTTGTGCGAAGAAACCCAAAGGGCTTGGTACGCGATTCCAAAGCAATATTGTATGGCATTAGTCGACAGTTTACTCAGGAGATGTGCTGCTGTGTTCCATAAAAAAGGATTTTTTTTATGAAGCTGAGCATTAAATTAAATTCATGGCCAGGATAAAATTTGTGTTAATCTATATAATACGTACATAAAAATTCTTAACCAAATATAGGTAGCATGGTTAGAGGACGTATACCCGGAGGTCGAATTGTACTAGGTAGCAAAATATTATTAATTTTTCTTCATAATATTACTAAAATCTTAAGAAAAATATCATGGTTTTAAAATTTTTTCGGTAAGATGTAAAAATTATCAAAACTATGTAACCAAAATGTCGTGTCTTAAATTACACTGTATACAGTGGTGGCCTTATAATTAGAAACGATGTTTCTGGAACAGAGTTCTCTGGAGTGGACGAATCTAAGTTTAATTTGCCGCAATCTGATGGAAAAACGCATGTAAGACGTCCTCCAATCAAAGCCTTTGATCCCAGGTACACAGTGCAGACTGTAAAACAAATTAACAAACATACATGTTGCTAAGTCGTTTCTAATTATATGGCCACCACTGTATATGTATGTATATATACTTAGATATTTTAGATTCATATTTTTATGTTTTTCTTTATATTTTTATTTTATGTATGTATGTATGTATGTTGGATCGCGCCCGCAAGGATTAAGGCGATCCTATTGAGTTAAAGTAAACTGAACTAAAATAAATATAGTAAGTGGACTTGAAAACATGAAACATGATCACATATGAATACTTGATTGAGTTGGAACAAAAAAAAAAAAAAGAATAGTTTTCCAATATCAAAGACAATTAAGTGATGGCAGCCGAGCCAAGCAGTTCGATTTTGAATTTTAAATAAAAAAATAAAACGAAAACATTCTTTTAAATTATTGTTTTAGACCATTTACACTACAGCGAAAACTAGTAGATTAGATTTCAAATCTTGCTCAAAATCTACATCGTTTACACTGGATTTATTTGACAGTAGCAAGATTTCATTTTAATAACAAAAACAGCTGACTGAAATTTAAGAGAAAATAATAATATATTAGTTTAACCCTAAACAAGTCAGGAAAAATTTTTACAAATCCAGTCAAAATGTATCTCAGAGGAACATACAAAGAATTTACGTATTAATTTTGTTAACTTATTTTTATTTTATTAAATTTTATTTTCGCATTTTAAACAAACTAGAACTTTTGAACAATGCTCGTTGCAAGTATTTTTGTGGTAAATACTGCAAGACTGCTTACACATTCTACATAACTTCGGTGGGCACATATAACATCTACGTCGCATATCTGTCTGCCTTGGCTGGTTTGAGAATTCATCCTCGTGTTGTATGGACCGAACATTGGACAAATTATTTTTATTTAATTTTAGAAGACTGCGGCAAATAATGGGTGCCAGAACTCTTCGTAACTCATTATACCTCATTATAACTCATTATTATATTTAATTTTGTTGTTCACCAACAATAGAAGTAATAGTTAGCGTTCCCATATGTGCCTCATAGACATATTTTGACATGATTAAGAACATTTTTGATTGAAACAAAATAAAAAATAAAAATAAATTAATTTATTACTTAAAATTTGTAAATTCTAAATAAAACAACTGAAAGTAAGAATTCAAGAAGCAGTAAGAACTAGAACCTATATTCAAGGAAGTTACAACATGACCAAGTGAAATATGTGTCGGGGAGGCACATGTTGACTTGATTATTGTTAAATTGAAATGTAATTTTTTTTCCTGCTCAGCGTTGTATTTTTAAGTACTATTTGACAAAACACATAGTTGCATTTGTATTTTTACTAGATTTTGAGTAGATTTTGCCGAAATCTACTAAATAAGTAGATTTTGTTTTGTATGGGAAATCTAGTTAAAATCAACTAGATTTGGCTCGAAATCTCATAAGTACTAGATTTCGCTGTAGTGTAAATGGCCTATTTGTTGAGAAACTAATTTATATCTTTAAATATAAATTAAAACATATTAAAACCTACATGTACATGTACATACAGTGAACCGCAAAACTAAGGACACACCAATAAATTTTTAAGTTTTTTTTTTTTGAAAAAAATTTATTTACATTAATAAAAACAAAATAAAACATTCAAGGTAGTAAAAATAAAATATAGTAATTCAATCTAACAAAAAAAAATAAGGAACTTTATTTCGATATTGAGAATATATACATACATAAAATAATAATGGAACTTCAATATTTTTACACCTATTTTTATTTTTTTATTTTTTATTTTTATCTCGTATTTATTGACTTTGAAAAGGCTCAACCATACGGCCATATGGAATGCACTGGCTTGCAAGAAGCTAAAATAATAAACTTGATAAAGACACTGTACAACAACGCAACATGCCGCGTACTACATGAGTCCGTCAAGGTTGTGTGCTGTCACCACTCCTCTTTAACTGCGTCCTCTATGTAGTGATGCAAAAGTCGACAAATCATAGATGAGGGATTACATGGGGTCTACAAGACAGATTAGAAGACCTGGACTATGCGGATGACATATGTTTATTAAGCCATTCTTTCCCCGACATGCAGTCGAAACTGGATCTAGTTAGCGAAACCGCAAAGTTAGCTGGATTAAAGATGAGTATCCACAAAACTAAATCACTCAGAATGAATGCTAATGCAACGGGGAAATTCCTAATATACGGCAAGGAAATTGATGAAGTGGAGTCCTTCTGCTATCTAGGCAGTATAATCGATAAATCCGGTGGTTCATCAGCAGATATTGCCAGCCGCATTAATAAGGCACGCAAAGCTTTTGCCCAACTTAACCCCGTTTGGAAATCATCTAATATATCGAGACGCACCAAAATTAAAATTTTCAACTCCAGCGTCAAATCCACATTACTTTACGGTTGCGAAACGTGGAATATGGCACCCCGAGATTCCCAGTCTATTCAAGTATTTGTGAACAAATGCCTGCGTAGAATCATGCGTGTTTACTGGCCCTCCATAATATCCAACGCCCAACTCTGGTCAGATACACACCAACAACCAATAGAGATGGAAATAAGAAGACGCAAGTGGGGCTGGCTTGGGCACACTCTTCGCAAGCCATTACATGACATCACAAGGAAAGCCATTGAACCATGGAACCCCCAGGGAAGCAGGCGCATCGGACGACCATCACACACCTGGAAACGCCAAATCACAATCGAATTATCCAAACTACATCAACAGTGGAACGAAGTGAAACACCGCGCTGACGATCGGGTTTATTGAAACCAACTTGTTGCGGCCCTATGCTCCCTAGAGGAGTAAGAGGAACATATATATATATATATATATATGATATTTTTACAATGCAAAAGTAAGGACACAGCTACAAAATTCATAAATATTGTTCTAAAAACTGACAAAAATTTCACATCCTTAATATTAGGTAGGGTATCCTTTATTGTTTAGTACAACTTTCAACCGATTATTCATGGAACCTACTAACGATCTTGTTGTTTCGGCACTTATTTTGTTCCATTCCTCCAAAAGAACCTGTTTTAGTTGTGCTTTATTCCGGATTTCGTGTTTTCGCATATTTCTCTCTAAAATTTCCCATAAGTGCCCTATGGGATTGAGGTGTAGACTTTGTGGAGGGGTTTTGAGGGTGGTATGTGGTATGTTATAATGAATCCACATTTGCACATTATGGGCTGTGTGCTTCGGGTCGTTATCTTGTTGGAAGTAGTAGGCGTCAGCTAGACCCAATTTTGAAGCACTTTCGTTTAGATTATTTTTTAAATAAAAAGATTAGCGATCCCAGACGACGGGGAGTCGAATCTATAACAGCCCACAAGTTCCTAAGTAAGTACCGTAAACTTTACCAACGCTGACGTTAATATGGTTAGACCACGTTAGCCGACCATTGATTCAACTGATTCAACAAAGTCAATTTTATTCCCCCTGATAATAATATCGGGCACAACAAATGCTCTCTTAGTTCTGGAGAGCAATAAACATTTAGATTTAGAGAGATTTATACAAAGTCCATTGGCCCGCCCTAGCCCAGTTGTCAATTGTTCGTAAATCACAGTTGATGGTGTCTATACTTAGCTGGATATCCTCTATACGCGTACTTCTATAGAGCTGAACGTCATCAGCGTACATATGTACGCCACAATTATCCAAAACATCAGGCAGGTCGTTAAGGTATATACAGAACAAGAGAGGCCCTAATATTGATCCCTGAGGAATACCTCTTCCAATGCTTAGCGAATTCGAGATCTTGCCGTTTAGATAAACTCGTTGTGATCTGTTCACAAGATAAGAACGTATAAGGCTACAAGCTGAATTAGAAAAATTAAAGAGGGTCTGTAGCTTCTTCAATAATATTTTGTGATCAACCGTATCAAAAGGCTTCGTGTGATCCAGAAGAACTAAAAACGCTATGTAATTTTAATCTAGTTCCAACCTAAGGTCATCAACTAAAGGGTGTTTTTTATAGAGGTATAGAACTTTAAGTTGCAATAAAACAACGATGGATTATTCGATTGACATGAATTTTATTTATCCGAAAGATAATCTTGTGGCATTACATTTTAAATATGATTTCTGGCATATGACCGCCACGGCTGGCGCGGATGTAGTCCAATCTGGATGTCCAATTTTCGATGACTTTTTCCAACATTTGTGGCCGTATATCGGCAATAATACGGCGAATGTTGTCTTCCAAATGGTCAAGCGTTTGTGGCTTTACCGCATAGACCACTGACTTTACGTAGCCCCACAGAAAGTAGTCCAGCGGTGTTAAATCACAAGATCTTGGAGGCCAATTCACAGGTCCAAAACTTGAAATTAGGCGGTCACCAAACGTGTCTTTCAATAAATCTATTGTGGCACGAGCTGTGTGACATGTTGCGCCGTCTTGTTGAAACCACATCTCCTGGACATCATGGTTATTCAATTCAGGAATGAAAAAGTTAGTAATCATGGCTCTATACCGATCACCATTGACTGTAACGTTCTGGGCACCATCGTTTTTGAAAAAGTACGGACCAATGATTCCACCAGCCCATAAAGCGCACCAAACAGTCAGTTTTTCTGGATGTAACGGTGTTTCCACATACACTTGAGCATTACCTTCACTCCAAAAACGTTCTATGGTTAATCGAATTAACTGCTCTGATGGACGATTTTGTCGATGATAAAATGGACGTAGTGCGCGATACGTTTTCCGCACAGAACCATTATTTTCGAAATAAAATTGCACTATTTGCAAGCGTTGTTCAGGCGTGAGTCTATTCATGATGAATTGCCAAACCAAACTGAGAATAAATCACTTGACAGCTGTTAAATCGGTCGCCATCTTGAAAAGTAATGCCAACTTAAAGTTCTATAGCTCTATAAAAAACACCCTATACATTGACTAAAGCAGTAGTGCAGCTCCTAGCTTTCATAAATCCCGACTGCTTATCAGATAGGAAGTTATTACTCACGAGATAACTATTTATTTGTTTAGCCAGCAGAATGGCAATTAGTCTGAATTCGTTGTTGGATTTAGGAATGGGAATGGTTTGCGACTGTTTCCATTCATCAGGAAAGGATTGTATTGAATAAATGAGACAAATACGGCAAAAGTCTAGGTGACAAAGCTTTCAAAAACAGAGGATCTAAATCATCAGAACCAACCGCATTCGATTTTACCGAAGATAAGCATTCCAACACCTCGAACTGATTAACACAACGAAAACTAAAGGGATTTTCAAGCGGAACAAAACAAAGGTCATTATATATGTCACTATCAGGGGTCGGAACACTGATATTAACAAATTTATCATTGAGAGCGTTTACACTGACACCATCAGATGTATTATGACACTTTTGTCCAACACCAATATCACGGATTACCTTCCATTTAGCCTTGTTAACCAATGCGGAAGCGAACTTCCCGACGTAAAACAATGTTTTTGCAATCTTAATGCATTTGGTAACCTCACTACGAGCTGACCTATGGATTGCTTTTAGATCATCTGTTCTGAACCTCTTCCATCGCCAGTAGGCAATGTCGCGTTCATAAATTTAAGCTTTAATTTCAGCATTAAACCACGGTTGGTGTTTGGCTCTAACAAGTTTAGTTCTGACAGGAACACAACTGTCCTGAATTAGTGCCACCTGGTCATTTACATTATCCAGTGAGTAGATTTGATTCCAACAGATATTTTATCAACACTACTATTCAAAACTGCAAAATCGATACTTTTAAAATAACGGTATGTGATATGCCTGTTCACAGGACTCTTAGGCAGATTATAAGTTAAGAAAAGAAGATCATGATCACTTTGTCCCACAACACTTGAGACTTATTTAAAGAAGTTTTTTGCGAAATCTATACGCTTGGCTCTATGCACTTAGTTTACATGTGTTTTTTTTTTTTTTTTCTTGGAACACATGACTTTAATCCCTGATCAGCAAAACATCTTCGAACAGTATCAGGCGAAACTTTAGTATTTTGGTATCTCTTTGTGCCCTGCTGCTATTTTGGTGGCGCTGGTGAATGGATTTTTCTCAATAGTACGCCTAATGAGATGCTTATCCTTCTCTGTCAGCTTAGGCGGCCGGCCTACCGGCTTACCGGTTTATTTTCGATTCGGTTCTCTTTTATTTTGTTCGTTGTATGACTTTTCTCGCCATAAAACGACTACGGGATACTATTTTTCCTATTTCAGCATACGATTTACCTTCATTTTCGTATAAATTTATTATAATTTGTCTCCCCCCAAGAGTGAGTTATTTACGTGGCATGATTTAATTTTTCTCACAGCAATATTTAAATTACAACTGACCGACTCCAATAAATGTATGCTTATCGTATTGATTGCAATGCTTTTTTATACGATACAACTGAAAATTTTTATGTAGAAATTAAGAGCAACATTAAAGCCAGTAATATGCAACAGTATTGTCACGACATCATTGTTAAAACAATAGAAAATTTATAAAATATAATAAAAAAAATCTAGTGTGTCCTTAGTTTTGCGGCTCACTGTATATACTAATGTTTTTAACCTTTCAATTATTAAAATTTCAAATTTTTCGATACAGGTAGATAAAAAAAATTAGAAGTCGCCGTAGTCTAGTAGGTAGTGTGTTGGCTTGTTAGACGTAAAGACAGGATTCGAGCCCCAGGCCAGACATCAAAACAAAATACAAAAAAAGTATTTCTTCGGCGACTTCCACTCAGCAGATTTCTGGCAAAAGCTCTGAGACTAAATAAAAATTGCCATGAAAAAGTTTCCCAAACAAATCTGTCATTCGGAGTTGACTTTAAACTGTAGGTTCCATCACTCATCTATAAAATTAACACACACAAAACAAATGGTGTGAGAAACTAGGACGTAGTACAATGGGTCAATTCGACCTCAGGGTACTGTACTTGTCTTAATTGACAAGTACACGTCCTCGAACGAAACCTAACCTAGGTCAAAAAATTAATTGGGTTCAATTAACTACAGATATGTATGTATGTGTGTCGTTTAATATCTGAATTTCCCAAAATTCTCGCTAATCACTTGACTTCATTCTACATCTACTATGTTGACGGGTATTCAAAAATTTTCAGAGCAGGTAGTTAAATTGTCAAAGAAATAAATTCTTGGAAATTCAAGTCATAGCAATAATGTCAAAAGAGTAATAAAAGGATCGCAATTGCTACCTACCGTACAAGTATGACGTCACACAAAACAAATGTGCATTAAAATGGTGGAAAAGACATGAAGAAGAATATCCTCCATATTTATCAAAACTTGCCTTGCAAGTCCATTTTATACCTGCAAATAGCGCTGCTGCCAAAAGAGCTGTCTCTTTAGCAAGTAAGGTTATTACCGAAAAAAAGGATAACAGAATTGGACCTAAGTCGTCACAGACAGCTTAATTTGTATGAGCTTCTATCATAAGAATTTTGAAAATTAAAATGTCCAGAATTTTTTCGTGCATCCATCCTTTTTCTGCCCTGAGCACATTTTCGAACCCACAGTCGTCTTTCTTTTTTTCTGCGCAAAATATCACTGAAAATCCGCAACACAAAACGGGAAAATATTCATCTTCCATTATGTATGAAATTATATACATATGTATGTATACGTGTTTATGTATGTATGCACGTATGTATTTTTTTCGCAACACTCTTGTCAAATATTTTTCAAGTGTGACCCATATGGCAAACATGTTTTCCCAGATTTCTGTTTGCCGCTATTGAATGAAACAAAAATGGGAAAATCCAACGTGCGTAGTGTGACCACAAAACAAAATTTTAGTTGTTTCAGTCATATTTCGGGCAAAGAAGAGAAAACAAATTTTTGGGCAAATAATTGCCATATGTGAGCATTTAAAGTCGAAATCAATAACATCATAAGTGTGTTAAGTATGAATATGATGAGTAGCGGTTCCATGATATTAAAATAAGTATGAATGCGTATATGTAAGTATCAGAAATTATGAGTATGATTCGATTCTACTCATCTTTTTGAATACTCATTGCTTATTTCTGATACCAACCTATGATGTGATATAAAAAAAATTATTTTTAAGCTCATTCATTCGTCCACGGTTAGTGAACCCAACCTCCTATATGGTGTTGCTTTCTGGTGGATTGCTCTGGATAAACTACACAACGTTAGACTTCTTGACAAGGTCAAGCGGTCAAGTCTGCGGCCATTTATACAACTGTTGCTCTGCGCACCACCCCCACAAAAACCTTATTCGCAATGCTCAACTGGTTTCTCGCTAAGCAAGCAGATAAGCTTGCTGCGACAAGACTTAACCCCTGTCTCGTTGGCACATTGTCCTTCTGGTCACTCCACCTTTTTGGAGGTTGATCCTGTGGCCCCATCGAACATCGATCATCTCCCTGCGGAATACTGTCTTGACAGAGGTTTCCAACTTCTGATTCCGAGTAGGGATGACTGATACCTCAACACCGTCCCCCTGACCTCCTGGATATATACACGGACGGTTCTAAACTCGACACTGGGGTCGGGAGCGGAGTCTATTCTGGAAAACTGGCAACTAAGCATCTCTCTCCGACTGTCGGATTACTGTAGCGTGTTTCAGGCGGAGGTGATGGCAATTTACCGTGCCGCTCAATGTATCCTCGTCAACAGTGCTCCGTCAGTCAGGCCGCCATAAGATCTCTGTCAGGATCGTCATGGAATGTCGTCACTGTCTCGACCTTCTTTCTGGGCGCTTTAGTGTCTCACTGGTCTGGGTCCCCGGACATAGTAAAATAGGGAACTGCAGTGTTGATGAGCTCGCCAGAGCTGGGGCACTCCTTCCGGAATCCTCTTCAGTAGCTACGGTCAAGCTGGCCATTGCCCGAAAATTCTTTCTAGACGCCAACCTATCCTGGGCCAATGAGGAGTCTTGCTAAACCGCTAGACTCACCTGGCCCCTGATGGATAGAAGGTGTACCAGCCAGTTACTTGGACTTGGTCGTGGCATCATCTCAATCACAGTGGACATGCTTACAGGTCATTATGTTATGGGTAGACATGCGGAAAGGATGCGGCTCCCATTTAACGACTTCTGCAGAGGATGCAGATCCGCTGAGGAAGAGGAGACTGTTGCGAGGTGCAAATATAGGTTATTTGACTCTCCAATCCTTGTCAGCTTGCAGGAGCTATCATCCATTGATGTCAAGGATATAGCTTCGTTCATCAAACTTTCAGTGTGGGGTAGTCGTGCTTTGATGTGCAGTTGGTCAGCGCAACCTTCTTTCTTTCCCTGATTTTGATAGAACTTGGTCTGTACAGAGGCAGCGTTCACTCGTGGCATCACAAAGGGCCCCTATGCGTGCTCAAGTGAGCTCTTTGATATCAGAGCTACCACTTCGACCTAATTCAGCTAGCTGAATATCACCAAAAAATAGCATCTTAGGAAGTTTTATTTAATACATCTTTACTTACGAAGTAAGAATTAGTTTATTTAGCTAAAATAAAAGTAATTCAGCCAGCTGAATAACACACAATTCTCTTTCCTTGTGACTTTTTATTTAATAAATCTCGAAATGCAAAAAAAGTATACTCTTATTCAGCAAAGCTGAATTTGTCTAATTCAACTTAAATGTGATTATTTTGTAATAATTACATAAAAATATTAGAATCGTACTAATTCAGCTGGCTGAATATAAGACCAAAGTTAATTTATGTACATTGTTTGTATTTAAATATGGGAAAAATGTTATTTCTTCAGCTAGCTGAATTAGCGAATGCAGATAAAATTCAAATTGTTTTTTGGATTATTTAGAAGTTCCGCTCGCAGTGTTTGTTCTCCATCTACACTGTCACGCTGTTATTTTAGGGACAAGGTGAAATGTTCATCTTCCCTTTAAACTGTTCTCCCATCGTGAATGCCCATTGTGCATGGAAACCCTTCGTTGCTCCGCTTTTATAGCCGCTGTTTGTCCTGGATACTCGGGGCTAGTGTGTTTTTACAGTGAATGTTACCTCAATTGAGACTGTTAAGTTAACATAATTGACAAATTTGGAAAAATGAAAAAGAAAATCTTAAGAGAATTATCAAAACATATAATTTGGACTGAAAGTGAATGGAAGGACAAAGTTTCCTAAACAGTTAAGAATTTATTTAAAAGAAGAAATCAATTGTAACACAAACACAGTTTTTTTTATTGAAAACAAATATCGACTTTATTTTAAACTTAATTGGAAAGAAATAAAAATAATTATATACAGAAAATAATAGAATAATTAATACTAAACTAAAAAAAAACATTTCATGAATTCAAGTTAAAATGTAAAAAAAGGAAAAATTTTGTTGAAATGTAAAAAAAAAAATTTTTTAAGTGCCAACATATGCATAAGGGCATGCATTGTGATTGGATATGCAATGTTTTAATAAGAAAACGTTAAAAAGTGGATTGTATGTGCTCTCTGGAAAAGTGAATTTTCAGTCCTCTTCGCTTCTCGAAGTATATACATCGTCAATGAATTTTGACAAATCAAAGAAATTTTGAATTTGATCAGGAGTAAGCGAGACACCTAGCTGCTTCGCTAATCCAATAAAACTAAAAGCAGTGACTAGATGACCAGTTTCATATTTGATCAATACAATGTTCTTTTTTTCATTAATATCCCATATTTCAATATCACTATAAAAATATGTCAGTTTTTCTAAATTATGTTTTCTCTTTAGAAATTCATCTTTTACTTCCATGCTAGAAAACTCAACAACAACAAAAAGTTCACTAGAGTCAACATAATAAGGAACATTTATACGTTTCAAATTATCGGTGGCTAATGATAAACCAATTAGTTCCGCCAACCCAATAACATTAGCACTAGCTACAGTCACGCTAACTTCATCTACTTCAAAAAAACTTAATCTATGTCCATCTCCATTTGAAATTTCTAAAGATTTTGTTCCTGGGAATTGTTTTAAAAGATATTTTCTTTTTACGAATTCCTTTCTCTTATACTCTGTGGTAAACTGAACAGAATAAGTAAGAAAATTTGGTTTTGTACTCAACACGTCTATATGATCGATTTCATCCGAATCAATCGTTATTCCCATTTTTTCCGCTATTCCAATCACATTAACATAGGCCGTCTTCAAACTCAAATCAGAAGATTGAAAATTTTTAATGTCAACAATGCCCCAATAACTATAATCGAATATTCGTAAAGGACTTGTCTCTGGATGGTATTTCAGAAAATGTCGATTCTTTAGAAATTCTTTTTTAATATCCGCGTTACAAAAGAGAACATAGTAGTCAAGACGATTTTTAGACCTCCACCGCACGTCTATATGAATGACAGAATCGTCAGGAATCTTTGCATTCATTTCATTTGCTAATTTGCGAACATTACAGAAAGCCTTCTCCAAACTTGAATCAGAACATTGAACATTTTGTATGTAAACACAATTGCGTGTTAAATCAATAACTTCTGGCTTTTCCTCTGGCATGGTGTTCGTATGATGTCCTTCGCTGGCACTGGCAACATTTTCAGTATCATTATGCTCACCGCTTAACTTGTTTTCATTGCTCGATTGTTTGTTAGAGTTTGATTCTTGCGTTGCATTATTGTCAACATCAGGGGCCTTATCAATGCGATTTACCACATCATCCTCCTTTGCTTGTAGTAAAGCATGTTTTAACGCTTTCATTTCTAATTCGAGTTGTTGAAAAGATTGTCTCAAGTCGTTATTAGGATTTACCTCATCATCCGCCTTTGCTTGTAATAAAGCATCTTTTAATGCTTTGATCTCTTCTTCGTGGTGCTGTACACATTGTCTCAAGCCGTTAATAGAACTGTTATGTTCAATTTTTCGTTCTTCAGTGCATCCAATTGATGATGGTGGATGGTCATCAAGTTCCAAATGCATTTTAAGCATCATGGGCTTGCAATCGTCCGTTCTAATACCAAGAAATACAATGAATTAATGATGACTTTGAAAAGAATATTTTTTTTTTGTTTAAGTTTTCTCAACACACTTACTTGCTGTTTATGTGAAGAAAATGATAGAGGTGGGCACAACCTATGCGAAATATATCATTCGTACTGATATTTAATGGAATATTATAAGTGGCACAAGGATTTCCATACTTTTCCGACATTTCGATGCACTGTTCTTAACAAAACACAACCGTTCTCTAATAGAATTTGTTCAAAACTAAACGCTTTCGTTTGGAAATTAATTCGATCCTGCATTGATAAGGGAAACTCCCTGTTTATAAATCAAAAGATAAGCAAATATTGTGTATACGCGTATAGAGGAGAGTAAACAAAGAAACAAGAAACAAAACATAGATACATACATACATACGCATCGAAACAATGCAACAAATTTTTAATTATCTGGCAACTCGTTTATTGATTGTTTTTAAATCAGTGTTTATCATTTCATGGCAGTGTTGTAAAATTCGAAATTTTAAAATGGTACTGAACTATAACTGAAAGAGTACTTTTTTTGGCATCAAGTGGTACTTATGTAAAAAATTATTTTTATATTTCACTTACTGAACGGAGAAAAGAAAAACTAACGACTTATACATGATTCTCGTATACAAAACAAAAACCGTTGATTCGGAATGTAACAGTACAACAGAAGCCAGGTTTGGTCAAACGTCGACGAGACGTACGTTCATTTTTAGCATATTAAGAGCAATATAAAGGCTTACCGAAATTCCATTACAGTTTGGCAAGCTTTCTCATTTCTTCTTGTATTTTAGAAACGAACGTACGCTCCGTGTGCGTTTGGCTAAGCGGGGCTAAAGCCTAATTCTATCTTTAGCATTGTGTTGAACATGTTGCGAATGCAATAATAGTTAAAAAGCTTAAGTCATAAAATATGCAAAATAATAAAAAAAAGTACTGAAAGCGTAGCAGGGATACTGCGGTATTTTTGAAATAAAAAAGTATTGAAAAAAAGTACAAAAGTACTGAATTTTTCAACACTGATACACACTATTTACTGTGTATATTTCCTCTCTCTCTCTCTCTCTTGTTTATAAATTAATTTCCGATTATTTACTTATTTTGACATCCAACACCGTTTATTATTTGTAAATGAAACATTGTTTAGAGGCTTTTGTTCACTGGCTCTCTAATTAATTAATTTTTTTTTATTATAAAATCATTAGGGTTGGTATTTATAATGCAAATTAATTTTCAGAAACTATAATTTTCTTTGCAATCAAAAAACTAAAAATTCTCATACGCTTGACTTAATTTTCCTTTGTTTTAATTAGTCTCCTACAAAAGGGTCCGCCAAATAACTTTTTTTTTGAAAATGCTTTAAAAAAAAACTACTGAATATTTTCTCAAATTTCTTTTTTTTTTATTTGAAAGTACAATCCTTCCGGTTAATACGGGAAAATAATTTCATTCAAATGGCTGCCTCGGCTGGCCATGCATGCAGTAGCCTACACCAGAAGATGTCGATTTTGGCCAAAAAAAAAATCATCTTTTCAGATGAAGATCATTTTGATCTTGGCGGGTATGTAAACAAGCAAAATTATCGCAATTGAATAAAAAAAGAAATTTGAGAAAATATGCAGTAGTTTTTCTTTTTAAAGCATTTTCAAAAAAAAAAGTTATTTGGCGGACCCTTTACAAATACAGCTGCTACTGGTCTTTGTTTGTGTAATTTTAGATTTTTTTTGATTAGAAAATATTTGTTGTTGTTGTTGTAACAAATTACTTAAATGGCTGTTAGGAAATTAGATGAATAATTCCAAAAAAAAAATAAACATCGATTGAATTGCATTTGGAATCTGATCAATTGACTACTCAAGCATTACGTTGAGTTTTTTTTGTTCATCAGAATTTTTTCATTTTTTTTCTTTCTTTTTGGATTGAATTTGTAAACTTTATTCGTTTGACTTTAAAAAGTCACATTTGACATTTGATTTTATTTAAAAAGTACAAACTGTATTCAATTCGCTATAAAGTACAGTGTTAGGTTAGGTTGGGGTGGTAGCTTCGATACCAAAAGCAGCACTTGAGCAGGCATAGCCGGCCGATCTGATGCCACAGGTGAACGCTGTCTCTTTACTGACCAGAGAGTATTCAAAAAGATGAGTAGATTCTAATCATACTCATAATGTCTGATACTTATACGCATTCATACTTATTTTAATATCATACTCATACATATCAAACTCGCAACGGAGAAAACAGAGTTGATACTTCTCACGAGGAAGTGTATACCGCTTGAAATCGACATCACGACATGCGACACCACTCTGACGACGCGGAAATTGGTCAACTAACTTGGCATTCGACTGGAGCTTAGACTGACGTTCTGGGCTCAGATACAACACGCTGCAACCAAGGCAGCTAAGGTTACCTCCTTACTTAGCGGGCTTATGGCCAGTATTGGTGGTCCTTTACAGAGCAGACGCAGATTAATGATGGCAATAACGGACTCTATTCTGCTTTACGGCAAAGAGATCTGGGCGGAGGCATTGAAAGTCGACCGTAGAAGGAAAATCTTATCATGGGTACAACCTACCGCTGCACTTAGAGTGGCATCGGCGTATAGGACTGTATCTAGGTCAGCAATACTGGTAATCAGTGGTGTAATACCTATAGGTCTACGGGCAAATGAGCGGAAGAAAGTGTGGGAGGCTAAAAACGTGCACGGAGACAGTAAATGTCGATGACGCCAGAAAGCGAACCACCCAACAATGGCAAGAGGAATGGAACACTGACACGTGTGGTAGATGGACGGCAAAACTTCTCCCAGATATTACCCGCTGGATAGAGAGGTAATTTGGTGAGGTTAACTACTATCTGACACAACTGTTATCTGGACACGGTTATTTTTGTAAGTACCCGTTTAAAATGGGGAAGATGACGCAGCCAAATTGCATCTATGATGATGCGTCGATTGATAATGCGGAAGACACTTTCTTTCATTGCGAGAGATGGAGACTGCAAACAAGGAATCTTAAGGCCAAAGTCGGCATCTATACTGTCGATAACTTCTGTGATGTAATTCTAAACAGTGAGGAGAATTGGAATAGTATAGTCAGATACGCTGAAGACTTGCTAAAATCGAAGAAAATTTACTTGGATGAGAGAAGTAGAATGGGCGTTTAAACACCTTCTCGGAATTCGGAATCCGGACGCGGATATGGATATTAAGAGGCCAAATGGCCAGACGGACTCCACTTCGAAGTAATACCACAGTAGTTCCGGAGTGCGCATGAGGAGTCCAAAAGAGGAGGGGGAGATTTAGTGGGTAAGGGCCCCACACACGAGGGACAGTGACGACTACCCCCTATGGTGCGGTTAGGTACATTTACTCCTCCTCAGCGTAAAAAAAAACGTACTCATACTCATTGCAACCTGTACTTATAAAACAATGTTGTAGTGAGTACGAATGTATCAGAAGAGTTGAATTTCAATACTACTGACTCACTCATACTCAAAATTTCATGAGTACTTATGAGTAGCGCAAAAGCGATTCATTTCTTATCTCTGGCACTGACCAAGTTCTATCAAACTAGGGAAGAAGAAGAAGTTGATCAGCGCAAGGGCTGTACATTAAAAGCACAGCTACCCTACGCTGGAAAACAAGCCCGTTAAGGGTTCTGACATTAGACTTTCATGTGGGTCTGCAATGTGTTGTGATATTTTCTGTGAAAAGCTCCCAATTTACGCGGATAGCCAAGCTCAACATTCAATATGAGTTCCATAACATGGAACATATAGTCGGAGATTGTATTGTTAAGGAACTGGACAACACTGGGCTTTCAAACACTGCAATGTGTTCCAGTCGGAGATCAAAGTCATTCTGAAGGCAGCGCAATGCTTGTATAATGCTCCTATAAAAGTTTCATTCACAGGCGTATCGTTGGAGATTGTATTCGTGATCAACTGGACAGAACTGATACAGAGTCCTGACTCTTCCAGTCAATCCAGACATCAATAGATGATAGCTACGTTAAGCTGACAAGAATTGGAGAGCCAAATAAAACCTATATGTGCACCTCGCAAGAGATGGGCATTGACAAAGAAAGTGAATAACAGTCTCCGCTTCCGCCAGAGGATCTGCACCCACGGCAGAAGTCGTTAAATGGGAGCTGCATTCTTTCTGAGCGTCTTCCCATAAAGCAATGACCTGTAAATATGGCCACAGGGATTGAGATGATGTTACGGCCAAGTCTAAGTAATTTCTATCCATCAAAGGCCAATTGAGTCAAGCGGTGGAGCTGGACAGCACTGTGTGAATGGAGAAGAAGGTAAGTAGAGGTGGTTGTCCATCCAAGAAAGTTGCATGGACATACTTAGGCCGCATTGGGTCCATAGTGTTACCACAGTTATCCGCTATCCACTAACCTCAAAACCACTCGAAGCTCCTGATGAAGCGATTTAGGCTGCCAATGTCAATCGCTGACAGTTTCTCCAGATCATCCACGTAGTAAGTACCCAAGTACTTCGTTCTCCTTTGGCAAAGAGCCGGGCATTTAGCCAGCAGGTGAGAGACAGTCTCCTCCTCTTTCTCATCTCTGCAGCTTTTGCAGAAATCGTTAGAAAGGTGTCCGAGATTAATGCACCTAGCATGCGTACTCATAATGCAATGCCCCGTAATGAGGCCGGCAACCACACTGAGCGCGACCCTTTGGAGTTTAAGTAGACTCATTGTGCGCCCCCCTCATCCAGCCTTGGCCAGATTTTACTAGCCGTTGTACCCATGTCCGAGGCCGCCCATCTGCAGGTCCTCATAGGGATGCCCAGATTCGAGAATTTGTCGGATCGTTCGATGGTTGTGCCCTGTGTGGCAAGTTCATCAGCTCTGCAGTTACCCGGTTACCATTGTGTCCCGGTATCCATACGATATGTATATCATATCGTTCCGCTATCTTGTCTAGATATCTGCGACACCGAATGGATAAAAAACTTGAAGATAAAATCAGCAAAAATCTTAAAAGAACATTATCACAGTTAATGTGAATATAAATTGTAGTTTTCATCACAAACTTTATACCACGTTGTTAAGCAAGTAAATAGCTCGGTCTGCCCCACCAGGATTAGTACAAAAGCGGGCAAGATGCCCGCTTTATGTGAGTGTCCTGCACTTCAAAACAGCCGTCATCAGCGTTTGGGTGACAGAAAGTTTTGAAGATCTGAGCCACTAAGGGAACTGACCAGTTTCACCCCCAAGCTCGGGGTGATTCAAACCCATCACTAACGATTTATAACAAATGGGCTTACCTTACACTGGGGAACACAATGATGGGCCACATGGGCCACCGATTGATTTTGCCTGTGCACAACAAGCTACTCGCTAACCTAACGTAATCTAAACTATTCTTCTGATTAACTTGTTCTTTAATCTTGAACTTAAAATACAACAAAAAAAAATACTTTGAGAATGAATCATAGCCGCAAAAACATGAAAAGAAGTCACTGACACAGCACTGACAAACGTTACAAAAACAAGGCAAAAAAAACATACGAATAAACACTTCCGTTTCAACTAAATTGGCAACTTTGGTTTCTTTTTTTTATTTCATGTTAAAACTTCCGTATTTCATAATTTAAAAAAAAGGGCCAAAACAAAATTTCCAGTAAATAGTAAAGCAGTAGGTGGCTGAGGTTCATTGGGGAGAGGTACAGACGGACAGTATCCTTTATTTGTATTAAATAAACCAAATTATGCAAATTATTTAAATGGGCAACATGGCAACAAAAGAATACGTATGTCAAAATTGTTAAGCATTGTATAGAAGAAGAAAAGATAATGCAGCACGTTTCCATGCTGAACACCTCAATTGGATTTAAACACGCATGGCTTAAAGGGTTGTCCCAACGTCTAAAAAGGAATATGTTCTTTGAAACAGTACTTTAAGGCTTCCTTAAAACCAAGCTAGGAATGGAGGCAAGTATGTAGGTATACAAGCTGTATACTATTTAAATCATTGAGGATAGAAGATATAACCTCACTATCTCTACAGATGTAGGAGCCTCACCCATGTCCCAATTTTTTGCTATCTTATAGCCGAACAAGATAGATATAAACAGCGTTACGGTTGAGCGACTAAAGTCGCAATTTGACACTTTTTCAGCGACCCCGCCACTTTTTGTGCCCCCTTACTAAAATGAACTAAATCTGACACTTTTCACGATTTTTGACTCTTTTTTTTCCCCTTTTTTAGAAAAAGTATTTTTTCTTTTAATTAATTTTTTTTTTGGAAAATTGGGTGCCTGATGATGAACTTATAATAAAGTACAGAAGTAATTTATCAAAAAAATAATTTAATCGAATGTATAATTATACTAATATAACTGTGAAATATATATTAAAACTCATTTTGTAAAATATATAAACCTAAACAAGCATGGAAAATTAAGTAATATAGTCTAGTTTTTGACATTGAGAAATATCGCTGCATCCTGATTTCTAAGTATTTCATAGAACTGCGAATAAATTACGAAATAATTACAGACTAGTTTATAGACTTGTTAATAGATTAGTCAATATAGAGTAGATTTATAGGTTATTTAATACACCAGTTCAAAGACTAGTAGACAAGTTCATAGACTATTTAAAAAACTAGTTCAATGGTTATTTAATAGACCAGTCCACATATATAGTAGTCTATACAGTAGTAAATATATTATACTAGCATATGATATAATATATTGACCAGTCTATTGACTTCTGCATTTGAACTAGTTTTTTAAATAGACCATGAATTATTCAACTGTATTAGTCAATGGTTTATTCGATCGACTATTTTATAGACTACTACTAGTCTATGGACTGGTGTATTAAATAACTTATAAACTATTCTATTGTCTAGTCTATTGAATAATCTATGAACTAGTTTGTGTAATTTGATTATTTTTGTTGTTTTGTTTTGAAAAAAATCTAAATTTCAAAATTTTTATTTTCCATGCCTGAACAATAAAGTAATAAAATATGTGCCTTCCATTATGACATATTTTTTCATAAAATTGTGATATATTATGACATAAAGGGTGTTTTTTATAGAGGTATAGAACTTTAAGTTGGCATTACTGTTCAAGATGGCGACCGATTTAACAGCTGTCAAGTGATTTATTCTCAGTTTGGTTTGGCAATTCATCATGAATAGACTCACGCCTGAACAACGCTTGCAAATAGTGCAATTTTATTTCGAAAATAATGATTCTGTACGGAAAACGTATCGCGCACTACGTCCATTTTATCGTCGACAAAATCGTCCATCAGAGCAGTTAATTCGATTAACCATGGAACGTTTTCGCACCACGTTTACTCTTATTGATAACTCGCATCCCCAGAGACGCTGTACGGTGCATACAGAAGAAGCTATTGCTGCTGTAGAGCGTGGCATTGAGGAAGACCCGAATGAGTCCATCCGCCATCGAGCACCATCCACTTTATGGAAGATTTTGCGGAAGGATCTTGGTTTGCGTGCTTACAAAATCCAACACGTGCAAGATTTGAAGCCAAACGATCATCAAGTAAGGCGTAGATTCGTCGAATGGGCCCAAAACGAGATTACCGTTGTTCCCGACTTTCATAAGCGAATTTTGTTTAGCGATGAAGCGCACTTCTGGTTGAATGGCTACGTCAACAAACAAAACTGCCGCATTTGGAGTGAAGGTAATCCTCAAGTGTATGTGGTAACACCGTTACATCCAGAAAAACTGACTGTTTGGTGCGCTTTATGGGCTGGTGGAATCATTGGTCCGTACATTTTCAAAAACGATGGTGGCCAGAACGTTACAGTCAATGGTGATCGGTATAGAGCCATGATTACTAACTTTTTCATTCCTGAATTGAATAAACATGATGTCCAGGCGATGTGGTTTCAACAAGACGGCGCAACATGTCACACAGCTCGTGCCACAATAGATTTATTGAAAGACACGTTTGGTGACCGCCTAATTTCACGTTTTGGACCTGTGAATTGGCCTCCAAGATCTTGTGATTTAACACCGCTAGACGACTTACTGTGGGGCTATGTAAAGTCATTGGTCTATGCGGTAAAGCCACAAACGCTTGACCATTTGGAAGACAACATTCGCCGTATTATTGCCGATATACGGCCACAAATTTTGGAAAAAGTCATCGAAAATTGGACGTCCAGATTGGACTACATCCGCGCCAGCCGTGGCGGTCATATGCCAGAAATCATATTTAAAATGTAATGCCACAAGATTATCTTTCGGATAAATAAAATTCATGTCAATCGAATAATCCATCGTTGTTTTAAAGTTCTATACCTCTATAAAAAACACCCTTTATAAAAACGGTAAGCAGTTATGTTAGAATGCACTCGCGTTATAAAGTACGCGTGATATCAGACTACGTTCATACCCTCGGAATAACAAAGATACACTGAAACTAGCAGCGCAAAATCGCTGCGTCGCGTTTTTTGTAACAAATGAACGCAGCGCTTTTGCGCCGCGTAGCAGTCAAACGGTTAAACAATTAAATTAAAGCTGGAAAAGAAAATTTATTTAAATTCCTTGGTAAAATAAGATAAAAAAGCACAAAGTGGTAAAATCAGTCCTATATATAGTCCTATAATCAATCGGTGTTACAAAATATTGTGTAAAAAAAAGCGCTACAATAAACAGATAATCAATGTGGTGATAAATCAGGACAACATGTGAGGACAAAGTGTATTATTTTTAAAGCAGAGATCCCTTAACAGAGCGAATTTTCATAGTAAATTTTGAAATTTTCCGATATGTTCGATTTTAAAATCCATTAAGTGTCCTTTTGCGGGAAAAACAGGACAACATGGGCGAACAAAGTAAATTGTTTCTAAAGAGTTCTATTAAAAACTTAATACAACTCTGATAACCGACTTGGTTTGCGTCTAGGGAGGTTTAAAAATCTAATTTCACACACATAAAGATTACATAGAAGTCATTAAATCCAACCAGCAATACAATAGTTTATCAAATCCTAGTAAGATTTTCATCCGTCTGTTGTACCCAAGGTGGCACTTAATACTGGAACGCAAGCGCTTTTCTTCTTCATGATCTTATCTTAGCAATTCTGGTCGAAAGTTTAATCAGTTCAGACAAATTTAATGTCCTGTTATGCGAACAAGTGTCACTCTGGACCTAGTAGTCCGTTCGGCAATGTGTGTGAAGAAGATAAATTCGAATTAGAAAATCCAAGACGCAATCCATAAATTTTAGCAGAGCCACATTTGGCATAAACAGAGCAGAATTTCCTCTTAACAGAACAAAATTTGACCTTAACAGAGCACTGTTAGCTATTTAACAGTATCCATCTGAACAAGCCCATTTGTTTAGGAGGTAATTTTGGGAAATACTGTAAGTCGATGAGTACCAGACTATATGCAATGGAAGGTTCCAAGGCCTCTTAATATAATCAGCAACGTAGTCACGTATAAAGTGATATGCTATTGAGAAAATTGGCTTTAAAAATATAAATTTTTTGCTTGAAAATTCTCTAGAAGATCAGTGGCCATTTGGGAACATACATAAGAAATAGTACACCATACAGTCTGTGTGCAAATGGTAGTCCAGAGGGTCCTCTTTCGAAACGTGGTAGTGGAGTAGCTGGAATAATTCCGTCCTCCTCCCTCAACAACCATTCTTTACATTTCAATAATACTCATCATTATGAGAATTAAGTTTTATGTTATGTTAATAGTCTGCAATAATTGTAAAGTAGAAGACTAATATACTTATTGCCACTGTTAAACAGTTAACACTGCTCTGTTAATAGCATAGTTTACCATGTTAGAGGCAAGAAGTGGCGCTGCTTAAAGTGTGGGTTTGCGTCTTTGGTGTTTAACATCGAGTTTATCTTCATACACATGCCTCGGCAATATAATCCATTCATTCTTATGGTTAACACATTTAATGCGTTTCAGAATCCTTGCAGGCAGGCAACCAACAAATTCCGTTCCAAATCCACAAATTCTTAAGAACAAAGCTATAAAAGCCAAACAGCAATGGAAGTGTTCTTTCTTTAATTTATCGAAAATTATGCTCAGATTATTAGCTCAGAACATAACAACGAGGCTATACTTTCTATTGTTGGTTTATTAACCATCCTGGTCCTTTACCATCGTAGGAACAGAAACATCCTAGTCTTACTTTCGGTATTCCTTTAAACTATTCTGCCAGACTTATTTCAAAATAATTTTAAGGCTTACTAAACTACATAAGGACTCCAACCTGCAATGATCGCATTGGAAACGATTGTCTTTAAAAAAAACCCCCCCGCCTATTGAGAATATCTTATTAAAAGCGATTTGACCCTTCCCTGATCACATACCCGTGGTGGTTGGGCTGATCGCTAAGCACTCCCTTATAAGTAATAATTTTCCTTATAGGAAATGCAGTGGCTGGCCTCTTAGTATCTCATTCGATCGCATCAATTTTCATGCATTTCTTCGAGTGTATAAGGTCGTAACTCGGCAATGGCATCACGAATTTTGGCCTTCAAATGCTCAATTGTCTGTGGTTTGACGGCATAATACTTTTCTTTAACGGCATCCTACAGAAAATAGTCCAACGTTGACAAATCACAGCTTCTTGCGGGCCAATGGACATCACCATTTCGGCGCAATAAACTGCCATCAAACGTTTGACGAAATAAATCGATTGTGGCATGAGATGTGTGGCAAGTTGCAGCATCCTGTTGAAACCAAACATCGTTCATATCAATACCATGAAGAGCGAGTACACAAAAATCGGTTATCATGATGCGCTAGGTGTGTCCATTGACCGTAATGGCTACGCCGTCCTCATTTTCAAAGCAATATGGGCTAATGATGCCTCCGCTTTACAAGCCGCATCAAACAGTCACTCATGATGGATGCATTGGCTTCTGTAAGCCCACATGTCGGTTTTGTGACAGCCAAATACGACAATTTTGCTTATAAACCTAGCCACAAAGATTAAAATGAGCTTCATGTGAAGCTCATGGCAAAATAGACATAGTTTCGGTTAGGTCAGTCATCTGAGCACGCAAAGCTGCCCGTTGTGATGCCACAGGTGAACGCAATCTCTGTACTGACTAAGTTCTAAAAATTAGGGGCGAAGAAATTGGTCAATCACGACTAACCTACGCTGGAAAACCAGACCGAAAGTTTGATAAACGAAGTTGTATCCTTGACATCAATGGACGATAGCTCCGTCAAGCTGACAAGAATTGGAGAGCCAAATAAAACCTATATGTGCACCTCGCAAGAGATGGGCATTGACAAAGGAAGTGGACAACAGTCTCCTCTTCTTCAGCGGATCTGCACCCACGGCAGAAGTCGTTAAATGGGAGTTGAATTCTCTCCGCGTGTCTTGCCATAACACCATAACATGTAAGCACGGCCACAGTGATTCAGATGCTGTCGCGATCAAGTCCGAGTAACTGGCTAGTGCGCCTTCTCACGATCATCATACAATTTCTCGTTGGCCCATCTAGTGAAGCGAAAAGGAATCGGATGTTCATGCGGCTTTAACTCTTCAACCAATTAAACTTTGTAAGGCGTCATGCCGAGATCTTTTCGCAAAATTCGACGTAAACTTATGTGTGAAATGTTCAATTCTTAAGAATGATGACGAGTTAATGTTGATGGGTTTCACATGCACACTCTCAGCCACAGCTTCAGTATTTTCGGGTGTACCCACTGCACAAGCACGCTCACGTCTTGACGCATCAACAATGAAAGCAGTTTCACGAACTTTAGCAAAAAAAACTTGCATATATCGGGCACTGATGGTCCTTCGTGCAATTTGCGGCCAATTGGGTTCGTTTTGGAAATAAATTTCCAATAAATCTTAATGTTGCTCAAGCTTAAATCGATTTATTACGTTCAGTGAAGTGGAATATACTGAATTTTGTGTTCAGTGTAGAATGACATAAGTATTGCCAGATTCGAAATAACCAATGTTTCAAATTTAAACCAATAAATGGCCCACCCATTATCTACCGCATACTATGGCATCATCTAAGCTACTGCAAAATTCAATTTTAAATTATCTATGCACTCTTTCAAGCAACTGACACAACAACCCTGCAACATCCTGTATGATATTGTTAAGCACCATGAAAACGAACATATGAAAAGGGTTTCCCTAGCCTTAGGCATACATTGAGTCATACATAAAGCAACATTATATATGTACGTTTCTTTATCGTTATTGTTACTATTGTTGTTAACTTCTTTTTTTATTGTTTTCATATTCAGTTTTAGCCGGTTACCAAATACGGCCAACAGCAGCAGTATTGCTTGAGTTCCAAAAAAAAAAGTCATAAAACGTGACAACCAAAAAAAGGCCTACAAAAACAAAAAAAAAAAACAACACAAGCAGATAAAGCAACTAAATGGCAGCGGCTAACAAAACTAAGCTAACCGAACGAATGTTGTTTAAAAATACTGACAGCAGTTAGCACCAGTTTGACTTCTTTATTTAGAGCCAAAAAAAAAAATAAGAGGAAGAAAACAACTGTTTTTTGATTTAAATTTTCAATTCGATTTTTTTTTTGTTTGCTGGGGTGTATAAAAACAGGAACTTTTACAAAAATTAGTGATGTGTGTATAACGATAAATTATAGTGTAAATAAATACGCATATGTTTGTAAGGCATTCATAATCATTCTTTATTTACTCTCAGAGTTTTTGCCACAAATGTGCTGAGGGGAAGTCGCCTACTATTTTTCATACTCGCTTTGTTTAAGATATCTGACCTGGGATTTGAACCTTGACCTCACGTCTAATAAGCCAACACATTACCTACTAGACTACGGCAACAAGTTTTACTTGATAATCATTTTAAATGAGTACAAAACACAGAGAATGTCCATCTACTCTTGTAGTGCACTGTGTTGGGATATGAAAAAGTAAGATGGAATTGTGTCCGACAAAAATTTTTTTATGACCTCATAAAGGGAGGTCCAATTATCATAATATTGTTACGCAAATCGAAACGACCTAATATCGTTTAACAACAAAAACGATAAACGAAAGCCACACGATACAAATACACACTAACACTAAGAATACAATGAACGTGTTGATTATCTAAAGCTGCACACACACACATATGTACAACGAACCTGGTTCCGCCTGGTACCAACAACAACTTGTATGTGACAAAAAGGGGATAGACAACATAAGCAAAGTACACAAACAACAATGTATTAGCAATAGAGCTCTCGAGAAGGCGAGATCACGAACCTTCCACTTCAAGAATGTTCGTTGGACTGGTTGTGTCGGACTATAAAAGGGCTGGACAAAGCAGGCAGCAGTCAGTACGAATTCAGTCAGCCTTGTGTGAAGTTGCATGTGAACAAAATAAGTCGTGGTTGTAAAGATCCAGTGAATACTTGTGTGAACTAGTAAAGTGAATACACAGATTATTATTGTTGTATCGTTAAGTTGTATACAGTGGCACACAAAAGTAGTGTAAAGAATAAAGAGTGTTTAATAGAAAATAAACACATATTAGTTTTTACTTGGTTTGCACTTAACGAACTCATATTTAAACGTTTTTAAAAAAACGTAAAAACGTAACAATATTTTTGATTGTGATAGAAGCATATACGGAAATTTTGTTTGAAACAAAATATCGCCAGCCCATAAACCGCACCAAACAGTGACGCTTTTTGGATGTATTAGCCTTTCAACAATCACTCGTGGATTCTCATTTGACCAAAAGCGGCAATTGTGCTTGTCATGAACCCTCAGAGGTGAAAGTGTGCTTCGTAGCTGAAAATGGTTGTCTTTGTAAAGTCACAATTCGAAATAGAAACGCATGCTAATAATTTGAGAACATCCATAAAGCACTAGTTAGCCAAACGTACACGGAACGCAACGGAACGTGCATACGTTCGTTTTTAGAAGGCGAAAAGGAATGAGAGCGATTACGGAACGATAATGTAATTTCGGCATTTACATTACTCTTCATATGCTAAAAATGAACGTACGTTAAGTGGACGTTTGGCTAACCGGGGCTAGATCCTTCTTTAGAACACAAAGGCTTTCTTGGTTATTATTTATAATTTATTCGCCAGCAGTAAACGTGGGTCGACTTTGAATCGTATTCAGGTTAGTAGGATTAGTAACTGCGGCCAAAATGAACGGAATCAGAAATGACTACTTAAGACCTTTAACTCATTTAGTATTGAACAGATCAATACTTGTCATATTTATTACATTTCACGGTATAGTCAGACGTGTATAAATGTATAAGTATCTGGGCATACAGAACTGTGGAGATATAAGTTCTACTTGAGCTGTTGCGATGTGAATACGAAATCATTGTGACATCTACGACGGAACCTACTTATGACAACCTAATCTATTATTTTATTCGTCCTTTTGCATCAATATTGTCATATACATACCAGAGATCAGCAATGAATCGCTTTTTCGCTACTCATGAGTACTCATGCAATTTTGAGTATGAGTGCGTCAACAGTATTGAAATCCAACTACTCTGATTCATTCGTACTCAGTACAACATTGATTTATAAGTACAGGTTGAAATGAGTATGAGTACAACGTTGACATCAAACTTATAACATTCGAAATATGTTTGATTCATAAGCCTTCATTGATTTAGATTCATAACTTTAAAAAAATACTCAAATAATACTTATAAATGATTCGAGTGACTTAAAATTCACAGTCTTAGTTGTTGTTGCATTTACAGCAAAAGAAAAAAGGCACATAAGCAAAAAAGACAAAGACAGCAAGCAAAGCAAACACACAACCTTCTTGTGAGTATTGTAGTGTTCGTATGCGAATCATACTTATTTTGTGATTCGTGTATACGATGAGTCATGGAGAGTCGAAATCAATAACAACATGGGTATTGTTAAGTATGAGTACCATGAGTATTTCAAACTTTGAATGTGAGTAGTATGAGTATGACATTAAAATAAGTATGAATGCGTATAAGTATCAGAAATTATAAGTATGATTCGAATCTACTCATGGTTTTGAATACTCATTGCTGACCTCTGATACATACATACATAGTTTGTCATTACAACCCTTTGGTCATGATTACGACCTAGTTTCTCACACCCCTTATTTTGTGTGTGTTAATTTTATACATGAGTGGTGGGACCTACTGTTTAAAGTCAACTCTGAACAACAGATTATTGAGAAACTTTATCATGGCAATTTTATTTACTCTCAGGGTTCTTGCCAGCAGGAAGTTGAACACAAAAACTAACGACTAATCCGTGTTCCTAACATACAAGACAAGAACAGCTGATTCGGAAAGTAACAAAAAGTAAAAGCTCCGTTTAGTCAAACGTCGATGGAACGTAATGTAACATACGTTCGTATTTAGCATATGAAAAGCAATTTAAATGCTTAACGAAATTACATTACGTTTCGGTAAGCGTTTTCAATGTTTTTCGTACTCTAAAAATATACATACATTTCGTGGACGTTTGGCTAACCGGAGCTAAACCCTAATTCTACTTATAACATTACGTTCAACATGTTGTTAATGCATTAATAGTTGAAAGGCACAAGACATAAAATATGCAATAATAAAAAAAAAGTATTGAAAGAGCCGCGAGGGGTACTGTGGTATTTTTGAAATGAAAAAGTGCTGAAAAAAAAAGTACAAAAGTACTGAATTTTTCAACACTGAGGCTTAATGTTATTATAGCTTGAGCTACTAATTATGGAACGAAGCATTTGAAATATTTAAAACAAAAAATTGATAAACAAACACTTAATATTTGATGTCAACATTTAAAATTTTAAGCACTTGATCACTTCCTCTTGTAGACAAAAAAAATGTTTGCCACAATTTTAATTACTTCATGGCACATGCAATACACAAGTGTTGTAGACTGAATTCCACAGTCACTACACGTTACTGTATTACCAATATGATTAACACACTACAACGACGATTATCTCGGTAATTCAATTCAAGACCAGACTAATTATGGTTTGGCATCTTGTTGTGGTTGCTAGTGCTGTTGAAATTTCGCTTCAATCGGTCAGTGTCACAGAAAAACCAAACAAAAATAACTGGCAACCACCACAACTGGCGATACCCACCAAGCAATTCCTATTGAAATAGCCAATTACGGAATGTAATATTTGTTGGCCAAGATATGTAACCGTTTGAAAACCTGCTAATAACAACAACGACTGGCTAATGCATACATACATATGTACGTATTTATGCAACAACCTTTCCAAGCCACAACGGTATTACCAAATCCTAGTCTTTTAAATAGACGTGTGGTGGTTTGGTTGACTGAAGATTACAACAAACAAAAAAAATCAATTAAAACCATTTATTAACGATTACGAGACAACGCAATACCAATGACAACAACAACAACAACAACAACAACAACAACAACAAAACTATGCAGCAAAACATAATTATTCTGTTAACACGTTGTCTCTTATAGGCAACACTGAATGAATGCATGAATGCATGAATGAATGACTGACTGACAGACTGGTTGATTAAGCCAAAGAAAAATGGATAAAATAAAGCAGCGATTAAAATGCGAATAAAGTTGAAAAACCGTTATAAGAAATGTCAGTTGTTGGCCGGTTTTGAGAGAAATGGTGGTAGACGACCAAGATCAACATTTTCAAACTACGCTACAGCGAATGCGAATGCAATGCAATGGACTGGAAATACAAGATATTTATGTATGTGACCCAAGATTTTTAATTTATTTTTGGACTCAATTTTCTTATCTCTTCTTCTTTTCCTCTCTTCTTCTTTTTCGATTATAAAATCATTTCACTTGAAAGTGTCGTCTGCTATTGTTGATGTCATTACAAAATAGAGGAAAATGAAGGAAAATGTAAGAAAAGCTATATTTCTTTACTATTTGTTGTTGTTGCCTTTGGAAAAAATAAAAGAAAAACAATATTTTGTTATGTGAATGTCGCCGTAGTCTAGTAGGTAGTGTGTTGGCTTATTAGACGCAAAAGACAGGGTCGAGACCCAGGCCAGACATCAAAACGAAATATGAAAAAATATTTCTTCGGCGACTTTCTCTCAGCAGATTTCTGGCAAAAACTCTGAGAGTAAATAGAAAATTGCCATGAAAAAGTTTCACAAAAAAATCTGTCATTCGGAGTTGACTTTAAACTGTAGGTCCCGCCACTCATGTATAAAATTGACACTCACAACATAAGTGGTGAGAGAAGCAAGGTCGTAATCCTGACTGAAGGGTTGTAATGATCAATTATGTTGTGTATACTTTGTTATACTATCTGTATGTGAAGTTAAATTCGAATTTGAAAACCCAAGACACAATCCATAAATTTTAGCAGCGCCACATTTGGCGTTAACAGAGCAAAATTTCCTCTTAACAGAACAAAAATTGTCCTTAACAAAGCACTGTATGCTGCTTAACATGTGTGTGAAGGTAAATTCGAATTTGAAAATCCAAGACGCAATCCATAAATTTTAGCAGCGCCACATTTGACGCCTCTTAACAGAACAAAATTTGTCCTTTACAGAGCACTGTTAGCTTATTAAACTGTTATTATCTTCTTTTTTATTTCTTAAAAAGCCATTAAATTAATTACTAATTAAAGTCTCTAGAAATAAATGAATTTACGACTCTATTGAATGAATTTCCAATGAATATTTAATTCCGTTAAACACATACGTACACAACAATAGGCCCCGAAATGAAAACATTAAAGAAAACCAAATTTTTTTTATTAAACCATTAAATTCACTGAAGCCCATTCCAATAAACTTTTCTTTAAATGATGTGTGTGAAGAAGAGAAATTCGAATTTGAAAATCCATGACGCACTCCATAAATTTTAGCATAATTTTTAGGCATTAACAGAATAAAATTTCCTCTTAACAGAACAAAATTTTACCTTAACAGAGCACTGTATGCTGCTTAACATGTGTGTGAAGATAAATTCAAAAATGAAAATCCAAGACGCAATCCATAAATTTTAGCAGCGCCACATTTGGGGTTAACAGAGCACTGTTAACTTATTAAACTGTTATTCTCTTCTTTTTTATTTCCTAAAGAAGCCATTAAATTAATTACTAATTAAAGTCTCTAGAAATAAATGAATTTACGACTCTACTGAATGAATGAAATGAATTTCTAATGAATATTTAATTCCGTTAAACACATACAAACACAACAATAGGCCCCGAATTGAAAACATTAAAGAAAACCAACATTTTTTTTTATTAAACCATTAAATTCACTGAAGCCCATTCAAACAAACTCTTCTTTATATCGTTTGTTTTGTTACGCGTTAAGATTCTTATTTAAATTATGTGTGTTAACACAAATTCGAATTTGAAAATCCAAGACGCAATCCATAAATTTTAGCAGCGCCACATTTGCCGTTAACAGAGCAAAATTTCCTCTTAGGATCTATTTTTGGGAAATACTTTAGGTCTAGGAGTACCATACTATATGCAAAGGAAGGATCCAAAACCTGTTAATATAATCAACAACATAGTCCCGTATAAACTGATACGGTATTGTGAAAGTTGGGTTTGAAAATATCAATTATTTTTATTGAAGATCCTCTAGAAGATCAGTGACCATTTTGGAACATATAAGAAGTAGTATACCATACAGACATATGCAAAATGTAGTCCAGAGGGTCCTGAAGTCACCGTAATCTAGTAGGTAGTGTGTTGGCTTATTAGACTTAAAGCCAGGGTTCGACCCCCAGGCCAGACATCGAAACGAAATATGAAAGAATATTTCTTCGGCGACTTCCTCCCAGCAGATTTCTGGCAAAAAAAAACTCTGAGAGAGTTTCTCAAAAATCTGTCGTTGGGAGTCGACTTCACACTGTAGGTCCCACCACTCATGTATCAAATAAACACACACAACATAAGTGGTGTGAGAAACAAGGACGTTGTACAATGGGTCAATTCGACCTCCGAGTACTGTACTTGTCTTAATTGACAAGTACACGTCCTCTAACCTAACCTAACCTAGTCACATATAAAGTGATATGCTATTGACAAAATTGGCTTTGAAAATATCAATTTTTTTTATTGAAGAGCCTCTAGAAGATCAGTGGCCATTTTGGAACATATAAGAGATATTACACCATACTGACTATATGCAAATGGTAGTCCAGAGGGTCCTCTTTCGAACCGTAGTAGTGGGATAGCTGGAATAATTTTGAGAGTCTTCCATCCTTTCATCCTTTGTATTTCAACACTTTTGTTCACAGACAATAATGATCATAATGAGTATTCTGTTTTATGTCAATAGTTTGCAATAATTGCACTGTTAAACAGTTAACAGTGCTCTGTTAATAGCAAAGTTTACCCTGTTAGAGGTAAGAAGTGGCGCTGCTAAATGTGTGGGTTTGCGTCTTTGCATTTTTAAATTCGAATTTATCTTCACATACATATTTAAATGCCCATTCAAACCTCTGTATACAATGATTGCAGTCTTTTACAAACTGCTTCTAAAGACGGCCTCATAAAGTTCAACTTTTCTGTGGATCATTAAACCAATCGCAGGTTAAAAGAAGTTTGTGAGTTAGTCATACATACATGCATACATACATACATATGTATGTACATACGTATGAAATAATTGATTGTCGGTGATGATTTGAAAATCATAAATATTTTAATTTATTGTAATAAAACAACCATAAAATATGATTAAAGCTGAATAATGGACTAAACAATATACGGCGACGTCTATAAAAGTGTCACTGGTGGTCAACGAAATCAATGTTACAACATTGAATCGGAATTGGAATTCATGCATGACGAGACAATAAACGGAAATTCACAAAAGAGAAGTGAGATACGACTCTTAGCCCCTCTGTGGTGGCAGTGCATTCGTTTCAAGTGTAAGAGTTGCCATGGTTGGTTTTTTTTTGTTTAATTTAGAACGACATTAATATCATCTAGGAATATGGAATGAAAGACCGTCCTAGAAGGTAAAAAGGCGATTATGGATTCCTAGACATTATGAAATGATTGGAAATGAGGAAGCGTATATTTTGTTTAATAGAGCCAGAACTCCTTCTAATAGATCCCGAATATTACATACGATTGGCTTAGGTTAGGTTAGGTTAGAGGACTTGTACTTGTGAATTCAGACAAGTACAATACCCGCAGGTCGAATTGACCCCTTGTACTACCATAAGCTTGGATAACCCAATGCCTTTTGGTGCCTTAAAGACCAAGCTGGGAAAGAGAGCGGAAATGCCCCACCGATTATTATGGAATAATGATGCTGTTTGAAGAATTACAATCGATCCTAATGATCCAAGAGAAGCAAAATTATTTTAAAACTTATTACGTTAATGAGCATACATGGTGGAAAGTGATGGATGCAGAGCATGCCGTGAAGATATCAAAATGTTGGAGCACTTTTTATTTCACTGCCTAGCTTTTGTAAGCTCGAGAACTCTGTATTTTGGGGACATGAGGATATACCAAACATACATTCCTTGTGTAGTCTGCTATCCAATTGTATTAACAAACAAGCTACGCTGCTTGTTGAGACAATATTTTGATGCGTGTAACGATAAATTCGAATCTAATTAGCAAAGACAAAAACCAAAAAATTTTAACAGAGCAATGTTAAGTGGTTAACAGAATATAAAAAAAAATAGTCAAGGAAGAAATCACCCCCATATACGATATTGGAGAATGGAATCTCTATTCCATTCCTTAAAACTTATGCCCAGCATGTTCCTGAGCGGAACAGCTTCTCCGGTATTTCGGAAATTCTTTTAAAAATTTAAAAATTTAGACAAAATTTTTTTATTTGTTTTAACAATGCCTGGGGAGGATGATCGATACATACACATCGAAAGTATATGCCTTTGTCACTTTTTTTCGAGAATTGGCTTTTAGTAATAATTCTCACCTTCTTTTTCTATTGTGGGGAATCAAATTTAATGTCAGAAAAACAATCCGACAAACACAAACACACGCATATGTTTGTAAGGCATTCATAATCATTCTTTATTTACTCTCAGAGTTTTTGCCACAAATGTGCTGAGGGGAAGTCGCCTACTATTTTTCATACTCGCTTTGTTTAAGATATCTGACCTGGGATTTGAACCTTGACCTCACGTCTAATAAGCCAACACATTACCTACTAGACTACGGCAACAAGTTTTACTTGATAATCATTTTAAATGAGTACAAAACACAGAGAATGTCCATCTACTCTTGTAGTGCACTGTGTTGGGATATGAAAAAGTAAGATGGAATTGTGTCCGACAAAAATTTTTTTATGACCTCATAAAGGGAGGTCCAATTATCATAATATTGTTACGCAAATCGAAACGACCTAATATCGTTTAACAACAAAAACGATAAACGAAAGCCACACGATACAAATACACACTAACACTAAGAATACAATGAACGTGTTGATTATCTAAAGCTGCACACACACACATATGTACAACGAACCTGGTTCCGCCTGGTACCAACAACAACTTGTATGTGACAAAAAGGGGATAGACAACATAAGCAAAGTACACAAACAACAATGTATTAGCAATAGAGCTCTCGAGAAGGCGAGATCACGAACCTTCCACTTCAAGAATGTTCGTTGGACTGGTTGTGTCGGACTATAAAAGGGCTGGACAAAGCAGGCAGCAGTCAGTACGAATTCAGTCAGCCTTGTGTGAAGTTGCATGTGAACAAAATAAGTCGTGGTTGTAAAGATCCAGTGAATACTTGTGTGAACTAGTAAAGTGAATACACAGATTATTATTGTTGTATCGTTAAGTTGTATACAGTGGCACACAAAAGTAGTGTAAAGAATAAAGAGTGTTTAATAGAAAATAAACACATATTAGTTTTTACTTGGTTTGCACTTAACGAACTCATATTTAAACGTTTTTAAAAAAACGTAAAAACGTAACAATATTTTTGATTGTGATAGAAGCATATACGGAAATTTTGTTTGAAACAAAATATCGCCAGCCCATAAACCGCACCAAACAGTGACGCTTTTTGGATGTATTAGCCTTTCAACAATCACTCGTGGATTCTCATTTGACCAAAAGCGGCAATTGTGCTTGTCATGAACCCTCAGAGGTGAAAGTGTGCTTCGTAGCTGAAAATGGTTGTCTTTGTAAAGTCACAATTCGAAATAGAAACGCATGCTAATAATTTGAGAACATCCATAAAGCACTAGTTAGCCAAACGTACACGGAACGCAACGGAACGTGCATACGTTCGTTTTTAGAAGGCGAAAAGGAATGAGAGCGATTACGGAACGATAATGTAATTTCGGCATTTACATTACTCTTCATATGCTAAAAATGAACGTACGTTAAGTGGACGTTTGGCTAACCGGGGCTAGATCCTTCTTTAGAACACAAAGGCTTTCTTGGTTATTATTTATAATTTATTCGCCAGCAGTAAACGTGGGTCGACTTTGAATCGTATTCAGGTTAGTAGGATTAGTAACTGCGGCCAAAATGAACGGAATCAGAAATGACTACTTAAGACCTTTAACTCATTTAGTATTGAACAGATCAATACTTGTCATATTTATTACATTTCACGGTATAGTCAGACGTGTATAAATGTATAAGTATCTGGGCATACAGAACTGTGGAGATATAAGTTCTACTTGAGCTGTTGCGATGTGAATACGAAATCATTGTGACATCTACGACGGAACCTACTTATGACAACCTAATCTATTATTTTATTCGTCCTTTTGCATCAATATTGTCATATACATACCAGAGATCAGCAATGAATCGCTTTTTCGCTACTCATGAGTACTCATGCAATTTTGAGTATGAGTGCGTCAACAGTATTGAAATCCAACTACTCTGATTCATTCGTACTCAGTACAACATTGATTTATAAGTACAGGTTGAAATGAGTATGAGTACAACGTTGACATCAAACTTATAACATTCGAAATATGTTTGATTCATAAGCCTTCATTGATTTAGATTCATAACTTTAAAAAAATACTCAAATAATACTTATAAATGATTCGAGTGACTTAAAATTCACAGTCTTAGTTGTTGTTGCATTTACAGCAAAAGAAAAAAGGCACATAAGCAAAAAAGACAAAGACAGCAAGCAAAGCAAACACACAACCTTCTTGTGAGTATTGTAGTGTTCGTATGCGAATCATACTTATTTTGTGATTCGTGTATACGATGAGTCATGGAGAGTCGAAATCAATAACAACATGGGTATTGTTAAGTATGAGTACCATGAGTATTTCAAACTTTGAATGTGAGTAGTATGAGTATGACATTAAAATAAGTATGAATGCGTATAAGTATCAGAAATTATAAGTATGATTCGAATCTACTCATGGTTTTGAATACTCATTGCTGACCTCTGATACATACATACATAGTTTGTCATTACAACCCTTTGGTCATGATTACGACCTAGTTTCTCACACCCCTTATTTTGTGTGTGTTAATTTTATACATGAGTGGTGGGACCTACTGTTTAAAGTCAACTCTGAACAACAGATTATTGAGAAACTTTATCATGGCAATTTTATTTACTCTCAGGGTTCTTGCCAGCAGGAAGTTGAACACAAAAACTAACGACTAATCCGTGTTCCTAACATACAAGACAAGAACAGCTGATTCGGAAAGTAACAAAAAGTAAAAGCTCCGTTTAGTCAAACGTCGATGGAACGTAATGTAACATACGTTCGTATTTAGCATATGAAAAGCAATTTAAATGCTTAACGAAATTACATTACGTTTCGGTAAGCGTTTTCAATGTTTTTCGTACTCTAAAAATATACATACATTTCGTGGACGTTTGGCTAACCGGAGCTAAACCCTAATTCTACTTATAACATTACGTTCAACATGTTGTTAATGCATTAATAGTTGAAAGGCACAAGACATAAAATATGCAATAATAAAAAAAAAGTATTGAAAGAGCCGCGAGGGGTACTGTGGTATTTTTGAAATGAAAAAGTGCTGAAAAAAAAAGTACAAAAGTACTGAATTTTTCAACACTGAGGCTTAATGTTATTATAGCTTGAGCTACTAATTATGGAACGAAGCATTTGAAATATTTAAAACAAAAAATTGATAAACAAACACTTAATATTTGATGTCAACATTTAAAATTTTAAGCACTTGATCACTTCCTCTTGTAGACAAAAAAAATGTTTGCCACAATTTTAATTACTTCATGGCACATGCAATACACAAGTGTTGTAGACTGAATTCCACAGTCACTACACGTTACTGTATTACCAATATGATTAACACACTACAACGACGATTATCTCGGTAATTCAATTCAAGACCAGACTAATTATGGTTTGGCATCTTGTTGTGGTTGCTAGTGCTGTTGAAATTTCGCTTCAATCGGTCAGTGTCACAGAAAAACCAAACAAAAATAACTGGCAACCACCACAACTGGCGATACCCACCAAGCAATTCCTATTGAAATAGCCAATTACGGAATGTAATATTTGTTGGCCAAGATATGTAACCGTTTGAAAACCTGCTAATAACAACAACGACTGGCTAATGCATACATACATATGTACGTATTTATGCAACAACCTTTCCAAGCCACAACGGTATTACCAAATCCTAGTCTTTTAAATAGACGTGTGGTGGTTTGGTTGACTGAAGATTACAACAAACAAAAAAAATCAATTAAAACCATTTATTAACGATTACGAGACAACGCAATACCAATGACAACAACAACAACAACAACAACAACAACAACAACAAAACTATGCAGCAAAACATAATTATTCTGTTAACACGTTGTCTCTTATAGGCAACACTGAATGAATGCATGAATGCATGAATGAATGACTGACTGACAGACTGGTTGATTAAGCCAAAGAAAAATGGATAAAATAAAGCAGCGATTAAAATGCGAATAAAGTTGAAAAACCGTTATAAGAAATGTCAGTTGTTGGCCGGTTTTGAGAGAAATGGTGGTAGACGACCAAGATCAACATTTTCAAACTACGCTACAGCGAATGCGAATGCAATGCAATGGACTGGAAATACAAGATATTTATGTATGTGACCCAAGATTTTTAATTTATTTTTGGACTCAATTTTCTTATCTCTTCTTCTTTTCCTCTCTTCTTCTTTTTCGATTATAAAATCATTTCACTTGAAAGTGTCGTCTGCTATTGTTGATGTCATTACAAAATAGAGGAAAATGAAGGAAAATGTAAGAAAAGCTATATTTCTTTACTATTTGTTGTTGTTGCCTTTGGAAAAAATAAAAGAAAAACAATATTTTGTTATGTGAATGTCGCCGTAGTCTAGTAGGTAGTGTGTTGGCTTATTAGACGCAAAAGACAGGGTCGAGACCCAGGCCAGACATCAAAACGAAATATGAAAAAATATTTCTTCGGCGACTTTCTCTCAGCAGATTTCTGGCAAAAACTCTGAGAGTAAATAGAAAATTGCCATGAAAAAGTTTCACAAAAAAATCTGTCATTCGGAGTTGACTTTAAACTGTAGGCCCCGCCACTCATGTATAAAATTGACACTCACAACATAAGTGGTGAGAGAAGCAAGGTCGTAATCCTGACTGAAGGGTTGTAATGATCAATTATGTTGTGTATACTTTGTTATACTATCTGTATGTGAAGTTAAATTCGAATTTGAAAACCCAAGACACAATCCATAAATTTTAGCAGCGCCACATTTGGCGTTAACAGAGCAAAATTTCCTCTTAACAGAACAAAAATTGTCCTTAACAAAGCACTGTATGCTGCTTAACATGTGTGTGAAGGTAAATTCGAATTTGAAAATCCAAGACGCAATCCATAAATTTTAGCAGCGCCACATTTGACGCCTCTTAACAGAACAAAATTTGTCCTTTACAGAGCACTGTTAGCTTATTAAACTGTTATTATCTTCTTTTTTATTTCTTAAAAAGCCATTAAATTAATTACTAATTAAAGTCTCTAGAAATAAATGAATTTACGACTCTATTGAATGAATTTCCAATGAATATTTAATTCCGTTAAACACATACGTACACAACAATAGGCCCCGAAATGAAAACATTAAAGAAAACCAAATTTTTTTTATTAAACCATTAAATTCACTGAAGCCCATTCCAATAAACTTTTCTTTAAATGATGTGTGTGAAGAAGAGAAATTCGAATTTGAAAATCCATGACGCACTCCATAAATTTTAGCATAATTTTTAGGCATTAACAGAATAAAATTTCCTCTTAACAGAACAAAATTTTACCTTAACAGAGCACTGTATGCTGCTTAACATGTGTGTGAAGATAAATTCAAAAATGAAAATCCAAGACGCAATCCATAAATTTTAGCAGCGCCACATTTGGGGTTAACAGAGCACTGTTAACTTATTAAACTGTTATTCTCTTCTTTTTTATTTCCTAAAGAAGCCATTAAATTAATTACTAATTAAAGTCTCTAGAAATAAATGAATTTACGACTCTACTGAATGAATGAAATGAATTTCTAATGAATATTTAATTCCGTTAAACACATACAAACACAACAATAGGCCCCGAATTGAAAACATTAAAGAAAACCAACATTTTTTTTTATTAAACCATTAAATTCACTGAAGCCCATTCAAACAAACTCTTCTTTATATCGTTTGTTTTGTTACGCGTTAAGATTCTTATTTAAATTATGTGTGTTAACACAAATTCGAATTTGAAAATCCAAGACGCAATCCATAAATTTTAGCAGCGCCACATTTGCCGTTAACAGAGCAAAATTTCCTCTTAGGATCTATTTTTGGGAAATACTTTAGGTCTAGGAGTACCATACTATATGCAAAGGAAGGATCCAAAACCTGTTAATATAATCAACAACATAGTCCCGTATAAACTGATACGGTATTGTGAAAGTTGGGTTTGAAAATATCAATTATTTTTATTGAAGATCCTCTAGAAGATCAGTGACCATTTTGGAACATATAAGAAGTAGTATACCATACAGACATATGCAAAATGTAGTCCAGAGGGTCCTGAAGTCACCGTAATCTAGTAGGTAGTGTGTTGGCTTATTAGACTTAAAGCCAGGGTTCGACCCCCAGGCCAGACATCGAAACGAAATATGAAAGAATATTTCTTCGGCGACTTCCTCCCAGCAGATTTCTGGCAAAAAAAAACTCTGAGAGAGTTTCTCAAAAATCTGTCGTTGGGAGTCGACTTCACACTGTAGGTCCCACCACTCATGTATCAAATAAACACACACAACATAAGTGGTGTGAGAAACAAGGACGTTGTACAATGGGTCAATTCGACCTCCGAGTACTGTACTTGTCTTAATTGACAAGTACACGTCCTCTAACCTAACCTAACCTAGTCACATATAAAGTGATATGCTATTGACAAAATTGGCTTTGAAAATATCAATTTTTTTTATTGAAGAGCCTCTAGAAGATCAGTGGCCATTTTGGAACATATAAGAGATATTACACCATACTGACTATATGCAAATGGTAGTCCAGAGGGTCCTCTTTCGAACCGTAGTAGTGGGATAGCTGGAATAATTTTGAGAGTCTTCCATCCTTTCATCCTTTGTATTTCAACACTTTTGTTCACAGACAATAATGATCATAATGAGTATTCTGTTTTATGTCAATAGTTTGCAATAATTGCACTGTTAAACAGTTAACAGTGCTCTGTTAATAGCAAAGTTTACCCTGTTAGAGGTAAGAAGTGGCGCTGCTAAATGTGTGGGTTTGCGTCTTTGCATTTTTAAATTCGAATTTATCTTCACATACATATTTAAATGCCCATTCAAACCTCTGTATACAATGATTGCAGTCTTTTACAAACTGCTTCTAAAGACGGCCTCATAAAGTTCAACTTTTCTGTGGATCATTAAACCAATCGCAGGTTAAAAGAAGTTTGTGAGTTAGTCATACATACATGCATACATACATACATATGTATGTACATACGTATGAAATAATTGATTGTCGGTGATGATTTGAAAATCATAAATATTTTAATTTATTGTAATAAAACAACCATAAAATATGATTAAAGCTGAATAATGGACTAAACAATATACGGCGACGTCTATAAAAGTGTCACTGGTGGTCAACGAAATCAATGTTACAACATTGAATCGGAATTGGAATTCATGCATGACGAGACAATAAACGGAAATTCACAAAAGAGAAGTGAGATACGACTCTTAGCCCCTCTGTGGTGGCAGTGCATTCGTTTCAAGTGTAAGAGTTGCCATGGTTGGTTTTTTTTTGTTTAATTTAGAACGACATTAATATCATCTAGGAATATGGAATGAAAGACCGTCCTAGAAGGTAAAAAGGCGATTATGGATTCCTAGACATTATGAAATGATTGGAAATGAGGAAGCGTATATTTTGTTTAATAGAGCCAGAACTCCTTCTAATAGATCCCGAATATTACATACGATTGGCTTAGGTTAGGTTAGGTTAGAGGACTTGTACTTGTGAATTCAGACAAGTACAATACCCGCAGGTCGAATTGACCCCTTGTACTACCATAAGCTTGGATAACCCAATGCCTTTTGGTGCCTTAAAGACCAAGCTGGGAAAGAGAGTGGAAATGCCCCACCGATTATTATGAAATAATGATGCTGTATGAAGAATTACAATCGATCCTAATGATCCAAGAGAAGCAAAATTATTTTAAAACTTATTACGTTAATGAGCATACATGGTGGAAAGTGATGGATGCAGGGCATGCCGTGAAGATATCAAAATGTTGGAGCACTTTTTATTTCACTGCCTAGCTTTTGTAAGCTCGAGAACTCTGTATTTTGGGGACATGAGGATATACCAAACATACATTCCTTGTGTAGTCTGCTATCCAATTGTATTAACAAACAAGCTACGCTGCTTGTTGAGACAATATTTTGATGCGTGTAACGATAAATTCGAATCTAATTAGCAAAGACAAAAACCAAAAAATTTTAACAGAGCAATGTTAAGTGGTTAACAGAATATAAAAAAAAATAGTCAAGGAAGAAATCACCCCCATATACGATATTGGAGAATGGAATCTCTATTCCATTCCTTAAAACTTATGCCCAGCATGTTCCTGAGCGGAACAGCTTCTCCGGTATTTCGGAAATTCTTTTAAAAATTTAAAAATTTAGACAAAATTTTTTTATTTGTTTTAACAATGCCTGGGGAGGATGATCGATACATACACATCGAAAGTATATGCCTTTGTCACTTTTTTTCGAGAATTGGCTTTTAGTAATAATTCTCACCTTCTTTTTCTATTGTGGGGAATCAAATTTAATGTCAGAAAAACAATCCGACAAACACAAACACCCATAGGTCTCTGATGGGAATCGAACGTACGGCCATGGCAATTGTAGTTTAGCACACTACCAACTAGGCCATCGTGGCACTTGAAAGAGTAAAATATGTTGGCTTTAATGCATGAAAAATGTAAAGAATCAAAATTTTTTTTAATTATCTTTATTTAAAGTAAGCTTGGCAACTCTAACTCCTCATAAATTGTACAATTAAAGTCTTTTATTGTATTTCTTTTTCTTTTTTTTTGTGTCTTATGGAACATTACGAATGAATAACTTTTGCAAGATGAATCATCACAATCTCCATCATGAAATAAAATTGAAAAAAAAAGCAAAAAAAAAAACAATTCAAAAGACACCAGCCAACAAATGACGGTAATCATTGCATTACTCGTATAAATAATAAAATGAATTGAAATAAAATAAAATAAAATAAATTAAAAACTATTGCAAAAAAATAAGAAAAATAAGAAAAAAAGTCTTTTTATGGCCTTTGATCAAGTTGTGCACAAAAAAACTTAATAAAAAAAACGCAAATGAAAAGAAATACAAGCAAGACTGAAGATAAAAATATTATTTGCAGTGAATAAAAAAAATATTATTTTTCTTTTATTTTTCCATTCCAAAGGCAATAACGACAAATATTAAAGAAATAATCTGTGTGATGATAAATTGAAATTTAAAAAACCAAAGACGCAAACCCATACTTTCAGCAGCGCCACTTCTTGCCTTTAACAGGGTAAACTTTGCTATTAACAGAGCACTGTTAACTATTTAACAGTGACAATAAATAGATTAATCTTCTACTTTGCAATTATTGCTGACTATTGACATAAAATATAATTCTCATTATGATCATTATCATATTTGTGAACCAAAGTATTGAAATGTAAAGGATGGTGGGACTCAAAATTATTCCAGCCGTCCCACTACCACGGTTCGAAAGAGTACGCTCTGGACTATTATTTGCATATAGTATGTACAGTGTACTATTTCTTATATGTTCCAAAATGACTACCCATCTTCTAGTGAATTTTCAAGCAAAAAATTTATATTTTGAAAGCCAATTTTCTCAATAGCATATCACTTTATATGTGACTAGGTTAGGTTAGGTTAGAGGACGTATACTTGTCAATTAACACGTTCATCGCCACGATAATATCAGAAAAATTTTTACATGGGCCACGGTAACTTTATTAGATAATGTAGTTAATAATGTATTAAGGAAACTTAATGTATCACAGAAAAAAAATTTTTTGCCAAAATTCCCGGAAAAACACTAATTTTTATGTCACACATATATGACTGACATGGCCCTATATTAAAACTTTTTTCTCGACAAGCCAGGTCATTCTTATATGTCTGACGCATCCAAACAAGATACAACACGTATTAACCTGTTGTTTTGAACACAACGTCGTTTACGTCGGACATCTGCGATTTACCAAATCGCGTACGTCAGACACATATGACCGACATGGCTCATGTAGAACTTCTTAGCGTCAGACAGATATGACTGACATGGCGATGAACGTGTTAAGACAAGTACAGTACCCGGAGGTCGAAATGACCCACTGTACAACGTCTTAGTTTCTCACACCACTTACATATGTTGTGTGTGTTAATTTTATACATGAGTGGCGGAACGACAGATTTTTGAGAAAGTTTTTCATGGCAATTTTATTTTTACTCTCAGAGTTTGTGCCAGAAGTCTGCTGAGAGGAAGTCGCCGAAGAAATACTTTTTGTATTTTGTCTTTGATGTCTGGCCTGGATCCCGAACCATGGCTTTTGCGTCTAATAAGCCAACACACTACCTACTAGATTACGGCGACTTCAGGACCCTCTGGACTAAATTTTTCATATAGTCTGTATGGTATACTACTTCTTATATGTTCCAAAATGGTCACTGATCTTCTAGAAGATCTTCAATAAAAATAATTGATATTTTCAAACCCAATTTTCACAATACCGTATCACTTTTTTCGGGACTATGTTTCTGATTATATTAACAGGCCTTGGAACTTTCCTTTGCATATAGTATGGTACTCCTAGTGCTCGAGTATTCCTCAAAATTAACTCCTAAACAAGTGGACTTGTTCAGATGGATACTGTTAAACAACTAACAGTGTTCTGTTAAGTTCAAATTTTGTTTTGTTAAGAGCAAAAATTTTGCTGTTAATGCCAAATGTGGCGCTGCTAAAATTTATGAATTGTGTCTTGGATTTTCAAATTCAAATAAAGAATCTTAACTCGTAACGATACAAACGATATAAAGAAGAGTTTGTTTGAATGGACTTCAGTGAATTTAATAGTTTAATAAAAAATTGTGGATTTCTTTAATGTTTTCATTTCGGGGCCTATTGTTGTGTTCCTATGTGTTTAATGGAATTAAATATTCATTGGAAATTCATTCAATAGAGTCGTAAATTCATTTATTTCTAGAGACTTTAATTAGTAATTAATTTAATGGCTTCTTTAAGGAATAAAAAACGAAGACAATAACAGTTTAATGCTAATGATTGTAGGCATTTAAAGAAGCGTTTAAAATCTAAAGAATTTAATGTCGTTGGCTAAATGCTAGACATTCCATTGCCTAGGAAAAGATAATGAAAACACAGAGAGAGTGATTCAAAATTAATTAATAAATTAATGTCTTTGAAGGAGAGATTTAACGTCGTGCTGGCCCTTGTAATTGTATGGCCAACCCTTTGCACAACTGCGATTCTCATAGGCCACACTGCCTTATTGAAAGGTCTGCCAATTAATTTAGCATATTCTCAAATAACATTTGCCAGGGTCCTTGTGGGTCTGTGGGTGAGAAGGAAAGTAATATTTTTCACCACATGAAGAGGTGGAGGTTATCTTTTACTAAACTCTTCCAATTAAAGATTCTTACAATAGAGAGACAAACTTTATTTTGAAGTTGTGCTAATTGTCTATAGCGAATGATATTTACTATGGCATAGCAATGAATCTAAACTGCCCACCTCTGTGGGACTTTGTTCTGCAATTGAGGCATTGTAACCTAAACTAACCATTACAACACTTTAGATAGGTTCACAACCTAACACTAGCTATGTTGCGTGCATTAACTTAATTCTTTTGTGTAGAGGACATTAAACTGTGATAATGTCAAATCAAAATGATAAATTAGAGAAGCCTTTTCCAATTAGTTTAAGATCAGATCTTTTAGCAGAAAATTAAAATACTTGTATTACGTCAAAATAAATAAACTTACAAAGAATTAGCAGAACATAGCATCATCGATGTCTTACCTGAAAAGAAAAGAAAAGAAAATTATTTAATATTTTGATATGAAATTTTATAGCGAGTTTAAGAGATTATATTTCTACTGGATCCAGAATCTAAATATATGTAGAAATACAGATTACATTGGTTTCTCGATCACATTGACCAAATGTTAAATACATGCATACATACTACATACATAAATGTGTGTGAAGATAAATTCGAATCTAAAAATCTAAGACGCAATCCATAAATTTTAGCAGCGCCACATTTGACGTTAACAGAGCAAAATTTCCTCTTAACAGAACAAAATTTGCCCTTAACAGAGCACTGTTAGCTATATAACAGTATCCCTCAGAACAAGCGTACTTGTTTAAAAGCTAATTTTGCGAAAAACTCTAGGTCTATAAATACCATATCATACTCAAAGGAAGGTTACAAGACCTCTTAATATAATCAGCAACATAGTCACACATAAAGTGAAATGCTATTAAGAAAATTAAATGAAATGTTAATTTTTTGTTTGAAAATTCTCTAGAAGATCAGTGACCATTTTGGAACATATACGAAATAGTACACCATACAGACTATATGCATGGTAGTGGGACAGCTGGAATAATTTTGAGAGTTGAGCAAATGTCCGTCCTCCTCGCCCACCAGCCATCCTTTACATTTCAATACTTCTATTCACAAATAATAATGATCATAATGAAAATTAAATTGCACGTTAATAGTCTGCAATAATTGCAAAATAGAAGACCAATTTACTATTGCCACTGTTAAACAGTTAACAGTGCTTTGTTAATAGCAAAGTTTACTCTGTTAGAGGCAAGAAGTGGCGCTGCTAAAAGTGTGGGTTTGCGTCTTTGGTTTTTAAATTCAAATTTATCTTCACACACATTATTTGTCATTAATGGTAGGCCGAACACTTTGGAGATTGAGGCAAAAAGGCCTAATACGAATGACTCACTCACAGCCGACGTACGGTCAGCCTCCGAATGGGATCGATTTTAATGCGCGAAAGGGCCTGTGTTGTTTATTGACACACAAGTGCAGCAATAACATTACGTTATGTGTAGCTCAAGGCTGCTGCATCAGAGTGTTCGAAAGAAAAGTCCTACGTAAGATCTTCGGTCCAGTGCGATTTGGCGATGATTTCCGCATCCGATCCAACAATGAGCTGTATGAGCTCCTCAACGACATAAACGTTGTGCAGCGTATTAATATACAGCGGCTGCGCTGGCTCGGCCATGTCCTTCGAATGGAGGAGGATGCTCCGGCGAGACGGGTATTTGATGCGGGGATCTACGAAAGTCGGCGAAGAGGACGACCTTGTATTCGTTGGAAGGACCAAATTGAGGAAGCCCTGTCATCGATTGGTGTAACCAACTGGCGTAGGCGCGTAAGAAGCAGAGGCGACTGAAGGAATGTGTTGTGGCAGGCCGAAATCCGTTAATCGGGTTGTTATTGAAAAATTAAGTAAGTAAGTAAGAAGCTATTGATGTTCTGGGGCATGAAAAAGTCTGCGTAATGCTTGCTATAACCAGCATATTTTTCAAGCGTAGAAAGAAGGTATTCAAGTGCCTCGATTTCTTAATACAGAGCAAGAAACTCTTCACTTTATCTGATCTTACTATTGACACCACTTATGTACATCTCATGTATGAGCCGGTGCCTCGATGTCTATTTTGAGGCTTCTCGACCGTGTGCAGGCGTGGGCGAAGATGCTCATTAATAGCGGTAGGGTATCCAAATCCATAGATTCATTGGAACATCAACACAATGAAGCTTGTGTTTCACTGTTCTATGGCTACTACAATGGATTTTAATCGAGCAAGATAAGGGAAGTTGTTCCTAAGAATCGTGTATTCGTACGTAACACTCGTCTTTTACGCTGTAAACATCCATTTGTGATCGATTGGCCAGTGGATTGCACACAGCATTACAGACAAAAATTGTTCTTTAGCTGGACTATTCGTACTATGATATAAAGAGTTTAAAATCTAGTGTCCACCAATACTACTACCTCTTTCATCCTTCCAATTATCTATTCGTACCATGAATTCGAAACGTAATACTCGTCTTTCTTGCAGAACACTTCTGTTTGTAGTCGACTGGCCAGTTCTTTACCCGGACTATTCGTATATGGAACTCCCTGCCTGCAGAGTGTTCTTTCCTGTCTCTTATGATATAAAAAGATTCAAATCTAGTGTCCACAGACACTATTTTTTGAATTTTTCATTCTAATTACCTATTTCCCTAGTACCAACACAATGCACTGCATATGTAGGGGCCATCCCCTGAGTGTTGGTCGCAAATTAGAAAAAATACATGAGTAGAGGCCATCCCCTGAGTGTTGGTCGCAAATTAGAACAAAAAAATGCATGAGTAGGGGCCATCCCCGAGTGTTGGTCGGAAATTAGAAAAAAATGCATGAGTAGAGGCCACTCCCTGAGTGTTGGTCGCAAATTAGAACAAAAAAATGCACGAGTAGGGGCCATCCCCTGAGTGTTGGTCGCAAATTAGAAGAAAACTGCATATGTAGGGGCCATCCCCTGAGTGTTGGTTGCAAATTAGAAAAAAATGCATGAGTAGAGGCCATCCCCTGAATGTTGGTCGTAAATGAGAATAAAACTGCATGAGTAGGTGCCATCCCCGAGTGTTGGTTGTAAATTAGAAAAAAAATACATCATGAGTAGGAGCCATCCCCTGAGTATTGGTTGTAAATTAGAAAAAAACAGCATGAGTAGGAGCCATCCCCTGAGTATTGGTTGTAAATTAGAAAAAAATGCATGAGTAGAGGCCATCCCCTGAATGTTGGTCGTAAATGAGAATAAAACTGCATGAGTAGGTGCCATCCCCGAGTGTTGGTTGTAAATTAGAAAAAAAAATTCATCATGAGTAGGAGCCATCCCGTGAGTATTGGTTGTAAATTAGAATAAAACTGCATGAATAGGGGCCATCCCCATAATGTTGGATGTAAATTAGAAAAAAAAATAGCATGAGTAGGAGCCATCCCCTGAGTATTGGTTGTAAATTAGAAAATAACTGCATTAATAGGGGCCATCCCCTGAGTGTTGGTCGCAAATTAGAAAAACAGCATGAGTAGGAGCCATCCCCTTAATGTTGGTTGTAAATTAGAAAATAACTGCATGAGTACAAAAAACTTTTTTTTATTATTATTATTACAAGAAATAGGTTACTAGTACTACAATTAATAAAATCGATAAAAAAAAAAACTCATCGTAATTTTGAAAAGAGGTGAGTAACAATTATTCAAAACCAAAGGCGTGTCAGATACTTGTTGTGTGAGTTTCTTGACCTTTTTCTTCGAACTGACGAAATAAAAAATGTTTTATTGGCCGGTGTGTCTGTTACCTTGGCCCCATTACGGAAACCACTGTACTATAGGGTAAGAATAGTAAACGCATTTCACAATTATTTTCTAATTTTTCGAATTCTAAAAACAAACACGAGACATTGATTTAATAAAACATTGTCTTTATAATCCGTTTTTCCTCCTCTGCTGTTATCTTTTTGTGTAACGCATTGCATGAAATGTTGAGTGACGCCGGGAATTTTTAATTTTTATTTTCAAAACCAGTTATCATTTTTACTGACAATAATTTAAAATTCTAAAAGTGATTTGTTTATTAAAAGATATTTTTATATTTTAAATACAAATTTTAATGCATTTTTCCTTAAACAATCAATCGATTTTTATATTCTTTACGGGCCTTTTTTTGTTCAATTTCATTACGCAGATTCGTGTGTTTAACTACTAAAATGGGTCAACTATTAACCCCGACTTTCTCTAAATAATAAACGGGAGCATACATACATATGTTCTATATTTATTCATAAATTTGTATCCAATGAAAAAAAAACTTTCTTTAAAAATAGTGACACTATTTACGCCCTGTGGCCCTGGTCTTCGAGCACCACATTAAAACATTTTATTCGTTTACAAAGTATTCAGTAAAAAAAATTATACTGCAAGATAAACTTTGTACCTTTAAACATGTGTGTAAAGATAAATTCGAATTCAACTAGCAAAGACAATAACCAAAAATATGAAGAGAGCTAATGTTAAGGTTAATAGAGCAATGGTTACTAGTTAACAGAAAATATAAAAAATAATCAATGGAAGAATATCTATTCCATTCTCTCTGATATCGTATATTTGGATGATTTCTTTCTTGACAATTTGCTGTTAACCACTTAACATTGCTCTGTTAACTTAAACATCAGCTCAGTTAAAAATTTTGGATTTTGTCTTTGCTAGTCAAACACATCCTTTAAACAGAGCTTCAGAAACTCATAAAAAAATTGGTTTATTGCCGAAATATCAGAGAAAGAATTCGCAAAATAGCGGATGAAAACATGCTTATTTTCCATTGTAACTTCTATATTCGGAATTACCGCATATACTGATAAATTTTATATATCTGAATGTATTAGAAAAAATAAAAAAAAAACCTCGACTTGGGACTTGAACCGTGGCCTTTCGTGTAATAAGCCAACACACTACCCACTAGACTACAGCATCTTCGAACGAAACGGCAGTGTATTGCTATAATAAACTGTTTGACAAAAACCTAATCATCTACTGTTCCCTCCACTATAAACAATAACAGCCACTCTGTTAAATCAAAAATCTGTTCTGTTAAAATCTGAAAACTGTTCTGTTAAAATCTAATAAGTCGGAAAATTTTAAAAGCTACTATGAAATAAAAAAGTTAGCTACGTTTGCTATATATTATATTGTATATTTGTATATATATATATATATATATAGCATATTTGAAGCCCGATATCTCCAGTTCCAAAATTATTTGGGATATACGACTTATTGAGTTTTATTAGGGACACCTTAGACTACAATTTGTATATAGTGGGATATGTGCAGCAAGTCCCATTTTTCCACAATATCGATAATCCTACCTTGACTATTTTCTGTTAACCACTTAACATTGCTCTGTTAGCTTTAACATTACCTCTGTTAAAATGTTTGGTTTTTGTCTTTGCTAGTTAAATTTGAATTTATTTTCACACACATCCACCCCCTGAATGTTGGTTGGTTGGTTGGTTTAATAAGATTAATTTGTCTTCTTGTTAATATTGTATTTCCCTTGGTAGGTTTCCGAACACCATAATTCTGTCCTTTCTTAAAGAACGTACGTTCCAAACCTTCGGAATGTTTAGTTTTACGACCAATTTCTCTATTGGAAAATCCTTGATCATGAAACAAAAATTTAATTTGAATCTTTTCTGGATCGGACAGAAAAGTTCCCTTGGGCATCTTGGAAACGTTATGAAATTTCTCGATTAAATTAGAAAATGTCTTCACACAAGACTGACTGAATTCTTTCTGATCCTGTTGCCTGCTTCGTATTGCCTTTTACATCGCAGGGTAAACAGTCTGATGGATGCTCTTGAAGGAGAATGACCTGAATGCCTTCGCGAAATCTCTATAAATGTAAACATGTTGTTTACGTTATTGTTGTTTGTGTATTTTGTTTATGTTTGTCCTTGCAGTGTTGTTGTTCCTTGTTTGTTTACTTTGTTTATCCCCTTTTTTATACACTGATGTTGTTGCTATATTTTTTTTTATTCGTTGATCATGTAAACAAGTCCATTGTTTTTGTAGCTTTTGTTTATCATTTTAATGTTAAACGATAACACCGTTTCCCTCTTATAACAATATCTAAACCCAGACCCCGGAGAAGGTGAGCATACGACGACACATGCAAAACGGAATTGAAACCTTTAGCATGTGGCACCGTTTGTTGAGACCATTGCACACACCAACAGTGTTTATAGTGAAGCTAATAATCAATCATTAAAAGTAAAATGTTGAGAATTTATTTAAAAGAAGAAACACAGTTTTTTTTTTTATTAAAAACAAATATCGACTTTATTTTAAAATTAATTACAAAAAAGTAAAAATAATTATATACAGAAAATAATAGAATAATAGAATAATTAATACTAAACTAAAAAAAAAACATTTCATGAATTCAAGTTAAAATGTAAAAAAAAAAATTAAAGAAAAACCTTTTAAAAGTATCGACGTATGTCTAAGGGCATGCATTGTGATTGGGATATGCAATGTTTTAATAAGAAAGTGTTAAGTAAGATGCTTGTATGTGATCTCTGGAAATGTGAATTTTCATTCCTCAACGTGCTCCTCTTTCATTTGTTCAGTACAAATGAGTGAATTCTGACAAATCAAAGAAATTTTGAATTTGATCTGGAGTAAGCGAGACACCTAGCTGTTTCGCTAATCCAATAAAACTAAAAGCAGTGACTAGATGACCAGTTTCATATTTGATCAACACAATGTTCTTTTTTTCATTAATATCCGATATTTCAATATCACTATAAAAATATGTCAGTTTTTCTAAATTATGTTTTCTCTTTAGAAATTCATCTTTTACTTCCATGCTAGAAAACTCAACAACAAAAGAAAGTCCACTAGAGTCAACATAATAAGGAACATAATTAAGAACATATATACGTTTTAAATTATCGGTGGCTAATAATAAACCAATTAGTTTCGCCACTCCAATAACATTAGCACTAGCTACAGTCACGCTAACGTTGTTTACGTTACAAAAACTTGACTCATGTCCACCTGCAGCTAAAATTTCTAAAGATTTTGTTTCTGGAAATTGTTTTAAATTATCTTTTCTGCGTACAAATTCGTTCTTGTGAAAGTTATTGTTAAATCGAACAGAATAATTAAGAAAATTTGGATTTGTGCTAACGTACACATCAATATGATCGATAGAAGATCGAATATTCCAATCATCCGATATTCCCATTCTTTCCGCTATTCCCATCACATTAACATAGGCCGTCTCCAAACTCAAATCAGATGATTGAAAATTTTTAATGTCAACAATGCCCCAATAACTATAATCGAATATTCGTAAAGGACTTGTCTCTGGATGGTATTTCAGAAAATGTCGATTCTTTAGAAATTCTTTTTTAATATCCTCGCTACAAAAGTGAACATAGTAGTCAAGATTACCATCCAAGTCCGCTAGCACATCAATATGAATGACAGAATCGTCAGGAATCTTTGCATTCATTTCATTTGCTAATTTGCGAACATTATAGAAAGCCTTCTCCAAACTTGTATCAGAACATATAAAATTTTGTATGTAAACACAACTATCTCTTAAATCAACAACTTCTGGCTTTTCCTCTGGCATGGTGTTCGTATGATGTCCTTCACTGGCTTTGGTAACATTTTCAGTATCATTATGCTCACCGCTTAACTTGTTTTCATTGCTCGATTGTTTGTTAGAGTTTGATTCTTGCGTTGCATTATTGTCAACATCAGGGGCCTTATCAAAGCGGTTTGCAACATCATCCTCCTTTGCTTGTAGTAAAGCATGTTTTAACGCTTTCATTTCTAATTCGAGTTGTTGAACAGATTGTCTCCAACCGTTATTAGTATTGTTGTGTTCAGCTTCTCCAATTGATGATGGTGGATGGTCATCAAGTTCCAAATGCATTTTAAGCCTCATGGGCTTACAATTGTCCGTTCTAATGCAAATAAATACAAAAAAATTAATGACGACTTTGAAAAGAATATTTTTTTTGGTTTAAGTTTCCTCAACACACACTTACTTGCTGTTTATGTGAAGAAAATGATAGAGGTGGGCACAACCAATGCGAAATATATCATTTTCACTCATATTTAATGGAATATTATACGTGGCACAAGGATTTCCATATTTTTCCGACATTTTGCTGAACTATTCTTAACAACTCACAACTGTGCCTGTACTCACAACCGTTCTCTAATAGAATTTGTTTAACATTAAACGCTTTCGTTTCAATCCTGCTTATTTATTGCTGCATTGAGAAGGGAAACATCCTTTTAATATCTGAATCTCCCAAAATTCTCGCTAATCACTTGACTTCATTCTTCATCATCATTATATTGACGGGTAATTAAAAATTTTCAGAGCAGGTAGTTAAATTGTCAAAGAATTAAATTCTTGGAAATTCCCGTCATAGCAATAATGCTAAAAGGGTGCTAAAAGGATCGCAATTGAAAAATGGGTTGATTGAGGTTATGCTACCTACCGTAGAAGTATGACGTCACATAAAACAAATGTGCACTAAGGTGGTGGAAAATATGTACATGAAGAAGATTATCCTCCATATTTATCAAAACTTGCCTTGAAAGTTCATTCTATACCTGCAAGCAGCGCTGTTGCCGAAAGAGCTGTCTCTTTACAAGGCAATGTTATTACCGAAAAAAGAAAAAGAATTGGCCTAAGTCGTTAGGTTAGAGGACGTGTATTTGTCAATTACCCTTACCCCTGGCCAGGTGCAGTGGGCTGTTAGGTCTTTCAAACCATTCAAGTCACCAGAACCGGGTGGTATTATCAAGGGGTCACATTCAACATGGGGAGGAGATAATCCTCCCTTGGTTGCTTGCCATCTATAACGCTAGTCTCAGGCTCCTTTACATCCCTTGGAGCTGGAGAATACCTTGGGTGATCTTCATTCCCAAGGCTGGGAAACCGTCCCACACTAGGGCGAATGATTATAGACCCATAAGTATGTGTTCCTTTCTTCTGAAGACGCTGGGAAGAGTCCTTGATGTTCATATTAGGGCCTCGATTGATCCAGCGCTTCTATCCGCTTCCCAACATGCGTATACGAGAGGTAAATCAGTGGAGACTGCACTTCACTCTCTTATCTCTCGTGAAGAAAAGTCCATGCACGTTAAGGAATACACTTTGGCCATTTTTCTGGACATTGAAGGTGCATTCAATAACGTCGACCCGGACGCCATAGTTAGGGCTCTTGGTTCTCTGAACCTGGGACACAATCTGGTCAGGTTCATCGAGCTTCTCCTGAAGTCGAGGATAGTAACCTCCACAGTGGGGGCCACGAATTGTCAGAGAATGGTTCGTAGGGGTACACCGCAAGACGGTGTTCTATCACCACTTCTCTGGAATCTTGCAGTCAACTCACTCTTGAGGGGGCTGGAACACTCTGGCAATGAGGCCATAGCTTACGCTGACGACATTGCCATTGCCGGGTCGGAAATTTGTCCGCATACACTGTCGGATAAGTTGAATTTGGCGCTATCAATCGTGCTGGACTGGTGTAGGGATTTTGGCCTGTCTATTAACCCCTTTAAGACCGATACGATTCTTTTTACGAGGAAATATAAAATTCCGACCTTCTCCCTTCCCAGCATATGTGGGACCAAACTCACGTTGAGTCCCGAGGTTAAATATCTGGGCCTGATCCTCGATCCCAAATTCAACTGGAGGGCGAATCTGGCTGCACGGGCACGCAAGGCGGCATGTGCTGCTTACTGCGGCAGTAGAGCGGTCGGAACCAGATGGGGTCTTCGCCCAAGGATCATGCGTTGGATATATTCTACGGTCATCGAACCCAACCTCTTATACGGTGTTGCTTTCTGATCCTCGATCCCAAACTCAACTGGAGGGCGAATCTGGCTGCTAGGGCACGCAAGGCGGCATGTGCTGCTTACTGCTGCAGTAGAGCGGTCGGAACCAGATGGGGTCTTCGCCCAAGGATCATGCGTTGGATATATTCTACGGTCATCGAACCCAACCTCCTATACGGTGTTGCTTTCTGGTGGACTGCTCTGGACAAACAACACAACGTCAGACTTCCTGACAAGGTCAGAAGGTCTGCCGAAATTTATATAACTGGCGCTCAACGCACCACCCCCACGAAAGCCTTGTTCACAATGCTAAACTGGCTTCCTACTGTGCTTCTCGCTAAGCAGGCAGCCAAGTTTGCTACGACTAGACTTAATCCTCTCTCTCGTTGGCACATTGTACCTTCTAGTCACACCACTATTCTGGAGGTTGATCCAGTGACCCCTGTGAACATGGACTATTTTGCTGCTGAATGTTGTCTTGACAGATGTTTCCACTCTTTGCTTCCAAGTAGGAGTGACTGGAATCCTAATACGGTCGTCCCCCCGGAAGTCCTGGATATATATACCGACGGCTCTAAACTCGATAATGGGGTTGGAAGCGGTGTCTACTCTGGGAAACTGGACCTGAATATTGCTCTCCGTCTGCCGAACTACTGCAGTGTGTTTCAGGCGGAGGTGATGGCAATTTACCGGGCCGCTCAGTGGATCCTCGTCAACGATGCTCCTTTCACTCGCGTCTCGATCTTTTCTGATAGTCAGGCCTCGATAAGATCTCTACCGGGTTTCGTGAATAGCTCTAGGATCGTTAGGGAATGTCGCCGCTTTCTCGACCTTCTCTCGGGGCGCTTCACCAGTGTCTCTCTGGTGTGGGTCCTCGAGCACAATGAAATTCCGGGAAACTGCTCTGTTGAATTGGGTATGCCACTTGCCTCGGTCAAGTTGACCATTGCGCGGAGGTTCTTTCGGGACGCCAACCTGCTCCACCGCTAAACCCACCTGGCCGAAGATGGATAGAAGGCGTACCAACCGATTACTTGGTCTTGGTCGTGATGTCATCTCGACTACAGTGGCCGTGCTTACAGGTCATTGCGTCATGGATAGACACACGGAAAGAATGAGGCTCCCTTTCAACGACTTTTGCCGTTATGGGTGCTCAAGTGAGCTTTGTGATAACACAGCTACCACTCCGACCTAACCTAACTGGTCAATTAAGACAAGTTATGATGTATACATGTTATATACACATACGAAAGTATTTGCGAAATACATGGAACATAGCAAAGAATGCAAATAAGCTTTAATATTCAAATTTTAATATAAACATTTACTAGGACTGTTCCAAATTAAAAATACGAAAACTTCTTTTTTTTTTTTTGTTATATTCCCAGCCTTCTTTTAAGATTTGGAATACGAACTGTTTAGCTTCTTCTCTTTAAAAGCATAAGAAAATACAAAATCTTTCGAATACAGTGGATCTTGAATAGTGGATACGATCTTTCCCAAATTATTGATAAGTGCTGTAGTATATGTGTGAACTGGTGCATTGCACTGAAACAAAACTTTGTTTTCTGTGACGTCATACTTGTACGGTAGGTAGCATAACCGCAATCAACCCATTTTTCAATTGCGATCCTTTTAGCATTATTGCTATGACGGGAATTTCCAAGAATTTATTTCTTTGACAATTTAACTACCTGCTCTGAAAATTTTTAATTACCCGTCAATATAATAGATGAAGAATGAAGTCAAGTGATTAGCGAGAATTTTGGGATATTCAGATATTAAAAGGATGTTTCCCTTCTCAATGCAGCAATAAATAAGCAGGATTGAAACGAAAGCGTTTAATGTTAAACAAATTCTATTGGAGAACGGTTGTCAGTTGTTAAGAATAGTTCAGCAAAATGTCGGAAAATTATGGAAATCCTTGTGCCATTTATAATATTCCATTAAATATCAGTACGAGTGATATATTTCGCATAGGTTGTGCCCACATCTATCATTTCCTTGATATAAACAGCAAGTAAGTGTGTGTTGAGGAAACTTAAACACAAAAAAAAATATTCTTTTCAAAGTCCTCATTAATTTTTTTTGTATTTATTTCCATTAGAACGGACAATTGTAAGCCCATGATGCTTAAAATGCATTTGGAACTTGATGACCATCCACTATCATCAATTGGAGAAGCTGAAGAACGATACATTGTACACAAGAATTCTAATAACGGCATGAGACAATTTGTAGAACAACTCGAAGAACAGATAAATGCGTTAAAAGATGTTTTATTACAAGCAAAGGAGGATGTAAATCGTATTGATAAGGCAATGCAAGAATCAAAATCTAACAAGAAAGCGAACAAGTTCAAAAAGAAAAAGAAATTAAACGGTAAACATAACAATACTGAAAATATTGCCAAAGCCAGTGAACGACACCATACGAACACCACCATAACAAAGAAAAAGCAAAACGTTATTGATTTAAGACGCAATTGTGTTTACATACAAAATGTTCAATGTTCTGATGCTGATTCTGATTCTGATTCAAGTTTGGAGAAGGCTTTCTGTAATGTTCGTAAATTAGCAAATGAAATGAATGCAAAGATTCCTGACGATTCCATCATTAATATAGACGTGGAGAGGAAGGATAATTGTCTTGACTACTATGTACACTTTTGTAGAGCGGCTAGTAAAGAAGAATTTCTAAAGAATCGACATTTTCTGAAATACCATCCAGAGACAAGTCCTTTAAGAATATTCGATTATAATGAGTGGGGCATTGTTGAAATAAAAGATTTTCGTTCAACTGATTTGAGTTTGGAAGCGGCTTATGTTAATGTGATGGGAATAGCGGAAAGAATGGGAATATCGGATGATTGGAATATTCGATCTTCTATCGATCATATTGACGTGTACGTTAGTACAAATCCAAATTTTCTTAATTATTCTGTTCGATTCAACGATAACTTGCACAAGAACGAATTTGTACGCGGAAAAGATGATTTAAAACAATTTCCCGAAACAAAATGTGTACAAATTTTAGATTGGGGTGAACATAAATTACGTTTACGTAACGTAAACAACGTTAGCGTGACTGTAGCTAGTGCTAATGTTATTGGAGTGGCGAAACTAATTGGTTTATTATTAGCCACCGATAATTTAAAACGTATATATGTTCTTAATTATGTTCCTTATTATGTTGACTCTAGTGGACTTTCTTTTGTTGTTGAGTTTTCTAGCATGGAAGTAAAAGATGAATTTCTAAAGAGAAAACATAATTTAGAAAAACTGACATATTTTTATAGTGATATTGAAATATCGGATATTAATGAAAAAAAGAACATTGTATTGATCAAATATGAAACTGGTCATCTAGTCACTGCTTTTAGTTTTATTGGATTAGCGAAACAGCTAGGTGTCTCGCTTACTCCGGATCAAATTCAAAATTTCTTTGATTTGTCAGAATTCACTCATTTGAAATGAAAGAGGTGTGTGTTGAGGAGTGAAAACAAATTCACATTTCCAGAGATCACATACAAGCATCTTACTTAACATTTTCTTATTAAAACATTGCATATCCAAACACAATGCATGCCCTTAGACATACGTCGATACTTTTAAAAGGTTTTTCTTTAATTTTTTTTTTTTACATTTTAACTTGAATTCATGAAATGTTTTTTTTTTTAAGTTTAGTATTAATTATTCTATTATTCTATTATTTTCTGTATATAATTATTTTTACTTTTTTGTAATTAAGTTTAAAATAAAGTCGATATTTGTTTTTAATAAAAAAAAACTGTGTTTCTTCTTTTAAATAAATTCTCAACATTTGACTTTTAATGATTGATTATTAGCTTCTCTAAGTACTGTTTGTGTGCGCAATGGTCTCAACAAACGGTGCCACATGCTAAAGGTTTCAATTTAGTTTTGCATGTGTCGTTATACGGTCACCACCTTCTCCGGGTCACGGTTTAGATATTGTTACAAAAATGGAAACAGTGTTCTCGTTTAACATTAAAATGATAAACAAAAGCTACAAAACAAAAACAATGGACTTGTTTACATGATCGACGAATAAACAAAAATATAGCAACAACAGCAGTACAAATTAGGGGATAAACAAAGTAAACAAACAAGCAACAACAACACTGCAAGGACAAACATAAACAAAATACACAAACAGCGATAACGTAAACAACATGTTTACATTTATAGAGATTTCGCGAAGGCATTCAGGTTATTCCCCTTCAAGGGCATTCATCAGACTGTTTACCCTGCGATGTAAAAGGCAATAGGAAGCAGGCAACAGGATCAATTCAGTCAGTCTTGTGTGAAGACATTTTCTAATTTAATCGAGAAATTTCATAACGTTTCCAAGATGACCAAGGGAACTTTCCTGTCCGATCCAGAAAAGAGATCCGATCCATTACCAAGGATGTTCCAATAGAGAAATTGGTCGTAAAATTAAACGTTCCGAAGGTTTGGAGCGTACTTTCTTTAAGAAAGGACAGAATTATGGTGTTCGGAAACCTACCAAGGGTAATACAATATTAACAAGAAGACAAATTAATCTTATTAAACAAGAAGCAACCCGTAACAAATTGAATTCTACACAAATAAAGAACAAACTAAATCTTCCTGTGACTTCCAAAAACACGTTGCTCACATTCTACGAAGAGATGAAAACATAAAATGGAAGAAGCCAAAGTGTAAACCAATGCTCAGAAAACAGCATAAAGCAAATCGTCTAAAATTCGCACGAAAGTACATGAAATGGGCAGAGGAGTGAAAAAAGGTAATTTTCTCTGACGAAAAAAATAAACTTGATTTAAACGGTCCTGATCCTTATACTCATGTTATTGGCAGGATTTGAGATCAAACGATGTTCGGTTGTCAAAACGTAATTTCGGCGGTGGTAGTGTTATGGTTTGGGCAACAGTTTCTGCAGTTGGAAAATCTAAAATTTGTTTTGTTCCAACAACAATAATGAATAGCACGATTTATAACGAATTGCTGGAAGATGCTCTTCTCTCTCTTTTATGAATGAAAAAAATGAATGAAGATGGCATATCCCAGTAAGATAATGCTGCAGTATAAATCATAGTTTAACAAATACAGCACACCTCTGTTGGACTGGCCGTCTTGCAGTCCGAACTTAAACCCAATGGAGCACTTGTTTGGATACATGGTCCATAAAGTTTATTCAGATAACGATCAAAACGGAAACATAATGAAATTATGAAATTGATTCCGATCTTCTTAAAAAAATTTGTGAAATCAATGCCAGACCGTATTTTTAAGGTAATCCACAACAAAGGATCATCCACCCATTATTAAACAATGCGTTTATAGGAAAATACCATTAAAAATTGAAGTTAAACTTTAAAATTGAGTTTAAAAAAATAATGTGAAGTCGACGTAGTCTAGTAGGTAGTGTGTTGGCTTATTAGACGCAAATGCCTGGGTTCGAGCCCCAGGCCAGGCATCAAAGACAAAATACAAAAAGTATTTTTTCGGCGACTTCCTCTCAGCAGATTTCTGCCAAAAACTCTCGAGAGTAAATAAAATTGCCATGAAAAAGTTTCTCAATAAATAAAAATCTGTCGTTTGGAGTCGACTATAAACTGTAGGTCCCACCACTCATGCATAAAATTAACACACACAACATAAGTGGTGTGAGAAACTAGGACGTTGTACAATGGGTCAATTCGACCTCCGGGTACTGTACTTGTCTTAATTGACAAGTACACGTCCTCTAACCTAACCTAACCTAAAAAAAATAAAATGAAATACAAATAAAGATTTTAATTAACAATATTTTAAATGAAGTCTTATACTATGTTCAGACATTCACGTATATTGAGAAAATCGCAATAAACGGCATTATTGATACCAATATTTCATATAAAATGTCAATTAATTATTGCTCAATAAATTCATAAATTGTTATAATATTGATTAAAACTTGAAAGACAGCACTGTCATAAGTACGTTCAGTGAGAATATTACTATTTTCCTAACACTTTCTATTGATATTTGACAACTCAAATGTCAACAACAAACAAAAACAAAACAACGACAAACAAAAAATGGAAGGTCAGCAGAAGGGGATGAGGAAATATATCCAACTGATGTCATATAAAAAAGAATTTTAATAACATCACAGACTGACTTGATGTCGTATTTAATTTTTGTCCCTTTCGATCCCAATGTTGTTTGATGATAATTTCTAATTTATTTCGAAAAGTTATTTATAATACCCTAAACTGAGATATTACTGGGCATCCAGTTCCTGCTCTGAGAAAAGCAGCTTCTGTTCTAGCTCTTGACTGATAATCTATAACAGTTCTCGCAATTTCATCCTCGGGTTTATGCAGAATATGTTAACTGACCGGTATATTTTGAAAATATGACAAATATTCAGCAGTTAATAAATAAACAGTGTGACAAGCAAAAGCTTTCTTTTCTGCAAGCTATGCAGTATTATCAAATTTTTCTTTCTCATCCTTCTGAGACGAGCCACTTTGGAGTCAGAAATATCCCCTACAAAGCGCAACAGCTCGGCGTTTTGGTTAATCATTAGTAAGATCTTTTCCAATGTTAAATTGTTTTCCAATTTTGTCTAAAAATTTTTGACATTAATTTTCGCGATTAAATTAAAAGCAATGTTGTTGAAGTAATCAGCTGTTTTGTTTACCAGCTGTCAAATAAATTTTGTATCTGAACACTAAAAATATTGTTATCAATAAATCGAATATTAATTCAATAAAAGTACATGTCTGAACATAGTCTTAGTTGCTTTAATAAAAATATTATTTGCCCACTAAATAATTTCTTGTTTAATTTGTTCTAATTCTTGTGTGCGTTTATAGGATAATGCACCATCTGACATTCAAAGCTCCATGAACTACTGGGTATTCGAAAAGTTGGGCTACACAAATTGTCCGTTGATGGCTATAAAATGCAATTTCCTTGTTAATATGAACCACTTTTTTGCCTGTTTTATGCTTCACTTCCTTAAAAGTCCCCATTAACTTCACAATATTCCCTAAAAAGTTGTTTGCATTTCAAAATGAGCGAAGATTGCGAAACATTACTGCCGTATTTTACTTTTCTGCTGCTAGAAATGAAAACGTAATTTCGTTAAACGAACGTATGTTACATTACGTTCCATTGACGTTTGACTAAACGAGGCTTTTACGTTTAGTTACTTTCCGAATCAAATGTTTTTGTCTTGTAACGAATAAGTCGTTAGTTTTTCATGTTCCGTGCCGTATGTGTATTAAATATAAATAAATGAAGAGTCCAGTAGGAAGGCCCATGATCCCATCAAAACGAAATATGAAACAATATTTCTCCGGCGACTTGCTTCTGGCAAAAAGTCGGAGAGTAAATAAAAAAATTGCCACAATAAAGAGTCTCAAAAATCTATCGTTCGGAGTCGACTTTAAACACTCATGTATAAAATTAACATACACACACACAACATAAGTGTTGTGAGTTAGGTTAGATCATAATCCTGATTGATGGGTTATAATGACCAATTATGTATGCAAGAACTATTTTATGCAAAAAAAGTACTTTTTCAGTTACAATTCAATACCATTTCAAAATTTTAGTTTTGCTACACTGATCTGTCTATCATGATAAATACGTACGTATTTATTCCACCACAGAATTTATTAATAAAGACTTGTCGATTGCAGTGTATTTTTGTCTACCGCACTACATTAGATGGCGAGAAATTATAGTTTCTATCGGCATAAAATATTTTTCTTTATTTATCTCTCCGTTTATACCAACTGGCTGTAAACAATTTTCATTGCTGATTGAAATTCTAAAGTATTTCTGTGGGAATTTGTTTAGGGTTTGTTTTTCTTGCCCTGACAATGGGTTGAAGTCGCCGTAATCTAAAACGCAAGGCCACGGTTCAAATCCCAGGCCAGACATCAAAACGAAACACACAAAAAAAATATTTCTTCGGCATCTTTCTCTCAGCAGATTTCTTGCAAAAACCGTGAGACTAAATTGAAAATTGCCATGAAAAGTTTAAAAAAAAAAATCTGTTGTTCGGAGTCGGAGTCGACTTTTAAACTGTAAGTCTCGCTGCCACTCATGTATAAATTTAACTGAACTGTACTGTGCAATGGTTCGGCCACGTTCTGGCGGCTTATAGAACGTATACTAAAGAGAATGCATTGGAAGACTTGAACCTCCATAACATAACAGTGATGGGCATAACTTTCGGCAAGCACCTCAAGAACCTGGGAGAAGCTCTGCAACGAATATCGATGACTGGACTAAAATTAAGCGTAAAGAAATGTGCATTCTTTCAAAAACAGATGAAATATTTGGGGAATCTTGTTACAGCAGATGGCATATCCATGGGTGAAGATAAAATACGAGCAGTAAAGACAGACTGGACTCGTACCCAGAATCTTCATGAACTACGCAGCTTTTTGGGACTATGCACATACTACAGACCAGAGAATTGAAAAAATTATATTTTTGATGATTTTTTCACAAATTTTTATGCATGATCGGTGAGAACACTTGAACGACTTACTGCGAGAGGGGATATTTTCATTTTCAAAATTCTTATGATAGAAGTTCAAAAAAATTAAGGACTTAGGTCCTGTTCTCCTTTTTTCGGTAATAATTTAGGCAGCAGCGCTATTTGCAGGTATATGTAGAATGAACTTGCAAGGCAAGTATTGATAAATATGGAGGATATTCTTCTTCATATATTTTCCACCATTTTAATGCAGATTTGTTTTGTGCGACGTCAGTCTTGTACAGTAGGTAGCATAACCGCAATCAACCCATTTTTCAATTGCGATGCTTTTAGCAATATTTTGGCATTATTGCTATGACGGGAATTTCCTGGAATTTATTTCTTTGACAATTTAACTACCTGCTCTGAAAATTTTTGAATACCCGGCAATAAATGAATCAAGTCCATGGATTAGCGAGAATTTTGGTAATTTACATATTAAACGACACACCAATATTTGTAGTTAATTTTGAAATTGAACCCTTTTTCGATTATCAGGCACGTGGGGAATTCATTTGTTGACCTACCTCCATTGAAAAATTTGAATTTCTGCCACTGACTTAACACAATGGATTGACGGAAATTTTGATAATTGAAACGTTAATACAACACTAATATACTATATGTACATACATGTCTTAATTTATATTTAACGATATAAATTGATTTTGAAATAAAATTTTAAAAAGTTTCTCAACAAACAATAATTTAAAAGAATTTTCATTTTTTATTTAAAATTCAAAATCGAACTGCTTGGCTCGGCTGCCATCACTTAATTGTCTTTGATATTGGAAAACTATTCTTTTTTTTTTGTTCCAACTCATTCAAGTATTCATATGTGATCATGTTTCATGTTTTCAAGTCCACTTACTATATTTATTTTAGTTCAGTTTACTTTAACTCAATGGGATCCGCTTAATTCTTGCGGGTGCGATCCAACATACATACATACATACATAAAATAAAAATATAAAGAAAAAGATAAAAATATAAATCTAAAATATCTAAATATATATACACATACAGTGGTGGCCATATAATTAGAAACGACTTAGCAACATGTATGTTTGTTAATTTGTTTTACAGTCTGCACTGTGTACCTGGGATCAAAGGCTTTGATTGGAGGACGTCTTATATAGGTTTTTCCATCAGATTGCGGCAAATTAAACTTAGATTCGTCACTCCAGAGAACACTGTTCCAGAAACATCGTTTCTAATTATAAGGCCACCACTGTATACAGTGTAATTTCAGACACGACATTTTGGTTACATAGTTTTGATAATTTTTACATTTTATCGAAAAAATTTTAAGTCCATGATATTTTTCTTAAGATTTTAGTAATATTATGAAGAAAAATTAATAATATTTTGCTACCTAGTACAATTCGACCTCCGGGTACACGTCCTCTAACCATGCTACCTATATTTGGTTAAGAATTTTTATGTACGTATTATATAGATTAACACAAATTTTATCCTGGTCATGAATTTAATTTAAAGCTCAGCTTCATAAAAAAATCCTTTATTATGGAACAGAGCAGCACATCTCCTGAGTAAACTGTCGACTAATGCCATACAATATTGCTTTGGAATCGCATACCAAACCCTTTGGGTTTCTTCGCACAAATCGTTTAAATTTTTTTTTTGGTTTTACTGCTCACACATGTTCCTCAACATTATTCCACAAGTTCTCAATTCGATTGAGGTCCGTTGATTGAGCTGGCCACTTAAGAACAGTGATTCACTAGACGTGAAGTGTGCTTAGGGTCATTATCATGTATAAATTTCCAAATTTGATACATGTTGTCTTCACAGTGTCTGTTTAAATGTTTTTGTAAACGTGCTGGTCCATCTTAGTATTAATCTTGAGACCTACAACATGCCGGGAAAATGCTGGCCACACCATCACATTTCCACCACCATGTTTTGCCGTTTTAAAGGTGTACTTTGGGTGATGCTCCAGTTTTGAAGGGCGCCAAACCGAAACGGCAAAACTTTGACTCGCCGCTCCAAAGTATATGTTTCCAAAATATCATCGGTTTATTGAGATGTTCTCTCGAAAACGCTAGTCGCGATTTTTATTGTCCTAGGCGAAATATCAATACTAAAATCCGATGCCTAAAAATGAACGTACGTCTCGTCGACGTAGGACCAAACCTGGCTTCTGTTGTACTGTTACATTCCGAATCAACGGTTTTTGTTTTGTATACGATAATCATGTATAAGTCGTTAGTTTTTCTTTTCTCCGTTCAGTAAGTGAAATATAAAAATAATTTTTATAAAAAGTACCACTTGATGCCAAAAAAAGTACTTTTTCAGTTATAGTTCAGTACCATTTTAAAATTTCGAATTTTACAACACTGCCAGAAGATGATAAACACTGATTTAAAAACAATAAAAAAAAACGAGTTGCCAGATTATTAAAAATTTGTTGCATTGTTTCGATGCGTATGTATGTATGTATCTATGTTTTGTTTCTTATTTCTTTGTTTACTCTCATCTATACGCGTACACACAATATTTGCTTATCTTTTGATTTATAAACAGGGGATTTCCCTTCTCAATGCAGCAATAAAAAAGCAGGATTGAAACGAAAGCGTTTAATGTTAAACAAATTCTATTAGAGAACGGTTGTGAGTACAGGCACAGTTGTGAGTTGTTAAGAATAGTTCAGCGAAATGTCGGAAAAATATGGAAATCCATGTGCCACGTATAATATTCCATTAAATATGAGTGAAAATGATATATTTCGCATTGGTTGTGCCCACCTCTATCATTTTCTTCACATAAACAGCAAGTAAGTGTGTGTTGAGGAAACTTAAACACAAAAAAAAATATTCTTTTCAAAGTCGTCATTAACTTTTTTTGTATTTATTTCCATTAGAACGGACAATTGTAAGCCCATGATGCTTAAAATGCATTTGGAACTTGATGACCATCCACCATCATCAATTGGAGAAGCTGAACACAACAATTCTAATAACGGTTGGAGACAATCTGTTCAACAACACGAAGAAGAGATCAAAGCATTGAAAGATGCTTTATTACAAGCAAAGGCGGATGATGAGGTAAATCCTAATAACGATTGGAGACAATCTTTTCAACAACTCGAATTAGAGATGAAAGCGTTAAAAGATACTTTACTACAAGCAAAGGAGGATGATGATCGCATTGATAAGGCTCCTGATGTTGACAATAATGCAACGCAAGAATCAAACTCTAACAAGCAAGTGAACAATGGAAACAATTTAAGCGGTGAGCATAACGATACTGAAAATGTTGCCAGTGCCAGCGAAGGACATCATACGAACACCATGCCAGAGGAAAAGCCAGAAGTTATTGATTTAAGACGCAATTGTGTTTACATACAAAATGTTCAATGTTCTGATTCAGGTTTGGAGAAGGCTTTCTATAATGTTCGCAAATTAGCAAATGAAATGAATGTAAAAATTCCTGACGATTCTGTCATTAATATAGACGTGAGGTGGAAGCCTAAAAATCGTCTTGACTACTATGTTTACTTTTGTAACGCGAATATTAAAAAAGAATTTCTAAAGAATCGACATTTTCTGAAATACCATCCAGAGACAAGTCCTTTAAGAATATTCGATTATAGTGAGTGGGGCATTGTTGAAATAAAAGATTTTCGTTCATCTGATTTGAGTTTGGAAGCGGCTTATGTTAATGTGATGGGAATAGCGGAAAGAATGGGAATATCGGATGATTGGAATATTCGATCTTCTATCGATCATATTGACGTGTACGTTAGTACAAATCCAAATTTTCTTAACTATTCTGTTCGATTTACGAGAGAGTTTATGAGAAAGGCATTTCTAAGCAGAAAATATCTTTTAAAACAATTCCCAGAAACAAAATCTTTAGAAATTTCAGGTGCAGGTGGACATAGATTAAGGTTTATTGAAGTAGATGAAGTTAGCGTGACTGTAGCTAGTGCTAATGTTATTGGGTTGGCGGAACTGATTGGTTTGTCATTAGCCCCCGATAATTTAAAACGTATATATGTTCTTAATTATGTTCCTTATGTTTTTAATAATCGTGAACTTTCTTTAATTGTTGAGTTTTCTAGCAAGCAAGTAAGAGATGAATTTCTAGAGAGAAAAAAATTCTTAATCTACAGGACATGTTTAGAAACAGTTAAGATTGAAATTTCGGATATTAATGCAAAAAATAACATTGTTTCGATCAAGTGTTCATATAATCATGTAGCTACTGCTATTAGTTTTATTGGATTAGCGAAACAGCTGGGTTTCTCACTTACTCCTGATCAAATTCAACATTTCTTTGATTTGTCAAAATTCATTGACGGAGCATGTACTCAGAGAAGCAAATAGGACTGAAAATTCACTTTTCTATAGATCACATACAAGCCTCTTTTTAACATTTTCTTATTAAAACATTGCATATCCAAACACAATGCATGCCCATATGCATATGACGACACTTTTAAAAGGATTTTCTTAAAATTTTTTTTACATTTTAACTTGAATTCATGAAATGTTTTTTTTTTAAGTTTAGTATTAATTATTCTATTATTTTCTGTATATAATTACTTTTATTTTTTGTAATTAAGTTTTAAAATAAAGTCAATATTTGTTTTTAATAAATAAAAACTGTGTTTGTCTTACAATTGATTTCTTCTTTTAAATAAATTCTTAACTGTTTAGGAATCTTTGTCCTTCCATTCACTTTCAGTCCAAATTATATGTTTTGATAATTCTCTTAAGATTCTCTTTTTCATTTTTCCAAATTTGTCAATTATGTTAACTTAACAGTTTCAATTGAGGTAACATTCACTGTAAAAAAAACCAAAAAAGAAAATATAACATTCGTAGCTAACTTTATACACACTAGCCCCGAGTATCCAGGACAAACAGCGGCTATAAAAACGGAAGACAGAAGGATTTCAATGCACAGATGCTATTCACGATGGGAGAACAGTTTCACCTTGTATCTAAAATAACAGCGTGACAGCGTAGATGGAGAACAAACACTGCGAGCTGAACTTCTAAATAATCCAAAAAACAATTTTAATTTTATCTGAATTTACTAATTCAGCTAGCTGAAGTAATGAAATTTTTCCCATATTTAAAGACTTGTTATGCAAAAAATGTACATAAATTAACTTTGGTCTTATATTCAGCCAGCTGAATTAGTACGATTCTAAAATGTCTACGTAATTATTACAAAATAATCACATTTAAGTTGAAATAGACAAATTCAGCTTTGCTGAATAAGAGTATACTTTTTTGTATTTCGAGATTTGTTAAATAAAAAGTCATAAGAAAAGAAAATTGTGTGTTATTCAGCTGGCTGAATTACTTTTCTTTTAAGTTAAATGAATTAATTCTTACTTCGTAAATAAAGATGTATTAAATAAAACTTCCTAAGATGCCGTTTTTTGGTGATATTCAGCTAGCTGAATTAGGTCGAAGTGGTAGCTCTGATATCAAAGAGCTCACTTGAGCACGCATAGGGGCCCTTTGTGATGCCACGAGTGAACGCTGCCTCTGTACAGACCAAGTTCTACCAAAATCAAGGAAAAGAAAGAAGTTTGCGCTGACCAACTGCACATCAAAGCACGACTACCCCACACTGAAAGTTTGATGAACGAAGCTATATCCTTGACATCAATGGATGATAGCTCCTGCAAGCTGACAAGGATTGGAGAGTCAAATATATTTGCACCTCGCAACAGTCTCCTCTTCCTCAGCGGATCTGCATCCTCGGCAAAAGTCGTTAAATGGGAGCCGCATCTTTTCCGCATGTCTACCCATAACATAATAACCTGTAAGCTTGGCCACTGTGATTGAGATGATGCCACGACCAAGTCCAAGTAACTGCTTGGTACACCTTCTATCCATCAGGGGCCAGGTGAGTCTAGCGGTTTAGCAAGACTCCTCATTAGCCCAGGATAGGTTGGCGTCACGCCCCGACGGAAGAAAAGGACGATGTGGTTAAGGATGCCTTCTACGCTAAACTCGAGGACGTATATGATAAGTGCCCGACCCATGACGCCAAAATCGTCCTCGGGGATTTCAATGCGAAGGTCGGGCGGAAAGGTATCTTTGGCCCCACTGTCGGACAGTTCAGCCTCCACTCGAACACTACCTCCAATGGTATGAGGCTGATCGATTTCGCCGCGGCGCGCAACATGGTAGTATGTAGCACTAAGTTTCAACATCTCGACATTCACAAGGCCACATGGATGTCCCCTGATCGATCAACATCCAACCAGATCGATCATATTGTGATAGACGGAAGGCACGTATCCAGTGTCCAAACATCGACTCGGACCACTACCTTGTCGCAGCCATGTTTCGATTGCGCATTAGCGCTTCGAGGTCTGCGCACTCTAGTGCATTGCGAAAGCTGGACGTTAAGAAGCTGCGATCACAAAAGACAGCTGAGGCGTTCTCCGCTCAACTCTCGGATAAGCTCCGTCGTTCCCCATCTAATCTCAACGACATTGGCGGACTGTGGGCCAACATCTCCCACTCCTTGCGCACTACTGCGGAAACAGTCCTTGGATTCGAACGCCCACCCCAACGAAATCAATGGTACGATGAGGAGTGTCGCGAGGCAACTGCAGCGAAAAACGCCGCATAAAAGAAAACGTTGCAGTCTGCCGCTACGCGAGCCATTGTCGAGAACTATAGAGAGAAGAGAAGGGATGAGAGACGCCTTTTCAGACGCAAGAAAAGGGAGCAGGAAAGGCGTGAGGAAGTCGAGATGTATAGATGTAGGAATGACGCTCGAAAATTCTATCAAAAGGTTAAGCGTCTAACCGAGGGTTATAAACCCGGAGCGTCTTCCTGCAAGGACGAAAATGGAAACTTAGTAACAGATCCGCAGGGAGTACTGAGGTTATGGAGGAAACACTTCTCTACTCTGCTACAAGGCGATGACGACACCAATACCGCCTTTAGAGATGATGTTCCGAACCCGATCGATGATGACGGCGTGGAGATTCCGCCGCCTAGCCATGAAGAGGTCAAAGTCGCGATTACGCGACTTAAAAACAATAAAGCGGCAGGTCCTGATGGCCTCCCCGCTGAATTGTTTAAGACCGGATGTAATGAGTTGGTAGGACGCATGCACCAGCTTATTTACAAAATATGGCTAGAGGAAAGTATGCCCAACGATTGGAACCTCAGTGTCCTCTGTCCTGTCCTGAAAAAGAGAGACCCTACTATATGCGCCAACTATAGGGGTATAAGCCTTCTCCCTATCGCATATAAGGTTCTTACAGGCGTATTGTGTGAACGACTGAAGCCACTCGTCAAAACACTGATTGGACCTTATCAGTGCGGCTTCAGACATGGTAAGTCCACCATCGACCAGATCTTCACACTACGCCAAATCCTGGAAAAGACCCACGAGAAACAAGTCGACACACACCATCTTTTTGTCGACTATAAGGCTGCCTTTGATAGCCCCATAAGGGATCGTGTTTTTGCCGCAATGTCTGAGCTCGGTATACCTGCGAAGCTGATAAGGCTATGCAGAATGACGTTGAGCAATTCCTGTAGCTCCGTCAAGGTAGGAATGGACCTCTCCGAGCCTTTTGATACCGTGCGAGGTTTCAGACAAGGCGACCCCTTATCATGCGACCTCTTCAACTTCGTCATGGAGAGTGTTCTGCGAAAGGCAGGAGTGCATCGCAGTGGCACTATTTTTCAAAAAAGTGTCCAGTTGTTTGCGTACGCTGACGATATTGACATCATAGGGCGTACGAAGCGAGATGTTACGAGTCTACTAAGATGAGTTTGGCAGTAAATGAGGGCAAAACAAAGTATATGTTATCGACAAGTAGAGACGTGCGGCGTATTGATTCTCAGATTACGGTCGATAACTATACTTTTGAAACAGTCAAGGAATTTATTTATCTTGGCTCCGCCATTACCACCACAACTGATGTCAGTCTGGAGATCAAGCGCAGGATCACTCTTGCCAACAGGTGCTACTATGGTCTCAATAGGCAATTGAGTAGTAGAGACCTCTCTCGTACGACGAAGCTAACACTCTACAAGACGCTCATCCTACCCGTGCTTCTTTATGACGCAGAGGCATGGACCCTATTAAGTACTGATACAGCAGCCTTGAGAGTGTTCGAGAGAAAAGTACTGCGTAAGATCTTCGGTCCAGTACGTGTTGGCGATGATTTCCGCATTCGATACAATAGTGAGCTGTATGAGCTCCTCAACGACATGGACGTTGTACACAGTATTAATATCCAGCGGCTGCGCTGGCTCGGCCATGTCGTTCGAATGGAGGAGGATGCGCCGGCAAGACGGGTATTTGATGCGGGGATCTACGGAAGTCGGCGAAGAGGACGACCTTGTATCCGTTGGAAGAACCAAATCGAGGAAGCTCTGTCAGCGATTGGTGCAACCAACTGGCGTAGGCGCGCACGAAGCAGAGGCGACTGAAGGAATGTGTTGTGGCAGGCCGAAATCCGATAAACGGGTTGTTATGGCCAATTAAGTAAGTAAGTAAAAAGCTATTGATGTTCTGGGGCATGAAAAAGTCTGTGCAATGCTTGCTATAACCAGAAAATTGTTGAAGCGTAGAAAGAAGGTATTCAAGTGCCTTGATTTCTTAATACAATGCAAGAAACTCTTCACTTTATCTGATTTTCTTACGATTTACACCACTTATGTACATCTCATATATGGGCCGGTTCCTCTATGTCTATTTTGAGTCTTCTCGACCGCGTGCAGGAGAGGGCGAAGATGCTCATTAATAGCGGTAGGGTATCCAAATCCATGGATTCATTGGAACATCAACACAATGAGGCTTGTGTTTCACTGTTCTATGCCTACTACAATGGATTTTAATCGATCGAGATAAGAGAAGTTGTTCCTAAGAATCATATATTCGTACGTAACACTCGTCTTTTACGCTGTAAACATCCGTTTGTGATCGATTGGCCAGTGGATCGCACACAGCATTATAGAAAAAATCGTCTTTTATCTGGACTTATCGCACTATGATATAAAGAGTTTAAAATCTAGTGTCCACCAATACTACTTCCTCTTTCTTCCTTCCAATTATATATTCGCACCATGAAATCGAAACGTAATACTCGTTTTACTCGCAAAACACTTCCGTTTGTTGTCGCCTGGCCAGTTCTTTACCCGAACTATTCGTATATGGAACTCCCTGCCTGCAGAGTGTTCTTTCCTGTCTCTTATGATATAAAAAGATTCAAATCTAGTGTCCACAGACACTATTTTTTGAATTTTTCATTCTAATTACCTATTTTCCTAGTATCAACACAATGCACTGCATCCCCTGAGTGTTGGTCATAAATTAGAATAAAACTGCAAGAGTAGAGGCCATCCCCTGAGTATTGGTTGTAAGTTAGAAAATAACTGCATAAGTAGAGGCCATCCCCTGAGTGTTGGTCGCAAATTAGAAGAAAACTGCATATGTAGGGGCCATCCCCTGAGTGTTGGTCGCAAATTAGAAAAAAAATGCATGAGTAGAGGCCATCCCCTGAATGTTGGTCGTAAATGATAATAAAACTGCATGAATAGGTGCCATCCCCGAGTGTTGGTTGTAAATTAGAAAAAAAAATACATCATGAGTAGGAGCCATCCCCTGAGTATTGGTTGTAAATTAGAATAAAACTGCATGAGTAGGGGCCATCCCCATAATGTTGGTTGTAAATTAGAAAAAAAAATACATGAGTAGCGGCCATCCCCTGAGTGTTGGTTATAAATTAGAAAAAATAGCATGAGTAGGAGCCATCCCCTGAGTATTGGTTGTAAATTAGAAAATAACTGCATTAGTAGGGGCCATCCCCTGAGTGTTGGTCGCAAATTAGAAAAACAGCAGGAGTAGGAGCCATCCCCTTAATGTTGGTTGTAAATTAGAAAATAACTGCATGTGTAGGGGCCATCCCCTGTTGGACGTACAAAGAACTTTTTTTTATTATTATTACAAGAAATAGGTTACTAGTACTACAATTAATAAAATCGATAACAAAAAAACTCATCGTAATTTTGAAAAAATATAAACAGAAACATCTGCAAAGAGATGAGTAACAATTATTCAAAACCAAAGGCATGTCAGATACTTGTTGTGTGAGTTTCCTGACCTTTTTCTTCGAACTGACGAAATAAAAAATGTTTTATTGGCCGGTGTGTCTGTCACCTTGGCCCCAATACGGAAACCACTGTATAGGGTAAGCGTAAGAATAGTAAGCGCATTTCACAATTATTTTCTAATTTTTCGAATTATAAAAACAAACACGAGACATTGTTTTAATAAAACATTGTCTTTATAATCCGTTTTTCCTCCTCTGCTGTTATCTTTTTGTGTAACGCATTGCATGAAATGTTGAGTGACGCCGGGAATTTTTAATTTTTATTTTCAAAACCTGTTTCATTTTTACTGACAATAATTTAAAATTCTAAAAGTGGATTGTTTATTAAAAGATATTTTTATATTTTAAATACAAATTTTAATGCATTTTTCCTTAAACAATCAATCGATTTTTATATTCTTTACGGGCGTTTTTTTTTTGTTCAATTTCATTGCGCAGATTCGTGTGTTTAACTACTAAAATGGGTCAACTTTTAACCCCGACTTTCTCTATGCGATTGAATAAATAATAAACGGGGGCATACATACATATGTTCTATATTTATTCATAAATTTGTATCCAATGAAAAAAAAACTTTCTTTAAAAATAGTGACACAATTTACGAAATATTCCCTGTTCTTCGAGCACCATATTAAAACATTTTATTTGTTTACAAAGTATTCAGTAAAAAAAATTAAATTGGAAGATAAACTTTATTTGTGAAAATAAATTCGAATTTGAAAATCCAAGACGGAAACCATAAATTTTAGCAGCGCCACATTTGCCGTTAACAGAACAAAATTTGCCTTTAACAGAGCACTGTAAATTTAATTTAAAAAATATAAAATAAGTGATGACATTCCGAAAGTGCATTATCTTTTAAAGAAATTGACACTTCGTTTGATCAAATCGTACAAAAATTACCGTAGTTATGATTAAAATTAGTAAAACAGTCGTGTTATATATGTTATCTTTGGTTAATACGTGTGGCACGGGTATTTCTGAAAGTACCTGCATAGAATGGGCAAGAGCGCCTCCCCTTATTGCCTTTACGAAGTGGAAGAAGTAACTGACGATGCAGGGCACACTATTTTCGAGTGTGCACGCTGGCAGAGCTATCGCTCTGAACTGACGTCAATAGTTGGAACAATCACGGCCGCTAACATTGTCGGGATAATGATTGCGAGTAGGGAAAATTGGACTTCAGTGGCAAATTACGTGGACTGAAGAAGAAAGATCTCGAGGCTGCAGAACATGGAGGCACGCCGTCCTGTACACGTGTCAAACAAAATTCGACAGAGGGACCTGGACGAAAGAAATAGTGGAGACACTTAGATATCTCCTCAACTTTCGACACGCAATCCGGACGAGGAAATTAACACGCAAGGGCCAAAAGGACTCCATTCCGAAGTAATACCACCGTAGTTCCGGAGTGGGCACGAGTCCACGAGGCGAGGGAGGGATTGATTTAGTGGGTGAGGGTCTCACACACGGAGGATGTGCGGTATGGTGCGGTCCTCGGCGTAAAAAAAAGCAAACTGTTATTTTCATAAATTTTTGTTGTTTTTTTTTAAATTCAAAGGTTTAGCTTCGTCTTCCTTTCATTTTTTTCCTCTAATTTCCCCCTATTTTTGTGATTTTTAAACGATTTTCTTTTCTCCTTTTTCCAAATTTTTCTTTTATGTTAACTTAACAGTGTCTGTTAACATAACATTCAATGAAAAAAAAAATATAACTTTCGTAGCTAACTTCACACACATAAAAACGGGCGATAACGTTTCGCATTTTTGCTCATTTTGAAATGCAAACAATTTTTTAGAGAATATTGTGAAGTTTGTGTTTTGTGTTTAAAAAATAATGTCTCGTGTTTATTTTTATAATTCGAAAAATTAGAGAATAATTGTGAAATGCGTTTACTATTCTTACGCTTACCCTATAGTACAGTGGTTTCCGTATTGGGGCCAAGGTGACAGACACACCGGCCAATAAAACATTTTTTATTTCGTCAGTTCGAAGAAAAAGGTCAAGAAACGCGCACAACAAGTATCCGACATGCCTTTTGTTTTCAATAATTGTTACTCACCTCTTTGCAGGTGTTTCTGTTTATATTTTTTCAAAATTACGATGAGTTTTTTTTTTTTATCGATTTTATTAATTGTAGTACTAGTAACCTATTTCTTGTAATAATAATAAAAAAAAAGTTTTTTGTACTTCCAACATTCAGGGGATGGCCCCTACTCATGCAGTTATTTTCTAATTTACAACCAACATTAAGGGGATGGCTCCTACTCATGCATTTTTTTATTCTAATTTGCGACCAACACTCTGGGGATGACCTCTACTTATGCAGTTATTTTCTAATTTACAACCAACATTAAGGGGATGACTCCTCGTCATGCTATTTTTTTCTAATTTATAACCAACACTCAGGGGATGGCCTCTACTCATGCAGTTATTTTCTAATTTACAACCAATATTCAGGGAATGGGCCTTCTCATGCAGTTATTTTCTAATTTACAACCAATATTCAGGGAATGGCCCCTACTCATGCAGTTTTTTTCTAATTTGCGACCAATGATGGCTCCTACTCATGCTATTTTATTCTAATTTACAACCAACATTAAGGGATGGCCCCTACTCATACATTTTTTCTAATTTGCGACCAACACTCAGGGGATGGCCCCTACTAATGCAGTTATTTTTTAATTTACAACCAATACTCTGGGGATGGCCCCTACTCATGCAGTTTTTTTCTAATTTGCGACCAGCACTGAGGTAATGGCCTCTACTTATACAGTTACTTTCTAATTTACAACAAATACTCAGGGGATAGCCCCTACTAATGCAGTTATTTTCTAATTTACAACCAATATTCAGGGGATGGCTCCTACTCATGCTGTTTTTTTTTCTAATTTGCGACCAACACTCAGGGAATGGTCTCTACTTATACAGTTATTTTCTAATTTACAACAAATACTCAGGGGATAGCCCCTACTAATGCAGTTATTTTCTAATTTACAACCAATATTCAGGGGATGGCTCCTACTCATGCTGTTTTTTTTTCTAATTTGCGACCAACACTCAGGGAATGGTCTCTACTTATACAGTTATTTTCTAATTTACAACAAATACTCAGGGGATAGCCCCTACTAATGCAGTTATTTTCTAATTTACAACCAATATTCAGGGGATGGCTCCTACTCATGCTGTTTTTTTTTTCTAATTTACAACCAATACTCTGGGGATGGCCCCTACTCATGCAGTTTTTTTCTAATTTACAACCAACATTAAGGGATGGCCCCTACTCATGCATTTTTTCTAATTTGCGACCAACACTCAGGGGATGGCCCCTACTAATGCAGTTATTTTCTAATTTACAACCAATATTTAGGGGATGGCTCCTACTCATGCTGTTTTTTTTCTAATTTGCGACCAGCACTGAGGTAATGGCCTCTACTTATACAGTTACTTTCTAATTTACAACAAATACTCAGGGGATAGCCCCTACTAATGCAGTTATTTTCTAATTTACAACCAATATTCAGGGGATGGCTCCTACTCATGCTGTTTTTTTTTCTAATTTGCGACCAGCACTGAGGTAATGGCCTCTACTTATACAGTTACTTTCTAATTTACAACAAATACTCTGGGGATAGCCCCTACTAATGCAGTTATTTTCTAATTTACAACCAACACTCAGGGTATGGCTCCTACTCATGCAGAACATGGTGTTGAAAATAGGAAAATATGTTATGGCAACGAGAAAAAGCGGGAGTAGTATTGGTGGACACTAGATTTGAGACTCTTTGTATCATAAGTGACAGAAAAGCTCTCTACTGGAAGGGAGTTTCACATACGAATAGTTCGGGTAAAGAACTGGTCAGTCGACTACAAACGGAAGTGTTCTGCGAGAAAGACGAGTATTACGTTTGGAATTCATGGGTCGAATAGATAATTGGAAGGAGGAACGAGTAATCGCTTTAAATCATAAGTGAAAGGAAAGAACACTCTGCAGGAAGGGAGTTCCACATACGAATAGTCCGGCTAAAGAATGATTTTTGTCTGTAATGCTGCAAACGGATGTACTCTTTCGAAAAACACGTCTGTTACGTACAAAAACATGATTCTCAGAAAAATGTTCGCTCAATTAAAATCCATTGCTGTAGCCATGGAACAGTGAAAGACAAGCCTCATTGTGTTGATCAATGAATCCATAGCTTTGGATACCCTACCGTTATTAATGAGCATCTTCGGCGACTTCCTCTCAGCAGATTTCTGGCAAAAACTCTGAGAGTAAATAATAAATTGCCATGAAAAAGTTTCCCAAAAAAATCTGTCATTCGGAGTTGACTTTAAACTGTAGGTCCGTCCCACCACTCATGTATAAAATTAGCACACACACAACATAAGTGGTGTGTGAAACTAGGTCGTAATCCTGACTGAATGGTTGTAAAGACCAATTATAATAATGGTGACTTCTAAGGAAGTAAAGCATAAAACAGGCAATAAAGCAGTTCCACATAATTTGTGTAGCCCAACTTTTCGAACACCCAGTAGTTAATGAATCTTTGGATTTCAGTTGACAATATCCAAACCGAGATCCGGAGAAGGTGGTGACCGTATAACGACACATGCAAAACGAAATTGAAACCTTTAGCATGAGACACCGTTTTAGTAGAACGCAATTGTTGAGACCATTGCGTACATGAACAGTGTTTATAGTGAAGCTAATAATCAATCATTAAAAGTAAAATGTTGAGAATTTATTTAAAAGAAGAAACACAGTTTTTTTTTTTATTAAAAACAAATATCGACTTTATTTTAAAATTAATTACAAAAAAATAAAAATAATTATATACAGAAAATAATAGAATAATTAATACTAAACTTAAAAAAAAAACATTTCATGAATTCAAGTTAAAATGTAAAAAAAAAATTAAAGAAAAACCTTTTAAAAGTATCGACGTATGTCTAAGGGCATGCATTGTGTTGGGATATGCAATGTTTTAATAAGAAAGTGTTAAGTAAGAGGCTTGTATGTGATCTCTGGAAATGTGAATTTTCATTCCTCAACGTGCTCCTCTTTCATTTGTTCAGTACAAATGAGTGAATTCTGACAAATCAAAGAAATTTTGAATTTGATCTGGAGTAAGCGAGACACCTAGCTGTTTCGCTAATCCAATAAAACTAAAAGCAGTGACTAGATGACCAGTTTCATATTTGATCAACACAATGTTCTTTTTTTCATTAATATCCGATATTTCGATATCACTATAAAAATATGTCAGTTTTTCTAAATTATGTTTTCTCTTTAGAAATTCATCTTTTACTTCCATGCTAGAAAACTCAACAACAAAAGAAAGTCCACTAGAGTCAACATAATAAGGAACATGATTAAGAACATATATACGTTGGAAATTATCGGTGGCTAATGATAAACCAATTAGTTTCGCCACTCCAATAACATTAGCACTAGCTACAGTCACGCTAACGTTGTTTACGTTACGTAAACGTAATTTATGTTCACCCCAATCTAAAATTTCTACAAATTTTGTTTCGGGAAATTGTTTTAATTTATCTTTTCTGCGTACAAATTCGTTCTTGTGAAAGTTATCGTTGAATCGAACAGAATAATTAAGAAAATTTGGATTTGTACTAACGTACACGTCAATATGATCGATAGAAGATCGAATATTCCAATCATCCGATATTCCCATTCTTTCCGCTATTCCCATCACATTAACATAAGCCGCTTCCAAACTCAAATCAGATGAACGAAAATCTTTTATTTTAACAATGCCCCACTCATTATAATCGAATATTCTTAAAGGACTTGTCTCTGGATGGTATTTCAGAAAATGTCGATTCTTTAGAAATTCTTCTTTACTAGCCGCTCTACAAAAGTGTACATAGTAGTCAAGACAATTATCCTTCCTCTCCACGTCTATATTAATGATAGAATCGTCAGGAATCTTTGCATTCATTTCATTTGCTAATTTACGAACATTACAGAATGCCTTCTCCAAACTTGAATCAGAATCAGCATCAGCATCAGAACATTGAACATTTTGTATGTAAACACAATTGCGTCTTAAATCAATAACGTTTTGCTTTTTCTTTGTTATGGTGGTGTTCGTATGGTGTCGTTCACTGGCTTTGGCAATATTTTCAGTATTGTTATGTTTACCGTTTAATTTGTTTTTCTTTTTGAACTTGTTCGCTTTCTTGTTAGATTTTGATTCTTGCGTTGCCTTATCAATACGATTTACATCCTCCTTTGCTTGTAATAAAACATCTTTTAACGCATTTATCTGTTCTTCGAGTTGTTCTACAAATTGTCTCATGCCGTTATTAGAATTCTTGTGTACAATGTATCGTTCTTCAGCTTCTCCAATTGATGATAGTGGATGGTCATCAAGTTCCAAATGCATTTTAAGCATCATGGGCTTACAATTGTCCGTTCTAATGGAAATAAATACAAAAAAAATTAATGACGACTTTGAAAAGAATATTTTTTTTTTGTGTTTAAGTTTCCTCAACACACACTTACTTGCTGTTTATATCAAGGAAATGATAGATGTGGGCACAACCTATGCGAAATATATCACTCGTACTGATATTTAATGGAATATTATAAATGGCACAAGGATTTCCATATTTTTCCGACATTTTGCTGAACTATTCTTAACAACTGACACCCGTCCTCCAATAGAATTTGTTTAACATTAAACGCTTTCGTTTCAATCCTGCTTATTTATTGCTGCATTGAGAAGGGAAACATCCTTTTAATATCTGAATTTCCCAAAATTCTTGCTAATCACTTGACTTCAGTCTTCATCTATTATATTGACGGGTAATTAAAGATTTTCAGAACAGGTAGTTAAATTGGCAAAGAAATAAATTCTTGGAAATTCCCGTCATAGCAATAATGCCAAAAGATTGCTAAAAGGATCGCAATTGAAAAATGGGTTGATTGCGGTTATGCTACCTACCGTACAAGTATGACGTCACATAAAACAAATGTGCACTAAGGTGGTGGAAAATATGTACATGAGGAAGAATATCCTCCATATTTATCAAAACTTGCCTTGAAAGTTCATTCTATACCTGCAAGCAGCGCTGTTGCCAAAAGAGCTGTCTCTTTACAAGGCAATGTTATTACCGAAAAAAGGAAAAGAATTGGACCTAAGTCGTTAGGTTAGAGGACGTGTATTTGTCAATTACCCTTACCCCTGGCCAGGTGCAGTGGGCTGTTAGGTCTTTCAAACCATTCAAGTCACCAGGACCGAGTGGTCAAGGCGTCACATATAGCCTGAGACTATAACGCTAGTCTCAGGCTCCTTTACATCCCTTGGAGCTGGAGAATACCTTGGGTGATCTTCATTCCCAAGGCTGGGAAACCGTCCCACACTAGGGCGAATGATTATAGACCCATAAGTATGTGTTCCTTTCTTCTGAAAACGCTGGGAAGAGTCCTTGATGTTCATATTAGGGCCTCGATTGATCCAGCGCTTCTATCCGCTTCCCAACATGCGTATACGAGAGGTAAATCAGTGGAGACTGCACTTCACTCTCTTATCTCTCGTGAAGAAAAGTCCATGCACGTTAAGGAATACACTTTGGCCATTTTTCTGGACATTGAAGGTGCATTCAATAACGTCGACCCGGACGCCATAGTTAGGGCTCTTGGTTCTCTGAACCTGGGACACAATCTGGTCAGGTTCATCGAGCTTCTCCTGAAGTCGAGGATAGTAACCTCCACAGTGGGGGCCACGAATTGTCAGAGAATGGTTCGTAGGGGTACACCGCAAGGCGTACCTTCTCTGGAATCTTGCAGTCAACTCACTCTTGAGGGGGCTGGAACACTCTGGCAATGAGGCCATAGCTTACGCTGACGACACTGCCATTGCCGGGTCGGGAATTTGTCCGCATACACTGTCGGATAAGTTGAATTTGGCGCTATCAATCGTGCTGGACTGGTGTAGGGATTTTGGCCTGTCTATTAACCCCTCTAAGACCGATACGATTCTTTTTACGAGGAAATATAAAATTCCGACCTTCTCCCTTCCCAGCATATGTGGGACCAAACTCACGTTGAGTCCCGAGGTTAAATATCTGGGCCTGATCCTCGATCCCAAATTCAACTGGAGGGCGAATCTGGCTGCACGGGCACGCAAGGCGGCATGTGCTGCTTACTGCTGCAGTAGAGCGCTCGGAACCAGATGGGGTCTTCGCCCAAGGATCATGCGTTGGATATATTCTACGGTCATCGAACCCAACCTCCTATACGGTGTTGCTTTCTGGTGGACTGCTCTGGACAAACAACACAAAGTCAGACTTCCTGACAAGGTCAGAAGGTCTGCCGAAATTTATATAACTGGCGCTCTACGCACCACCCCCACGAAAGCCTTGTTCACAATGCTAAACTGGCTTCCTACTGTGCTTCTCGCTAAGCAGGCAGCCAAGTTTGCTACGACTAGACTTAATCCTCTCTCTCGTTGGCACATTGTACCTTCTGGTCACTCCACTATTCTGGAGGTTGATCCAGTGACCCCTGTGAACATGGACTATTTTGCTGCTGAATGTTGTCTTGACAGATGTTTCCACTCTTTGATTCCAAGTAGGCGTGACTGGAATCCTAATACGGTCGTCCCCCCGGAAGTCCTGTATATATATACCGACGGATCTAAACTCGATAATGGGGTTGGAAGCGGTGTCTACTCTGGGAAACTGGACCTGAATATTGCTCTCCGTCTGCCGGACTACTGCAGTGTGTTTCAGGCGAAGGTGATGGCAATTTACCGGGCCGCTCAGTGGATCCTCGTCAACGATGCTCCTTTCACTCGCGTCTCGATCTTTTCTGATAGTCAGGCCTCGATAAGATCTCTATCGGGTTTCGTGATTAGCTCTAGGATCGTTAGGGAATGTCGCCGCTGTCTCGACCTTCTCTCGGGGCGCTTCACCAGTGTCTCTCTGGTGTGGGTCCCCGAGCACAATAAAATTCCGGGAAACTGCTCTGTTGAATTGGGTATGCCACTTGCCTCGGTCAAGTTGACCAATGCGCGGAGGTTCTTTCGGGACGCCAACCTGCTCCACCGCTAGACTCACCTGGCCCAAGATGTGTAGAAGGCTTTTTTTTTTTTTGTTATATTCCCAGCCTTCTTTTAAGATTTGAAATACGAACTGTTTAGCTTCTTCTCTTTAAAAGCATAAGAAAATACAAAATCTTTCGAATACAGTGGATCTTGAATAGTGGATACGATCTTTCCCAAATTATTGATAACTGCTGTAGTATATGTGTGAACTGGTGCATTGCACTGAAACAAAACTTTGTTTTCTGTGACGTCATACTTGTACGGTAGGTAGCATAACCGCAATCAATCCATTTTTCAATTGCGATCCTTTTATTACTCTTTTGGCATTATTGCTATGACGGGAATTTCCAAGAATTTATTTCTTTGACAATTTAACTACCTGCTCTGGAAATTTTTAATTACCCGTCAATATAATAGATGAAGAATGAAGTCAAGTGATTAGCGAGAATTTTGGGAAATTCAGATATTAAAAGGATGTTTCCCTTCTCAATTCAGCAATAAATAAGCAGGATTGAAACGAAAGCGTTTAATGTTAAACAAATTCTATTGGAGAACGGTTGTGAGTTGTTAAGAATAGTTCAGCAAAATGTCGGAAAATTATGGAAATCCTTGTGCCATTTATAATATTCCATTAAATATCAGTACGAGTGATATATTTCGCATAGGTTGTGCCCACATCTATCATTTCCTTGATATAAACAGCAAGTAAGTGTGTGTTGAGGAAACTTAAACACAAAAAAAAAATATTCTTTTCAAAGTCGTCATTAATTTTTTTTGTATTTATTTCCATTAGAACGGACAATTGTAAGCCCATGATGCTTAAAATGCATTTGGAACTTGATGACCATCCACTATCATCAATTGGAGAAGCTGAAGAACGATACATTGTACACAAGAATTCTAATAACGGCATGAGACAATTTGTAGAACAACTCGAAGAACAGATAAATGCGTTAAAAGATGTTTTATTACAAGCAAAGGAGGATGTAAATCGTATTGATAAGGCAACGCAAGAATCAAAATCTAACAAGAAAGCGAACAAGTTCAAAAAGAAAAACAAATTAAACGGTAAACATAACAATACTGAAAATATTGCCAAAGCCAGTGAACGACACCATACGAACACCACCATAACAAAGAAAAAGCAAAACGTTATTGATTTAAGACGCAATTGTGTTTACATACAAAATGTTCAATGTTCTGATGCTGATTCTGATTCTGATTCAAGTTTGGAGAAGGCATTCTGTAATGTTCGTAAATTAGCAAATGAAATGAATGCAAAGATTCCTGACGATTCCATCATTAATATAGACGTGGAGAGGAAGAATAATTGTCTTGACTACTATGTTCACTTTTGTAGAGCGGCTAGTAAAGAAGAATTTCTAAAGAATCGACATTTTCTGAAATACCATCCAGAGACAAGTCCTTTAAGAATATTCGATTATAATGAGTGGGGCATTGTTGAAATAAAAGATTTTCGTTCATCTGATTTGAGTTTGGAAGCGGCTTATCTTAATGTGATGGGAATAGCGGAAAGAATGGGAATATCGGATGATTGGGATATTCGATCTTCTATCGATCATATTGACGTGTACGTTAGTACAAATCCAAATTTTCTTAATTATTCTGTTCGATTTAACAATAACTTGCACAAGAACGAATTTGTACGCGGAAAAGATAAATTAAAACAATTTCCCGAAACAAAATTTGTAGAAATTTTAGATTGGGGTGAACATAAATTACGTTTACGTAACGTAAACAACGTTAGCGTGACTGTAGCTAGTGCTAATGTTATTGGGGTGGCGAAACTAATTGGTTTATCATTAGCCACCGATAATTTCCAACGTATATATGTTCTTAATTATGTTCCTTATTATGTTGACTCTAGTGGACTTTCTTTTGTTGTTGAGTTTTCTAGCATGGAAGTAAAAGATGAATTTCTAAAGAGAAAACATAATTTAGAAAAACTGACATATTTTTATAGTGATATGGAAATATCGGATATTAATGAAAAAAAGAACATTGTGTTGATCAAATATGAAACTGGTCATCTAGTCACTGCCTTTAGTTTTATTGGATTAGCGAAACAGTTAGGTGTCTCGCTTACTCCTGATCAAATTCAAAATTTCTTTGATTTGTCAGAATTCACTCATTTGTACTGAACAAATGAAAGAGGAGCACGGTGAGGAGTGAAAACAAATTCACATTTCCAGAGATCACATACAAGCCTCTTACTTAACACTTTCTTAATAAAACATTGCATATCCCAATCACAATGCATGCCCTTAGACATACGTCGATACTTTTAAAAGGTTTTTCTTTAATTTTTTTTTTACATTTTAACTTGAATTCATGAAATGTTCTTTTTTTAAGTTTAGTATTAATTATTCTATTATTCTATTATTTTCTGTATATAATTATTTTTACTTTTTTGTAATTAAGTTTAAAATAAAGTCGATATTTGTTTTTAATAAAAAAAAAACTGTGTTTCTTCTTTTAAATAAATTCTCAACATTTGACTTTTAATGATTGATTATTAGCTTCTCTAAGTACTGTTTGTGTGCGCAATGGTCTCAACAAACGGTGCCACATGCTAAAGGTTTCAATTTCGTTTTGCATGTGTCGTTATACGGTCACCACCTTCTCCGGATCTCGGTTTGGATATTGTCAACTGAAATCCAAAGCTTCATGAACTACTGGGTGTTCGAAAAGTTGGGCTACACAAATTATGTGGAACTGCTTTATTGCCTGTTTTTTTAATTGGTCATTACAACCCTTCAGTCTGGATTACGACCTAGCTTCTCACACCACTTATGTTGTGTGTGTTAATTTTATACATGAGTGTGGCGGGACCTACAGTTTAAAGTCGTCTCCATTCAAGGTAATTTTTTATTTACTCTCAGAGTTTTTGCCAGAAATCTGCCGAAGATATATTTCATTTTGTTGGAGAAGTCTGACCTGGGATTTTGAACCGTGGCTTCACGTCTAATAAGCCCACATACTAACTACTAGACTACTTTGATCATGTAGTAATCAAATTACCCCAAAATATACATACACATACATAATTGCCTAGCTTCTGACATCACTCATGTTGTGTGCGTTAATTTTATACGTGAGTGGCGGGACCTACAGTTTAACGTCGACTCTGAACGACAGAGTTTTTGAGAAATTTTTTCATGGCAGACTTATTTACTCGCAGAGTTTTTGCCAGAAATCTGCTGAGAGGAAATCGCCGAAGAACCTCTGCAGGAATGGAATTCCACATACGAATAGTCTGACTAAAAAACGTATTTTTTCTATAATGCAGTATGCGATCCACTGGCCAATCGACCACATACGGATGTACTGTCCAAGAAAGACGAGCTTTACGTAGAAATATATGATTTTCGGGAAGAGGTCCCCTTATTTCATTCGAGCAAAATCCTTTTGTATAGCGATAGAAAAGTGAAACACAAACTGCATTGTAACATTGCTCCAATGATTCAATGGAGTTGGATACACTACCGTCATTAACCGGCTACAACGGCCTCTCCTGTACACGGTCGAGAAACCGCAAAATAGTCGTTGAGGCACCGACCCATACATTAGAGTTGTATTCCATTCTCGGACGGTTATAAATGATGTAAATAGTAAGATCAGATGATATGATCTTAAGAAAGAACTGAATGAACTGAAAAATGTCTCGGTTCCAACCAACATTACACTGAATTTTCATGCTCAGAATGTCAACAGCTATAGATTAAGATGATGCAATAAGGTATGTTTCATTATTATAAATACAAGTGAAGAAAAAAATGATAATGCAATTTAGTAAAAGCAATAACTTCAGTTAAAATTGGTTTTAAATTAAAGAAGAAAAAATTGTGCTTTTACTATGACACGTGGATTCAGTTTATCAGAACAAGAACAAGATAAAATTTTTGCCTTTAAAGATCAAAATTTGAAGTTTAGAGAAATTGCTCGAAAATTGGGAACAAGTGTGACTGTGGTAAGAAATTTTTTGAGCAATCCTGAGAATTATGGACAAACAAAGAGATCCGGACGGAAAAAAATTCGTTTCTCAGCCAGAAACAGCCCACATTATTCGTTTAGCGAGCAGTTTAACTTTGAGTCTAAAAATGTATAAAGGCCTTAACGGGTGCTTCTGTATCAAAAACAACCATATGGAGATCATTAACAGAAAATAAGAACCTAAAATATTCAAAAATGACTCAAGTATCGCGGTTGCTACCCCGTCATATGGCGGCAAGGTTACAGTTGGCCAAAGAACATATGCAAACTAATTGGACTGAGGTATATGACTTTACTCAATTTTTGTAAATGTGAAAATAACCACCAGTTTTATTTAAGATTATATTTTCCGCTGAAAAGAAATGGAATCTTGAAGGTCCGAATGGAAACAGAGGCTATTGGAGCGATATTCGAAAGGAACCTCTACATTTCTCCAAGAGAAATTTTGTTGATGGATCACTGATGGTTTGGAGAGCATTTTGTTGCGATGGGTGTCTTGAAATTCAATTCGTGTCATGTAAAATGAACAGCTTACAGATTATGTCAAAACTCTGGAAATTAGTTTATTACCTTTCATAGCTCAAAATAACTTAAAAAATTATATTTTTCAGCAAGATAACGCTGCCATTCACAACAGGGAAATCGGGAAATCGCCAATATGAAAATTTAAATTTATTAAAAAAACTCAATTTGTCACAAATGGTGAAATATTGACCAAAACTTAATCAATACATTAGTAGAGAGTATCGACCTCTAGCTAGAATATTTAATCTTATAAAAAATAAAGATGGACTAATTCGTAAATAATTACATTAAAATTGTGTTTTATTCTTAAGAATTAAAAATGTTTTTAAATTTCTGAAACATCGACTTACTTGTTATTTTAAAAAATATTAAAAAATACAAGAGCAACATAGAAATGTACCATATCGATGAATAGTACACTCCGACATTTATCTGTCAGCTATAGAGATAGGTTTTAAACACATGTTCAGACTAACATAGTAAAGGATGTTTTTTTAGAGGTATAGAACTTTAAGTTGGCATTACTTTTCAAGATGGCGACCGATTTAACAGCTGTCAAATGATTTATTCTCAGTTTGGTTTGGCAATTCATCATGAATAGACTCACGCCTGAACAACGCTTGCAAATAGTGAAATTTTATTTCGAAAATAATGGTTCTGTGCGGAAAACGTATCGCGCACTACGTCCATTTTATCGTCGACAAAATCGTCCATCAGAGCAGTTAATTCGATTAACCATGGAACGTTTTCGCACCACGTTTACTCTTATTGATAACTCGCATCCCCAGAGACGCTGTACGGTGCGTAGAGCGTAGCATTGAGGAAGACCCGAATGAGTCCATCCGCCATCGAGCACAGGAATTGGATCTGTGTCCATCCACTTTATGGAAGATTTTGCGGAAGGATCTTGGTTTGCGTGCTTACAAAATCCAACTCGTGCAAGATTTGAAGCCAAACGATCATCAAGTAAGGCGTAGATTCGTCGAATGGGCCCAAAACGAGATTACCGTTGTTCCCGATTTTCATAAGCGAATTTTGTTTAGCGATGAAGCGCACTTCTGGTTGAATGGCTACGTCAACAAACAAAACTGCCGCATTTGGAGTGAAGGTAATCCTCAAGTGTATGTGGAAACACCGTTGCATCCAGAAAAACTGACTGTTTGGTGCGCTTTATGGGCTGGTGGAATCATTGGTCCGTACTTTTTCAAAAACGATGGTGGCCAGAAAGTTACAGTCAATGGTGATCGGTATAGAGCCATGATTACTAACTTTTTCATTCCTGAATTGAATAACCATGATGTCCAGGAGATGTGGTTTCAACAAGACGGCGCAACATGTCAGACAGCTCGTGCCACAATAGATTTATTGAAAGACACGTTTGGTGACCGCCTAATTTCACGTTTTGGACCTGTGAATTGGCCTCCAAGATCTTGTGATTTAACACCGCTAGAAAGTAGTGTGTAGTGTGGGGCTATGTAAAGTCATTGGTCTATGCTTGACCATTTGGAAGACAACATTCGCCGTATTATTGCCGATATACGGCCACAAATGTTGGAAAAAGTCATCGAAAATTGGACGTCCAGATTGGACTACATCCGCGCCAGCCGTGGCGGTCATATGCCAGATATCATATTTAAAATGTAATGCCACAAGATTATCTTTCGGATAAATAAAATTCATGTCAATCGAATAATCCATCGTTGTTTTATTGCAACTTAAAGTTCTATACCTGTATAAAAAACACCCTTTAGAAGAAACGCGTTTCACTTAAGAGTAGAATATCAAAATTTTTTACTTGATTCATTCTTAACCTCAAAATACTAGCGGTTTGTTTTTTTTTAACGGAATAATAAGTCATACGTAGCTTCCGATGAACATTATTAGTGTGTAGGCTTATTAGACGAAAAGCCAGGGTTCGAGCCCCAGGCCAGACATCAAAATAAAATACAAAAGTATTTCTTCGGCGACTTCCTCTCAGCAGATTTCTGGCAAAAACTCTGGGAGTAAATAAATTTGCCATGAATGATAAATTAGAGAAGCCTTTCCCAATTAGTTTAAGATCAGATCTTTTAGCAGAAAATTAAAATACTTGTATTACGTCAAAATAAATAAACTTACAAAGAATTAGCAGAACATAGCATCATCGATGTCTTACCTGAAAAGAAAAGAAAAGGAAATTATTTAATACTTTGATATGAAATTTTATAGCGAGTTTAAGAGATTATATTTCTACTGGATCCAGAATCTAAATATATGTAGAAATACAGATTACATTGGTTTCTCGATCACATTGACCAAATGTTAAATACATGGATACATACTACATACATAAATGTGTGTGAAGATATATTCGAATCTAAAAATCCAAGACGAAATCCATAAATTTTAGCAGCGCCACATTTGACGTTAACAGAGCAAAATTTCCTCTTAACAGAACAAAATTTGCTATTAACAGAGCACTGTTAGCTATTTAACAGTATCCATTTGAACAAGCGTACTTGTTTAGAAGCTAATTTTGTGAAAAACTCTAGGTCCATAAATACCATATCATACTCAAAGGAAGGCTCCTCTTAATATTTGCAGCAACATAGTCACACATAAAGTGAAATGCTATTAAGAAAATAGGCTTCCAAAATATCAATTTTTTCTTTGAAGATTCTCTAGAAGATCAGTGGCCAATTTTGGAACATATAAGAAATAGTACACCATACAGACTATATGCATGGTAGTGGGACAGCTGGAATAATTTTGAGAGTTGAGCAAATGTCCGTCCTCCTCGCCCACCAGCCATCCTTTACATTTCAATACTTCTATTCACAAATAATGGTGATCATAATGCGAATTATATTTTATGTCAATAGTCTGCAATAATTGCAAAGTAGAAGACTAATTTACTATTGCCACTGTTAAACAGTTAACAGTGCTCTGTTAATAGCAAAGTTTACCCTGTTAGAGGGAAGAAGTGGCGCTGCTAAAAGTGTGGGTTTGCGTCTTTGGTTTTTAAATTCAAATTTATCTTCACACACATTATTTGTCATTCCTATTCTTTTAATGGTAGGCCGAACACTTTGGAGATTGAGGCGAAAAGGCCTAATACGAATGACTCACTCACAGCCGACGTACGGTCCAACAATGAGCTGTATGAGCTCCTCAACGACATAAACGTTGTGCAGCGTATTAATATACAGCGGATGCGCTGGCTCGGCCATGTCCTTCGAATGGAGGAGGATGCTCCGGCGAGACGGGTATTTGATGCGGGGATCTACGAAAGTCGGCGAAGAGGACGACCTTGTATTCGTTGGAAGGACCAAATTGAGGAAGCCCTGTCATCGATTGGTGTAACCAACTGGCGTAGGCGCGTAAGAAGCAGAGCCGCCTGGAAGGATGTGTTGCGGCAGGCCGAAATCCGTTAATCGGGTTGTTAATGGAAAATTAAGTAAGTAAGGAAGAAGCTATTGATGTTCTGGGGCATGAAAAAGTCTGCGTAATGCTTGCTATAACCAGCATATTTTTCAAGCGTAGAAAGAAGGTATTCAAGTGCCTCGATTTCTTAATACAGTGCAAGAAACTCTTCACTTTATCTGATCTTACTATTTACACCACTTACATACATCTCATGTATGAGCCGGTGCCTCGATGTCTATTTTGAGGCTTCTCGACCGCGTGCAGGCAGGGGCGAAGATGCTCATTAATAGCGGTAGGGTATCCAAATCCATGGATTCATTGGAACATCAACACAATGAGGCTTGTGTTTCACTGTTCTATGGCTACTACAAAGGATTTTAATTGAGCAAGATAAGGGAAGTTGTTCCTAAGAATCATGTATTCGTACGTAACACTCGTCTTTTACGCTGTAAACATCCGTTTGTGATCGATTGGCCAGTGGATTGCACACAGCATTACAGACAAAAATTGTTCTTTAGCTGGACTATTCGTACTATGATATAGAGTTTAAAATCTAGTGTCCACCAATACTACTCCCTCTTTCCTCCTTCCAATTATCATGAATTCGAAACGTAATACTCGTCTTTCTTGCAGAACACTTCCGTTTGTAGTCGACTGGCCAGTTCTTTACCCGGACTATTCGTATATGGAACTCCCTGCCTGCAGAGTGTTCTTTCCTGTCTCTTATGATATAAAAAGATTCAAATCTAGTGTCCACAGACACTATTTTTTGAATTTTTCATTCTAATTACATATTTTCCTAGTACCAACACAATGCACTGCATGAGTAGGGGCCATCCCCTGAGTGTTGGTCATAAATTAGAATAAAACTGCAAGAGTAGAGGCCATCCCCTGAGTGTTGGTTATAAATTAGAAAAAAAAAACAGCATGAGTAGGAGCCATCCCCTGAGTATTGGTTGTAAGTTAGAGAATAACTGCATAAGTAGAGGCCATCCCCTGAGTGTTGGTCGCAAATTAGAAGAAAACTGCATATGTAGGGGCCATCCCCTGAATGTTGGTCGTAAATGAGAATAAAACTGCAAGAGTAGAGGCCATCCCCTGAGTGTTGGTTGTAAATTAGAAAAAAAAAACAGCATGAGTAGGACCCATCCCCTGAGTATTGGTTGTAAGTTAGAAAATAACTGCATAAGTAGAGGCTATCCCCTGAGTGTTGGTCGCAAATTAGAAGAAAACTGCATATGTAGGGGCCATCCCCTGAGTGTTGGTCGCAAATTAGAAAAAAATGCATGAGTAGAGGCCATCCCCTGAATGTTGGTCGTAAATGAGAATAAAACTGCATGAGTAGGTGCCATCCCCGAGTGTTGGTTGTAAATTAGAAAAAAAAATTCATCATGAGTAGGAGCCATCCCCTGAGTATTGGTTGTCAATTAGAATAAAACTGCATGAGTAGGGGCCATCCCCATAATGTTGGTTGTAAATTAGAAAAAAAAAAATACATGAGTAGCGGTCATCCCCTGAGTGTTGGTTATAAATTAGAAAAAAATAGCATGAGTAGGAGCCATCCCCTGAGTATTGGTTGTAAATTAGAAAATAACTGCATTAATAGGGGCCATCCCCTGAGTGTTGGTCGCAAATTAGAAAAACAGCATGAGTAGGAGCCATCCCCTTAATGTTGGTTGTAAATTAGAAAATAACTGCATGAGTAGGGGCCATCCCCTGAGTGTTGGACGTACAAAAAACCTTTTTTTTATTATTATTACAAGAAATAGGTTACTAGTACTACAATTAATAAAATCGATAAAAAAAAACTCATCGTAATTTTGAAAAAATATAAACAGAAACACCTGCAAAGAGGTGAGTAACAATTATTCAAAACCAAAGGCATGTCAGATACTTGTTGTGTGAGTTCCCTGACCTTTTTCTTCGAACTCACGAAATAAAAAATGTTTTATTGGCCGGTGTGTCTGTCACCTTGGCCCCAATACGGAAACCACTGTACTATAGGGTAAGAATAGTAAACGCATTTCACAATTATTTTCTAATGTTTCGAATTATAAAAACAAACACGAGACATTGATTTAATAAAACATTGTCTTTATAATCCGTTTTTCCTCTTCTGCTGTTATCTTTTTGTGTAACGCATTGCATGAAATGTTGAGTGACGCCGGGAATTTTTAATTTTTATTTTCAAAACCTGTTTCATTTTTACTGACAATAATTTAAAATTCTAAAAGTGGATTGTTTATTAAAAGATATTTTTATATTTTAAATACAAATTTTAATGCATTTTTCCTTAAACAATCAATCGATTTTTATATTCTTTACGGGCCTTTTTTTGTTCAATATCAGTACGCAGATTCGTGTGTGTAACTACTAAAATGGGTCAACTATTAACCCCGACTTTCTCTATGCGGTTGAATAAATAATAAACGGGGGCATACATACATATGTTCTATATTTATTCATAAATTTGTACCCAATGAAAAAAAAAACTTTCTTTAAAAATAGTGACACTATTTACGCCCTGTGGCCCTGGTCTTCGAGCACCACATTAAAACATTTTATTTGTTTACAAAGTATTCAGTAAAAAAAAATTATACTGCAAGATAAACTTTGTACCTTTAAACATGTGTGTAAAGATAAATTCGAACTCAACTAGCAAAGACAATAACCAAAAATATGAAGAGAGCTAATGTTAAGGTTAATAGAGCAATGGTTACTAGTTAACAGAAAATATAAAAAGTAATCAATGGAAGAATATCTATTCCATTCTCTCTGATATCGTATATTTGGCTGATTTCTTTCTTGACAATTTTCTGTTAACCACTTAACATTGCTCTGTTAGCTTAAACATCAGCTCAGTTAAAAATTTTGGATTTTGTCTTTGCTAGTCAAACACATCCTTTAAACAGAGCTTCAGAAACTCATAAAAAAAAATTGATTTATTGCCGAAATATCAGAGAAAGAATTCGCAAAATAGCGGATGAAAACATGCTTATTTTCCATTGTAACTTCTGTAGTCGGAATTACCGCATATACTGATAAATTTTATATATCTGAATGTATTAGAAAAAATAAAAAAAAAACCTCGACTTGGGACTTGAACCGTGGCCTTTCGTCTAATAAGCCAACACACTACCCACTAGACTACAGCATCTTCGAACGAAACGGCAGTGTATTGCTATAATAAACTGTTTGACAAAAACCTAATCATCTACTGTTCCCTCCACTATAAACAATAACAGCCACTCTGTTAAATCAAAAATCTGTTCTGTTAAAATCTGAAAACTGTTCTGTTAAAATCTAATAAGTCGGAAAATTTTAAAAGCTACTATGAAATAAAAAAGTTAGCTACGTTTGCTATATATTATATTGTATATTTGTATATATATATATATATAGCATATTTGAAGCCCGATATCTCCAGTTCCAAATTTATTTGGGATATACGACTTATTGGGTTTTATTAGGGGTACCTTAGGCTACAATTTGTATATAGTGGGATATGTGCAGCAAGTCCCATTTTTCCACAATATCGATAATCGGTCATCCTACCCAGCCACTGTTAACATAGGGTAGATATGAAGCCCGATATCTCCAGTTCCAAAATTATTTGGGATATACGACTTATTGGGTTTTATTAGGGACACCTTAGACTACAATTTGTATATAGTGGAATATGTGCAGCAAGTCCCATTTTTCCACAATATCGATAATCCTACCTTGACTATTTTCTGTTAACCACTTAACATTGCTCTGTTAGCTTTAACATTACCTCTGTTAAAATTTTTGGTTTTTGTCTTTGCTAGTTAAATTTGAATTTATTTTCACACACATCCACCCCCTGAATGTTGGTTGGTTGGTTGGTTGGTTTAATAAGATTAATTTGTCTTCTTGTTAATATTGTATTTCCCTTGGTAGGTTTCCGAACACCATAATTCTGTCCTTTCTTAAAAAACGTACGCTCCAAACCTTCGGAATGTTTAGTTTTACGACCAATTTCTCTATTGGAACATCCTTGATCATGAAAAAAATTTAATTTTAATCTTTTCTTGATCGGACAGAAAAGTTCCCTTGGACATCTTGGAAACGTTATGAAATTTATCGATTAAATTAGAAAATGTCTTCACACAAGACTGACTGAATTCTTTCTGATCTTGTTGCCTGCTTCGCATTGCCTTTTACATCGCAGGGTAAACAGTCTGATGGATGCTCTTGAAGGAGAATGACCTGAATGCCTTCGCGAAATCTCTATAAATGTAAACATGTTGTTTACGTTATTGTTGTTTGTGTATTTTGTTTATGTTTGTCCTTGCAGTGTTGTTGCTTGTTTGTTTACTTTGTTTGTCCCCTAATTTGTACTGCTGTTGTTGCTATATTTTTGTTTATTCGTTGATCATGTAAACAAGTCCATTGTTTTTGTTTTTGTAGCTTTTGTTTATCATTTTAATGTTAAACGAGAACACTGTTTCCATTTTTGTAACAATATCTAAACCGTGACCCGGAGAAGGTGGCCATATAACGACACATGCAAAACTAAATTGAAACCTTTAGCATGTGGCACCGTTTAAGTAGAACGCAATTGTTGAGACCATTGCGTACATGAACAGTGTTTATAGTGAAGCTAATAATCAATCATTAAAAGTAAAATGTTGAGAATTTATTTAAAAGAAGAAACACAGTTTTTTTTTTTTTATTAAAAACAAATATCGACTTTATTTTAAACTTAATTACAAAAAAGTAAAAATAATTATATACAGAAAATAATAGAATAATAGAATAATTAATACTAAACTTAAAAAAAAAAACATTTCATGAATTCAAGTTAAAATGTAAAAAAAAAATTAAAGAAAAACCTTTTAAAAGTATCGACGTATGTCTAAGGGCATGCATTCTGATTGGGATATGCAATGTTTTAATAAGAAAATGTTAAGTAAGATGCTTGTATGTGATCTCTGGAAATGTGAATTTGTTTTCACTCCTCAACACACACCTCTTTCATTTCAAATGAGTGAATTCTGACAAATCAAAGAAATTTTGAATTTGATCCGGAGTAAGCGAGACACCTAGCTGTTTCGCTAATCCAATAAAACTAAAAGCAGTGACTAGATGACCAGTTTCATATTTGATCAACACAATGTTCTTTTTTTCATTAATATCCGATATTTCAATATCACTATAAAAATATGTCAGTTTTTCTAAATTATGTTTTCTCTTTAGAAATTCATCTTTTACTTCCATGCTAGAAAACTCAACAACAAAAGAAAGTCCACTAGAGTCAACATAATAAGGAACATGATTAAGAACATATATACGTTGGAAATTATCGGTGGCTAACGATAAACCAATTAGTTTCGCCACCCCAATAATATTAGCACTAGCTACAGTCACGCTAACGTTGTTTACGTTACGTAAACGTAATTTATGTTCACCCCAATCTAAAATTTGTACACATTTTGTTTCGGGAAATTGTTTTAAATTATCTTTTCCGCGTACAAATTCGTTCTTGTCCAAGTTATTGTTAAATCGAACAGAATAATTAAGAAAATTTGGATTTGTACTAACGTACACGTCAATATGATCGATAGAAGATCGAATATCCCAATCATCCGATATTCCCATTCTTTCCGCTATTCCCATCACATTAACATAAGCCGCTTCCAAACTCAAATCAGATGAAGGAAAATCTTTTATTTTAACAATGCCCCACTCATTATAATCGAATATTCTTAAAGGACTTGTCTCTGGATGGTATTTCAGAAAATGTCGATTCTTTAGAAATTCTTCTTTACTAGCCGCGCTACAAAAGTGTACATAGTAGTCAAGACAATTATCCTTCCTCTCCACGTCTATATTAATGATGGAATCGTCAGGAATCTTTGCATTCATTTCATTTGCTAATTTGCGAACATTACAGAATGCCTTCTCCAAACTTGAATCAGAATCAGAATCAGAATCAGAACATTGAACATTTTGTATGTAAACACAATTGCGTCTTAAATCAATAACGTTTTGCTTTTTCTTTGTTATGGTGGTGTTCGTATGGTGTCGTTCACTGGCTTTGGCAATATTTTCAGTATTGTTATGTTTACCGTTTAATTTGTTTTTCTTTTTGAACTTGTTCGCTTTCTTGTTAGATTTTGATTCTTGCGTTGCCTTATCAATACGATTTACATCCTCCTTTGCTTGTAATAAAACATCTTTTAACGCATTTATCTGTTCTTCGAGTTGTTCTACAAATTGTCTCATGCCGTTATTAGAATTCTTGTGTACAATGTATCGTTCTTCAGCTTCTCCAATTGATGATAGTGGATGGTCATCAAGTTCCAAATGCATTTTAAGCATCATGGGCTTACAATTGTCCGTTCTAATGGAAATAAATACAAAAAAAATTAATGACGACTTTGAAAAGAATATTTTTTTTTGTGTTTAAGTTTCCTCAACACACACTTACTTGCTGTTTATATCAAGGAAATGATAGATGTGGGCACAACCTATGCGAAATATATCACTCGTACTGATATTTAATGGAATATTATAAATGGCACAAGGATTTCCATAATTTTCCGACATTTTGCTGAACTATTCTTAACAACTCACAACCGTTCTCCAATAGAATTTGTTTAACATTAAACGCTTTCGTTTCAATCCTGCTTATTTATTGCTGCATTGAGAAGGGAAACATCCTTTTAATATCTGAATCTCCCAAAATTCTCGCTAATCACTTGACTTCATTCTTCATCTATTATATTGACGGGTAATTAAAAATTTTCAGAGCAGGTAGTTAAATTGTCAAAGAATTAAATTCTTGGAAATTCCCGTCATAGCAATAATGCTAAAAGGGTGCTGAAAGGATCGCAATTGAAAAATGGGTTGATTGAGGTTATGCTACCTACCGTAGAAGTATGACGTCACATAAAACAAATGTGCACTAAGGTGGTGGAAAATATGTACATGAAGAAGATTATCCTCCATATTTATCAAAACTTGCCTTGAAAGTTCATTCTATACCTGCAAGCAGCGCTGTTGCCGAAAGAGCTGTCTCTTTACAAGGCAATGTTATTACCGAAAAAAGAAAAAGAATTGGCCTAAGTCGTTAGGTTAGAGGACGTGTATTTGTCAATTACCCTTACCCCTGGCCAGGTGCAGTGGGCTGTTAGGTCTTTCAAACCATTCAAGTCACCAGAACCGGGTGGTATTATCAAGGGGTCACATTCAACATGGGGAGGAGATAATCCTCCCTTGGTTGCTTGCCATCTATAACGCTAGTCTCAGGCTCCTTTACATCCCTTGGAGCTGGAGAATACCTTGGGTGATCTTCATTCCCAAGGCTGGGAAACCGTCCCACACTAGGGCGAATGATTATAGACCCATAAGTATGTGTTCCTTTCTTCTGAAGACGCTGGGAAGAGTCCTTGATGTTCATATTAGGGCCTCGATTGATCCAGCGCTTCTATCCGCTTCCCAACATGGGTATACGAGAGGTAAATCAGTGGAGACTGCACTTCACTCTCTTATCTCTCGTGAAGAAAAGTCCATGCACGTTAAGGAATACACTTTGGCCATTTTTCTGGACATTGAAGGTGCATTCAATAACGTCGACCCGGACGCCATAGTTAGGGCTCTTGGTTCTCTGAACCTGGGACACAATCTGGTCAGGTTCATCGAGCTTCTCCTGAAGTCGAGGATAGTAACCTCCACAGTGGGGGCCACGAATTGTCAGAGAATGGTTCGTAGGGGTACACCGCAAGGCGGTGTTCTATCACCACTTCTCTGGAATCTTGCAGTCAACTCACTCTTGAGGGGGCTGGAACACTCTGGCAATGAGGCCATAGCTTACGCTGACGACATTGCCATTGCCGGGTCGGAAATTTGTCCGCATACACTGTCGGATAAGTTGAATTTGGCGCTATCAATCGTGCTGGACTGGTGTAGGGATTTTGGCCTGTCTATTAACCCCTCTAAGACCGATACGATTCTTTTTACGAGGAAATATAAATTTCCGACCTTCTCCCTTCCCAGCATATGTGGGACCAAACTCACGTTGAGTCCCGAGGTTAAATATCTGGGCCTGATCCTCGATCCCAAATTCAACTGGAGGGCGAATCTGGCTGCACGGGCACGCAAGGCGGCATGTGCTGCTTACTGCGGCAGTAGAGCGGTCGGAACCAGATGGGGTCTTCGCCCAAGGATCATGCGTTGGATATATTCTACGGTCATCGAACCCAACCTCTTATACGGTGTTGCTTTCTGATCCTCGATCCCAAACTCAACTGGAGGGCGAATCTGGCTGCTAGGGCACGCAAGGCGGCATGTGCTGCTTACTGCTGCAGTAGAGCGGTCGGAACCAGATGGGGTCTTCGCCCAAGGATCATGCGTTGGATATATTCTACGGTCATCGAACCCAACCTCCTATACGGTGTTGCTTTCTGGTGGACTGCTCTGGACAAACAACACAACGTCAGACTTCCTGACAAGGTCAGAAGGTCTGCCGAAATTTATATAACTGGCGCTCAACGCACCACCCCTACGAAAGCCTTGTTCACAATGCTAAACTGGCTTCCTACTGTGCTTCTCGCTAAGCAGGCAGCCAAGTTTGCTACGACTAGACTTAATCCTCTCTCTCGTTGGCACATTGTACCTTCTAGTCACACCACTATTCTGGAGGTTGATCCAGTGACCCCTGTGAACATGGACTATTTTGCTGCTGAATGTTGTCTTGACAGATGTTTCCACTCTTTGCTTCCAAGTAGGAGTGACTGGAATCCTAATACGGTCGTCCCCCCGGAAGTCCTGGATATATATACCGACGGCTCTAAACTCGATAATGGGGTTGGAAGCGGTGTCTACTCTGGGAAACTGGACCTGAATATTGCTCTCCGTCTGCCGAACTACTGCAGTGTGTTTCAGGCGGAGGTGATGGCAATTTACCGGGCCGCTCAGTGGATCCTCGTCAACGATGCTCCTTTCACTCGCGTCTCGATCTTTTCTGATAGTCAGGCCTCGATAAGATCTCTACCGGGTTTCGTGAATAGCTCTAGGATCGTTAGGGAATGTCGCCGCTTTCTCGACCTTCTCTCGGGGCGCTTCACCAGTGTCTCTCTGGTGTGGGTCCCCGAGCACAATGAAATTCCGGGAAACTGCTCTGTTGAATTGGGTATGCCACTTGCCTCGGTCAAGTTGACCATTGCGCGGAGGTTCTTTCGGGACGCCAACCTGCTCCACCGCTAAACCCACCTGGCCGAAGATGGATAGAAGGCGTACCAACCGATTACTTGGTCTTGGTCGTGATGTCATCTCGACTACAGTGGCCGTGCTTACAGGTCATTGCGTCATGGATAGACACACGGAAAGAATGAGGCTCCCTTTCAACGACTTTTGCCGTTATGGGTGCTCAAGTGAGCTTTGTGATAACACAGCTACCACTCCGACCTAACCTAACTGGTTAATTAAGACAAGTTATGATGTATACATGTTATATACACATACGAAAGTATTTGCGAAATACATGGAACATAGCAAAGAATGCAAATAAGCTTTAATATTCAAATTTTAATATAAACATTTACTAGGACTGTTCCAAATTAAAAATACGCAAACTTCTTTTTTTTTTATATTCCCAGCCTTCTTCTAAGATTTGAAATACGAACTGTTTAGCTTCTTCTCTTTAAAAGCATAAGAAAATACAAAATCTTTCGAATACAGTGGATCTTGAATAGTGGATACGATCTTTCCCAAATTATTGATAACTGCTGTAGTATATGTGTGAACTGGTGCATTGCACTGAAACAAAACTTTGTTTTCTGTGACGTCATACTTGTACGGTAGGTAGCATAACCGCAATCAACCCATTTTTCAATTGCGATCCTTTTAGCATTATTGCTATGACGGGAATTTCCAAGAATTTATTTCTTTGACAATTTAACTACCTGTTCTGAAAATTTTTAATTACCCGTCAATATAATAGATGAAGACTGAAGTCAAGTGATTAGCGAGAATTTTGGGAAATTCAGATATTAAAAGGATGTTTCCCTTCTCAATTCAGCAATAAATAAGCAGGATTGAAACGAAAGCGTTTAATGTTAAACAAATTCTATTGGAGAACGGTTGTGAGTTGTTAAGAATAGTTCAGCAAAATGTCGGAAAATTATGGAAATCCTTGTGCCATTTATAATATTCCATTAAATATCAGTACGAGTGATATATTTCGCATAGGTTGTGCCCACATCTATCATTTCCTTGATATAAACAGCAAGTAAGTGTGTGTTGAGGAAACTTAAACACAAAAAAAAATATTCTTTTCAAAGTCGTCATTAATTTTTTTTGTATTTATTTCCATTAGAACGGACAATTGTAAGCCCATGATGCTTAAAATGCATTTGGAACTTGATGACCATCCACTATCATCAATTGGAGAAGCTGAAGAACGATACATTGTACACAAGAATTCTAATAACGGCATGAGACAATTTGTAGAACAACTCGAAGAACAGATAAATGCGTTAAAAGATGTTTTATTACAAGCAAAGGAGGATGTAAATCGTATTGATAAGGCAACGCAAGAATCAAAATCTAACAAGAAAGCGAACAAGTTCAAAAAGAAAAAGAAATTAAACGGTAAACATAACAATACTGAAAATATTGCCAAAGCCAGTGAACGACACCATACGAACACCACCATAACAAAGAAAAAGCAAAACGTTATTGATTTAAGACGCAATTGTGTTTACATACAAAATGTTCAATGTTCTGATTCTGATGCTGATTCAAGTTTGGAGAAGGCATTCTGTAATGTTCGTAAATTAGCAACTGAAATGAATGCAAAGATTCCTGACGATTCCATCATTAATATAGACGTGGAGAGGAAGAATAATTGTCTTGACTACTATGTACACTTTTGTAGAGCGGCTAGTAAAGAAGAATTTCTAAAGAATCGACATTTTCTGAAATACCATCCAGAGACAAGTCCTTTAAGAATATTCGATTATAATGAGTGGGGCATTGTTAAAATAAAAGATTTTCCTTCATCTGATTTGAGTTTGGAAGCGGCTTATGTTAATGTGATGGGAATAGCGGAAAGAATGGGAATATCGGATGATTGGAATATTCGATCTTCTATCGATCATATTGATGTGTACGTTAGTGCAAATCCAAATTTTCTTAATTATTCTGTTCGATTTAACAATAACTTGCACAAGAACGAATTTGTACGCGGAAAAGATAAATTAAAACAATTTCCCGAAACAAAATGTGTACAAATTTTAGATTGGGGTGAACATAAATTACGTTTACGTAACGTAAACAACGTTAGCGTGACTGTAGCTAGTGCTAATGTTATTGGGGTGGCGAAACTAATTGGTTTATCGTTAGCCACCGATAATTTCCAACGTATATATGTTCTTAATCATGTTCCTTATTATGTTGACTCTAGTGGACTTTCTTTTGTTGTTGAGTTTTCTAGCATGGAAGTAAAAGATGAATTTCTAAAGAGAAAACATAATTTAGAAAAACTGACATATTTTTATAGTGATATTGAAATATCGGATATTAATGAAAAAAAGAACATTGTATTGATCAAATATGAAACTGGTCATCTAGTCACTGCTTTTAGCTTTATTGGATTAGCGAAACAGCTAGGTGTCTCGCTTACTCCGGATCAAATTCAAAATTTCTTTGATTTGTCAGAATTCACTCATTTGAAATGAAAGAGGAGTGTGTTGAGGAGTGAAAATTCACATTTCCAGAGATCACATACAAGCATCTTACTTAACATTTTCTTATTAAAACATTGCATATCCCAATCAGAATGCATGCCCTTAGATATACGTCGATACTTTTAAAAGGTTTTTCTTTAATTTTTTTTTTACATTTTAACTTGAATTCATGAAATGTTTTTTTTTTAAGTTTAGTATTAATTATTCTATTATTCTATTATTTTCTGTATATAATTATTTTTACTTTTTTGTAATTAATTTTAAAATAAAGTCGATATTTGTTTTTAATAAAAAAAAAAAAAAAACTGTGTTTCTTCTTTTAAATAAATTCTCAACATTTTACTTTTAATGATTGATTATTAGCTTCACTATAAACACTGTTCATGTACGCAATGGTCTCAACAATTGCGTTCTACTTAAACGGTGCCACATGCTAAAGGTTTCAATTTCGTTTTGCATGTGTCGTTTTATGGCCACCTTCTCCGGGTCACGGTTTAGATATTGTTACAAAAATGGAAACAGTGTTCTCGTTTAACATTAAAATGATAAACAAAAGCTACAAAAACAAAAACAATGGACTTGTTTACATGATCAACGAATAAACAAAAATATAGCAACAACAGCAGTACAAATTAGGGGATAAACAAAGTAAACAAACAAGCAACAACAACACTGCAAGGACAAACATAAACAAAATACACAAACAGCGATAACGTAAACAACATGTTTACATTTATAGAGATTTCGCGAAGGCATTCTGGTCATTCCCCTTCAAGGGCATCCATCAGACTGTTTACCCTGCGATGTAAAAGGCAATAGGAAGCAGGCAACAGGATCAATTCAGTCAGTCTTGTGTGAAGACATTTTCCAATTTAATCGATAAATTTCATAACGTTTCCAAGATGCCCAAGGGAACTTTTCTGTCCGATCCAGAAAAGATTCAAATTAAATTTTTGTTTCATGATCAAGGATGTTCCAATAGAGAAATTGGTCGTAAAACTAAACATTCCGAAGGTTTGGAGCGTACGTTCTTTAAGAAAGGACAGAATTATGGTGTTCGGAAACCTAACAAGGGAAATACAATATTAACAAGAAGACAAATTAATCTTATTAAACAAGAAGCAACCCGTAACAAATTGAATTCTACACAAATAAAGAACAAACTAAATCTTCCTGTGACTTCCAAAAACACGTTGCTCACATTCTACGAAGAGATGAAAACATAAAATGGAAGAAGCCAAAGTGTAAGCCAATGCTCAGAAAACAGCATAAAGCAAATCGTCTAAAATTGGCACGAAAATACATGAAATGGACAGAGGAGTGGAAAAAGGTAATTTTCTCTGACGAAAAAAAAAAACTTGATTTAAACGGTCCTGATCCTCATACTCATGTTATTGGCAGGATTTGAGATCAAACGATGTTCGGTTGTCAAAACGTAATTTCGGCGGTGGTAGTATTATGGTTTGGGCAACAGTTTCTGCAGTTGGAAAATCTAATATTTGTTTTGTTCCAACAACAATAATGAATAGCACAATTTATAACGAATTGCTCTTCTCTCTCTTTTATGGATGAAAAAAATGAATGAAGATGGCATATTCCAGTAAGATAATGCTGCAGTATAAATCATAGTTTAACAAATACAGCACACCTCTGTTGGACTGGCCGTCTTGCAGTCCGAACTTAAACCCAATGGAGCACTTGTTTGGATACATGGTCCATAAAGTTTATTCAAATAACGACCAAAACGAAAACATAATGACTTCAACAGAGCTAAAACTAAAAATTAAGCAAGTTTGAGAGGAAATTGATTCCGATCTTCTTAAAAAAATTTGTGAAATCAATGCCAGACCGTATTTTTAAGGTAATCCACAACAAAGGATCATCCACCCATTATTAAACAATGCGTTTATAGGAAAATACCATTAAAAATTGAAGTTAAACTTTAAAATTGAGTTAAAAAAATAAAATAAAATGAAATACAAATAAAGTTTTTAGTTAACAATATTTTAAATGAAGTCTTATACTATGTTCAGACATGCACGTATATTGAGAAAATCGCAATAAACGGCATTATTGATACCAATATTTCATATAAAATGTCAATTAATTATTGCTCAATAAATTCATAAATTGTTATAATATTGATTAAAACTTCAAGTACAGCACTGTCATAAGTACGTTCAGTGAGCATATTACTATTTTCCTAACACTTTCTATTGATATTTGACAACTCAAATGTCAAAAACGACAAACAAAAAAAAAACAACGACAAACAAAAAATAGAAGGTCAGCAGAAAGGAATGAGAAAATATATCCAACTGATGTCATATAAAAAAGAATTTTAATAACATCATGGACTTGATGCCATGTTTAATTTTTGTCCCTTTCGATCCCAATGTTGTTTGATGATAATTTCTAATTTATTTCGAAAAGTTATTTATAATACCCTGAACTGAGATATTATTGGGCATCCAGTTCCTGCTCTGAGAAAAGCAGCTTCTGTTTCTACCTGTCTTCTCCAAGTATGGCTGACATTCTAGCTCTTGACTGATAATCTATAACAGTTCTCGCAATTTCATCCTCGGGTTTATGCAGAATATGTTAACTGACGGGTATATTTTGAAAATATGACGTATTCAGCAGTTAATAAATAAACAGTGTGACAAGCAAAAGCTTTCTTTTCTGCAAGCTATGCAGTATTATCAAATTTTTCTTTTGCATCCTTCTGAGACGAGCCACTTTGGAGTCAGAAATATCCCCTACTAAGCGCAACAGCTCGGCGTTTTGGTTAATCATTAGTAAGATCTTTTCCAATGTTAAATTGTTTTCCATTTTTTCTAAAAATTTTTGACATTAATTTTCGCGATTAAATTAAAAGCAATGTTGTTGAAGTAATCAGCTGTTTTGTTTACCAGCTGTCAAATAAATTTTGTATCTGAACACTAAAAATATTGTTATCAATAAACCGAATATTAATTCAATAAAAGTACATGTCTGAACATAGTCTTAGTTGCTTTAATAAAAATATTATTTGCCCACTAAATAATTTCTTGTTTAATTTTTTCTAATTCTTGGTGGCGTTTATAGGATAATGCACCATCTGACATTCAAAGCTCCATGAACTACTGGGTATTCGAAAAGTTGGGCTACACAAATTGACCGTTGATGGCTATAAAATGCAATTTCCTTGTTAATATGAACCACTTTATTGCCTGTTTTATGCTTCACTTCCTTAAAAGTCCCCATTAACTTCACAATATTCCCTAACAAGTTGTTTGCATTTCAAAATGAGCGAAAATTGCGAAACATTACTGCCGTATTTTACTTTTCTGCTGCTAGAAATGAAAACGCTTGCCGAACCGTCGTAATGTAATTTCGTTAAACGAACGTATATTACATTACGTTCCATTGACGTTTGACTAAACGAGGCTTTTACGTTTTGTTACGTTCCGAATAAAATGTTTTTGTCTTGTAACGAATAAGTCGTTAGTTTTTCATGTTCCGTGCCGTATGTGTATTAAATATAAATAAATGAAGAGTCCAGTAGGTAGGCCCATGATCCCCTCAAAACGAAATATGAAACAATATTGCTCCGGCGACTTCCTTCTGGCAAAAACTCGGAGAGTAAATAAAAAATTGCCACAATAAAGAGTCTCAAAAATCTATCGTTCGGAGTCGACTTTAAACACTCATGTATAAAATTAACATACACACACACAACATAAGTGTTGTGAGTTAGGTTATGTCATAATCCTGATTGAAGGGTTATAATGACCAATTATGTATGCAAGTACTATTTTATGCAAAAAAAGTACTTTTTTAGTTATAATTCCGTACCATTTCAATATTTCAGTTTTGCTACACTGATCTGTCTATCATGATAAATACGTATTTATTCCACCACAGAATTTATTAATAAAGACTTGTCGATTGCAGTGTATTTTTGTCTATCGCACTACATTAGATGGCGAGAAATTATAGTTTCTATCGGCATAAAATATTTTTCTTTATTTATCTCTCCGTTTATACCAACTGTCTGTAAACAAATTTCTTTGCTGATCGAAATTCTAAAGTATTTCTGTGGGAATTTGTTTGGGGTTTGTTTTTCTTGCCCTGACAACGGGTTGAAGTCGCCATAGTCTAAAACACAAGGCCACGGTTCAAACCCCAGGTCAGACATCAAAACGAAACACACACAAAAATATTTCTTCGGCATCTTTCTCTCAGCAGATTTCTTGCAAAAACTGTGACAGTAAATTGAAAATTGCCATGAAAAGTTTCTCAAAAAAATCTGTTGTTCGGAGTCGGAGTCGACTTTAAACTGTAGGTCCCGCTGCCACTCATGTATAAATTTAACTGAACTGTACTGTGCAATGCTTCGACCACGTTCTGGCGGCTTATAGAACGTATACTAAAGGGAATGCATTGGAAGACTTGCCTAGTGAACCTCCATAACATAACAGTGATGGGCAGAACTTTCGGCAAGCACCTCAAGAACCTGGGAGAAGCTCTGCAATGAATATCGATGGCTGGACTAAAATTAAGCGTAAAGAAATGTGCATTCTTTCAAAAACAGATGAAATATTTGGGGAATCTTGTTACAGCAGATGGCATATCCATGGATGAAGATAAAATACGAGCAGTAAAGACAGACTGGACTCGTACCCAGAATCTTCATGAACTACGCAGCTTTTTGGGACAATGCACATACTACAGACCAGAGAATTGAAAAAATTACATTTTTGATGATTTTTTCACAAATTTTTATGCATGATCGGTCAGAACACTTGAACGACTTACTGCGAGAGGGGATATTTTCATTTTCAAAATTCTTATGATAGAAGTTCAAAAAAAATTAAGCTGTCTGTGACGACTTAGGTCCAATTCTGTTCTCCCTTTTTTCGGTAATAATTTAGGCAGCAGCGCTATTTGCGCTGGTATATGTAGAATGAACTTGCAAGGCAAGTATTGATAAATATGGAGGATATTCTTCTTCATATATTTTCCACCATTTTAATGCACATTTGTTTTGCATGACGTCATACTTGTACAGTAGGTAGCATAACCGCAATTAACCCATTTTTCAATTGAAATCCTTTTAGCAATCTTTTGGCATTATTGCAACGACGGGAATTTCCTTGAATTTAATTCTTTGACAATTTAACTACCTGTTCTGATATTTTTTGAATACCCGACAATAAATAAATCAAGTCCAGTGATTAGCGAGAATTTTGGTAATTTACATATTAAACGACACATAAATATTTGTAGTTAATTTTGAAATTGAACCCTTTTTAGATTATCAGGCACGTGGGGAATTGCCGACAATTCATTTGTTGACCTACCTCCATTGAAAAATTTGAATTTCTGCCAATGACTTAACACAATGGATCGGCGGAAATTCTGATAATTGAAACGTTAATACAACACTAATATACTATATGTACATACATGTCTTAATTTATATTTAACGATATAAATTGATTTTGAAATAAAATTTTAAAAAGTTTCTCAACAAACAATAATTTAAAAGAATTTTTTAGTTTTATTTAAAATTCAAAATCGAACTGCTTGGCTCGGCTGCCATCACTTAATTGTCTTTGATATTGGAAAACTATTCTTTTTTTTTTTGTTTTTTGTTCCAACTCATCCAAGTATTCATATGTGATCATGTTTCATGTTTTCAAGTCCACTTACTATATTTATTTTAGTTCAGTTTACTTTAACTCAACGGGATCTGCTTAATCCTTGCGGGTGCGATCCAACATACATACATACATACATAAAATAAAAATATAAAGAAAAACATAAAAATATAAATCTGGAATATCTAAATATATATACATATACAGTGGTGGCCATATAATTAGAAACGACTTAGCAACATGTATGTTTGTTAATTTGTTTTACAGTCTGCACTGTGTACCTGGCATCAAAGGCTTTGATTGGAGGACGTCTTACATAGGTTTTTCCATCAGATTGCGGCAAATTAAACTTAGATTCGTCCACTCCAGAGAACTCTGTTCCAGAACCATCGTTTCTAATTATAAGGCCACCACTGTATACAGTGTAATTTAAGACACTACATTTTGGTTACATAGTTTTGACGACCGTGTCAACGAACTGTCGTTGCGGTCCTTGACGTTTCAAAGGCCTTTGACACGGTCGACCATCCCACACTCCTGAGAGATATACTAAACTCAACCTTGCCCAACGACCTGAGACGCTGGACCTCCAATTACCTTGGAGGTAGGCAGGCATACGTTGAGTTTAGGGGGCAAAAGTCCTCTCACAGGAGAATAAAGATGGGTGTCCCACAGGGGGGAGTCCTGTCGCCTATCTTGTTTAACATCCACCTCACCTCACTCCCAACGCCACCTCCGAACATCTCCTTGGTCTCTTACGCGGACGACTGTACGGTCTTTTCCTCGGGCATTAACATCGACGAAGTCAGCTCCAACATAACCACCTACCTCTCGTTCCGGATGGAATTCTTTCGGGAAAGAAAATACGAATTACGTCGCGACGGCCAGAGACGAGCTCAGCCATAACAAGGTCATTAATCGGCACCCACCACCCATAGCCGATTCGGAAAGGCAGCTTCCAAGAGTAACGAGGACTATTCTGGCCCAGCTCAGATCAGGATGGTCAAACTTCCTGAATAGCTACAGGGCTAGAATTATCCCGGGAACCCAAGATAGCTGCCCATCATGCAACCAAACACCACACGACAGGTTGCACATTTTTAGCTGTCCAGCGAAACCGACAGCCCTGCGACCAGTAGACCTATGGCTGAACCCTACGATGACAGCTAACTTCCTCGGACTACCTACCACATGACGTTAACAACACGCACATACAACCAACAACAACAATCCCATCTCAAACCCTTCCCATCCTCATCAAATTACACGGCACACAACAAATAGAACACATAAACTAAAATTATCTTTATATTACATACAGGGAAAAGCTTCCGGAGACAACAGCCGAACTGTTACAGCAACATAGTTTTGATAATTTTTAAATTTTATCGAAAAAATTTCAAGTCCATGATATTTTTCTTAAGATTTTAGTAATATTATGAAGAAAAATTAATAATATTTTGCTACCTAGTACAATTCGACCTCCGGGTATACGTCCTCTAACCATGCTACCCATATTTGGTTAAGAAAATATAAAAAAAAATCCTTTATTATGGAACACAGCAGCACATCTCCTGAGTAAACTGTCGACTAATGCCATACAATATTGCTTTGGAATCGCATAACAAACCCTTTGGGTTTCTTCGCACAAATCGTTTAAATTTTCTTTGGTTTTACTGCACGCACATGTTCCTCAACATTATTCCATAAGTTCTCAATACGATTGAGGTCCGTGGATTGAGCTGGCCACTTAAGAACAGTGATTCACTAGACGTGAAGTGTGCTTAGGGTCATTATCATGTATAAATTTCCATATTTGATGCATGTTGTCTTCAGCGAATGGTATCATTGTGTCTGTTTTAATGTTTTTGTAAACGTGCTGGTCCATCTTAGTATTAATCTTGTAAATGAGACCTACAACATGCCAGGAAAATGCTGGCCACACCATCACATTTCCACCACCATGGTTTGCCGTTTTAAAGGTGTACTTTGGGTGATGCTCCAGTTTTGAAGGGCGCCAAACCGAAACGGCAAAACTTTGACTCGCCGCTCCAAAGTATATGTTTCCAAAATATCATCGGTTTATTGAGATGTTCTCTCGAAAACGCTAGTCGCGATTTTTATTGTCCTAGGCGAAATATCAATAATAAAATCCGATGCCTAAAAATGAACGTACGTCTCGTTGACGTTTGACCAAACCTGGCTTCTGTTATACTGTTACATTCCGAATCAACGGTTTTTATTTTATATACGATAATCATGTATAAGTCGTTAGTTTTTCTTTTCTCCGTTCAGTAAGTGAAATATAAAAATTATTTTTATAAAAAGTACCACTTGATGCCAAAAAAGTACTCTTTCAGTTATAGCTCAGCACCATTTTAAAATTTCGAATTTTGCAACACTGGCATGAAATGATAAACACTGATTTAAAAACAATAAAAAAAACGAGTTGCCAGATTATTAAAAATTTGTTGCATTGTTTCGATGCGTATGTATGTATGTATCTATGTTTTGTTGCTCGTTTCTTTGTTTACTCTCATCTATACGTGTATACACAATATTTGCTTATGTTTTGATTTATAAACAGGGAGTTTGGATTATCAATGCAGGATCGAATTAATTTCCAAACGAAAGCGTTTAGTTTTGAACAAATTCTATTAGAGAACGGTTGTGAGTTGTTAAGAATAGTGCATCGAAATGTCGGAAAAGTATGGAAATCCTTGTGCCACGTATAATATTCCATTAAATATGAGTGAAAATGATATATTTCGCATTGGTCGTGCCCACCTCCAACATTTTATTCAAGTAAACGTCAAGTAAGTGTGTGTTGAGGAAACTTAAACCAAAAAAAAAAAATATTCTTTTCATAGTCATCATTAATTGATTGTATTTATTTGCATTAGAACGGACAATTGTAAGCCCATGATGCTTAAAATGCATTTGGAACTTGATGACCATCCACCATCATCAATTGGAGAAGCTGAACACAACAATTCTAATAACAGTTGGAGACAATCTGTTCAACAACACGAAGAAGAGATCAAAGCATTGAAAGATGCTTTATTACAAGCAAAGGATAATGATGAGGTAAATCCTAATAACGACTTGAGACAAGCTGTTCAACAACTCGAATTAGAAATGAAAGCGTTAAAACATGCTTTACTACAAGCAAAGGAGGATGATGTGGTAAATCGCATTGATAAGGCTCCTGATGTTGACAATAATGCAACGCAAGAATCAAACTCGAACAAAAAAGCGAACAATGGGCACAATTTAAGCGGTGAGCATAATCGTACTGAAAACGTTGCCAGTGCCAGCGAAGGACATCATACGAACACCATGCCAGAGGAAAAGCCAGAAGTTATTGATTTAAGACGCAATTGTGTTTACATAGAAAATTTTCAATGTTCTGATCCAAGTTTGGAGAAGGCTTTCTATAATGTTCGCAAATTAGCAAATGAAATGAATGTAAAAATTCCTGACGATTCTATCATTAATATAGAGGTGCAGATGAACTACAAGGGTAATCTTGACTACTATGTTTACTTTTGTAACGCGGATATTAAAGAAGAATTTCTAAAGAATCGACATTTTCTGAAATACCATCCAAAGACAAGTCCTTTACGAATATTCGATTATAATGAGTGGGGCATTGTTGAAATAAAAGATTTTCGTTCAACTGATTTGAGTTTGGAAGCGGCTTATGTTAATGTGATGGGAATAGCGGAAAAAATGGGAATAACGATTGTTTCGGATGAAATCGATCATATAGACGTGTTTAGTACAAAACCAAATTTTCTTACTTATTCTGTTCAGTTTACCACAGAGTATAAGAGAAAGGAATTCGTAGAAAGAAAATATCTTTTAAAACAATTCCCAGAAACAAAATCTTTACAAATTTTAGATACAGGGGGACATAGATTAAATTTACGTAACGTAAACAACGTTAGCATGACTGTAGCTAGTGCTAATGTTATTGGGTTGGCGGAACTGATTGGTTTGTCATTACCCACCGATAATTTGAAACGTATATATGTTCTTAATTATGTTTCTTATTATATTGACTCTAGTGAACTTTCTTTTGTTGTTGAGTTTTCTAGCAAGCAAGTAAAAGATGAATTTCTAGAGAAAAAACATAAATTAGGAGGAAAGGAATATTTGATTGAAATTTTGGATATTAATGCAAAAAAGAACATTGTTTTGATCAAGTATTCATATGATGACGTAGCCATTGCTATTAGTTTTATTGGATTAGCGAAACAGCTGGGTTTCTCACTTAATCCTGATCAAATTCAATATTTCTTTGATTTGTCAAAATTCATTGACGATGCAAAGAAGAACGAAAAAAAGTGAAAATTTACATTTCCAGAGACCACATACATGTTAGAATATTTTTATAATATTTAAATAAAAACACTCGGATTTTTAATATTATTTTTAGTTTTTTATTTATTTTAAAATTCAGTTTTGATTTTAATGTTTTTAATATATAAGTTTAAATGAAAGAAATTCAAGTAATTTAAGAAATTTACAAAAAATTGTTTTAAAGTTATTTTAAAATTCACAAACTCAACCTCTGTTTAATTCTTTAATAAATTTATTTTTTCTTTTTTTAATTCTTTACAAATTTAGTTTTTTTATCAGTTCTTCACAACTTTAGTTTTCTTTCACAATTTTCTATTTTTCAACTTTGCTTTTTTTAAAGACCTTCGACTTTTTATTTTCACAACTTTTCAACTTTTTTCTGCGACTGCGACTGCTCAACTGACTTGACATACGTCGATACTTTTAAAAGGTTTTTCTTTAATTTTTTTTACATTTTAACTTGAATTCATGGATTGTTTTTTTTTAAGTTTAGTATTAATTATTCTATTATTTTCTGCATATAATTTTTAATTTTAAATAAAGTCGATATTTGTTTTTAATAAAAAAAAACTGTGTGTGTGTTCAATTGATTTCTTCTTTTAAATAAATTCTTAACTGTTTAGGAATCTTTGTCCTTCCATTCACTTTCAGAACAAATTATATGTTTTGATAATTCTCTTAAGATTCTCTTTTTCATTTTTCCAAATTTGTCAATTATGTTAACTTAACAGTCTCAATTGAGGTAACATTCACTGTAAAAATAACCAAAAAAAAAAAAAATATAACATTCGTAGCTAACTTTATACACACTAGCCCCGAGTATCCAGGACAAACAGCGGCTACAAAAGCGGAAGAACGAAGGATTTCCATGCACAATGGGCATTCACGATGTGAGAACAGTTTAAAGGGAAGATGAACATTTCACCTTGTCCCTAAAATAACAGCGTGACAGCGTTGATGGAGAACAAACACTGCGAGCTGAACTTCTAAATAATCCAAAAACAATTTGAATTTTATCTGAATTTACTAATTCAGCTAGCTGAAGTAATGAAATTTTTCCCATATTTAAAGACTCGTTATACAAAAAATGTACATAAATTAACTTTGGTCTTATATTCAGCCAGCTGAATTAGTACGATTCTAAAATGTCTACGTAATTATTACAAAATAATCACATTTAAGTTGAAATAGACAAATTCAGCTTTGCTGAATAAGAGTATACTTTTTTGTATTTCGAGATTTATTAAATAAAAGGTCATAAGGAAAGAGAATTGTGTGTTATTCAGCTGGCTGAATTACTTTTATTTTAGCTTAATGAATTAATTCTTACTTCGTATATAAAGATGTATTAAATAAAACTTCCTAAGATGCCGTTTTTTGGTGATATTCAGCTAGCTGAATTAGGTCGAAGTGGTAGCTCTGATATCAAAGAGCTCACTTGAGCACGCATAGGGGCCCTTTGTGATGCCACCAGTGAACGCTGCCTCTGTACAGACCAAGTTCTACCAAAATCAAGGAAAAGAAAGAAGTTTGCGCTGACCAACTGCACATCAAAGCACGACTACCCCACACTGAATTATATCCTTTATCCTTGACATCAATGGATGATAGCTCCTGCAAGCTGACAAGGATTGGAGAGTCAAATAATCTATATTTGCACCTCGCAACAGTCTCCTCTTCCTCAGCGGATCTGCATCCTCGGCAGAAGTCGTTAAATGGCAGCCGCATCCTTTCCGCCTGTCTACCCATAACATAATGACCTGTAAGCAGGGCCACTGTGATTTAGATGATGCCACGACCAAGTCCAAGTAACTGGTTGGTACACCTTCTATCCATCAGGGGCCAGGTGAGTCTAGCGGTTTAGCAAAACTCCTCATTAGCCCAGGATAGGTTGGCGTCACGCCCCGACGGAAGAAAAGGACGATGTGGTTAAGGATGCCTTCTACGCTAAACTCGAGGACGTATATGATAAGTGCCCGACCCATGACGCCAAAATCGACCTCGAGGATTTCAATGCGAAGGTCGGGCGGGAAGGTATCTTTGGCCCCACTGTCGGACAGTTCAGCCTCCACTCGAACACTACCTCCAATGGTATGAGGCTGATCGATTTCGCCGCAGCGCGTAACATGGTAGTATCTAGCACTAAGTTTCAACATCTCGACATTCACAAGGTCACATGGATGTCCCCTGATCGATCAACATCCAACCAGATCGATCATATTGTGATAGACGGAAAGCACGTATCCAGTGTCCAAACATCGACTCGGACCACTACCTTGTCGCAGCCAAGTTTCGATTGCGCATTAGCGCTTCGAGGTCTGCGCACTCTAGTGCATTGCGAAAGCTGGACGTTAAGAAGCTGCGATCACAAAGGACAGCTGAGGCGTTCTCCGCTCAACTCTCGGATAAGCTCCGTCGTTCCCCATCTAATCTCAACGACATTGGCGGACTGTGGGCCAACATCTCCCACTCCTTGCGCACTACTGCGGAAACAGTCCTTGGTTTCGAACGCCCACCCCAACGAAATCAATGGTACGATGAGGAGTGTCGCGAGGCAACTGCAGCGAAAAACGCCGCATACAAGAAAACGTTGCAGTCTGCCGCTACGCGAGCCATTGTCGAGAACTATAGAGAGAAGAGAAGGGATGAGAGACGCCTTTTCAGACGCAAGAAAAGGGAGCAGGAAAGGCGTGAGCGTGAGGAAGTCGAGATGTATAGATGTAGGAATGACGCTCGAAAATTCTATCAAAAGGTTAAGCGTCTAACCGAGGGTTATAAACCCGGAGCGTCTTCCTGCAAGGACGAAAATGGAAACTTAGTAACAGATCCGCAGGGAGTACTGAGGTTATGGAGGAAACACTTCTCTACTCTGCTACAAGGCGATGACGACACCAATACCGCCTTTAGAGATGATGTTCCGAACCCGATCGATGATGACGGCGTGGAGATTCCGCCGCCTAGCCATGAAGAGGTCAAAGTCGCGATTACGCGACTTAAAAACAATAAAGCGGCAGGTCCTGATGGCCTCCCCGCTGAATTGTTTAAGACCGGATGTAATGAGTTGGTAGGACGCATGCACCAGCTTATTTACAAAATATGGCTAGAGGAAAGTATGCCCAACGATTGGAACCTCAGTGTCCTCTGTCCTGTACTGAAAAAGGGAGACCCTACTATATGCGCCAACTATAGGGGTATAAGCCTTCTCCCTATCGCATATAAGGTTCTTACAGGCGTATTGTGTGAACGACTGAAGCCACTCGTCAAAACAATGATTGGACCTTATCAGTGCGGCTTCAGACCTGGTAAGTCCACCATCGACCAGATCTTCACACTACGCCAAATCCTGGAAAAGACCCACGAGAAACAAGTCGACACACACCATCTTTTTGTCGACTATAAGGCTGCCTTTGATAGCCGCATAAGGGATCGTGTTTTTGCCGCAATGTCTGAGCTCGGTATACCTGCGAAGCTGATAAGGCTTTGCAGAATGACGTTGAGCAATTCCTGTAGCTCCGTCAAGGTAGGAATGGACCTCTCCGAGCCTTTTGATACCGTGCGAGGTTTCACACAAGGCTTCGTCATGGAGAGTGTTCTGCGAAAGGCAGCAGTGCATCGCAGTGGCACTATTTTTCAAAAAAGTGTCCAGTTGCTTGCGTACGCTAACGATATTGACATCATAGGGCGTACGAAGCGAGATGTTACGAGTCTACTGAGATGGGTTTGGCAGTAAATGAGGGCAAAACAAAGTATATGTTATCGACAAGTAGAGACGTGCGGCGTATTGATTCTCAGATTACGGCCGATAACTATACTTTTGAAACAGTCAAGGAATTTATTTATCTTGGCTCCGCCGTTACCACCACAAATGATGTCAGTCTGGAGATCAAGCCCAGGATCACTCTTGCCAACAGGTGCTACTATGGTCCCAATAGGCAATTGAGTAGTAGAGACCTCTCTCGTACGACGAAGCTAACACTCTACAAGACGCTCATCCTACCCGTGCTTCTTTATGACGCAGAGGCATGGACCCTATTAAGTACTGATGCAGCAGCCTTGAGAGTGTTCGAGAGAAAAGTACTTCGCAAGATCTTCGGTCCAGTGCGAGTTGGCGATGATTTCCGTATCCGATACAACAGTGAGCTGTATGAGCTCCTCAACGACATGGACGTTGTACAGCGTATTAATATCCAGCGGCTGCGCTGGCTCGGCCATGTCGTTCGAATGGAGGAGGATGCGCCGGCAAGACGGGTATTTGATGCGGGAATCTGCGGAAGTCGGCGAAGAGGACGACCTTGCATCCGTTGGAAGGACCAAATCGAGGAAGCCCTGTCATCGATTGGTGTGACCAACTGGCGTAGGCGCGCACGAAGCAGAGGCGCCTGGAAGGATGTGTTGCGGCAGGCCGAAATCCGATAAACGGGTTGTTATGGCCAATTAAGTAAGTAAGTAAGTACAATAGAGAGACAAAATTTATTTTAAAGTTGTGCTAATTTTCTATAGGAAATGATATTTACTATGGCATAGCAATGAATCTAAACTGCCCACCTCTGTGGGACTTTGTTCTGCAATTGAGGGATTGTAACCTAAACTAACCATTACAATACTTTAGTTAGGTCCACAACCTAACACTAGCTATGTTGCGTGCATTAACTTAATTCTTTTGTGTAGAGTTCCACAGTTTAATGTCAAATCAGAATGATAAATTAGAGAAGCCTTTCCCAATTAGTTTAAGATCAGATCTTTTAGCAGAAAATTAAAATACTTGTATTACGTCAGAATAAATAAACTTACAAAAAATTAGTGGAACATAGCATCATCGATGTCTTACCTGAAAAGAAAAGAAAAGGAAATTATTTAATACTTTGATATGAAATTTTATAGCGAGTTTAAGAGATTATATTTCTACTGGATCCAGAACCTAAATATATGTAGAAATACAGATTACATTGGTTTCTCGATCACATTGACCAAATGTTAAATACATGCATACATACTACATACATAAATGTGTGTGAAGATAAATACGAATTTGAAAATCCAAGACGCAATCCATAAATTTTAGCAGCGTCACATTTGACGTTAACAGAGCAAAATTTCCTCTTAACAGAACAAAATTTGCCCTTAACAGAGCACTGTTAGATATTTAACAGTATCCCTCAGAACAAGCGTACTTGTTTAGAAGCTAATTTTGCGAAAATACTCTAGGTCTATGAGTACCATATCATACTCAAAGGACGGTTACAAGGTCTCTTAATATAATCAGCAACATAGTCACACATAAAGTGATATGCTATTGAGAAAAAACTAAACTAAACAAACTATCAATTTTTTGTTTGAAAATTCTCTAGAAGATCAGTGACCATTTTGGAACATATAAGAAATTACACACCATACAGACTATATGCATGGTAGTGGGACAGCTGGAATAATTTTGAGAGTTGAGCAAATGTCCGTCCTCCCCGCCCACCAGCCATCCTTTACATTTCAATACTTCTATTCACAAATAATGGTGATCATAATGCGAATTATATTTTATGTCAATAGTCTGCAATAATTGCAAAGTAGAAGACTAATTTACTATTGCCACTGTTAAACAGTTAACAGTGCTCTGTTAATAGCAAAGTTTACCCTGTTAGAGGGAAGAAGTGGCGCTGCTAAAAGTGTGGGTTTGCGTCTTTGGTTTTTAAATTCAAATTTATCTTCACACACATTATTTGTCATTCCTATTCTTTTAATGGTAGGCCGAACACTTTGGAGATTGAGGCGAAAAGGCCTAATACGAATGACTCACTCACAGCCGACGTACGGTCCAACAATGAGCTGTATGAGCTCCTCAACGACATAAACGTTGTGCAGCGTATTAATATACAGCGGCTGCGCTGGCTCGGCCATGTCCTTCGAATGGAGGAGGATGCTCCGGCGAGACGGGTATTTGAAGCGGGGGTCTACGAAAGTCGGCGAAAAGGACGACCTTGTATTCGTTGGAAGGACCAAATTGAGGAAGCCCTGTCATCGATTGGTGTAACCAACTGGCGTAGGCGCGTAAGAAGCAGAGGCGCCTGGAAGGATGTGTTGCGGCAGGCCGAAATCCGTTAATCGGGTTGTTAAGCTATTGATGTTCTGGGGCATGAAAAAGTCTGCGTAATGCTTGCTATAACCAGCATATTTTTCAAGCGTAGAAAGAAGGTATTCAAGTGCCTCGATTTCTTAATACAGAGCAAGAAACTCTTCACTTTATCTGATCTTCTTACTATTGACACCACTTATGTACATCTCATGTATGAGCCGGTGCCTCGATGTCTATTTTGAGGCTTCTCGACCGTGTGCAGGCGTGGGCGAAGATGCTCATTAATAGCGGTAGGGTATCCAAATCCATAGATTCATTGGAACATCAACACAATGAAGCTTGTGTTTCACTGTTCTTTGGCTACTACAATGGATTTTAATCGAGCAAGATAAGGGAAGTTGTTCCTAAGAATCATGTATTCGTACGTAACACTCGTCTTTTACGCTGTAAACGACCGTTTGTGATCGATTGGCCAGTGGATTGCACACAGCATTACAGACAAAAATTGTTCTTTAGCTGGACTATTCGTACTATGATATAAAGAGATTAAAATCTAGTGTCCACCAATACTACTACCTCTTTCCTCCTTCCAATTATCTATTCGTACCATGAATTCGAAACGTAATACTCGTCTTTCTTGCAGAACACTTCTGTTTGTAGTCGACTGGCCAGTTCTTTACCCGGACTATTCTATATGGAACTCCCTGCCTGCAGAGTGTTCTTTCCTGTCTCTTATGATATAAAAAGATTCAAATCTAGTGTCCACAGACACTATTTTTTGAATTTTTCATTCTAATTACCTATTTTCCTAGTACCAACACAATGCACTGCATGAGTAGGGGCCATCCCCTGAGTGTTGATTGTAAATAAGAAAAATGAATGCATAAGTAGATTGCCATCTCTGAGTGTTAGTCGTAAATTAGAAAAATGAATGCATAAGTAGGGGCCATCCCCTGAGTGTTGGTCATAAATTAGAATAAAACTGCAAGAGTAGAGGCCATCCCCTGAGTGTTGGTTGGAAATTAGAAAAAAACAGCATGAGTAGGAGCCATCCCCTGAGTATTGGTTGTAAGTTAGAAAATAACTGCATAAGTAGAGGCCATCCCCTGAGTGTTGGTCGCAAATTAGAAGAAAACTACATATGTAGGGGCCATCCCCTGAGTGTTGGTCGCAAATTAGAAAAAAATGCATGAGTAGAGGCCATCCCCTGAATGTTGGCCGTAAATGAGAATAAAACTGCATGAGTAGGTGCCATCCCCGAGTGTTGGTTGTAAATTAGAAAAAAAATACATCATGAGTAGGAGCCATTCCCTGAGTGTTGGTCGCAAATTAGAAAAAATGCATGAGTAGAGGCCACTCCCTGAGTGTTGGTCGTAAATGAGAATAAAACTGCATGAGTAGGTGCCATCCCCATAATGTTGGTTGTAAATTAGAAAAAAAATACATGAGTAGCGGCCATCCCCTGAGTATTGGTTGTAAATTAGAAAATAACTGCATTAGTAGGGGTCATCCCCATAATGTTGGTTGTAAATTAGAAAAAAAATACATGAGTAGCGGCCATCCCCTGAGTGTTGGTTATAAATTAGAAAAAAAATAGCATGAGTAGGAGCCATCCCCTGAGTATTGGTTGTAAATTAGAAAATAACTGCATTAGTAGGGGCCATCCCCTGAGTGTTGGTCGCAAATTAGAAAAACAGCATGAGTAGGAGCCATCCCCTTAATGTTGGTTGTAAATTAGAAAATAACTGCATGAGTAGGGGCCATCCCCTGAGTGTTGGACGTACAAAAAACTTTTTTTTTTATTATTATTACAAGAAATAGGTTACTAGTATTACAATTAATAAAATCGATAACAAAAAACTCATCGTAATTTTGAAAAAATATAAACAGAAACACCTGCAAAGAGATGAGTAACAATTATTCAAAACCAAAGGCATGTCAGATACTTGTTGTGTGAGTTTCCTGACCTTTTTCTTCGAACTGACGAAATAAAAAATGTTTTATTGGCCGGTGTGTCTGTCACCTTGGCCCCAATACGAAAACCACTGTACTATAGGGTAAGAATAGTAAACGATTTCACAATTATTTTCTAATGTTACGAATTATAAAAACAAACACGAGACATTGATTTAATAAAACAATGTCTTTATAATCCGTTTTTCCTCCTCTGCTGTTATCTTTTTGTGTAACGCATTGCATGAAATGTTGAGTGACGCCGGGAATTTTTAATTTTTATTTTCAAAACCAGTTTCATTTTGACTGACAATAATTTAAAATTCTAAAAGTGATTTGTTTATTAAAAGATATTTTTATATTTTAAATACAAATTTTAATGCATTTTTTCCTTAAACAATCAATCGATTTTTATATTCTTTACGGGCCTTTTTTTTTTTTGTTCAATATCATTACGCAGATTCGTGTGTTTAACTACTAAAATGGGTCAACTATTAACCCCGACTTTCTCTATGCGGTTGAATAAATAATAAAAGGGAGCATACATACATATGTTCTATATTTATTCATAAATTTGTATCCAATGAAAAAAAAAAAAACTTTCTTTAAAAATAGTGACACTGTTTACGCCCAGTGGCCCTGTTCTTCGAGCACCATATTAAAACATTTTATTTGTTTACAAAGTATTCAGTAAAAAAAATTAAATAGGAGACCCAAAGCAGACGAAAAGACAGTTGATGACGAAAGAAGTGCGGGCGATTAATACTCGTATATGCAGTCCCTATATGGTTTGAGGCTATGGATAAGAGGACCTACATACATACATAATTGGTCATTACAACCCTTCAGTCAGGATTACGACCTCACTCTCACACCACTTATGTTGTGAGTGTCAATTTTATACATGAGTGGTGGAACGGACCTACAGTTTAAAGTCGACTCCGAACGACAGATTGTTGAGAAACTTTTTCATGGCAATTTTCTATTTACTCTCAGAGTTTTTGCCAGAAATCTGCTGAGAGGAAGTCGCCAAGGAAATACTTTTTGTATTTTGTTTTGATGTCTGGCCTGGCTTTACTTCTAATAAGCCAACACACTACCTACTAGACTACGGCGACCCTAATAATAAGAGGACCTATAGATCAAGATAGAAGCAGCGTACAGGAGATCCGCTCTTAGAGTAATTTCTGCCTTGAGCACGGCTTCTACTGATGCAGCATTGCTAATTGCCCCTGCAGCTAGCAGTGGCCGCAGAGAGGAGGAAACATGTTACAAGGAGGGTAACAGCGCTATCGAATCCCGTTCAACTGATTGATAATGCTACGGATAGATGGCAGCAAGATTGGTTCAAACATATGTAATTGATCATTACAACACTTTAGTTAGGATCGCAACCTAGCTTCTCTCGCCACTTGTGTTGTGGCGGGACCTACAGTTTAAAGCCGATTTATAATGGCACATTTTTGAGGAAATTTTCATGGCAATTTTTTATTTACTTTCAGAGTTTTTGCCAGAAATCTGCTGAGAGGAAGACGTCGAAGAAATATTTTTTTTTTTTTGTAAATTTCGTTTTGTTGGAGATGTCTGCCCTGGGATTTTGAACCGTGGCTTATTAGACCAACATACTAACTACTAGATTACTTTGATCATGCAGTGATCAAATTACCACGAAATATAGAAAAAAAATGAAAATCACACATTAACAGTGCGATTCCAGATGTTGCCAAATCGAAAATAGATGGAGTATATGAATTGGTGACGACAACAATCATTTGCAAAGGGTTTCTCAGTAAGAATGTAACGTTAAAAAAGAAACATGTTTTGAAGTGTGCAATTAAAAGCGCAACAAAATGCCGCAACGCTTCTGATGACAGGCAGTGGAAACAACTTTCAACACGTAGTCATTGCAATGCGTTTAAAAGTAACAAGGAAATTGTGTGTCACCTGAACTGAAGTCGAGAGAAGTTGAAAGATGATTATGTACCTCACAAATGCTATTTAATTGTTTAAAAAAAAATCATTTTTGCATTAAATTGTTACTGGTGACCCAAAAATAAAATTACATCAAACACAAGCGAAAGAAACCATACGTAAAGTGCGGACAATGGACAAAAAATCTACGGTTAAGCAGAATATCCATTGTGCCAAGGTAATGCTCAGTGTAACGCTCCCTAAAATACGTTTCACTTTAGAGTAGGATATTAAAAATTTTCTTGATTCATTCTTAACCTCAAAATACTAGCGGTTTTTTTTTAAGAGAATCCATAGATTACCTAAACGCTGAAAAAAAGTCATACCAAAGAATATGGATATAAAGAATGCGCATCATGTAGAAATAAAATTTTTTATGGCGGGCCGTAACATCACGACCCGCTCTCACCAAATTTTTTTTTAAAATCATTTCTGGGTGAGGAGAGAGGAAGACAGAAGGAAAATGAACACAAACAAAGAGCGTAACAATGTGTTGCTCTCATCGTACGTATGTACATGTGTATGTATTCTTGTGTTTTTTGATTTAGTTGTCGATCAGACTGCGACAAGAATACATGTGCTGCGGATGCTTCATCATTTTATTTCAGAATAACACTCGAAGAATATTTTGTGTTAAAAATGTTCTATGTCATTAGCTGGGCGTATTTTATTTTTTATTTTGTCTCATAGTATATTTTTTTTAAATTCTTGGGAATGCTCGGTTTTTTTTCTTTTAATAAAAAATGGTTTTTTATTCTTTTTATTTTTATTTATCTAAAAAACATGGCCTAATTTTTAAGCCAAAGATGGATAGCTTTATGTTCTTTTAATAATAAAATCGATGTTTTATTTTATTTTTATTTATCCGAAATTATTAAGCCATAGATAGACAGCTTTACATATGTATGTTGATGAAATGAAAATAAAAATAGAGTATATTACTAACACTTTTCTATGGCTGTAATTAAATAAATTCTCTCAACTTATTTTCTCTCTCTCACTCACTAATCCATAACCATAGGCATGTGTTAACCTAGAGGAAAATTGTTAGTAATAATGTCAAGTCTACTTATTAACCCAATGATATGTAATATGATCGGAAAATATAGAAAAATTGTACTGCACTAAGACACTAAGACACCGTATTTAACTTGGCAAGTATTCTTCCAAAAATCGAAATCATTTCTCATTGATATTAGTGAATACTACTGTGATATTTCTTTGGGTGCATCATTCTTCTTTAAAAACTGACAAGATTTTTACGCTCTTTTTAACGAACATTCTTGATGTTCGTGTCCTATGTGTGTAAAAAGCCGAAGATGTTTTTACTCTGAGGGTCATTGGTGCCGACGTCTGTTTTTAACACCAGAAAAATAAATAAAAAAGTGGCCAAACAACAAAAACGCACGATGAGAACAACGCATGATGAGAACAACGCATTGTTACGCTCTTGGTTTCTGTAACCTTCCCTTCTATCTTTCCCCCCGCGCCATGAAATATTTTTGAAAAATATTCCAAAATATGTTAAAATGCACATTCTTTATACTTTATTTTCTTTGGTCATACGTAGCTTCCGATGAACATTACTTTTAAATGACATGTTTTTATCAAAAAAAAAAAAAAAAAAAAAAAAAAAAAAAAAAAAAAAAAACTATATTAATAAAGCATTTATTTTCAATACAAAAATTACCGGTTTTTAAGTTATACGATCAATATTTCTCTTAATATTCTACAAATACTTCCTTCCTTTTTGAATTTAAATTTTAAAATATTTTTTTTTTTTTTTTTTTTGTTTTCCCACACTGTATAAGTAAGTTTTTTAAAAGTTTTTTCCCCCCGTTTTTAATGCGTTTTAATGCAAAATATTAGTGAATACAAATTGAATTATTCATGCAAACCGCTAAGTGGATGCTTTGAATTTTAATTTTAAATTATTTGCACATTTTAATGCCTTCCACCTTCGGGATTTTGTTTAAAAACAATAAAAGAAATAAACAACAAATTAAATTTAAATTTAAGTTTAAATTTAAATTAATTAATTAACAAAACAAACACTCATTTATGCAATGAAATTGTATTAAAAAATAATACAGTGCGACAGTCAAAATACATCCCACCCCCCAGCTAATGACATAATGTAGGCGGTGAGTAGAACCTCTCGAACCATCCAAACTTGTTTTATTTCACAAAAAAACGGCATTTTTGATCATTTCACACAAAATTATTGATTACCCAAATATTTTTCAACCTATTTTCATAACCCAAAGTTTTTTTGAAAAGGGGACCGATGAGCCTTTAAAACGGTATACATAACGATATGGTTCAAACTTACACGGTATGAGGTTTGATGGGTTAAACATGGAAAATTTAATTTTTTTTCATATTTTTTCAAGTTTAGCCAATCTTAATTGCAAAATTTAATTTAAAAAATATAAAATAAGTGATGACATTCTGAAAGTGCATCACTATCTTGTGAAGAAATCGACACTTCGTTTGATCAAATCGTACAAAAATTACCGTAGTTATGATTAAAATTAGTAAAACAGTCGTGTTATATATGTCATCTTTGGTTAAAATACTTGACTTTTCAACTTTAGTATCTCCAATAAGCAAACTGTGGCACGGGTATTTCATAAAGTACCTGCATAGAATGGGCATGAGCGCCTCCCCTTATTGCCTTTACGAAGTGGAAGAAGTAACTGACGATGCAGGGCACACTATTTTCGAGTGTGCACGCTGGCAGAGCTATCGCTCTGAACTGACGTCAATAGTTGGAACAATCACGGCCGCTAACATTGTCGGGATTATGGTTGAGAGTAGGGAAAATTGGACTTCAGTGGCGAATTATGTGGACTGAAGAAAAAAAACTCGAGGCTGCAGAACATGGAGGCACGCCGGCATAGATGATACCTGTACACGTGTCAAACAAAATTCGACAGAGGGACCTGGACGAAAGAAATAGTGGAGACACTTAGATATCTCCTCAACTTTCGCAACGCAATCCGGACGAGGAAATGAACACGCAAGGGCCAAAAGGACTCCATTCCGAAGTAATACCACCGTAGTTCCGGAGTGCGCACGAGTCCACGAGACGAGGGAGGGATTGATTTAGTGGGTGAGGGCCTCACACACGGAGGATGTGCGGTATGGTGCGGTCCTCGGCGTAAAAAAAGCAAACTGTTATTTTCATAAATTTTTGTTGTTTTTTTTCTAAATTCAAAGGTTTATTTGTAATGTAAATGAAATAATTGAGCTCGAGGTCTGTTGTTGTTTCAAATAATTTTTATTTTATTTCTCCGATATTTCGAAATTCATCGAATTTCATCCTCAGGGACACTCTAAAGTTTAACAATAAACATAAACAACGATAAAAACATTTATAAATAAGTACATCGATCACAGAATAAAACAAAAAAATTACGAAGAAAAACATTGAAAAAACCCTTACTGTAAAAATTAAACAAACAAAATAAACTTTAAGCTATAGTTGTTTTAACATCGTCGTATGGTATTGCACTGATCTACTTAAAATTAATTATTGCTTCTTTTTCGTTACTAAATGTCTATAGCTGCTGGCTGCGCTGCACTCAATGTCTGCTTTATAGTTCATACGTAAAGTTGTTGGTGTATTTACTATATTTAGCATCTCCAAAATGTAACGGCGTTTGTAGTTATTCTCCGTATCCAATATACGAACATTGTCGAAGTCAGGAGAGTGTTTATAATTAACGCAGTGGCTCATCAATGCAGTTTTCTGTGTTTCATGATTAAATCTTAACCTTTGGTCTGACTTGTGGGCCGCTAGTCTTGTTTTTAGCTTATTTTTCGTGGTACCTATATAAACTTTTTTACAAATTTCAGCATCGTTGCCAGTACAGGGGATTTTATAAATTAGATTGGACTTTTCCATTGCGGGTATTTTGTCCTTGGTTTTACTAAATAAGCTCGCAAGTGTGTTGTTGGTTTTGTGTGCCAATTGGAAATTTTGAACATTAAACAATTTAGACTTTTCGAACCTTTCAGATAATTCAGGTACGTATGTGAGGGATTTATAAGTTTTTGGCTCATCAGGGATTCTCAAACTTTTTTCCTTATTTTTATTTGTATTGTAGTCACGGGTAAGTTTGTTAATTAACTGTATTGGAAATTGGTTTTCTTTTAATATTTCTTTTATTTTTATTATATTTCTGTTGTGGAACTCCTCGTCACTCAAATTTAACACTCTTCTTATTAAGTTGTTGGCCGTATTAATAATAATTCTTTTTGGGTGCTTCGAAAAGAAATTTATTATTCGTCCTGAGGCCGTGGGTTTTTGGTACCAATCAATTTTTAATGCGTTATTTTCTCTTATTACTATTGTATCTAAATATGGTAATTTAAAATTGAACTCTTTTTCGGCTGTAAACTTAATATTACGGTGAAAGCTATTTAATTTTGTCAATATTTCCTCTATTGCATCTTCCCGAATTATACAAAAAATATCATCCACGTATTTCGTCAAAATTTTGGGTTTTTGTGCCAAATTTTCTAAGGAAGTCTCCAACAATTTTTCCATTACTATATCCGCAACAATTGGGGATGCCGGTGATCCCATAGGTAGGCCTTTCTTCTGCAGGTAAATTTTATCATCGTATTTGAAATATCTATTTTCCTTTATGCAAAATTTTAAAATTCGTAAAAATAAGTTTTTGGACATCCCCGTAAATTCGGAAATCTCAGTCCATCTTTCCTCTATTAATGTTAAAGCTAAATCCACTGGAATGCTTGGAAATAGCGATACTACATCGAATGAAATTATTCTTTCATCGTCCTCAATAGTCAAGTTTTTTACCTTATCTCTAAATTGCAACCAGTCCCTAACATTATATTTCGATTGTTCAGTTATGTGTTTTAATATACCGGTTATATATTTACATAGCTGGCTTGATGGTGAATTTACACTGGAGCAAATCGGTCTAAGGGGGTAATCTTCCTTATGGATTTTTGGAAGTCCATATAACCTTGGAGCCGTAGAAACTTCTGTTTTTAGCCTCCTTTTGTCCATTTCAGAAATTATATTATTTTTAAATAGTTCATCTACAAGTGCATTATTGGTTCGCTGTAAAGTATTTGTTGGGTCTTTATTCGTTCTTTGATAAGTCATCATGTCCCCGATGATCAGCTTCATTCTTCTCTCATATTCTTCTTTTTCAATAGCTACTGTGGAGTTTCCCTTATCCGCATTAAGGATTAAGACATTTTTGTTATTTTTTAAAAAACGTTTTGCTTTTTCTACCGTGTTTAACGTAAATTTATCTCTGTTATCAATTTTTAATTTGTTTAAGTGATTGTCGATTATTGATGCAAATTTTGTTCTCGCGCTTTCTTGTTCTTCTTTGTCCTGTATAGTTTGAATAAAATCTTCCCCATCCGTTATATATTTTAGCATTGGAAAATCGTCTTTTGTTGTTGGTAATGCGTACTTACGCCCTAATGATAGAATCAATCGAGGCCCTAATATGAACATCAAGGACTCTTCCCAGCGTTTTCAGAAGAAAGGAACACATACTTATGGTTCTATAATCATTCGCCCTAGTGTGGGACGGTTTCCCAGCCTTGGGAATGAAGATCATCCAAGATATTCTCCGGCTCCAAGGGATGTAAAGGAGCCTGAGACTAGCGTTATAGATGGCAAGCACCCAAGGGAGGATTATCTCCTCCCCATGTTGAATGTGACCCCTTGATAATACCACCCGGTCCTGGTGACTTGAATGGTTTGAAAGACCTAACAGCCCACTGCACCTGGCCAGGGGTAAGGGTAATTGACAAATACACGTCCTCTAACCTAACGACTTAGGTCCAATTCTTTTCCTTTTTTCGGTAATAACATTGCCTTGTAAAGAGACAGCTCTTTCGGCAACAGCGCTGCTTGCAGGTATAGAATGAACTTTCAAGGCAAGTTTGATAAATATGGAGGATATTCTTCTTCATCTATTTTCCACCACCTTAGTGCACATTTGTTTTATGTGACGTCATACTTGTACGGTAGGTAGCATAACCGCAATCAACCCATTTTTTAATTGCGATCCTTTTAGCAATCTTTTGGCATTATTGCTATGACGGGAATTTCCAAGAATTTATTTCTTTGACAATTTAACTACCTGTTCTGGAAATTTTTAATTACCCGTCAATATAATAGATGAAGAATGAAGTCAAGTGATTAGCGATAATTTTGGGATATTCAGATATTAAAAGGATGTTTCCCTTCTCAATGCAGCAATAAATAAGCAGGATTGAAACGAAAGCGTTTAATGTTAAACAAATTCTATTGGAGAACGGTTGTCAGTTGTTAAGAATAGTTCAGCAAAATGTCGGAAAAATATGGAAATCCTTGTGCCATTTATAATATTCCATTAAATATCAGTACGAGTGATATATTTCGCATAGGTTGTGCCCACATCTATCATTTCCTTGATATAAACAGCAAGTAAGTGTGTGTTGAGGAAACTTAAACACAAAAAAAAATATTCTTTTCAAAGTCGTCATTAACTTTTTTTGTATTTATTTGCATTAGAACGGACAATTGTAAGCCCATGATGCTTAAAATGCATTTGGAACTTGATGACCATCCACTATCATCAATTGGAGAAGCTGAAGAACGATACATTGTACACAAGAATTCTAATAACGGCATGAGACAATTTGTAGAACAACTCGAAGAACAGATAAATGCGTTAAAAGATGTTTTATTACAAGCAAAGGAGGATGTAAATCGTATTGATAAGGCAATGCAAGAATCAAAATCTAACAAGAAAGCGAACAAGTTCAAAAAGAAAAACAAATTAAACGGTAAACATAACAATACTGAAAATATTGCCAAAGCCAGTGAACGACACCATACGAACACCACCATAACAAAGAAAAAGCAAAACGTTATTGATTTAAGACGCAATTGTGTTTACATACAAAATGTTCAATGTTCTGATGCTGATTCTGATTCTGATTCAAGTTTGGAGAAGGCATTCTGTAATGTTCGTAAATTAGCAAATGAAATGAATGCAAAGATTCCTGACGATTCCATCATTAATATAGACGTGGAGAGGAAGGATAATTGTCTTGACTACTATGTACACTTTTGTAGAGCGGCTAGTAAAGAAGAATTTCTAAAGAATCGACATTTTCTGAAATACCATCCAGAGACAAGTCCTTTAAGAATATTCGATTATAATGAGTGGGGCATTGTTAAAATAAAAGATTTTCGTTCATCTGATTTGAGTTTGGAAGCGGCTTATGTTAATGTGATGGGAATAGCGGAAAGAATGGGAATATCGGATGATTGGAATATTCGATCTTCTATCGATCATATTGACGTGTACGTTAGTACAAATCCAAATTTTCTTAATTATTCTGTTCGATTCAACGATAACTTTCACAAGAACGAATTTGTACGCAGAAAAGATAAATTAAAACAATTTCCCGAAACAAAATTTGTAGAAATTTTAGATTGGGGTGAACATAAATTACGTTTACGTAACGTAAACAACGTTAGCGTGACTGTAGCTAGTGCTAATGTTATTGGGGTGGCGAAACTAATTGGTTTATCATTAGCCACCGATAATTTCCAACGTATATATGTTCTTAATCATGTTCCTTATTATGTTGACTCTAGTGGACTTTCTTTTGTTGTTGAGTTTTCTAGCATGGAAGTAAAAGATGAATTTCTAAAGAGAAAACATAATTTAGAAAAACTGACATATTTTTATAGTGATATTGAAATATCGGATATTAATGAAAAAAAGAACATTGTATTGATCAAATATGAAACTGGTCATCTAGTCACTGCTTTTAGCTTTATTGGATTAGCGAAACAGCTAGGTGTCTCGCTTACTCCGGATCAAATTCAAAATTTCTTTGATTTGTCAGAATTCACTCATTTGTACTGAACAAATGAAAGAGGAGTGTGTTGAGGAGTGAAAACAAATTCACATTTCCAGAGATCACATACAAGCCTCTTACTTAACACTTTCTTATTAAAACATTGCATATCCCAATCACAATGCATGCCCTTAGACATACGTCGATACTTTTAAAACATTTTTCTTTAATTTTTTTTTACATTTTAACTTGAATTCATGAAATGTTTTTTTTTTTAGTTTTGTATTAATTATTCTATTATTTTCTGTATATAATTCTTTTTACTTTTTTGTAATTAAGTTTAAAATAAAGTCGATATTTGTTTTTAATAAAAATAAAAAACTGTGTTTCTTCTTTTAAATAAATTCTCAACATTTGACTTTTAATGATTGATTATTAGCTTCTCTAAGCACTGTTTGTGTGCGCAATGGTCTCAACAAACGGTGCCACATGCTAAAGGTTTCAATTTCGTTTTGCATGTGTCGTTATACGGTCACCACCTTCTCCGGATCTCGGTTTGGATATTGCCAGAGCTTCATGAACTACTGGGTGTTCGAAAAGTTGGGCTACACAAATTATGTGGAACTGCTTTATTGCCTGTTTTTTTAATTGGTCATTACAACCCTTCAGTCTGGATTACGACCTAGCTTCTCACACCACTTATGTTGTGTGTGTTAATTTTATACATGAGTGTGGCGGGACCTACAGTTTAAAGTCGTCTCCATTCAAGGTAATTTTTTATTTACTCTCAGAGTTTTTGCCAGAAATCTGCCGAAGATATATTTCATTTTGTTGGAGAAGTCTGACCTGGGATTTTGAACCGTGGCTTCACGTCTAATAAGCCCACATACTAACTACTAGACTACTTTGATCATGTAGTAATCAAATTACCCCAAAATATACATACACATACATAATTGCCTAGCTTCTGACATCACTCATGTTGTGTGCGTTAATTTTATACGTGAGTGGCGGGACCTACAGTTTAACGTCGACTCTGAACGACAGAGTTTTTGAGAAATTTTTTCATGGCAGACTTATTTACTCGCAGAGTTTTTGCCAGAAATCTGCTGAGAGGAAATCGCCGAAGAACCTCTGCAGGAATGGAATTCCACATACGAATAGTCTGACTAAAAAACGTATTTTTTCTATAATGCAGTATGCGATCCACTGGCCAATCGACCACATACGGATGTACTGTCCAAGAAAGACGAGCTTTACGTAGAAATATATGATTTTCGGGAAGAGGTCCCCTTATTTCATTCGAGCAAAATCCTTTTGTATAGCGATAGAAAAGTGAAACACAAACTGCATTGTAACATTGCTCCAATGATTCAATGGAGTTGGATACACTACCGTCATTAACCGGCTACAACGGCCTCTCCTGTACACGGTCGAGAAACCGCAAAATAGTCGTTGAGGCACCGACCCATACATTAGAGTTGTATTCCATTCTCGGACGGTTATAAATGATGTAAATAGTAAGATCAGATGATATGATCTTAAGAAAGAACTGAATGAACTGAAAAATGTCTCGGTTCCAACCAACATTACACTGAATTTTCATGCTCAGAATGTCAACAGCTATAGATTAAGATGATGCAATAAGGTATGTTTCATTATTATAAATACAAGTGAAGAAAAAAATGATAATGCAATTTAGTAAAAGCAATAACTTCAGTTAAAATTGGTTTTAAATTAAAGAAGAAAAAATTGTGCTTTTACTATGACACGTGGATTCAGTTTATCAGAACAAGAACAAGATAAAATTTTTGCCTTTAAAGATCAAAATTTGAAGTTTAGAGAAATTGCTCGAAAATTGGGAACAAGTGTGACTGTGGTAAGAAATTTTTTGAGCAATCCTGAGAATTATGGACAAACAAAGAGATCCGGACGGAAAAAAATTCGTTTCTCAGCCAGAAACAGCCCACATTATTCGTTTAGCGAGCAGTTTAACTTTGAGTCTAAAAATGTATAAAGGCCTTAACGGGTGCTTCTGTATCAAAAACAACCATATGGAGATCATTAACAGAAAATAAGAACCTAAAATATTCAAAAATGACTCAAGTATCGCGGTTGCTACCCCGTCATATGGCGGCAAGGTTACAGTTGGCCAAAGAACATATGCAAACTAATTGGACTGAGGTATATGACTTTACTCAATTTTTGTAAATGTGAAAATAACCACCAGTTTTATTTAAGATTATATTTTCCGCTGAAAAGAAATGGAATCTTGAAGGTCCGAATGGAAACAGAGGCTATTGGAGCGATATTCGAAAGGAACCTCTACATTTCTCCAAGAGAAATTTTGTTGATGGATCACTGATGGTTTGGAGAGCATTTTGTTGCGATGGGTGTCTTGAAATTCAATTCGTGTCATGTAAAATGAACAGCTTACAGATTATGTCAAAACTCTGGAAATTAGTTTATTACCTTTCATAGCTCAAAATAACTTAAAAAATTATATTTTTCAGCAAGATAACGCTGCCATTCACAACAGGGAAATCGGGAAATCGCCAATATGAAAATTTAAATTTATTAAAAAAACTCAATTTGTCACAAATGGTGAAATATTGACCAAAACTTAATCAATACATTAGTAGAGAGTATCGACCTCTAGCTAGAATATTTAATCTTATAAAAAATAAAGATGGACTAATTCGTAAATAATTACATTAAAATTGTGTTTTATTCTTAAGAATTAAAAATATTTTTATATTTCTGAAACGCCGACTTACTTGTTATTTTAAAAAATATTAAAAAATACAAGAGCAACATAGAAATGTACCATATCGATGAATAGTACACTCCGACATTTATCTGTCAGCTATAGAGATAGGTTTTAAACACATGTTCAGACTAACATAGTAAAGGGTGTTTTTTATAGAGGTATAGAACTTTAAGTTGGCATTACTTTTCAAGATGGCGACCGATTTAACAGCTGTCAAGTGATTTATTCTCAGTTTGGTTTGGCAATTCATCATGAATAGACTCACGCCTGAACAACGCTTGCAAATAGTGCAATTTTATTTCGAAAATAATGGTTCTGTGCGGAAAACGTATCGCGCACTACGTCCATTTTATCGTCGACAAAATCGTCCATCAGAGCAGTTAATTCGATTAACCATGGAACGTTTTCGCACCACGTTTACTCTTATTGATAACTCGCATCCCCAGAGACGCTGTACGGTGCGTAGAGCGTAGCATTGAGGAAGACCCGAATGAGTCCATCCGCCATCGAGCACAGGAATTGGATCTGTGTCCATCCACTTTATGGAAGATTTTGCGGAAGGATCTTGGTTTGCGTGCTTAGAAAATCCAACTCGTGCAAGATTTGAAGCCAAACGATCATCAAGTAAGGCGTAGATTCGTCGAATGGGCCCAAAACGAGATTACCGTTGTTCCCGATTTTCATAAGCGAATTTTGTTTAGCGATGAAGCGCACTTCTGGTTGAATGGCTACGTCAACAAACAAAACTGCCGCATTTGGAGTGAAGGTAATCCTCAAGTGTATGTGGAAACACCGTTGCATCCAGAAAAACTGACTGTTTGGTTCGCTTTATGGGCTGGTGGAATCATTGGTCCGTACTTTTTCAAAAACGATGGTGGCCAGAAAGTTACAGTCAATGGTGATCGGTATAGAGCCATGATTACTAACTTTTTCATTCCTGAATTGAATAACCATGATGTCCAGGAGATGTGGTTTCAACAAGACGGCGCAACATGTCACACAGCTCGTGCCACAATAGATTTACTGAAAGACACGTTTGGTGACCGCCTAATTTCACGTTTTGGACCTGTGAATTGGCCTCCAAGATCGTGTGATTTAACACCGCTAGAAAGTAGTGTGTAGTGTGGGGCTATGTAAAGTCATTGGTCTATGCTTGACCATTTGGAAGACAACATTCGCCGTATTATTGCCGATATACGGCCACAAATGTTGGAAAAAGTCATCGAAAATTGGACGTCCAGATTGGACTACATCCGCGCCAGCCGTGGCGGTCATATGCCAGAAATCATATTTAAAATGTAATGCCACAAGATTATCTTTCGGATAAATAAAATTAATGTCAATCGAATAATCCATCGTTGTTTTATTGCAACTTAAAGTTCTATACCTCTATAAAAAACACCCTTTAGAAGAAACGCTCTCTAAAACACGTTTCACTTAAGAGTAGAATATTAAAACTTTTCACTTGATTCATTCTTAACCTCAAAATACTAGCGGTTTGTTTTTTTTTAACGGAATAATAAGTCATACGTAGCTTCCGATGAACATTATTAGTGTGTAGGCTTATTAGACGAAAAGCCAGGGTTCGAGCCCCAGGCCAGACATCAAAATAAAATACAAAAAGTATTTCTTCGGCGACTTCCTCTCAGCAGATTTCTAGCAAAAACTCTGGGAGTAAATAAAAAATTGCCATGAAAAAGTTTCTCAAAAATATGTTGTTCGGAGTCGACTTTAAACTGTAGGTCCCGCCACTCATGTATAAAATTAACACACACAACATATGTGGTGTGAGAAACTAGGTCGCAATCCTGACTGAAGGGTTGTAATGACCAATTACGTTACAACATTACCGGTTTTTAAGTCATACGATCAATATTTATTCCTCTTAATATTCTGCAAATACTTCCTTTATGAATTTAAATTTTAAAAAATTTAAATTTAAATTAAAATAATTTAAAAGTAAGTTTTTTAAAGTTTTTTTCCCCGTTTTTAATGCGTTTTAATGCAAAATAGTAGTGAACACAAATTGAATTATTCATGCCAACCGCCAAGTGGATGTTTTGAATTTTAATTTTAAATTATTTGCACATTTTAATGCCTTCCACATTGGGGATTTTGTTTAAAAACAATAAAAGAAACAAACAAATTAAATTTAAATTTAAGTTTAAATTTAAATTAATTAATTAACAAAACAAACACTCATTTATGCAATGAAATTGTATTAAAAAATAACACAGTGCGACAGTCAAAATACACCCCCCCCCCAGCTAATGACATAATGTAGGCGGTGAGTAGAACCTCTCGAACCATCCAAACTTGTTTTATTTCACAAAAAAAAAAAAAACGGAATTTTTGATCATTTCACACAAAATTATTGATTACCCAAATATTTTTCAACCTATTTTCATAATTCAAAGTTTTTTTGAAAAGGGCCTTTAAAATGGTATACATAAATACAATGACTCCAACGCATAATCGGACAAGAGTGTAATTGATAGAAATGTTCAATAATCAAAAACGAAATATACTTAATGTGTTGTTTTTTTTATATTGATTTTGATTTTATTTTAACTTCATATACTTACATCTAGAGATAAGTAGAGTAAACAGCAACTTCTCTAATGATAAGGACACATTTAAAGAAAAAAGAAAAAAAAACAAATTTAACTCAAATTCTATCGCTCAACAAATAATCGGACAAAGCGAAGTAGAAATGTTTTAGGTATAAAAATCAGGCAGTTAATATTTTGTTGCATATCCTTTGTTATCAACAACAGCCTGTAGTAAGGGCTTGGGAATTGATTTTACTAAATTTTGGCATACTTCGGGCTCTATGGAGTTTCAAGCTTCTAACAAACTCTCCTTTAGCTTGACTAAAGTTTTGAATTTTTTTCATATACTTTTCTGCCTAATTCTTCCCAAAAGTGCTCAATTACATTGAGGTCTGGGCTGTGAGTAGGTGTTTCAATCACTTTCGGGCAGTTGTGAATCAACCAAAGCTTTGCAACTTCGGATGTATGCTTAGGATCGTTGTCTTAATAAAAAGCAAATTGTTTTTTATGCACAATTTCTCTGCACTTTGCTTTACATTTTCCTTCAAAATGTTAATGTAGACCATTTTACCGTCCATTTTACCGGCTATAAAATGCAAATTGCCAACTCCAGCGCTAGACATGCATCCCCAAACCATTACAGAGCCGCCTCCTCCACGCTTAACAGTAGCTTTTGTATTTTGATGGTTAAATTCTGTATTTGGTTTACGCCCCACAAATTGCCTACCATCCGAACCATGCAAACAATGTAAACTTTCAATGGAAATGTATTTTAAGTCGATTTACCACAAAATTACCTGATTCCAAAAATCCTCAGTTTTTAATAAATATTCTTTGGCGAATTTTAGTCTACGCTTTTTATTTTTGAGGCTTTATTTTAATTAAATGGCGCTTTTTTCTGATAACTCTTCCATAATCATTGTACTTATGCAAAGTATTTCGCCCAGTAATAAGATTTTGATATTTTGAGATCTTTTGCGGTTTTAAAAGGATTTAGTTTGATTTCTTTCTTCTCTATCGTTCAGTATTTTCCCTTGGCCTTCTTGGCCTGCTTTTATTGTCCAGTCTAAATTCATTACGAAATCTTTTAATTATGTCATGGACAGTGGATTTGCTTTTTCCAGTTAATTCGGCAATTTCTCTTACAATTTTACCTTCCAAATTTAATTTGATTATTAATTGTCAAATTTCGACAGTCGTCTCTTTACCACTCGGAGCCATTTTCACTTAAAATTAAAGTTTTTGCACTTTTTGTGATTAAAATCAACACGACAAAAATTTTTTTTAGTTTTAATTATGGTTTTTAAAAAATACTTTGGTTTTTCAAAAAATAACAGTATTTTTTTCTATGCCTACTCTCCTTTGTCCGATTATGCGTTGAGGGCAAAAATTTAAATTATATTTGCTTTTGTTTTATAATTAACAATTATTCGAAAATAATACTTTTTTTATTGTTGTAAAATATAAGTAAGTATGTAAAGTATTAACAAAATCGAAAACAAAAACCATACCTAAAGTACAATTTGTGTTTGCTTAGAGCTAAAACTTTTGTCCGATTATGCGTTGCAGTCACTGTATATGGTTCAAACTTATTTGTTCTGAGTTTTGTTGGGGTAAACTTGAAAAATATTATTTTTTTCTTATTTTTTCATGTTTAGCTATTCTTAATTGCAAAATTTAATTTAAAAAATATAAAATAAGTGATGACATTCTGAAAGTGCATTATCTTTTAAAGAAATCGACACTTCGTTTGATCAAATTGTACAAAAATTACCGTAGTTATGATTTAAATTAGTAAAACAGTTCTGTTAGACTTGTTATATATGTATGTTATCTTTGGTTAAAATACTTGATTTTTCCACTATCTAATAAGCAAACTGTTATTTTCACACATTTTTTTTTTGTTTAGCTTCGTCTTCCTTTCATTTTTTCCTCTAATTTCCCCCTATTTTTGCGATTTTTAATCGATTTTCTTTTCTCCTTCTTCCAAATTTTTCAATTATGTTAACTTAACATAATATTCGCTGTAAAAAAAAAGAATATAACTTTTGTAGCTACCTTCGCACACATAAAATCCAAAGGTAATGTTTCGCATTTTCGCTCTGGCGGATCATGGGCTTTGAACAGCGGGCTCACGTCAAATAAGCCAGCACACTACCTACTGGACTCTTCATTTATTTATATTTAATACACATACGGCACGGAACATGAAAAACTAACGACTTATTCGTCTGCCTCACATACAAGACAAAAACATTTGATTCGGAACGTAACAAAACGTAAAGGCCCCGTTTAGTCAAACGTCAATGGAACGTAGTGTAACATACGTTCGTTTAACGAAATTACATTACGACGGTTCGGCAAGTGTTTTCATTTCTAGCAGCAATGTTTCGCAATTTTGAAATGCAAACAACTTTTTAGGGAATATTGTGAAGTTAATGGGGACTTTTAAGGAACTGAAGCATAAAACAGGCAATAAAGTGGTTCATATTAACAAGGAAATTGCATTTTATAGTCATCAACGGTCAATTTGTGTAGCCCAACTTTTCGAATACCCAGTAGTTCATGAAGCTTTGAATGGCAGTTGAGAATATTATTACGTTTTTTACCCTTTTAAAAATGTTTAAAATATGAGGTCGTAGATTCGTTCGTAGAAATAAAAATAAGTTTGTGTTTAGTTTTAATAAAAAATTCTTTATTATTCGCACAATTCTGCGTGTAATTTTTCACGACTTGATTTAAACAACAATAATTTCCGCGCACACAATAACAATTGTTCGTTAGATCTTTATAACAGAGGTCTTCAAACCACAATTCTTCTCTTCACACTTCACGTGCCTTCACACAAGACTGACTGAATTCCTTCTGATCCTGTTGCCTGCTTCGTATTGCCTTTTACATCGCAGGGTAAACATTCTGATGGATGCTCTTGAAGGAGAATGACCTGAATGCATTCGCGAAATCTCTATAAATGTAAACATGTTGTTTACGTTATCGCTGTTTGTGTATTTTGTTTATGTTTGTCCTTGCAGTGTTGTTGCTTGTTTGTTTACTTTGTTTGTCCCCTAATTTGTACTACTGTTGTTGCTATATTTTCGTTTATTCGTTGATCATGTAAACAAGTCCATTGTTTTTGTTTTGTAGGTTTTATTTATCATTTTAATGTTAAACGAGAACACCGTTTCCATTTTTGTAACAATATCTAAACCGTGACCCGGAGAAGGTGGCCATATAACGACACATGCAAAACGAAATTGAAACCTTTAGCATGAGACACTGTTTAAGTAGAATGCAATTGTTGAGACCATTGCGTACATGAACAGTGTTTATAGTGAAGCTAATAATCAATCATTAAAAGTAAAATGTTGAGAATTTATTAAAAAGAAGAAACACAGTTTTTTTTTATTAAAAACAAATATCGACTTTATTTTAAACTTAATTACAAAAAAGTAAAAATAATTATATACAGAAAATAATAGAATAATTAATACTAAATTTAAAAAAAAACATTTCATGAATTCAAGTTAAAATGTAAAAAAAAAAATAATTAAAGAAAAACCTTTTAAAAGTATCGACGTATGTCTAAGGGCATGCATTGTGTTTGGATATGCAATGTTTTAATAAGAAAGTGTTAAGTAAGATGCTTGTATGTGATCTCTGGAAATGTGAATTTTCATTCCTCAACACACTCCTCTTTCATTTGTTCAGTACAAATGAGTGAATTCTGACAAATCAAAGAAATTTTGAATTTGATCCGGAGTAAGCGAGACACCTAGCTGTTTCGCTAATCCAATAAAACTAAAAGCAGTGACTAGATGACCAGTTTCATATTTGATCAATACAATGTTCTTTTTTTCATTAATATCCGATATTTCCATATCACTATAAAAATATGTCAGTTTTTCTAAATTATGTTTTCTCTTTAGAAATTCATCTTTTACTTCCATGCTAGAAAACTCAACAACAAAAGAAAGTCCACTAGAGTTAACATAATAAGGAACATAATTAAGAACATATATACGTTGGAAATTATCGGTGGCTAATGATAAACCAATTAGTTTCGCCACTCCAATAACATTAGCACTAGCTACAGTCACGCTAACGTTGTTTACGTTACGTAAACGTAATTTATGTTCACCCCAATCTAAAATTTCTACAAATTTTGTTTCGGGAAATTGTTTTAATTTATCTTTTCTGCGTACAAATTCGTTCTTGTGCAAGTTATTGTTAAATCGAACAGAATAATTAAGAAAATTTGGATTTGTACTAACGTACACGTCAATATGATCGATAGAAGATCGAATATTCCAATCATCCGATATTCCCATTCTTTCCGCTATTCCCATCACATTAACATAAGCCGCTTCCAAACTCAAATCAGATGAACGAAAATCTTTTATTTCAACAATGCCCCACTCATTATAATCGAATATTCTTAAAGGACTTGTCTCTGGATGGTATTTCAGAAAATGTCGATTCTTTAGAAATTCTTCTTTACTAGCCGCGCTACAAAAGTGTACATAGTAGTCAAGACAATTATCCTTCCTCTCCACGTCTATATTAATGATAGAATCGTTAGGAATCTTTGCATTCATTTCATTTGCTAATTTACGAACATTACAGAATGCCTTCTCCAAACTTGAATCAGAATTAGAATCAGCATCAGAACATTGAACATTTTGTATGTAAACACAATTGCGTCTTAAATCAATAACGTTTTGCTTTTTCTTTGTTATGGTGGTGTTCCTATGGTGTCCTTCACTGGCTTTGGCAATATTTTCAGTATTGTTATGTTTACCGTTTAATTTGTTTTTCTTTTTGAACTTGTTCGCTTTCTTGTTAGATTTTGATTCTTGCGTTGCCTTATCAATACGATTTACATCCTCCTTTGCTTGTAATAAAACATCTTTTAACGCATTTATCTGTTCTTCGAGTTGTTCTACAAATTGTCTCAAGCCGTTATTAGAATTCTTGTGTACAATGTATCGTTCTTCAGCTTCTCCAATTGATGATAGTGGATGGTCATCAAGTTCCAAATGCATTTTAAGCATCATGGGCTTACAATTGTCCGTTCTAATGGAAATAAATACAAAAAAATTAATGAGGACTTTGAAAAGAATATTTTTTTTTTTGTGTTTAAGTTTCCTCAACACACACTTACTTGCTGTTTATGTGAAGGAAATGATAGAGATGGGCACAACCTATGTTAAATATATCACTCGTACTGATATTTAATGGAATATTATAAATGGCACAAGGATTTCCATATTTTTCCGACATTTTGCTGAACTATTCTTAACAACTGACAACCGTTCTCTAATAGAATTTGTTTAACATTAAACGCTTTCGTTTCAATCCTGCTTATTTATTGCTGCATTGAGAAGGGAAATATCCTTTTAATATCTGAATATCCCAAAATTCTCGCTAATCACTTGACTTCATTCTTCATCTATTATATTGACGGGTATTCAAAAATGTTCAGAGCAGGTAGTTAAATTGTCAAAGAAATAAATTCTTGGAAATTCCCGTCATAGCAATAATGCCAAAAGATTGCTAAAAGGATCGCAATTGAAAAATGGGTTGATTGCGGTTATGCTATCTATCGCACAAGTATGACGTCATGCAAAACAAATGTGCATTAAAATGGTGGAAAATATATGAAGAAGAATATCCTCCATATTTATCAATACTTGCCTTGCAAGTTGATTTCATACCTGCAAATAGCGCTGCTGCCAAAAGAGCTCTCTCTTTAGCAAGTAATGTTATTACCGAAAAAAAGGAGAACAGAATTGGACCTAAGTCGTCACAGACAGCTTACTTTTTATGAACTTCTATCATAAGAATTTTGAAAATTAAAATGTCCAGAATTTTTCCGTGCATCCATCCTTTTTCTGCACTAAACCCATGCTCGAACCCACAGTCGTCTTTCTTTTTTTTCTGCGCAAAATATCACTGAAAATCCGCAACACAAAACGGGAAAATATTCATCTTCCATTATGTATGAAAATATATACATATGTATGTATACGTGTTTATGTATGTATGCACGTATGTATTTTTTTCGCAAGACTCTTGTCAAATATTTTTCAAGTGTGACCCATATGGCAAACATGTTTTCCCAGATTTCTGTTTGCCGCTATTGAATGAAAGAAAAATGGGAAAACAAGTAAGCGCAGTGTGACCACAAAACAAAATTTTAGTTGTTTCAGTCATATTTCGGGCAAAGAAGAGAAAACAAATTTATGGGCAAATAATTGCCATATGTGACCGTACCTTTAGTGAGCATTTAAAGTCGAAATCAATAACATCATAAGTGTGTTAAGTATGAATATGATGAGTAGCGGTTCCATGATATTAAAATAAGTATGAATGCGTATATGTAAGTATCAGAAATTATGAGTATGATTCGATTTTACTCATCTTTTTGAATACTCATTGATTATTTCTGATACCAACCTATGATGTGATATAAAAAAATATTATTTTTAAGCTCATTCATTCATCCACAGTTAGTGAACCCGACCTCCTATATGGTGTTGCTTTCTGGTGAATTGCTCTGGATAAACTACACAACGTTAGACTTCTTGACAAGGTCAAGCGGTCAAGTCTGCGGCCATTTATACAACTGTTGCTCTGCGCACCACCCCCACAAAAACCTTATTCGCAATGCTCAACTGGTTTCTCGCTAAGCAGGCAGATAAGTTTGCTGCGACAAGACTTAAGCCCTGTCTCGTTGGCACATTGTACCTTCTGGTCACTCCACCATTTTGGAGGTTGTGGCTGTGGCCCCATCGAACATCGATCATCTCCCTGCGGAATACTGTCTTGACAGAGGTTTCCAACTTCTGATTCCGAGTAGGGATGACTGATACCTCAACACCGTCCCCCTGACCTCCTGGATATATACACGGACGGCTCTAAACTCGACACTGGGGTCGGGAGCGGAGTCTATTCTGGAAAACTGGCAACTAAGCATCTCTCTCCGACTGTCGGATTACTGTAGCGTGTTTCAGGCGGAGGTGATGGCAGTTTACCGTGCCGCTCAATGTATCCTCGTCAACGGTGCTCCTTTTACTCCTTTCTCTGACAGTCAAGCCGCCATAAGATCTCTGTCAGGTGTTGTGAATAACGCCAGGATCGTCAGGGAATGTCGTGACTGACTGGACCTTCCTTCTGGGCACTTTAGTGTCTCACTGGTCTGGGTCCCCGGACATAGTAATATTCCGGGGAACTGCAGGGCTGATGAGAGATTCCTTCCGGAATCCTCTTCAGTAGCTTCGGTCAAGTTGGCCCGAAAATTCTTTTTAGACGCCAACCTATCCTGGGCCAATGAGGAGTCTTGCTAAACCGCTAGACTCACCTGGCCCCTGATGGATAGAAGGTGTACCAGCCAGTTACTTGGACTTGGTCGTGGCATCATCTCAATCACAGTGGACATGCTTGCAGGTCATTATGTTATGGGTAGACATGCGGAAAGGATGTGGCTCCCATTTAACGAATTCTGCCGAGGATGCAGATCCGCTGAGGAAGAGGAGACTGTTGCGAGGTGCAAATATAGGTTATTTGACTCTCCAATCCTTGTCAGCTTGTAGGAGCTATCATCCATTGATGTCAAGGATATAGCTTCGTTCATCAAACTTTCAGTGTGGGGTAGTCGTGCTTTGATGTGCAGTTGGTCAGCGCAACCTTCTTTCTTTTCCCTGATTTTGGTAGAACTTGGTCTGTACAGAGGCAGCGTTCACTGGTGGCATCACAAAGGGTCCCTATGCGTGCTCAAGTGAGCTCTTTGATATCAGAGCTACCACTTCGACCTAATTCAGCTAGCTGAATATCACCAAAAAACGGCATCTTAGGAAGTTTTATTTAATACATCTTTATTTACGAATTAAGAATTAATTCATTTAACTTAAAAGAAAAGTAATTCAGCCAGCTGAATAACATACAATTTTCTTTTCTTATGACTTTTTATTTAATAAATCTCGAAATACAAAAAAGTATACTCTTATTCAGCAAAGCTGAATTTGTCTATTTCAACTTAAATGTGATTATTTTGTAATAATTACGTAGACATTTTAGAATCGTACTAATTCAGCTGGCTGAATATAAGACCAAAGTTAATTTATGTACATTTTTTGTATTTAAATATGGGAAAAATGTTATTTCTTCAGCTAGCTGAATTAGTAAATTCAGATAAAATTAAAATTGTTTTTGGATTATTTAGAAGTTCCGCTCGCAATGTTTGTTCTCCATCAACGTTGTTATTTTAGGGACAAGGTGAAATGTCCATCTTCCCTTTAAACTGTTCTCCCATCGTGATTGCCAATTGTGCATTGAAATCCTTCTGTCTTCCGTTTTTATAGCCGCTGTTTGTCCTGGATACTCGGGGCTAGTGTGTATAAAGTTAGCTACGAATGTTATATTTTCTTTTTTGGTTATTTACAGTGAATGTTACCTCAATTGAGACTGTTAAGTTAACATAATTGACAAATTTGGAAAAATGAAAAAGAGAATCTTAAGAGAATTATCAAAACATATAATTTGGACTGAAAGTGAATGAAAGGACAAAGATTCCTAAACAGTTAAGAATTTATTTAAAAGAAGAAATCAATTGTAACACAAACACAGTTTTTTATTGAAAACAAATATCGACTTTATTTTAAACTTAATTACAAAAAAGTAAAAATAATTATATACAGAAAATAATTGAATAATAGAATAATTAATACTAAACTTAAAAAAAAAACAATCCATGAATTGAAGTTAAAATGTAAAAAAAATAAAATAAAGAAAAACCTTTTAAAAGTATCGACGTATGTCAAGTCAGTTGAGCAGTCGCAGTCGCAGAAAAAAGTTGAAAAGTTGTGAAAATAAAAAGTCGAAGGTCTTTAAAAAAAGCAAAGTTGAAAAATAGAAAATTGTGAAAGAAAACTAAAGTTGTGAAGAACTGATAAAAAAACCAAATTTGTAAAGAATTAAAAAAAGAAAAAATAAATTTATTAAAGAATTAAACAGACGGGCATGTTTTGAAAAATGCAAATCGCCTAAATTTTGCGTTTTCGTTTTGAAAACGCCAAGAGGGTGTTCTGGCGAACGCAAATCACGTACTCACGTACTAAAACATATGGCTGTATGCCAGTAACCACAGTCTCCATTCGAATATTTTTCTAACTAAAATTCATTGACGTTACTTAAATTCCACACAAATTCCACAGCTCGTATCCTCATTTGGTGGTCAGAAATCTACATGCACAGTAATCACTTTGATTGTTTAAAATTCTAAAAATAACCTTACAAGTACTTACAATTAACACATTTAAACTATAATACCCCTTTCTACAAAAATAAAGTTCCTTACATGGGTGCCGTCTACCAACCCAATTACTCATGGAATTTTAAACTTTTGATAGAAATGCATTTTTGATGCTTTCGCCCGCTCCGGAACGTCTAATGGGTTAGAATAATCCCTCAGGGAACGTCCTTTTAATTTGTCTTTTCTGGTTTGCAGCTTTTTTAAACAAATTATGTTTAATAAAAAACCTGTAGGCATTTTTCTATTTATTTTTTTAATTTTGATGATTTGATTTTTATTTGTAATTCTAAAATATATGTTTTATTCGACTTCGAAAAATCGAAGATCGCAAGTAAAACGCGCGAGTTTCAGAACACCCTGAAATAAATTTTGCGTTTTTGAAATCACTTGTGATTTCAAATCGTGCGATTGTCAGAACATGCCTGAGAGGTTGAGTTTGTGAATTTTAAAATAACTTTAAAACAATTTTTTGTATATTTCTTAAATTACTTGAATTTCTTTCATTTAAAATTATATATTAAAAACATTAAAATCAAAACTGAATTTTAAAATAAATAAAAAACTAAAAATAATATTAAAAATCCGAGTGTTTTTATTTAAATATTATAAAAATATTCTTACATGTATGTGGTCTCTGGAAATGTAAATTTTCACTTTTCTTCGTTCTTCTTTGCATCGTCAATGAATTTTGACAAATCAAAGAAATATTGAATTTGATCAGGATTAAGCGAGCAACCCAGTTGTTGCGCTAATCCAATAAAACTAATAACAGTGGTTACATGATTATGCTTATACTTTATCGAAACAATGTTCTCTTTTGCATTAATATCCGATATATCAATAAGATGTTTTAAATTTTCCATTTGCATTAAATTCTGTTTTTTCATTAGAAATTCATCTTTTACTTGCTTGCTAGAAAATTCAACAATTAAAGAAAAATCCCGATCACGAAAATGAAGAACATGATTAAGAACATATATACGTTGGAAATTATCGGTGGCTAATGATAAACCAATTAGTTTCGCCACCCCAGCAACAGTAGCACCAGCTACAGTCATGCTAACGTTGTTTACATCACAAAAACTTAATTTATGTCCACCTGCATCTACAATTTCTAAAGATTCTGTTTCTGGAAATAGTTTTAAATAATGTTTACCGAGTAGAAATTTCTTTCTCATGAAGTCTCTCTTAAACCGAACATAATAATAAAGAATATTTGGGTATGCACTAAACACGTCTATATGATCGATAGAATTCCTAACATCACATTCATCCGCTATTCCAATTTTTTTCGCAATTCCAATCACATTAACATATGCCGTCTTCAGACTCAAATCAGAGGAAAAAAATTTTTTAATACTAACAAGGCCCCACTCACTATAATCGAATATTCGTAAAGGACTTGTCCTTAGATTGTATACATAAAAATGTCTATTCTTTAGAAATTCTTTTTTAATATTCGCGTTACAAAAGTGAACATAGTAGTCAAGGCAACGTCTAAGCTTCTTCTTGACGTCTATATGAATGACAGAATCGTCAGGAATTTCTACATTCATTTCATTTGCTAATTTGCGAACATTACAGAAAGCCTTCTCCAAACTTAAATCAGTACATTGAAAATTTTGTATGTAAACACAATTATCTCTTAAATCAATAACTTCTGGCTTTTCCTCTGGCTTGGTGTTCGTATGATGTCCTTCGCTGGCACTGGCAACATTTTCAGTATCATTATGCTCACCGCTTAACTTCTTTTCATTGTTCGCTTTTTTGTTAGAGTTTGATTCTTGCGTTGCATTATTGTCAACATCAGGAGCCTTATCAATGCGATTTACAACATCAATCTCCTTTGCTTGTAGTAAAGCATGTTTTAACGCTTTCATCTCTTCTTCGAGTTGTTGTATTGATTGTCTCCAGCCGTTAATAGAACTGTTGTGTTCAATGTTTCGTTCTTCAGCGCCTCCAATTGATGAAGATGAGTCGTCAAGTTCCAAATGCTCACCGCTTAAATTGTTTCCATTGTTCGCTTTTTTGTTCGAGTTTGATTCTTGCGTTACATTATTGCCCACATCAGGAGCCTTATTAATGCGATTTACAACATCATCCATTGCTTGTAGTAAAGTATCTTTTAACGCTTTCATCTCTAATTCGTGTTGTTCTACAAATTGTCTCAAGCCGTTAATAGAACTGTTGTGTTCAATGTTTCTTCCTTCAGCTTCTGCAATTAATGATGGTGGATGGTCATCAAGTTCCAAATGCATTTTAAGCATCATGGGCTTGCAATTGTCCGTACTAATACTAAGAAATACAATCAATTAATGACGACTTTGAAAAGAATATTTTTTTAAGTTTCCTCAACACACACTTACTTGACGTTTACTTGAATAAAATGTTGGAGGTGGGCACAACCTATGCGAAATATATCACTCGTACTGATATTTAATGGAATATTATAAATGGCGCATGGATTCCCATATTTTTCCGACATTTCGATGCACTATTCTTAACAACTGACAACCGTTCTCCAATAGAATTTGTTTAACATTAAACGCTTTCGTTTCAATCCTGCTTATTTATTGCTGCATTGAGAAGGGAAACATCCTTTTAATATCTGAATATCCCAAAATTCTCGCTAATCACTTGACTTCATTCTTCATCTATTATATTGACGGGTAATTAAAAATTTTCAGAGCAGGTAGTTAAATTGTCAAAGAAATAAATTCTTGGAAATTCCCGTCATAGCAATAATGCCAAAAGGGTGCTAAAAAGATCGCAATTGAAAAATTGATTGATTGTGGTTATGCTACCTACCGTACAAGAATGACGTCATGCAAAACAAATGTGCATTAAAATGGTGGTAAATACATGAAGAAGAATATCCTCCATATTTATCAATACTTGCCTTGCAAGTTCATTTTATACCTGCAAATAGCGCTGCTGCCTAAATTGGACCTAAGTCGTCACAGACAGCTTAATTTTTTTGAACTTCTATCATAAGAATTTTGAAAATGAAAATAAAAAGGGAAGGGACTTTTGCAATTCTCTGGTTTATGGTATGTGCATTGTCCCAAAAGGCTGAGTAGTTCATGAAAATTATGGGGACGAGTCGAGTCTTTACTGCTCGTATTTTGTCTTCATCCGTCGATATGCCATCTGCTGTAACAAGATTCCTCAAATATTTCACCTGTTTTTGAAAGAATGCACATGCAGAGTGGCCGTCCCCCCAAATGAATTGGATGGACGCACTTAGGCCCCATGGGGCCCATTGTGATACCACAGTTCGCGTTAACTATTCCCTAGTCCTGAAACCACCCAGAGCTGACAATGAAGCGCCTCAAACTACCGACGTCAATGTTCGGCAAATCACTTAGGTCATCGATGTAGTAGGCACCAAGATGTCTCTTCCTCCTTTGACAGTGCCGGGCATGTTCCCAGTAGATGAAGAATACAGAAATCGTTTGCGAGGTGTCCCAGACCAATGCGCCTCGCATGGACACCCATAATGCAATGACCCGTCACGACTCCAATAACCGCACTGAGTACGCCTCTTTGGAGTTTAAGCAGCCTTGCAGTGCGCCCCCTATCCAGACGCGACCAGATCATGCGCGACACTCTGCCCTTATCCGAAGCTGCCCACCTGCGGTTGACAGAGTCCGTGATTTCGTTGTCAATCATGAGATGTCGTGCTGAGAGAGAGATGGTCGTGCCGCGTCTGGCCAGTTCATCCGCTTTGCAGTTTCCCGGGATATCATTGTGTCCCGGAACCCAAACGATATGTACATTATACCTCTTCGCTACCCTGTTCATGTGTTTCCGGCAGCAGTAGACCGTCCTTAAGTTCATCACATTGGAGCCCGAAGCCCCCATAGCCGCCTGGCTATCGGAGAGTATGGTGATGTTTCCATTGGGGATATTCGAATACCAAATAATCTTAACCACAGCCTGTATTGCCAACACCTCCGCCTGGAAAACGCTGCAGTAATCCGGTAGCCTTATAGATTTGGCCATACCTATTGACTCAGAGTAAATTCCACTACCAACCGTTCTTCCCAGCTTGGATCCATCAGTGAAGATTTGGATGGAGTCCTTGACGAGGTGCCCGGCACCATAGCTCCCTATCCGGGATGGTGCCCATGAATTTTCTCGAGAAGTCATAGCGCGGTATCATATAGTCTACGTCCCCGACAGCCTCAAATTTCTGCAGGATACTTGAGTGACCAGTGTCTGATCAAAGCCATTGTCCATTCGCCCAGAGACGCCTGCCAATCGCTGCCGCCACGCCCCTACAATATAGATCGAGCGGTGGAAGGCCCAAAATTATCTCCAGTGCCACCGTAGGAGTAGTGCGTATATTAAGCGTGAAGAAATGTGCATTCTTTTAAAAACAGATGAAATATTTGGGGAATCTTGTTACAGCAGATGGCATATCCATGGATGAAGATAAAATACGGGCAGTAAAGACAGACTGGTCTCGTACCCAGAATCTTCATGAACTACGCAGCTTTTTGGGACTATGCACATACTACAGATCAGAGAATTGAAAAAATTATATTTTTGATGATTTTTTCACAAATTTTTATGCATGATCGGTGAGAACACTTGAACGACTTACTGCGAGAGGGGATATTTTCATTTTCAAAATTCTTATGATAGAAGTTCAAAAAAATTACGCTGTCTGTGACGACTTAGGTCCAATTCTGTTCTCCCTTTTTTCGGTAATAATTTAGGCAGCAGCGCTATTTGCAGGTATATGTAGAATGAAATTGCAAGGCAAGTTTTGGTAAATATGGAGGATATTCTTCTTCATGTATTTTCCACCATTTTAATGCACATTAGTTTTGCATGACGTCATACTTGTACGGTAGGTAGCATAACCGCAATCAACCCATTTTTCAATTGCGATCCTTTTAGCAATATTTTGGCATTATTGCTATGACGGGAATTTCCAAGAATTTATTTCTTTGACGATTTAGCTACCTGCTCTGAAAATTTTTTGAATACCCGACAATAAATGAATCAAGTCCATGGATTAGCGAGAATTTTGGTAATTTACATATTAAACGACACACCAATATTTGTAGTTATTTTTGAAATTGAACCCTTTTTAGATTATCAGGCACGTGGGGAATTGCCGACAATTCATTTGTTGACCTACCTCCATTGAAAAATTTGAATTTCTGCCAATGACTTAACACAATGGATCGGCGGAAATTCTGATAATTGAAACGTTAATACAACACTAATATACTATATGTACATACATGTCTTAATTTATATTTAACGATATAAATTGATTTTGAAATAAAATTTTAAAAAGTTTCTCAACAAACAATAATTTAAAAGAATTTTTTAGTTTTATTTTTTTTATTTAAAATTCAAAATCGAACTGCTTGGCTCGGCTGCCATCACTTAATTGTCTTTGATATTGGAAAACTATTCTTTTTTTGTTCCAACTCATTCAAGTATTCATATGTGATCATGTTTCATGTTTTCAAGTCCACTTACTATATTTATTTTAGTTCAGTTTACTTTAACTCTATGGGATCCGCTTAATCCTTGCGGGTGCGATCCAACATACATACATACATACATAAAATAAAAATATAAAGAAAAAGATAAAAATATAAATCTAAAATATCTAAATATATATACATATACAGTGGTGGCCATATAATTAGAAACGACTTAGCAAAATGTATGTTTGTTAATTTGTTTTACAGTCTGCACTGTGTACCTGGGATCAAAGGCTTTGATTGGAGGACGTCTTACATAGGTTTTTCCATTAGATTGGGACAAATTAAACTTAGATTCGTCACTCCAGAGAACACTGTTCCAGAAACATCGTTTCTAATTTCAAGGCCACCACTGTATACAGTGTAATTTCAGACACGACATTTTGGTTACATAGTTTTGATAATTTTTACATTTTATCGAAAAAATTTCAAGTCCATGATATTTTTCTTAAGATTTTAGTAATATTATGAAGAAAAATTAATAATATTTTGCTACCTAGTACAATTCGACCTCCGGGTACACGTCCTCTAACCATGCTACCCATATTTGGTTAAGAATTTTTATGTACGTATTATATAGATTAACACAAATTTTATCCTGGTCATGAATTTAATTTAAAGCTCAGCTTCATAAAAAAAAATCCTTTATTATGGAACACAGCAGCACATCTCCTGAGTAAACTGTCGACTAATGCCATACAATATTGCTTTGGAATCGCATACCAAGCGCTTTGGGTTTCTTCGCACAAATCTTTTAAATTTTTTTTTTTTTGGTTTTACTGCACGCACAGGTTCCTCAACATTATTCCACAAGTTCTCAATACGATTGAGGTCCATGGATTGCGCTGGCCACTTAAGAACAGTGATTCACTAGACGTGAAGTGTGCTTAGGGTCATTATCATGTATAAATTTCCATATTTGATGCATGTTGTCTTCAGCGAATGGTATCATTGTGTCTGTTTAAATGTTTTTGTAAACGTGCTAGTCCATCTTAGTATTAATCTTGTAAATGAGACCTACAAAATGCCAGGAAAATGCTGGCCACACCATCATATTTCCACCACCATGTTTTGCCGTTTTAAAGGTGTACTTTGGGTGATGCTCCAGTTTTGAAGGGCGCCAAACCGAAACGGCAAAACTTTGACTCACCGCTCCAAAGTATATGTTTCCAAAATATCATCGATTTATTGAGATGTTCTCTCGAAAACGCTAGTCGCGATTTTTATTGTCCTAGGCGAAATATCAATACTAAAATCCGATGCCTAAAAATGAACGTACGTCTCGTCGACGTTTGACCAAACCTGGCTTCTGTTGTACTGTTACATTCCGAATCAACGGTTTTTATTTTGTATACGAGAATCATGTATAAGTCGTTAGTTTTTCTTTTCTCCGTTCAGTAAGTGAAATATAAAAATTATTTTTATAAAAAGTACCACTTGATGCCAAAAAAGTACTCTTACAGTTATAGTTCAGCATCATTTTAAAATTTCGAATTTTTCAACACTGCCATGAAATGATAAACACTCATTTAAAAACAATAAAAAAAACGAGTTGCCAGATTATTAAAAATTTGTTGCATTGTTTCGATGCGTATGTATGTATGTATCTATGTTTTGTTGCTCGTTTCTTTGTTTACTCTCATCTATACGTGTATACACAATATTTGCTTATGTTTTGATTTATAAACAGGGAGTTTGGATTATCAATGCAGGATCGAATTAATTTCCAAACGAAAGCGTTTAGTTTTGAACAAATTCTATTAGAGAACGGTTGTGTTTTGTTAAGAATAGTGCATCGAAATGTCGGAAAAGTATGGAAATCCTTGTGCCACGTATAATATTCCATTAAATATGAGTGAAAATGATATATTTCGCATTGGTCGTGCCCACCTCCAACATTTTATTCAAGTAAACGTCAAGTAAGTGTGTGTTGAGGAGACTTAAACCAAAACAAAATATTCCTTTCAAAGTCATCATTAATTTTTTTGTATTTATTTGCATTAGAACGGACAATTGTAAGCCCATGATGCTTAAAATGCATTTGGAACTTGATGACCATCCACCATCATCAATTGGAGAAGCTGAACACAACAATTCTAATAACAGTTGGAGACAATCTGTTCAACAACACGAGGAAGAGATCAAAGCATTGAAAGATGCTTTATTACAAGCAAAGGATAATGATGAGGTAAATCCTAATAACGACTTGAGACAATCTGTTCAACAACTCGAATTAGAAATGAAAGCGTTAAAACATGCTTTACTACAAGCAAAGGAGGATGATGTGGTAAATCACATTGATAAGGCTCCTGATGTTGACAATAATGCAACGCAAGAATCAAACTCGAACAAAAAAGCGAACAATGGAAACAATTTAAGCGGTGAGCATAATCATACTGAAAACGTTGCCAGTGCCAGCGAAGGACATCATACGAACACCATGCCAGAGGAAAAGCCAGAAGTTATTGATTTAAGACGCAATTGTGTTTACATAGAAAATTTTCAAGGTTTTGATTCAAGTTTGGAGAAGGCTTTCTGTAATGTTGGCAAATTAGCAAATGAAATGAATGTAAAAATTCCTGACGATTCTATCATTAATATAGAGGTGCAGATGAACTACAAGGGTAATCTTGACTACTATGTTTACTTTTGTAACGCGGATATTAAAGAAGAATTTCTAAAGAATCGACATTTTCTGAAATACCATCCAAAGACAAGTCCTTTACGAATATTCGATTATAATGAGTGGGGCATTGTTGAAATAAAAGATTTTCGTTCAACTGATTTGAGTTTGGAAGCGGCTTATGTTAATGTGATGGGAATAGCGGAAAAAATGGGAATAACGATTGTTTCGGATGAAATCGATCATATAGACGTGTTTAGTACAAAACCAAATTTTCTTACTTATTCTGTTCAGTTTACCACAGAGTATAAGAGAAAGGAATTCGTAGAAAGAAAATATCTTTTAAAACAATTCCCAGAAACAAAATCTTTACAAATTTTAGATACAGGGGGACATAGATTAAATTTACGTAACGTAAACAACGTTAGCATGACTGTAGCTAGTGCTAATGTTATTGGGTTGGCGGAACTGATTGGTTTGTCATTACCCACCGATAATTTGAAACGTATATATGTTCTTAATTATGTTTCTTATTATATTGACTCTAGTGAACTTTCTTTTGTTGTTGAGTTTTCTAGCAAGCAAGTAAAAGATGAATTTCTAGAGAAAAAACATAAATTAGGAGGAAAGGAATATTTGATTGAAATTTCGGATATTAATGCAAAAAAGAACATTGTTTTGATCAAGTATTCATATGATGACGTAGCCATTGCTATTAGTTTTATTGGATTAGCGAAACAGCTGGGTTTCTCACTTAATCCTGATCAAATTCAATATTTCTTTGATTTGTCAAAATTCATTGACGATGCAAAGAAGAACGAAAAAAAGTGAAAATTTACATTTCCAGAGACCACATACATGTTAGAATATTTTTATAATATTTAAATAAAAACACTCGGATTTTTAATATTATTTTTAGTTTTTTATTTATTTTAAAATTCAGTTTTGATTTTAATGTTTTTAATATATAATTTTAAATGAAAGAAATTCAAGTAATTTAAGAAATATACAAAAAATTGTTTTAAAGTTATTTTAAAATTCACAAACTCAACCTCTCAGGCATGTTCTGACAATCGCACGATTTGAAATCACAAGTGATTTCAAAAACGCAAAATTTATTTCAGGGTGTTCTGAAACTCGCGCGTTTTACTTGCGATCTTCGATTTTTCGAAGTCGAATAAAACATATATTTTAGAATTACAAATAAAAATCAAATCATCAAAATTAAAAAAATAAATAGAAAAATGCCTACAGGTTTTTTATTAAACATAATTTGTTTAAAAAAGCTGCAAACCAGAAAAGACAAATTAAAAGGACGTTCCCTGAGGGATTATTCTAACCCATTAGACGTTCCGGAGCGGGCGAAAGCATCAAAAATGCATTTCTATCAAAAGTTTAAAATTCCATGAGTAATTGGGTTGGTAGACGGCACCCATGTAAGGAACTTTATTTTTGTAGAAAGGGGTATTATAGTTTAAATGTGTTAATTGTAAGTACTTGTAAGGTTATTTTTAGAATTTTAAACAATCAAAGTGATTACTGTGCATGTAGATTTCTGACCACCAAATGAGGATACGAGCTGTGGAATTTGTGTGGAATTTAAGTAACGTCAATGAATTTTAGTTAGAAAAATATTCGAATGGAGACTGTGGTTACTGGCATACAGCCATATGTTTTAGTACGTGAGTACGTGATTTGCGTTCGCCAGAACACCCTCTTGGCGTTTTCAAAACGAAAACGCAAAATTTAGGCGATTTGCATTTTTCAAAACATGCCCGTCTGTTTAACTCTTTAATAAATTTATTTTTTCTTTTTTTAATTCTTTACAAATTTAGTTTTTTTTTATCAGTTCTTCACAACTTTAGTTTTCTTTCACAATTTTCTATTTTTCAACTTTGCTTTTTTTAAAGACCTTCGACTTTTTATTTTCACAACTTTTCAACTTTTTTCTGCGACTGCGACTGCTCAACTGACTTGACAAAAACTAAAAAGAAAAATACCAAACACTTGCTTATTTCTCTTCTTCATACTTTACAATTTATTTCTATTATTCAATTAATAAACTACAGAGTCCTATTCTATCAGGGCTGCCATCCTACATATAAGCCTCTTACTTAACACTTTCTTATTAAAACATTGCATATCCAATCACAATGCATACCCTTAGACATACGTCGATACTTTTAAAAGGTTTTTCTTTAATTTTTTTTTTACATTTTAACTTCAATTCATGGAATGTTTTTTTTTAATTTTAGTATTAATTATTCTATTATTTTCTGTATATAATTACTTTTATTTCTTTCTAATTAAGTTTAAAATAAAGTCAATATTTGTTTGTAATAAAAAAAACTGTGTTTGTGTTACAATTGATTTCTTCTTTTAAATAAATTCTTAACTGTTTAGGAATCTTTGTCCTTCCATTCACTTTCAGAACAAATTATATGTTTTGATAATTCTCTTAAGATTTTCATTTTTCCAAATTTGTCAATTATGTTAACTTAACAGTCTCAATTGAGGTAACATTCACTGTAAAAATAACCAAAAAAAAAAAAATATAACATTCGTAGCTAACTTTATACACACTAGCCCCGAGTATCCAGGACAAACAGCGGCTACAAAATCGGAAGAACGAAGGATTTCCATGCACAATGGGCATTCACGATGTGAGAACAGTTTAAAGGGAAGATGAACATTTCACCTTGTCCCTAAAATAACAGCGTGACAGCGTTGATGGAGAACAAACACTGCGAGCTGAACTTCTAAATAATCCAAAAACAATTTTAATTTTATCTGAATTTACTAATTCAGCTAGCTGAAGAAATAAAATTTTTCCCATATTTAAAGACTTGTTATGCAAAAAATGTACATAAATTAACTTTGGTCTTATATTCAGCCAGCTGAATTAGTACGATTCTAAAATGTCTACTTAATTATTACAAAATAATCACATTTAAGTTGAAATAGACAAATTCAGCTTTGCTGAATAAGAGTATACTTTTTTGTATTTCGAGATTTGTTAAATAAAAAGTCATAAGAACAGAAAATTGTGTGTTATTCAGCTGGCTGAATTACTTTTCTTTTAAGTTAAATGAATTAATTCTTACTTCGTAAATAAAGATGTATTAAATAAAACTTCCTAAGATGCTATTTTTTGGTGATATTCAGCTAGCTGAATTAGGTCGAAGTGGTAGCTCTGATATCAAAGAGCTCACTTGAGCACGCATAGGGGCCCTTTGTGAAGCCACCAGTGAACGCTGCCTCTGTACAGACCAAGTTCTACCAAAATCAGGGAAAAGAAAGAAGGTTGCGCTGACCAACTGCACATCAAAGCACGACTACCCCACACTGAAAGTTTAATGAACGAATCTATATCCTTGACATCAACGGATGATAGCTCCTGCAAGCTGACAAGGATTGGAGAGTCAAATAACCTATATTTGCACCTCGCAACAGTCTCCTCTTCCTCAGCGGATCTGCATCCTCGGCAGAAGTCGTTAAATGGGAGCCGCATCTTTTCCGCATGTCTACCCATAACATAATGACCTGTAAGCATGGCCACTGTTTTTTAGATGATGCCACGACCAAGTCCAAGTAACTGGTTGGTACACCTTGTATCCATCAGGGGCCAGGTGAGTCTAGCGGTTTAGCAAGACTCCTCATTAGCCCAGGATAGGTTGGCGTCACGCCCCGACGGAAGAAAAGGACGATGTGGTTAAGGATGCCTTCTACGCTAAACTCGAGGACGTATATGATAAGTGCCCGACCCATGACGCCAAAATCGTCCTCGGGGATTTCAATGCGAAGGTCGGGCGGGAAGGTATCTTTGGCCCCACTGTCGGATAGTTCAGCCTCCACTCGAACACTACCTCCAATGGTATGAGGCTGATCGATTTCGCCGCGGCGCGTAACATGGTAGTATGTAGCACTAAGTTTCAACATCTCGACATTCACAAGGTCACATGGATGTCCCCTGATCGATCAACATCCAACCAGATCGATCATATTGTGATAGACGGAAGGCACGTATCCAGTGTACTAGATGTGCGCACATTCAGAGGTCCAAACATCGACTCGGACCACTACCTTGTCGCAGCCAAGTTTCGATTCCGCATTAGCGCTTCGAGGTCTGCGCACCCTAGTGCATTGCGAAAGCTGGACGTTAAGAAGCTGCGATCACAAAGGACAGTTGAGGCGTTCTCCGCTCAACTCTCGGATAAGCTCCGTCGTTCCCCATCTAATCTCAACGACATTGGCGGACTGTGGGCCAACATCTCCCACTCCTTGCGCACTACTGCGGAAACAGTCCTTGGTTTCGAACGCCCACCCCAAAGAAATCAATGGTACGATGAGGAGTGTCGCGAGGCAACTGCAGCGAAAAACGCTGCATACAAGAAAACGTTGCAGTCAGCCGCTACGCGAGCCATTGTCGAGAACTATAGAGAGAAGAGAAGGGATGAGAGACGCCTTTTCAGACGCAAGAAGAGGGAGCAGGAAAGGCGTGAGCGTGAGGAAGTCGAGATGTATAGATGTAGGAATGACGCTCGAAAATTCTATCAAAAGGTAAAGCGTCTAACCGAGGGTTATAAACCCGGAGCGTCTTCCTGCAAGGTCGAAAATGGAAACTTAGTAACAGATCCGCAGGGAGTACTGAGGTTATGGAGGAAACACTTCTCTACTCTGCTACAAGGCAATGACGACACCAATACCGCCTTTAGAGATGATGTTCCGAACCCGATCGATGATGACGGCGTGGAGATTCCGCCGCCTAGCCATGAAGAGGTCAAAGTCGCGATTACGCGACTTAAAAACAATAAAGCGGCAGGTCCTGATGGCCTCCCCGCTGAATTGTTTAAGACCGGATGTAATGAGTTGGTAGGGCGCATGCACCAGCTTATTTACAAAATATGGCTAGAGGAAAGTATGCCCAACGATTGGAACCTCAGTGTCCTCTGTCCTGTCCTGAAAAAGGGAGACCCTACTATATGCGCCAACTATAGGGGTATAAGCCTTCTCCCTATCGCATATAAGGTTCTTACAGGCGTATTGTGTGAACGACTGAAGCCACTCGTCAAAACACTGATGGGATCGACCAGATCTTCACACTACGCCAAATCCTGGAAAAGACCCACGAGAAACAAGTCGACACACATAAGGGATCGTGTTTTTGCCGCAATGTCTGAGCTCGGTATACCTGCGAAGCTGATAAGGCTATGCAGAATGACGTTGAGCAATTCCTGTAGCTCCGTCAAGGTAGGAATGGACCTCTCCGAGCCTTTTGATACCGTGCGAGGTTTCAGACAAGGCGACCCCTTATCATGCGACCTCTTCAACTTCGTCATGGAGAGTGTTCTGCGAAAGGCAGGAGTGCATCGCAGTGGCACTATTTTTCAAAAAAGTGTCCAGTTGCTTGCGTACGCTGACGATATTGACATCATAGGGCGTACGAAGCGAGATGTTACGAGTCTACTAAGATGGGTTTGGCAGTAAATGAGGGCAAAACAAAGTATATGTTATCGACAAGTAGAGACGTGCGGCGTATTGATTCTCAGATTACGGCCGATAACTATACTTTTGAAACAGTCAAGGAATTTATTTATCTTGGCTCCGCCGTTACCACCACAAATGATGTCAGTCTGGAGATCAAGCGCAGGATCACTCTTGCCAACAAGTGCTACTATGGTCTCAATAGGCAATTGAGTAGTAGAGACCTCTCTCTTACGACAAAACTAATACTCTACAAGACGCTCATCCTACCCGTGCTTCTTTATGGCGCAGAGGCATGGACCCTATTAAGTACTGATGCAGCAGCCTTGAGAGTGTTCGAGAGAAAAGTACTGCGTAAGATCTTCGGTCCAGTACGTGTTGGCGATGATTTCCGCATTCGATACAATAGTGAGCTGTATGAGCTCCTCAACGACATGGACGTTGTACACCGTATTAATATCCAGCGGCTGCGCTGGCTCGGCCATGTCGTTCGAATGGAGGAGGATGCTCCAGCGAGACGGGTATTTGATGCGGGAATCTGCGGAAGTCGGCGAAGAGGACGACCTTGTATCCGTTGGAAGGACCAAATCAAGGGAGCCCTGTCATCGATTGGTGTGACAAACTGGCGTAGGCGCGCAAGAAGCAGAGGCGCCTGGAAGGATGTGTTGCGGCAGGCCGAAATCCGTTAATCGGGTTGTTATGGCCAATTAAGTAAAGTAAGTAAGTAAGTAGGTTGGCGTCTAGAAAGAATTTTCAGGACATTTTAATTTTCAAAATTCTTATGATAGAAGTTCATAAAAATTAAGCTGTCTGTGACGACTTAGGTCCAATTCTGTTCTCCTTTTTTTCGGTAATAACCTTACTTGCTAAAGAGACAGCTCTTTCGGCAACAGCGCTATTTGCAGGTATAAAATGAACATGCAAGGCAAGTTTTGATAAATATGGAGGATATTCTTCTTCATGTCTTTTCCACCACTTCAATGCACATTTGTTTTCTGTGACGTCATACTTGTACGGTAGGTAGCATAACCGCAATCAATCCATTTTTCAATTGCGATCCTTTTAGCAATCTTTTGGCATTATTGCTATGACGGGAATATCCAAGAATTTATTTCTTTGCCAATTTAACTACCTGTTCTGAAAATCTTTAATTACCCGTCAATATAATAGATGAAGAATGAAGTCAAGTGATTAGCGAGAATTTTGGGATATTCAGATATTAGAAGGATGTTTCCCTTCTCAATGCAGCAATAAATAAGCAGGATTGAAACGAAAGCGTTTAATGTTAAACAAATTCTATTGGAGAACGGTTGTCAGTTGTTAAGAATAGTGCATCGAAATGTCGGAAAAATATGGAAATCCTTGTGCCATTTATAATATTCCATTAAATATCAGTACGAGTGATATATTTCGCATAGGTTGTGCCCATCTCTACCATTTTCTTCACATAAACAGCAAGTAAGTGTGTGTTGAGGAAACTTAAACACAAAAAAAAAAAAAATATTCTTTTCAAAGTCGTCATTAATTTTTTTTGTATTTATTTCCATTAGAACGGACAATTGTAAGCCCATGATGCTTAAAATGCATTTGGAACTTGATGACCATCCACTATCATCAATTGGAGAAGCTGAAGAACGATACATTGTACACAAGAATTCTAATAACGGCTTGAGACAATTTGTAGAACAACTCGAAGAACAGATAAATGCGTTAAAAGATGTTTTATTACAAGCAAAGGAGGATGTAAATCGTATTGATAAGGCTCCTGATATTAAAAATACTCGTAATGCAATGCAAGAATCAAAATCTAACAAGAAAGCGAACAAGTTCAAAAAGAAAAACAAATTAAACGGTAAACATAACAATACTGAAAATATTGCCAAAGCCAGTGAACGACACCATACGAACACCACCATAACAAAGAAAAAGCAAAACGTTATTGATTTAAGACGCAATTGTGTTTACATACAAAATGTTCAATGTTCTGATTCTGATTCTGATTCAAGTTTGGAGAAGGCATTCTGTAATGTTCGCAAATTAGCAAATGAAATGAATGCAAAGATTCCTGACGATTCCATCATTAATATAGACGTGGAGAGGAAGGATAATTGTCTTGACTACTATGTACACTTTTGTAGCGCGGCTAGTAAAGAAGAATTTCTAAAGAATCGACATTTTCTGAAATACCATCCAGAGACAAGTCCTTTAAGAATATTCGATTATAATGAGTGGGGCATTGTTAAAATAAAAGATTTTCGTTCATCTGATTTGAGTTTGGAAGCGGCTTATGTTAATGTGATGGGAATAGCGGAAAGAATGGGAATATCGGATGATTGGAATATTCGATCTTCTATCGATCATATTGATGTGTACGTTAGTACAAATCCAAATTTTCTTAATTATTCTGTTCGATTCAACAATAACTTTCACAAGAACGAATTTGTACGCAGAAAAGATAAATTAAAACAATTTCCCGAAACAAAATTTGTAGAAATTTTAGATTGGGGTGAACATAAATTACGTTTACGTAACGTAAACAATGTTAGCGTGACTGTAGCTAGTGCTAATGTTATTGGAGTGGCGAAACTAATTGGTTTATCATTAGCCACCGATAATTTCCAACGTATATATGTTCTTAATTATGTTCCTTATTATGTTGACGCTAGTGGACTTTCTTTTGTTGTTGAGTTTTCTAGCATGGAAGTAAAAGATGAATTTCTAAAGAGAAAACATAATTTAGAAAAACTGACATATTTTTATAGTGATATGGAAATATCGGATATTAATGAAAAAAAGAACATTGTATTGATCAAATATGAAACTGGTCATCTAGTCACTGCTTTTAGTTTTATTGGATTAGCGAAACAGCTAGGTGTCTCGCTTACTCCTAATCAAATTCAACATTTCTTTGATTTGTCAGAATTCACTCATTGGTACTGAACAAATGAAAGAGGAGTGTGTTGAGGAGTGAAAACAAATTCACATTTCCAGAGATCACATACAAGCCTCTTACTTAACACTTTCTTATTAAAACATTGCATATCCCAATCACAATGCATGCCCTTAGACATACGTCGATACTTTTAAGTTTAGTATTAATTATTCTATTATTTTCTGTATATAATTATTTTTACTTTTTTGTAATTAATTTTAAAATAAAGTCGATATTTGTTTTTAATAAAAAAAAACTGTGTTTCTTCTTTTAAATAAATTCTCAACATTTGACTTTTAATGATTGATTATTAGCTTCTCTAAGTACTGTTTGTGTGCGCAATGGTCTCAACAATTGCGTTCTACTTAAACAGTGTCTCATGCTAAAGGTTTCAATTTCGTTTTGCATGTGTCGTTATACGGTCACCACCTTCTCCGGATCTCGGTTTGGATATTGCCAGAGCTTCATGAACTACTGGGTGTTCGAAAAGTTGGGCTACACAAATTATGTGGAACTGCTTTATTGCCTGTTTTTTTAATTGGTCATTACAACCCTTCAGTCTGGATTACGACCTAGCTTCTCACACCACTTATGTTGTGTGTGTTAATTTTATACATGAGTGTGGCGGGACCTACAGTTTAAAGTCGTCTCCATTCAAGGTAATTTTTTATTTACTCTCAGAGTTTTTGCCAGAAATCTGCCGAAGATATATTTCATTTTGTTGGAGAAGTCTGACCTGGGATTTTGAACCGTGGCTTCACGTCTAATAAGCCCACATACTAACTACTAGACTACTTTGATCATGTAGTAATCAAATTACCCCAAAATATACATACACATACATAATTGCCTAGCTTCTGACATCACTCATGTTGCGTGCGTTAATTTAATACGTGAGTGGCGGGACCTACAGTTTAACGTCGACTCTGAACGACAGAGTTTTTGAGAAACTTTTTCATGGCAGGCTTATTTACTCGCAGAGTTTTTGCCAGAAATCTGATGAGAGGAAATCGCCAAAGAACCTCTGCAGGAATTGAATTCCACATACGAATAGTCTGACTAAAAAACGTATTTTTTCTATAATGCAGTATGTGATCCACTGGCCAATCGACCACATACGGATGTACTGTCCAAGAAAGACGAGCTTTACGTAGAAATATATGATTTTCGGGAAAAGGTCCCCTTATTTCATTCGAGCAAAATCCTTTTGTATAGCGATAGAAAAGTGAAACACAAACTGCATTGTAACATTGCTCCAATGATTCAATGGAGTTGGATACACTACCGTCATTAACGAGCTACAATGGCCTCTCCTGTACACGATCGAGAAACCGCAAAATAGTCGTTGAGGCACCGACCCATACATTAGAGTTGTATTCCATTCTCGGACGGTTGTAAATGATGTAAATAGTAAGATCAGATGATATGATCTTAAGAAAGAACTGAATGAACTGAAAAATGTCTCGGTTCCAACCAACATTACACTGAATTTTCATGCTCAGAATGTCAACAGCTATAGATTAAGATGATGCAATATAAGGTATGTTTCATTATTATAAATACAAGTGAAGAAAAAAATGATAATGCAATTTAGTAAAAGCAATAACAATTCAGTTAAAATTGGTTTTAAAATAAAGAAAAAAAATTGTGCTTTTACTATGACACGTGGATTCAGTTTATCAGAACAAGAACAAGATAAAATTTTTGCCTTTAAAGATCAAAATTTGAAGTTTAGAGAAATTGCTCGAAAATTGGGAACAAGTGTGACTGTGGTAAGAAATTTTTTGAGCAATCTTGAGAATTATGGAGAAACAAAGAGATCCGGACGGAAAAAAATTCGTTTCTCAGCCAGAAACAGCCCACATTATTCGTTTAGCGAGCAATTTAACTTTGAGTCTAAAAATGTATAAAGGCCTTACTTAACGGGTGTTTCTGTATCAAAAACAACCATATGGAGATCATTAACAGAAAATAAGAACCTAAAATATTCAAAAATGACTCAAGTATCGCGGTTGTTACCCCGTCATATGGCGGCAAGGTTACAGTTCGCCAAAGAACATATGCAAACTAATTGGACTGAGGTATATGACTTTACTCAATTTTTGTAAATGTGAAAATAACCACCAGTTTTATTTAAGATTATATTTTCCGCTGAAAAGAAATGGAATCTTGACGGTCCGAATGGAAACTGAGGCTATTGGAGAGAAATTTTGTTGATGGATCACTGATGGTTTGGAGAGCATTTTGTTGCGATGGGTGTCTTGAAATTCAATTCGTGTCATGTAAAATGAACTGCTTACAGATTATGTCAAAACTCTGGAAATTAGTTTATTACCTTTCATAGCTCAAAATAACTTAAAAAATTATATTTTTCAGCAAGATAACGCTGCCATTCACAACAGGGAAATCGGGAAATCGCCAATATGAAAATTTAAATTTATTAAAAAAAACTCAATTTGTCACAAATGGTCAAATATTGACCAAAACTTAATCAATACATTAGTAGAGAGTATGACCTCTAGAATATTTAATCTTATAAAAAATAAAGATGGACTAATTCGCAAATAATTTCATTAAAATTGTGTTTTATTCTTAAGAATTAAAAATATTTTTATATTTCTGAAACGCCGACTTACTTGTTATTTTAAAAAATATTAAAAAATACAAGAGCAACATAGAAATGTACCATATCGATGAATAGTACACTCCGACATTTATCTGGCAGCTATAGAGATAGGTTTTAATCACATGTTCAGACTAACATTGTAAAGGGTGTTTTTTTAGAGGTATAGAACTTTAAGTTGGCATTACTTTTCAAGATGGCGACCGATTTAACAGCTGTCAAATGATTTATTCTCAGTTTGGTTTGGCAATTCATCATGAATAGACTCACGCCTGAACAACGCTTGCAAATAGTGCAATTTTATTTCGAAAATAATGGTTCTGTGCGGAAAACGTATCGCGCACTACGTCCATTTTATCGTCGACAAAATCGTCCATCAGAGCAGTTAATTCGATTAACCATGGAACGTTTTCGCACCACTTTTACTCTTATTGATAACTAGCATCTCCAGAGACGCTGTACGGTGCGTACAGAAGAAGCTATTGCTGCTGAAGAGCGTAGCATTGAGGAAGACCCGAATGAGTCCATCCGCCATCGAGCACAGGAATTGGATCTGTGTCCATCCACTTTATGGAAGATTTTGCGGAAGGATCTTGGTTTGCGTGCTTACAAAATCCAACTCGTGCAAGATTTGAAGCCAAACGATCATCAAGTAAGGCGTAGATTCGTCGAATGGGCCCAAAACAAGATTACCGTTGTTCCCGATTTTCATAAGCGAATTTTGTTTAGCGATGAAGCGCACTTCTGGTTGAATGGCTACGTCAACAAACAAAACTGCCGCATTTGGAGTGAAGGTAATCCTCAAGTGTATGTGGAAACACCGTTACATCCAGAAAAACTGACTCTTTGGTGCGCTTTATGGGCTGGTGGAATCATTGGTCTGTACTTTTTCAAAAACGATGGTGGCCAGAACGTTACAGTCAATGGTGATCGGTATAGAGCCATGATTACTAACTTTTTCATTCCTGAATTGAATAACCATGATGTCCAGGAGATGTGGTTTCAACAAGACGGCGCAACATGTCACACAGCTCGTGCCACAATAGATTTATTGAAAGACACGTTTGGTGACCACCTAATTTCACGTTGTGGACCTGTGAATTGGCCTCCAAGATCTTGTGGTTTAACACCGCTAGAAAGTAGTGTGTAGTGTGGGGCTATGTAAAGTCATTGGTCTATGCTTGACCATTTGGAAGACAACATTCGCCGTATTATTGCCGATATACGGCCACAAATGTTGGAAAAAGTCATCGAAAATTTGACGTCCAGATTGGACTACATCCGCGCCAGCCGTGGCGGTCATATGCCAGATATCATATTTAAAATGTAATGCCACAAGATTATCTTTCGGATAAATAAAATTCATGTCAATCGAATAATCCATCGTTGTTTTATTGCAACTTAAAGTTCTATACCTCTATAAAAAACACCCTTTAGAAGAAACGCGTTTTACTTAAGAGTAGAATATTAAAATTTTTTACTTGATTCATTCTTAACCTCAAAATACTAGCGGTTTGTTTTTTTTTAACGGAATAATAAGTAAGTAATTATTAGTGTGTTGGCTTATTAGACGAAAAGCCAGGGATCGAGCCCCAGACCAGACATCAAAATAAAATACAAAAAGTATTTCTTCGGCGACTTCCTCTCAGCAGATTTCTAGCAAAAACTCTGGGAGTAAATAAATTTGCCATGAATGATAAATTAGAGAAGCCTTTCCCAATTAGTTTAAGATCAGATCTTTTAGCAGAAAATTAAAATACTTGTATTACGTCAAAATAAATAATCTTACAAAGAATTAGCAGAACATAGCATCATCGATGTCTTACCTGAAAAGAAAAGAAAAGGAAATTATTTAATACTTTGATATGAAATTTTATAGCGAGTTTAAGAGATTATATTTCTACTGGATCCAGAATCTAAATATATGTAGAAATACAGATTACATTGGTTTCTCGATCACACTGACCAAATGTTAAATACATGGATACATACTACATACATAAATGTGTGTGAAGATATATTCGAATCTAAAAATCCAAGACGAAATCCATAAATTTTAGCAGCGCCACATTTGACGTTAACAGAGCAAAATTTCCTCTTAACAGAACAAAATTTGCTATTAACAGAGCACTGTTAGCTATTTAACAGTATCCATCTGAACAAGCGTACTTGTTTAGAAGCTAATTTTGCGAAAATACTCTAGGTCTATGAGTACCATATCATACTCAAAGGACGGTTACAAGGCCTCTTAATATAATCAGCAACATAGTCACACATAAAGTGATATGCTATTGAGAAAATAGGCTTCCAAACTATAAATTTTTTGTTTGAAAATTCTCTAGAAGATCAGTGACCATTTTGGAACATATAAGAAATAACACACCATACAGACTATATGCATGGTAGTGGGACAGCTGGAATAATTTTGAGAGTTGAGCAAATGTCCTTCCTCCCCGCCCACCAGCCATCCTTTACATTTCAATACTTCTATTCACAAATAATGGTGATCATAATGCGAATTATATTTTATGTCAAAAGTCTGCAATAATTGCAAAGTAGAAGACTAATTTACTATTGCCACTGTTAAACAGTTAACAGTGCTCTGTTAATAGCAAAGTTTACCCTGTTAGAGGGAAGAAGTGGCGCTGCTAAAAGTGTGGGTTTGCGTCTTTGGTTTTTAAATTCAAATTTATCTTCACACACATTATTTGTAATTCCTATTCTTTTAATGGTAGGCCGAACACTTTGGAGATTGAGGCAAAAAGGCCTAATACGAATGGCTCACTCACAGCCGACGTACGGTCAACCTCCGAATGGGATCGATTTTAATGAGCGAAAGGCCCTGTGTTGTTTATTGGCAAACAAGTGCAGCAATTACATTACTTCATGTGTAGCTCAAGGCTGCTGCATCAGAATGTTCGAAAAAAAAGTCCTACGTTAGATCTTCGGTCCAATGCGAGTTGGCGATCTTCGATCCAGTGCGAGTTGGCGATGATTTCCGCATCCGATCCAACAATGAGCTGTATGAGCTCCTCAACGACATAAACGTTGTGCAGCGTATTAATATACAGCGGCTGCGCTGGCTCGGCCATGTCCTTCGAATGGAGGAGGATGCTCCGGCGAGACGGGTATTTGATGCGGGGATCTACGAAAGTCGGCGAAGAGGACGACCTTGTATTCGTTGGAAGGACCAAATTGAGGAAGCCCTGTCATCGATTGGTGTAACCAACTGGCGTAGGCGCGTAAGAAGCAGAGGCGACTGAAGGAATGTATTGTGGCAGGCCGAAATCCGTTAATCGGGTTGTTAATGGAAAATTAAGTAAGTAAGTAAGAAGCTATTGATGTTCTGGGGCATGAAAAAGTCTGTGCAATGCTTGCTATAACCAGAAAATTGTTGAAGCGTAGAAAGAAGGTATTCAAGTGCCTCGATTTCTTAATACAGAGCAAGAAACTCTTCACTTTATCTGATTTTCTTACTATTGACACCACTTATGTACATCTCATGTATGGGCCGGTTCCTCTATGTCTATTTTGAGGCTTCCCGACCGTGTGCAGGCAGCGGCGAAGATGCTCATTAATAGCGGTAGGGTATCCAAATCCATGGATTCATTGGAACATCAACACAATGAAGCTTGTGTTTCACTGTTCTATGGCTACTACAATGGATTTTAATCGAGCAAGATAAGGGAAGTTGTTCCTAAGAATCGTGTATTCGTACGTAACACTCGTCTTTTACGCTATAAACATCCATTTGTGATCGATTGGCCAGTGGATTGCACACAGCATTACAGACAAAAATTGTTCTTTAGCTGGACTATTCGTACTATGATATAAAGAGTTTAAAATCTAGTGTCCACCAATACTACTCCCTCTTTCTTCCTTCCAATTATCTATTCGTACCATGAAATCGAAACGTAATCTCGTTTTTCTCGCAAAACACTTCTGTTTGTAGTCGACTGGCCAGTTCTTTACCCGGACTATTCGTATATGGAACTCCCTGCCTGCAGAGTGTTCTTTCCTGTCTCTTATGATATAAAAAGATTCAAATCTAGTGTCCACAGACACTATTTTTTGAATTTTTCATTCTAATTACCTATTTTCCTAGTACCAACACAATGCACTGCATGAGTAGGGGCCATCCCCTGAGTGTTGGTCATAAATTAGAATAAAACTGCAAGAGTAGAGGCCATCCCCTGAGTGTTGGTTGTAAATTAGAAAAAAAACAGCATGAGTAGGAGCCATCCCCTGAGTATTGGTTGTAAGTTAGAAAATAACTGCATAAGTAGAGGCCATCCCCTGAGTGTTGGTCGCAAATTAGAAGAAAACTGCATATGTAGGGGCCATCCCCTGAGTGTTGGTCGCAAATTAGAAAAAAAAAATGCATGAGTAGAGGCCATCCCCTGAATGTTGGTCGTAAATGAGAATAAAACTGCATGAATAGGTGCCATCCCCGAGTGTTGGTTGTAAATTAGAAAAAAAATACATCATGAGTAGGAGCCATCCCCATAATATTGGTTGTAAATTAGAAAAGAAAATACATGAGTAGCGGCCATCCCCTGAGTGTTGGTCATAAATTAGAATAAAACTGCAAGAGTAGAGGCCATCCCCTGAGTGTTGGTTGTAAATTAGAAAAAAAAAACAGCATGAGTAGGAGCCATCCCCTGAGTGTTGGTTATAAATTAGAAAAAATAGCATGAGTAGGAGCCATCCCCTGAGTATTGGTTGTAAATTAGAAAATAACTGCATTAGTAGGGGCCATCCCCTGAGTGTTGGTCGCAAATTAGAAAAACAGCAGGAGTAGGAGCCATCCCCTTAATGTTGGTTGTAAATTAGAAAATAACTGCATGTGTAGGGGCCATCCCCTGTTGGACGTACAAAGAACTTTTTTTTATTATTATTACAAGAAATAGGTTACTAGTACTACAATTAATAAAATCGATAACAAAAACACTCATCGTAATTTTGAAAAAATATAAACAGAAACACCTGCAAAGAGGTGAGTAACAATTATTCAAAACAAAAGGCATGTCGGATACTTGTTGTGTGAGTTTCCTGACCTTTTTCTTCGAACTGACGAAATAAAAAATGTTTTATTGGCCGGTGTGTCTGTCACCTTGGCCCCAATACAGAAACCACTGTATAGGGTAAGCGTAAGAATAGTAAACGCATTTCACAATTATTCTCTAATGTTACGAATTATAAAAACAAACACGAGACATTGATTTAATAAAACATTGTCTTTATAATCCGTTTTTCCTCCTCTGCTGTTATCTTTTTCTGTAAGGCATTGCATGAAATGTTGAGTGACGCCGGGAATTTTTAATTTTTATTTTCAAAACCTGTTTCATTTTTACTGACAATAATTTAAAATTCTAAAAGTGATTTTTTTATTAAAAATAATTTTTATATTTTAAATACAAATTTTAATGCATTTTTCCTTAAACAATCAATCGATTTTTATATTCTTTACGGGCCTTTTTTTTGTTCAATTTCAGTACGCAGATTCGTGTGTTTAACTACTAAAATGGGTCAACTTTTAACCCCGACTTTCTCTATGCGATTGAATAAATAATAAACGGGGGCATACATACATATGTTCTATATTTATTCATAAATTTGCATCCAATGAAAAAAAAAAACTTTCTTTAAAAATAGTGACACAATTTACGAAATATTCCCTGTTCTGCCAGCACCATATTAAAACATTTTATTTGTTTACAAAGTATTCAGTAAAAAAAATTAAATTGGAAGATAAACTTTATTCGTGAAAATAAATTCGAATTTGAAAATCCAAGACGGAAACCATAAATTTTAGCAGCGCCACATTTGGCGTTAACAGAACAAAATTTGCCTTTAACAGAGCACTGTAAATTTAATTTAAAAAATATAAAATAAGTGATGACATTCCGAAAGTGCATTATCTTTTAAAGAAATTGACACTTCGTTTGATCAAATCGTACAAAAATTACCGTAGTTATGATTAAAATTAGTAAAACAGTCGTGTTATATATGTTATCTTTGGTTAATACGTGTGGCACGGGTATTTCATAAAGTACCTGCATAGAATGGGCAAGAGCGCCTCCCCTTATTGCCTTTACGAAGTGGAAGAAGTAACTGACGATGCAGGGCACACTATTTTCGAGTGTGCACGCTGGCAGAGCTATCGCTCTGAACTGACGTCAATAGTTGGAACAATCACGGCCGCTAACATTGTCGGGATTATGGTTGAGAGTAGGGAAAATTGGACTTCAGTGGCGAATTATGTGGACTGAAGAAAAAAAACTCGAGCCTGCAGAACATGGAGGCACGCCGGCATAGATGATACCTGTACACGTGTCAAACAAAATTCGACAGAGGGACCTGGACGAAAGAAATAGTGGAGACACTTAGATATCTCCTTAACTTTCGACACGCAATCCGGACGAGGAAATGAACACGCAAGGGCCACAAAAGGACTCCATTCCGAAGTAATACCACCGTAGTTCCGGAGTGGGCACGAGTCCACGAGACGAGGGAGGGATTGATTTAGTGGGTGAGGGCCTCACACACGGAGGATGTGCGGTATGGTGCGGTCCTCAGTGTAAAAAAAAGCAAACTGTTATTTTCATAAATTTTTGTTGTTTTTTTTTTTTAAATTCAAAGGTTTAGCTTCGTCTTCCTTTCATTTTTTTTCCTCTAATTTCCCCCTATTTTTGTGATTTTTAAACGATTTTCTTTTCTCCTTTTTCCAAATTTTTCTTTTATGTTAACTTAACAGTGTCTGTTAACATAACATTCAATGAAAAAAAAATATAACTTTCGTAGCTAACTTCACACACATAAAAACGGGCGATAACGTTTCGCATTTTTGCTCATTTTGAAATGCAAACAATTTTTTAGGGAATATTGTGAAGTTTGTGTTTTGTGTTTAAAAAATAATGTCTCGTGTTTATTTTTTTAATTCGAAAAATTAGAGAATAATTGTGAAATGCGTTTACTATTCTTACGCTTACCCTATAGTACAGTGGTTTCCGTATTGGGGCCAAGGTGACAGACACACCGGCCAATAAAACATTTTTTATTTCGTCAGTTCGAAGAAAAAGGTCAAGAAACTCGCACAACAAGTATCCGACATGCCTTTTGTTTTGAATAATTGTTACTCACCTCTTTGCAGGTGTTTCTGTTTATATTTTTTCAAAATTACAATGAGTTTTTTTTTATCGATTTTATTAATTGTAGTACTAGTAACCTATTTCTTGTAATAATAATAAAAAAAAAAGTTTTTTGTACTTCCAACATTCAGGGGATGGCCCCTACTCATGCAGTTATTTTCTAATTTACAACCAACATTAAGGGGATGGCTCCTACTCATGCATTTTTTTATTCTAATTTGCGACCAACACTCTGGGGATGACCTCTACTTATGCAGTTATTTTCTAATTTACAACCAACATTAAGGGGATGACTCCTCGTCATGCTATTTTTTTCTAATTTATAACCAACACTCAGGGGATGGCCTCTACTCATGCAGTTATTTTCTAATTTACAACCAATATTCAGGGAATGGGCCTTCTCATGCAGTTATTTTCTAATTTACAACCAATATTCAGGGAATGGCCCCTACTCATGCAGTTTTTTTCTAATTTGCGACCAATGATGGCTCCTACTCATGCTATTTTATTCTAATTTACAACCAACATTAAGGGATGGCCCCTACTCATACATTTTTTCTAATTTGCGACCAACACTCAGGGGATGGCCCCTACTAATGCAGTTATTTTCTAATTTACAACCAATATTCAGGGGATGGCTCCTACTCATGCTGTTTTTTTTTTCTAATTTGCGACCAACACTCAGGGAATGGTCTCTACTTATACAGTTATTTTCTAATTTACAACAAATACTCAGGGGATAGCCCCTACTAATGCAGTTATTTTCTAATTTACAACCAATATTCAGGGGATGGCTCCTACTCATGCTGTTTTTTTTTCTAATTTGCGACCAACACTCAGGGAATGGTCTCTACTTATACAGTTATTTTCTAATTTACAACCAATACTCTGGGGATGGCCCCTACTCATGCAGTTTTTTTCTAATTTACAACCAACATTAAGGGATGGCCCCTACTCATGCATTTTTTCTAATTTGCGACCAACACTCAGGGGATGGCCCCTACTAATGCAGTTATTTTCTAATTTACAACCAATATTTAGGGGATGGCTCCTACTCATGCTGTTTTTTTTCTAATTTGCGACCAGCACTGAGGTAATGGCCTCTACTTTTACAGTTACTTTCTAATTTACAACAAATACTCAGGGGATAGCCCCTACTAATGCAGTTATTTTCTAATTTACAACCATTATTCAGGGGATGGCTCCTACTCATGCTGTTTTTTTTCTAATTTGCGACCAGCACTGAGGTAATGGCCTCCACTTATACAGTTACTTTCTAATTTACAACAAATACTCTGGGGATAGCCCCTACTAATGCAGTTATTTTCTAATTTACAACCAACACTCAGGGTATGGCTCCTACTCATGCAGAACATGGTGTTGAAAATAGGAAAATATGTTATGGCAACGAGAAAAAGCGGGAGTAGTATTGGTGGACACTAGATTTGAGTCTCTTTGTATCATAAGTGACAGAAAAGCTCTCTACTGGAAGGGAGTTTCACATACGAATAGTTCGGGTAAAGAACTGGTCAGTCGACTACAAACGGAAGTGTTCTGCGAGAAAGACGAGTATTACGTTTGGAATTCATGGGTCGAATAGATAATTGGAAGGAGGAACGAGTAATCTCTTTAAATCATAAGTGAAAGGAAAGAACACTCTGCAGGAAGGGAGTTCCACATACGAATAGTCCGGCTAAAGAATGATTTTTGTCTGTAATGCTGCAAACGGATGTACTCTTTCGAATAACACGTCTGTTACGTACAAAAACATGATTCTCAGAAAAATGTTCGCTGAATTAAAATCCATTGCTGTAGCCATGGAACAGTGAAAGACAAGCCTCATTGTGTTGATCAATGAATCCATAGCTTTGGATACCCTACCGTTATTAATGAGCATCTTCGGCGACTTCCTCTCAGCAGATTTCTGGCAAAAACTCTGAGAGTAAATAATAAATTGCCATGAAAAAGTTTCCCAAAAAAATCTGTCATTCGGAGTTGACTTTAAACTGTAGGTCCGTCCCACCACTCATGTATAAAATTAACACACACACAACATAAGTGGTGTGTGAAACTAGGTCGTAATCCTGACTGAATGGTTGTAATGACCAATTATAATAATGGTGACTTCTAAGGAAGTGAAGCATAAAACAGGCAATAAAGCAGTTCCACATAATTTGTGTAGCCCAACTTTTCGAACACCCAGTAGTTAATGAATCTTTGGATTTCAGTTGACAATATCCAAACCGAGATCCGGAGAAGGTGGTGACCGTATAACGACACATGCAAAACGAAATTGAAACCTTTAGCATGAGACACCGTTTTAGTAGAACGCAATTGTTGAGACCATTGCGTACATGAACAGTGTTTATAGTGAAGCTAATAATCAATCATTAAAAGTAAAATGTTGAGAATTTATTTAAAAGAAGAAACACAGTTTTTTTTTTATTAAAAACAAATATCGACTTTATTTTAAAATTAATTACAAAAAAGTAAAAATAATTATATACAGAAAATAATAGAATAATTAATACTAAACTTAAAAAAAAAAACAATCCATGAATTTAAGTTAAAAAGTAAAAATTAAAGAAAAACCTTTTAAAAGTATCGACGTATGCCTAAGGGCATGCATTGTGATTGGGATATGCAATGTTTTATTAAGAAAGTGTTAAGTAAGAGGCTTGTATGTGATCTCTGGAAATGTGAATTTGTTTTCACTCCTCAACACACTCCTCTTTCATTTGTTCAGTACAAATGAGTGAATTTTGACAAATCAAAGAAATTTTGAATTTGATCAGGAGTAAGCGAGACACCTAGCTGTTTCGCTAATCCAATAAAACTAAAAGCAGTGACTAGATGACCAGTTTTATATTTGATCAATACAATGTTCTTTTTTTCATTAATATCCGATATTTCAATATCACTATAAAAATATGTCAGTTTTTCTAAATTATGTTTTCTCTTTAGAAATTCATCTTTTACTTCCATGCTAGAAAACTCAACAACAAAAGAAAGTCCACTAGAGTCAACATAATAAGGAACATGATTAAGAACATATATACGTTGGAAATTATCGGTGGCTAATGATAAACCAATTAGTTTCGCCACCCCAATAACATTAGCACTAGCTACAGTCACGCTAACGTTGTTTACGTTACGTAAACGTAATTTATGTTCACCCCAATCTAAAATTTCTACAAATTTTGTTTCGGGAAATTGTTTTAATTTATCTTTTCTGCGTACAAATTCGTTCTTGATAAAGTTATCGTTGAATCGAACAGAATAATTAAGAAAATTTGGATTTGTACTAACGTACACGTCAATATGATCGATAGAAGATCGAATATTCCAATCATCCGGTATTCCCATTCTTTCCGCTATTCCCATCACATTAACATAAGCCGCTTCCAAACTCAAATCAGATGAACGAAAATCTTTTATTTTAACAATGCCCCACTCATTATAATCGAATATTCTTAAAGGACTTGTCTCTGGATGGTATTTCAGAAAATGTCGATTCTTTAGAAATTCTTCTTTACTCGCCGCTCTACAAAAGTGTACATAGTAGTCAAGACAATTATCCTTCCTCTCCACGTCTATATTAATGATGGAATCGTCAGGAATCTTTGCATTCATTTCATTTGCTAATTTACGAACATTACAGAATGCCTTCTCCAAACTTGAATCAGAATCAGAATCAGAACATTGAACATTTTGTATGTAAACACAATTGCGTCTTAAATCAATAACGTTTTGCTTTTTCTTTGTTATGGTGGTGTTCGTATGGTGTCGTTCACTGGCTTTGGCAATATTTTCAGTATTGTTATGTTTACCGTTTAATTTGTTTTTCTTTTTGAACTTGTTCGCTTTCTTGTTAGATTTTGATTCTTGCGTTGCCTTATCAATACGATTTACATCCTCCTTTGCTTGTAATAAAACATCTTTTAACGCATTTATCTGTTCTTCGAGTTGTTCTACAAATTGTCTCATGCCGTTATTAGAATTCTTGTGTACAATGTATCGTTCTTCAGCTTCTCCAATTGATGATAGTGGATGGTCATCAAGTTCCAAATGCATTTTAAGCATCATGGGCTTACAATTGTCCGTTCTAGTGAAAATAAATACAAAAAAGTTAATGATGACTTTGAAAAGAATATTTTTTTTTTGTGTTTAAGTTTCCTCAACACACACTTACTTGCTGTTTATGTGAAGGAAATGATAGATGTGGGCACAACCTATGCGAAATATATCACTCGTACTGATATTTAATGGAATATTATAAATGGCACAAGGATTTCCATATTTTTCCGACATTTTGCTGAACTATTCTTAACAACTGACAACCGTTCTCCAATAGAATTTGTTTAACATTAAACGCTTTCGTTTCAATCCTGCTTATTTATTGCTGCATTGAGAAGGGAAACATCCTTTTAATATCTGAATATCCCAAAATTCTCGCTAATCACTTGACTTCATTCTTCATCATCATTATATTGACGGATAATTAAAAATTTTCAGAGCAGGTAGTTAAATTGTCAAAGAAATAAATTCTTGGATATTCCCGTCATAGCAATAATGCCAAAAGATTGCTAAAAGGATCGCAATTGAAAAATGGGTTGATTGCGGTTATGTTACCTACCGTACAAGTATGACGTCACAGAAAACAAATGTGCACTAAGGTGGTGGAAAATATGTACATGAGGAAGAATATCCTCCATATTTATCAAAACTTGCCTTGAAAGTTCATTCTATACCTGCAAGCAGCGCTGTTGCCAAAAGAGCTGTCTCTTTACAAGGCAATGTTATTACCGAAAAAAGAAAAAGAATTGGACCTAAGTCGTTAGGTTAGAGGACGTGTATTTGTCAATTACCCTTACCCCTGGCCAGGTGCAGTGGGCTGTTAGGTCTTTCAAACCATTCAAGTCACCAGGACCGGGTGGTATTATCAAGGGGTCACATTCAACATGGGGAGGAGATAATCCTCCCTTGGTTGCTTGCCATCTATAACGCTAGTCTCAGGCTCCTTTACATCCCTTGGAGCTGGAGAATATCTTGGGTGATCTTTATTCCCAAGGCTGGGAAACCGTCCCACACTAGGGCGAATGATTATAGACCCATAAGTATGTGTTCCTTTCTTCTGAAGACGCTGGAAAGAGTCCTTGATGTTCATATTAGGGCCTCGATTGATCCAGCGCTTCTATCCGCTTCCCAATATGGGTATACGAGAGGTAAATCAGTGGAGACTGCACTTCACTCTCTTATCTCTCGTGAAGAAAAGTCCATGCACGTTAAGGAATACACTTTGGCCATTTTTCTGGACATTGAAGGTGCATTCAATAACGTCGACCCGGACGCCATAGTTAGGGCTCTTGGTTCTCTGAACCTGGGACACAATCTGGTCAGGTTCATCGAGCTTCTCCTGAAGTCGAGGATAGTAACCTCCACAGTGGGGGCCACGAATTGTCAGAGAATGGTTCGTAGGGGTACACCGCAAGGCGGTGTTCTATCACCACTTCTCTGGAATCTTGCAGTCAACTCACTCTTGAGGGGGCTGGAACACTCTGGCAATGAGGCCATAGCTTACGCTGACGACATTGCCATTGCCGGGTCGGAAATTTGTCCGCATACACTGTCGGATAAGTTGAATTTGGCGCTATCAATCGTGCTGGACTGGTGTAGGGATTTTGGCCTGTCTATTAACCCCTCTAAGACCGATACGATTCTTTTTACGAGGAAATATAAATTTCCGACCTTCTCCCTTCCCAGCATATGTGGGACCAAACTCACGTTGAGTCCCGAGGTTAAATATCTGGGCCTGATCCTCGATCCCAAATTCAACTGGAGGGCGAATCTGGCTGCACGGGCACGCAAGGCGGCATGTGCTGCTTACTGCGGCAGTAGAGCGGTCGGAACCAGATGGGGTCTTCGCCCAAGGATCATGCGTTGGATATATTCTACGGTCATCGAACCCAACCTCTTATACGGTGTTGCTTTCTGATCCTCGATCCCAAACTCAACTGGAGGGCGAATCTGGCTGCTAGGGCACGCAAGGCGGCATGTGCTGCTTACTGCTGCAGTAGAGCGGTCGGAACCAGATGGGGTCTTCGCCCAAGGATCATGCGTTGGATATATTCTACGGTCATCGAACCCAACCTCCTATACGGTGTTGCTTTCTGGTGGACTGCTCTGGACAAACAACACAACGTCAGACTTCCTGACAAGGTCAGAAGGTCTGCCGAAATTTATATAACTGGCGCTCAACGCACCACCCCTACGAAAGCCTTGTTCACAATGCTAAACTGGCTTCCTACTGTGCTTCTCGCTAAGCAGGCAGCCAAGTTTGCTACGACTAGACTTAATCCTCTCTCTCGTTGGCACATTGTACCTTCTAGTCACACCACTATTCTGGAGGTTGATCCAGTGACCCCTGTGAACATGGACTATTTTGCTGCTGAATGTTGTCTTGACAGATGTTTCCACTCTTTGCTTCCAAGTAGGAGTGACTGGAATCCTAATACGGTCGTCCCCCCGGAAGTCCTGGATATATATACCGACGGCTCTAAACTCGATAATGGGGTTGGAAGCGGTGTCTACTCTGGGAAACTGGACCTGAATATTGCTCTCCGTCTGCCGAACTACTGCAGTGTGTTTCAGGCGGAGGTGATGGCAATTTACCGGGCCGCTCAGTGGATCCTCGTCAACGATGCTCCTTTCACTCGCGTCTCGATCTTTTCTGATAGTCAGGCCTCGATAAGATCTCTACCGGGTTTCGTGAATAGCTCTAGGATCGTTAGGGAATGTCGCCGCTTTCTCGACCTTCTCTCGGGGCGCTTCACCAGTGTCTCTCTGGTGTGGGTCCCCGAGCACAATGAAATTCCGGGAAACTGCTCTGTTGAATTGGGTATGCCACTTGCCTCGGTCAAGTTGACCATTGCGCGGAGGTTCTTTCGGGACGCCAACCTGCTCCACCGCTAAACCCACCTGGCCGAAGATGGATAGAAGGCGTACCAACCGATTACTTGGTCTTGGTCGTGATGTCATCTCGACTACAGTGGCCGTGCTTACAGGTCATTGCGTCATGGATAGACACACGGAAAGAATGAGGCTCCCTTTCAACGACTTTTGCCGTTATGGGTGCTCAAGTGAGCTTTGTGATAACACAGCTACCACTCCGACCTAACCTAACTGGTTAATTAAGACAAGTTATGATGTATACATGTTATATACACATACGAAAGTATTTGCGAAATACATGGAACATAGCAAAGAATGCAAATAAGCTTTAATATTCAAATTTTAATATAAACATTTACTAGGACTGTTCCAAATTAAAAATACGCAAACTTCTTTTTTTTTTTTATATTCCCAGCCTTCTTCTAAGATTTGAAATACGAACTGTTTAGCTTCTTCTCTTTAAAAGCATAAGAAAATACAAAATCTTTCGAATACAGTGGATCTTGAATAGTGGATACGATCTTTCCCAAATTATTGATAACTGCTGTAGTATATGTGTGAACTGGTGCATTGCACTGAAACAAAACTTTGTTTTCTGTGACGTCATACTTGTACGGTAGGTAGCATAACCGCAATTAACCCATTTTTCAATTGAGATCCTTTTAGCACCCTTTTGGCATTATTGCTATGACAGGAATTTCCAAGAATTTATTTCTTTGACAATTTAACTACCTGCTCTGGAAATTTTTGAATACCCGTTAATATAATGATGATGAAGAATGAAGTCAAGTGATTAGCGAGAATTTTGGGATATTCAGATATTAAAAGGATGTTTCCCTTCTCAATGCAGCAATAAATAAGCAGGATTGAAACGAAAGCGTTTAATGTTAAACAAATTCTATTGGAGAACGGTTGTCAGTTGTTAAGAATAGTTCAGCAAAATGTCGGAAAAATATGGAAATCCTTGTGCCATTTATAATATTCCATTAAATATCAGTACGAGTGATATATTTCGCATAGGTTGTGCCCACATCTATCATTTCCTTGATATAAACAGCAAGTAAGTGTGTGTTGAGGAAACTTAAACACAAAAAAAAAAATATTCTTTTCAAAGTCGTCATTAACTTTTTTTGTATTTATTTCCATTAGAACGGACAATTGTAAGCCCATGATGCTTAAAATGCATTTGGAACTTGATGACCATCCACCATCATCTATTGGAGAAGCTGAAGAACGATACATTGTACACAAGAATTCTAATAACGGCATGAGACAATTTGTAGAACAACTCGAAGAACAGATAAATGCGTTAAAAGATGTTTTATTACAAGCAAAGGAGGATGTAAATCGTATTGATAAGGCAACGCAAGAATCAAAATCTAACAAGAAAGCGAACAAGTTCAAAAAGAAAAACAAATTAAACGGTAAACATAACAATACTGAAAATATTGCCAAAGCCAGTGAACGACACCATACGAACACCACCATAACAAAGAAAAAGCAAAACGTTATTGATTTAAGACGCAATTGTGTTTACATACAAAATGTTCAATGTTCTGATGCTGATTCTGATTCTGATTCAAGTTTGAAGAAGGCATTCTGTAATGTTCGTAAATTAGCAAATGAAATGAATGCAAAGATTCCTGACGATTCTATCATTAATATAGACGTGGAGAGGAAGAATAATTGTCTTGACTACTATGTACACTTTTGTAGCGCGGCTAGTAAAGAAGAATTTCTAAAGAATCGACATTTTCTGAAATACCATCCAGAGACAAGTCCTTTAAGAATATTCGATTATAATGAGTGGGGCATTGTTGAAATAAAAGATTTTCGTTCATCTGATTTGAGTTTGGAAGCGGCTTATCTTAATGTGATGGGAATAGCGGAAAGAATGGGAATACCGGATGATTGGAATATTCGATCTTCTATCGATCATATTGACGTGTACGTTAGTACAAATCCAAATTTTCTTAATTATTCTGTTCGATTCAACGATAACCTTCACAAGAACGAATTTGTACGCAGAAAAGATAAATTAAAACAATTTCCCGAAACAAAATTTGTACAAATTTTAGATTGGGGTGGACATAAATTACGTTTACGTAACGTAAACAACGTTAACATGACTGTAGCTAGTGCTAATGTTATTGGAGTGGCGAAACTAATTGGTTTATCATTAGCCACCGATAATTTCCAACGTATATATGTTCTTAATTATGTTCCTTATTATGTTGACTCTAGTGGACTTTCTTTTGTTGTTGAGTTTTCTAGCATGGAAGTAAAAGATGAATTTCTAAAGAGAAAACATAATTTAGAAAAACTGACATATTTTTATAGTGATATTGAAATATCGGATATTAATGAAAAAAAGAACATTGTGTTGATCAAATATGAAACTGGTCATCTAGTCACTGCTTTTAGTTTTATTGGATTAGCGAAACAGCTAGGTGTCTCGCTTACTCCAGATCAAATTCAAAATTTCTTTGATTTGTCAGAATTCACTCATTTGTACTGAACAAATGAAAGAGGAGCACGTTGAGGAATGAAAATTCACATTTCCAGAGATCACATACAAGCCTCTCATAGTGTTTTCACACCGAGTGGTTTTAACGCAAAAGTTGGTTTTAACGTTAAAACCAAAAATAAAACCTGATTTTACCATACAAAATTATTGTGTTAAAACCAAAATAAAACCTTTTTTGAATTGGTTTTAAGTTGGTTTTATGAAATACAACCTTGTTTTGATGTACTAAATGTACTAAATCAGAGCTACGAGCTCTGAAAACCTGAAAACAGCTGATAAAAACAAAAACAAATGTAAATAAATAAATAAATGTAAATAATCATTTATTTTGTATTAAAAAAGGAAAAATTTGGAATATTTTTAATTTCTTCAATGAAAATTTTAAAAATTTGTAACTATTTAATTATTAATCGAAATGTGTGTTGTTTCTGGTCACAATGAATATAGTTTCTTGTGCGAAAGGTAAGTCAGAAGCTAAATATATCAAGATGAAATAAGGCATATTGCTCATAAAATTTTTTTCTCGCAATCATAAATGTCATGATTTTAAAACCAATTTTAATAAAACTTGCAGTGTGAACGCAAAATCAGCTGTTTATGGTTTTAATGCTAAAATCAGGTTTTAAATTTTGGTGTGAAAACACTATTACTTAACACTTTCTTATTAAAACATTGCATATCCAAACACAATGCATGCCCTTAGACATACGTCGATACTTTTAAAAGGTTTTTCTTTAATTTTTTTTTACATTTTAACTTGAATTCATGAAATGTTTTTTTTTAAGTTTAGTATTAATTATTCTATTATTTTCTGTATATAATTATTTTTACTTTTTTGTAATTAATTTTAAAATAAAGTCGATATTTGTTTTTAATAAAAAAAAACTGTGTTTCTTCTTTTAAATAAATTGTCAACATTTTACTTTTAATTATTGTTTGTTAGCTTCTCTAAGTACTGTTTGTGTGCGCAATGGTCTCAAGAGTTAGATTCCATTTAAACAGTGTCTCATGCTAAAAGTTTCAATTTCGTTTTGCATGTGTCGTTATATGGCCACCTTCTCCGGGGTCTCGGTTTAGATATTGTTACAAAACTGGAAACGGTGTTCTCGTTTAACATTAAAATGATAAACAAAAGCTACAAAAACAAAAACAATGGACTTGTTTACATGATCAACGAATAAACAAAAATATAGCAACAACATCAGTGTATAAAAAAGGGGATAAACAAAGTAAACAAACAAGGAACAACAACACTGCTAGGACAAACATAAACAAAATACACAAACAACAATAACGTAAACAACATGTTTACATTTATAAAGATGTCGCGAATGCATTCAGGTCATTCTCCTTCAAGAGCATCCATCAGACTGTTTACCCTGCGATGTAAAAGGCAATACGAAGCAGGCAACAGGATCAGAAAGAATTCAGTCAGTCTTGTGTGAAGACATTTTCTAATTTAATCGAGAAATTTCATAACGTTTCCAAGATGCCCAAGGGAACTTTTCTGTCCGATCCAGAAAAGATCAAAATTAAATTTTTTTTCATGATCAAGGATGTTCCAATAGAGAAATTGGTCGTAAAACTAAACATTCCGAAGGTTTGGAGCGTACTTTCTTTAAGAAAGGACAGAATTATGGTGTTCGGAAACCTACCAAGGGAAATACAATATTAACAAGAAGACAAATTAATTCTATTAAACAAGAAGCAACCCGTAACAAATTGAATTCTACACAAATAAAGAACAAACTAAATCTTCCTGTGACTTCCAAAAACACGTTGCTCACATTCTACGAAGAGATGAAAACATAAAATGGAAGAAGCCAAAGTGTAAACCAATGCTCAGAAAACAGCATAAAGCAAATCGTCTAAAATTCGCACGAAAATACATGAAATGGGCAGAGGAGTGGAAAAAGGTAATTTTCTCTGACGAAAAAAAAAACTTGATTTAAACGGTCCTGATCCTCATACTCATGTTATTGGCAGGATTTGAGATCAAACGATGTTCGGTTGTCAAAACGTAATTTCGGCGATGGTAGTGTTATGGTTTGGGCAACATTTTCTGCAGTTGGAAAATCTAAAATTTGTTTTGTTCCAACAACAATAATGAATAGCACAATTTATAACGAATTGCTCTTCTCTCTCTTTTATGGATGAAAAAATGAATGAAGATGGCATATTCCAGTAAGATAATGCTGGAGTATAAATCATAGTTTAACAAATACAGCACACCTCTGTTGGACTGGCCGTCTTGCAGTCCGGACTTAAACCCAATGGAGCACTTGTTTGGATACATGGTCCATAAAGTTTATTCAAATAACGATCAAAACGAAAGCATAATGACTTTAACAGAGCTAAAACTAAAAATAAAGCAAGTTTGAGAGGAAATTGATTCCGATCTTCTTAAAAAAATTTGTGAAATCAATGCCAGACCGTATTTTTAAGGTAATCCACAACAAAGGATCATCCACCCATTATTAAACAATGCGTTTATAGGAAAATACCATTAAAAATGGTAGTTAAACTTTAAAATTGACTTTAAAAAAATAAAATAAAATGAAATACAAATAAAGTTTTTAGTTAACAATATTTTAAATGAAGTCTTATACTAGAAAATCGCAATAAACGGCATTATTGATACCAATATTTCATATAAAATGTCAATTAATTATTGCTCAATAAATTCATAAATTGTTATAATATTGATTAAAACTTCAAGTACAGCACTGTCATAAGTACGTTCAGTGAGCATATTACTATTTTCCTAACACTTTCTATTGATATTTGACAACTCAAATGTCAACAACAAACAAAAACAAAACAACGACAAACAAAAAATGGAAGGGGATGAGAAAATATATCCAACTGATGTCATATAAAAAAGAATTTTAATAACATCACAGACTGAGACTGACTTGATGTCGTATTTAATTTTTGTCCCTTTCGATCCCAATGTTGTTTGATGATAATTTCTGATTTATTTCGAAAAGTCATTTATAATACCCTGAACTGAGATATTACTGGGCATCCAGTTCCTGCTCTGAGAAAAGCAGCTTCTGTTTCTACCTGTCTTCTCCAAGTATGGCTGACATTCTAGCTCTTGACTGATAATCTATAACAGTTCTCGCAATTTCATCCTTGGGTTTATGCAGAATATGTGAACTGACGGGTATATTTTGAAAATATGACGTATTCAGCAGTTAATAAACAAACAGTGTGACAAGCAAAAGCTTTCTTTTCTGCAAGCTATGCAGTATTATCAAATTTTTCTTCTTCATCCTTCTGAGACGAGCCACTTTGGAGTCAGAAATATCCCCTACTAAGCGCAACAGCTCGGCGTTTTGGTTAATCATTAGTAAGATCTTTTCCAATGTTAAATTGTTTTCCATTTTTTCTAAAATTTTTTGACATTAATTTTCGCGATTAAATTAAAAGCAATGTTGTTGAAGTAATCAGCTGTTTTGTTTACCAGCTGTCAAATAAATTTTGTGTCTGAACACTAAAAATATTGTTATCAATAAACCGAATATTAATTCAATAAAAGTACATGTCTGAACATAGTCTTAGTTGCTTTAAAAAAAATATTATTTGCCCACTAAATAATTTCTTGTTTAATTTTTTCTAATTCTTGTGTGCGTTTATAGGAATATGCACCAGTGTATTGTCAACTGCCATTCAAAGCTCCATGAACTACTGGGTATTCGAAAAGTTGGGCCACACAAATTGTCCGTTGATGGCTATAAAATGCAATGTCCTTGTTAATATGAATCACTTTATTGCCTGTTTTATGCTTCACTTCCTTAAAAGTCCCCATTAACTTCACAATATTCCCTAAAAAGTTGTTTTCATTTCAAAATGAGCGAAAATTGCGAAACATTACCGCCGTATTTTACTTTTCTGCTGCTAGAAATGAAAACGCTTGCCGAACCGTCGTAATGTAATTTCGTTAAACGAACGTATGTTACATTACGTTCCATTGACGTTGGACTAAACGAGGCTTTTACGTTTCGTTACGTTCCGAATCAAATGTTTTTGTCTTGTATGTGAGGCAGACGAATAAATCGTTAGTTTTTCATGTTCCGTGCCGTATGTGTATTAAATATAAATAAATGAATAGTCCAGTAGGTAGGCCCATGATCCAATCAAAACGAAATATGAAACAATATTGCTTCGGCGACTTCCTTCTGGCAAAAACTCGGAGAGTAAATAAAAAAATTGCCACAATAAAGAGTCTCAAAAATCTATCGTTCGGAGTCGACTTTAAACACTCATGTATAAAATTAACACACACATACACAACATAAGTGTTGTGAGTTAGGTTAGATCATAATCCTGATTGAAGGGTTATAATGATCAATTATGTATGCAAGTACTATTTTAGGCAAAAAAGTACTTTTTCAGTTATAATTCCGTACCATTTCAAAATTTCAGTTTTGCTACACTGATCTGTCTATCATGATAAACACGTATTTATACCACCACAGAATTTATTAATAAAGACTTGTCCATGGCATATTTATATCAGGTAGGAGTAAGTCAACAGCTGACGAGTCTTAAAATGTCAAAATTTTGTTGTTTTTTTAGTGTTTTGTAACCATTTTTATAAATTTTTTTAACATTTCTCTTTCTATTGTTAGTCGTCAGTCAGTTATGAAGCTGTTTTTGACATTCCGTGTACTCTTTAACAAAAACAAAATGCCTGTTGTTTTTGCATTGTTGTACTTGTTGTATTCTTGCGGTTACCTGATATAAATATGCCTTGGACTTGTCGATTGCAGTGTATTTTTGTCTACCGCACTACATTAGATGGCGAGAAATTATAGTTTCTATCGGCATAAAATATTTTTCTTTATTTATCTCTCCGTTTATACCAACTGGATGTAAACAATTTTCTTTGCTGATCGAAATTCTAAAGTATTTCTGTGGGAATTTGTTTAAGGTTTGGTTTTCTTGCCCTGACAACGGGTTGAAGTCGCCATAGTCTAAAACGCAAGGCCACGATTCAAACCCCAGGTCAGACATCAAAACGAAACACACACAAAAATATTTCTTCGGCATCTTTCTCTCAGCAGATTTCTGGCAAAAACTGTGACAGTAAATTGAAAATTGCCATGAAAAGTTTCTCAAAAAAATCTGTTGTTCGGAGTCAGAGTCGACTTTAAGCTGTAGGTCCCGCTGCCACTCATGTATAAATTTAACTGAACTGTACTGTTCAATGCTTCGGCCACGTTCTGGCGGCTTATAGAACGTATACTAAAGGGAATGCATTGGAAGACTTGCCTAGTGAACCTCAATAACATAACAGTGATGGGAAGAACTTTCGGCGAGCAACTCAAGAACCTGGGAGTAGTTCTGCAATGAATATCGATGGCTGGACTAAAATTAAGCGTAAAGAAATGTGCATTCTTTCAAAAACAGATGAAATATTTGGGGAATCTTGTTACAGCAGATGGCATATCCATGGATGAAGATAAAATACGAGCAGTAAAGACAGACAGTTCTCGTACCCAGAATCTTCATGAACTACGCAGCTTTTTGGGACTATGCACATACTACAGACCAGAGAATTGAAAAAATTACATTTTTGATGATTTTTTCACAAATTTTTATGCATGATCGGTCAGAACACTTGAACGACTTACTGCGAGAGGGGATATTTTCATTTTCAAAATTCTTATGATAGAAGTTCAAAAAAATTAAGCTGTCTGTGACGACTTAGGTCCAATTCCGTTCTCCCTTTTTTCGGTAATAATTTAGGCGGCAGCGCTATTTGCGCTGGTATAAAATGAACTTGCAAGGCAAGTTTTGATAAATATGGAGGATATTCTTCTTCATGTATTTTCCACCATTTTAATGCACATTTGTTTTCTGTGACGTCATACTTGTACAGTAGGTAGCATAACCGCAATGAACCCATTTTTCAATTGCAACGACGGGAATTTCCTTGAATTTAATTCTTTGACAATTTAACTACCTGCTCTGAAAATTTTTGAATACCCGACAATAAATGAATCAAGTCCAGTGATTAGCGAGAATTTTGGTAATTTACATATTAAACGACACACCAATATTTGTAGTTATTTTTGAAATTGAACCCTTTTTAGATTATCAGGCACGTGGGGAATTGCCGACAATTCATTTGTTGGCCTACCTCCATTGAAAAATTTGAATTTCTGCCAATGACTTAACACAATGGATTGACGGAAATTTTGATAATTGAAACGTTAATACAACACTAATATACTATATGTACATACATGTCTTAATTTATATTTAACGATATAAATTGATTTTGAAATAAAATTTTAAAAAGTTTCTCAACAAACAATAATTTTAAAAGAATTTTCATTTTTCTTATTTAAAATTCAAAATCGAATGCTTGGCTCGGCTGCCATCACTTAATTGTCTTTGATATTGGAAAACTATTCTTTTTTTTTTTTTGTTTTGTTTCAACTCATTCAAGTATTCATATGTGATGATGTTTCATGTTTTCAAGTCCACTTACTATATTTATTTTAGTTCAGTTTACTTTAACTCAACGGGAACCGCTTAATCCTTGCGGGTGCGATCCAACATACATACATACATACATAAAATAAAAATATAAAGAAAAACATAAAAATATAAATCTAAAATATCTAAATATATATACATATACAGTGGTGGCCATATAATTAGAAACGACTTAGCAACATGTATGTTTGTTAATTTGTTTTACAGTCTGTACTGTGTACCTGGCATCAAAGGCTTTGATTGGAGGACGTCTTACATAGGTTTTTCCATCAGATTGCGGCAAATTAAACTTAGATTCGTCACTCCAGAGAACACTGTTCCAGAAACATCGTTTCTAATTATAAGGCCACCACTGTATACAGTATAATTTAAGACACGACATTTTGGTTACATAGTTTTGATAATTTTTACATTTTATCGAAAAAATTTTAAGTCCATGATATTTTTCGTAAGATTTTAGTAATATTATGAAGAAAAATTAATAATATTTTGCTACCTAGTACAATTCGACCTCCGGGTACACGTCCTCTAACCATGCTACCCATATTTGGTTAAGAATTTTAATGTACGTGTTATATAGATAAACACAAATTTTATCCTGGTCATGAATTTAATTAAAAAAAATCCTTTATTATGGAACACAGCAGCACATCTCCTGAGTAAACTGTCGACTAATGCCATACAATATTGCTTTGGAATCGCATACCAAACGCTTTGGGTTTCTTCGCACAAATCGTTTAAATTTTCTTTGGTTTTACTACACGTATTCCACAAGTTCTCAATTCGATTGAGGTCCGTGGATTGAGCTGGCCACTTAAGAACAGTGATTCACTAGACGTGAAGTGTGCTTAGGGTCATTATCATGTATAAATTTCCATATTTGATGCATGTTGTCTTCAGCGAATGGTATCATAGTGTCTGTTTAAATGTTTTTGTAAACGTGCTAGTCCATCTTAGTATTAATCTTGTAAATGAGACCTACAACATGCCAGGAAAATGCTGGCCACACCATCACATTTCCACCACCATGTTTTGCCGTTTTAAAGGTGATGCTCCAGTTTTGAAGGGCGCCAAACCGAAACGGCAAAACTTTGACTCGCCGCTCCAAAGTATATGTTTCCAAAATATCATCGATTTATTTCGATGTTCTCTCGAAAACGCTAGTCGGGATTTTTATTGTTCTAGGCGAAATATCAATAATAAAATCCGATGCCTAAAAATGAACGTACGTCTCGTCGACGTTTGACCAAACCTGGCTTCTGTTGTACTGTTACATTCCGAATCAACGGTTTTTGTTTTGTATACGATAATCATGTATAAGTCGTTAGTTTTTCTATTCTCCGTTCAGTAAGTGAAATATAAAAATAATTTTTTACAAAAGTACCACTTGATGCCAAAAAAGTACTCTTACAGTTATAGTTCAGTACCATTTTAAAATTTCGAATTTTACAACACTCTCATGAAATGATAAACAATGATTTAAAAACAATCAAAAAAACGAGTTGCCAGATTATTAAAAATTTGTTGCATTGTTTCGATGCGTATGTATGGATGTATCTATGTTTTGTTTCTTGTTTCTTTGTTTACTCTAATCCAGTGATGCTCAAAATCCAAATTTCCTATCACATGTGATAGGCAAAGAAAATTCTGCTGACGCTGCGTAGATACACGTACACTATAAGCTTACTTGTGTGGTTTCTTATAATGACCGTGTGTTTGTTGCTTTGTTTGTTGTTTTGTGTTGAACTCAGAGAACAAAATCAATTCAGTTGATGTTTAGCACTTGATGAGGCAAGGCCTTGCTACGCAACTTTTTTGAATGATTTTTTGTTTTTTGCAAATACACGCAGCAAAATGTTTGATGCAAATTTTTATAGAGAATATGGATGGTTTTGCACAATGTATTGTGTGTTATCGCTCTTTATGTCGCAATTTTTTTTTTTTTTTTTTTTTGTAACAAGACGTTACGAAGCTAGCCATGGATTTTTCGACAACATTAAAGGGAATGCCAGGACTAAAATTATTCCAATTAAAAGAAGAAATTTTTTAAAATTCATAGTTGAAACGGAAGTACCAAATTACAATAATTTACAATCAATACATACACACCTGGACAAAAAAATAAATACATTACGTTTCATTACATTTTTTATTATGAAAATTTCATTTGGCTGTAAATATAAATGGCAATTCTGTGCTAATTTTTTTGGTTCGATATAGCAATACCATTTATAGTTAAAAAAGAAGCAGAAAGATCCGCTATTTTAAAATGTTGCATTTTTTATTCGTGGAGTGCTTTCGTTGTCTGGACAAAAAAATAAATACATTTTATTTATTTTTGAATTTTTCAGTTTTTAACAAATTTCTTTTAAAGGTTCGTTTGGTTTTTAAAAATTCCCATTTAGTTATTGTTAAATAAAAAGAAAAATATTTATTAGATGGGTCGAGGCAAGCATTGCACCGTCGAGGAGAGGAGAATTGCGTTAACGTTGAGAAATAAGGGAAAAAGTCTACGTTTTATTGCTGAAACCTTAAATCGTTCTTTGTATTTTGTACAAAATGCCTTGAAGAAACAACCTTCAGTTGAACACCGTGGAAGGCCAAAGAAAACGTCTCTAACAACAGATAATCGCATTATTACTATGGCAAAAAGAGACCCCTTCATTTCTTCCAGAGCCATTTCTGCAGAGATTGGTAACATTTTTTCATCCCGAACGGCACGCAGAATATTATATAGTGCCAATTTACCTGGAAGAATAGCCAGAAAAATTCCTTTGCTTCGACAAAAAAATTTAAAGGCACGGCAAACCTTCGCCAGATTTCATTCAAATTGGTCCGGGCCAGAAGGTGAAAAAAAGTGGCGCAATGTCTTATGGACCGACGAAACTAAAATTAATTTGTTCGGCAATGACTCGGCTAGGAACGTAAGACGCCCCAAAGGCAAAGAATTTCATGTTCGTTTTACTAAAAAGACAATTAAACACGGCGGGGGCAACATAATGGTTTGGGGTTGTTTTTCGTGGAACGGCGTTGGTCCTATACATCGAATTTCCGACACTATGACACGGTTTCAGTACAGGGACATTCTAGAAAATACTATGTTGCCCTATGCAAGCGAAAATATGCCTCTCCAAGGGTTTTTCAGCAGGATAATGATCCGAAGCACACCTCAAAGCTGTGTCACGATTGGTTCAGGGATAATGATATTGTCGTAATGGACTGGCCAAGTCAGTCACCTGACCTAAACCCGATCGAAAACCTTTGGGGAGAGTTAAAGCGAAGAATAGGAAAAGAAAATTTCCAAAATAAGGATCAGCTGTGGACCTTTGTTCAGAAAACGTGGTACGAAATTCCAGTGGAGACCTGTCGTAAATTGATCGCTAGTATGCCAAAAAGGTTGGACAAGGTTATTCAAAATAATGGTGGATACACAGGATACTAGTGAACTTCAATTACAAATAACAAAAAATTAAAAAAAAAATGAATTAGATATGCTTTTCTTGTACTTTTGCTAGGTGTATTTATTTTTTTGTCCACTTATGAAATCTGTTTTTAAACATTTTTTAGAAGACTTATTTTTGTTTATAATTTAATTAACTTTGTATCTCTTAATTTTTGTACAAATCATATAAGAAAAAGAATTTTTGGCTACTTTTTCATTTATCTTCAATAAATATCTTATAAGAAACTGGAAAACAGAACTTTTATTAGTGTATTTATTTTTTTGTCCATGTGTGTACATACATACCAGAGGTCAGCAATGAGTATTCAAAACGATGAGTAGACTCGAATCATACTTATAATTTCTGATACTTATACGCATTCACATTTATTTTAATGTCATACTCATACTACTCATACTCAAAGTTTGAAATACCCATGGTACTCGTACTTAACAATACGCACGATCATGGCATATTCATAAGAGGTAACCGCAAGAATACAACAAGTACAACAATGCAAAAACAACAGGCATTTTGTTTTTGTTAAAGAGTACACGGAATGTCAAAAACAGCTTCATAACTGACTGACGAATAGCAATAGAAAGAGAAATGTTAAAAAAATTTATAAAAATGGTTACAAAACACTAAAAAACAACAAAATTTTGACATTCTAAGACTCGTCAGCTGTTGAATTACTCCTACCTGATATAAATATGCCATGCGCACGATGTTATTGATTTGGACTCTCCACGACTCATCGCATACACGAATCACAAAATAAGTATGATTCGCGTACGAACACTACATACTCACATGAAGATTGTGTGTTTGCTCTCCTTACTGTCTTTGTCTTTTTTGTTTATGTGTCTTTCTTCTCTCTTTGTAAATGCAACAACAACTAAGACTGTAAATTTTGATGAATGATTCGAATCACTCGAATCATTTATAAGTATTATTTGAGTATTTTTCTAAATTTATGAATCTGAATGAGTAGGCGTATGAATCAAACATAGTTCGAATGTAATGAGTTTGATGTCAACGTTGTACTCATACTCATTGCAACTTATACTTATAAATCAATGGTGTAGTGAATACGAATGAATCAGAGTAGTTGGATTTCAATACTGTTGACTCACTCATACTCAAAATTGCATGAGTGCTGATGAGTGGCGAAAAAGCGATTCATTGCTGATCTCTGATACATACATACATCAATTTATTCATCAATACATACATACATCAACATATTCATCAGTACATACATACATACATCAATATATTCACCAATACATACATACATAAGTTCATTATGTAGTAACATACACGCAACACAATAAACCAATTTTTTTATTTTTTTTTATTTTCCCAGTGTACGATTCTCAAAAATTAAGTTGAATTTTGTTCTCCGCTGCTTTACCAACACAACCAAAACTATGATAGTATGTGTTTGAGCACCACTGCTCTAATCTATACGCGTACACACAATATTTGCTTATCTTTTGAATTATAAACAGGGGATTTCCCTTCTCAATGCAGCAATAAATAAGCAGGATTGAAACGAAAGCGTTTAATGTTAAACAAATTCTATTGGAGAACGGTTGTCAGTTGTTAAGAATAGTTCAGCAAAATGTCGGAAAAATATGGAAATCCTTGTGCCATTTATAATATTCCATTAAATATCAGTGAAAATGATATATTTCGCATTGGTCGTGCGCACCTCCAACATTTTATTCAAGTAAACGTCAAGTAAGTGTGTGTTGAGGAAACTTAAACCAAAAAAAAAATATTCCTTTCAAAGTCATCATTAATTCATTGTATTTCTTGGTATTAGAACGGACAATTGCAAGCCCATGATGCTTAAAATGCATTTGGAACTTGATGACCATCCACCATCATCAATTGGAGAAGCTGAACACAACAATTCTAATAACGGTTGGAGACAATCTGTTCAACAACACGAAGAAGAGATCAAAGCATTGAAAGATGCTTTATTACAAGCAAAGGAGAATGATGAGGTAAACCCTAATAACGGCTTGAGAGAATCTGTTCAACAACTCGAATTAGAAATGAAAGCGTTAAAAGATACTTTACTACAAGCAATGGATGATGTGGTAAATCGTATTGATAAGGCTCCTGATGTGGACAATAATGTAACGCAAGAATCAAACTCTAACAACCAAGCGAGCAATGAAAACAAGTTAAGCGGTGAGCATAATCATACTGAAAACGTTGCCAGTGTCAGCGAAGGACATCATACGAACACCATGCCAGAGGAAAAGCCAGAAGTTATTGATTTAAGAAATAGTTGTGTTTACATAGAAAATTTTCAATGTTCTGATTCAAGTTTGGCGAAGGCTTTCTATAATGTTCGCAAATTAGCAAATGAAATGAATGTAAAAATTCCTGACGATTCTATCATTAATATAGACGTGAGGTGGAAGCCTAAAAATCGTCTTGACTACCTTGTTTACTTTTGTAAAGCGGATATTAAAAAAGAATTTCTAAAGAATCGACATTTTCTTAAATACCATCCAGAGACAAGACCTTTACGAATATTCGATTATAGTTATTGGGGCATCGTTGACATTGAAAATTTTTCATCTTCTGATTTGAGTTTGAAGACGGCCTATGTTAATGTGATGGGAATAGCGGAAAAAATGGGAATAACGATTGATTCGGATGAAATCGATCATATAGACGTGTTTAGTACAAAACCAAAATTTCTTACTTATTCAGTTGAGTTTACTACAGATTATAAGAGAAAGGAATTCGTAGAAAGAAAATATCTTTTAAAACAATTCCCAGAAACAGAATCTTTAAAAATTTCAGATGCAGGTCGACATAGATTAAATTTACGTAACGTAAATAACGTTAGCATGACTGTAGCTAGTGTTAATGTTATTGGGGTGGCGGAACTGATTGGTTTGTCATTAGCCACCGATAATTTCCAACGTATATATGTTCTTAATTATTGTAATGGTGGTGTTTCTTTAATTGTTGAGTTTTCTAGCAAGCAAGTAAAAGAGAAAAAAAAATTCTTAATCCGCGGGACATGTTTAGAAACACTTAAGATTGAAATTTCGGATATTAATGCAAAAAAGAACATGGTTTCGATCAAGTATTTATATACTCATGTAGCTACTGCTATTAGTTTTATTGGATTAGCGAAGCAGCTGGGTTTCTCACTTAATCCTGGTCAAATTCAACATTTCTTTGATTTGTCAGAATTCATTAACGGAGCATGTACTCAGAGAAGCAAATAGGACTGAAAATTCATATTTCCAGAGAGCACATACAATTACATTTCAACAAAATGTTTCCTTTTTTTACATTTTAACTTGAATTCATGAAATGTTTTTTTTTTAAGTTTAGTATTAATTATTCAAGGCGAATTCATTACGAGGTGGGAATAGTATTACAATAAGTACAACAATACAAAAACAACAGGGATTTTGTTTTTGTAAAAATGTACACATCTTGTCAAAAAAATTAACCCTCAAACCTCCATACGAAATTAGTTAAAGCAATTAAAAAAAACTAAATAAATTTTATATATTGAAAATTCTTATGAATTTTATTATTACATTACATAAGGTGCTGCAGTAACCTGTACATTAAAAAAAATATCAGCTGCAAACGTTATTTCTTATAATAACAAATTTTCAACAGAAGATTGGTCCAATTTGTTTTAATCCCTATATCCCAATCTTCAGAAAGAGAATTTGTTTTAAAAATAACACACAAGTTATTTCAGTCATAATTTAGGCACCTAGTTGGAGACATGAATTTTTTTTTTTTTTTGGTAATTCATCACTCTTACCTAAATAACTATAAATATATGTATTTAGTGTTAAAGGCTTAAATATTGTTAATCATCTTGCAACAATTTTAATATATACATACTCTTCAGTCAGGATTATGATCTAGTTCCTCACACCACTTATGTTGTGCGTGTTAATTTTATATATGAGTGGCGGGACCTACAGTTTAAAGTCGACTCCGAGCGACAGATTTTTGAGAAACTTTTCATGGCAATTTTATTTACTCTCAGAGTTTTTGCCAGAAATCTGCTGAGAGGAAGTCGCCGAAGAAATACTTTTTGTGTTTCAATTTGATGTCTGGCCTGGGGCTCGAACCCTGGCTTTTCGTCTAATAAGCCAACACACTACCTACTACGGCGACTTAATTCTAATATATAATTGGCTTTAAAATAGTAATCCTAAAGAATTTCCAGAGTGCGTATCGTTAAGGATACATGCGGTACATATGAGGGTTTATGACTAATATGAATACGAAATTGAATATCGAAACAAAATACACAAAAAACAAACATTTTTTTTGACATTGTTACTTACATCAGCTGGTAAACAAAACCCACCTCGTTAATGAATTCGCCTTGTAATTATTCTATTATTTTTATTTCTTTCTAATTACGTTTTAAAATAAAGTCGATATTTGTTTTTAATAAAAAACTGTGTGTGTCTTACAATTGATTTCTTCTTTTAAATAAATTCTTAACTGTTTAGGAATCTTTGTCCTTCCATTCACTTTCAGTCCAAATTATATGTTTTGATAATTCTCTTAAGATTCTCTTTTTCATTTTCCAAATTTGTCAATTATGTTAACTTAACTGTCTCAATTGAGGTAACATTCACTGTAAAAAACTAAAAAAGAAAATGTAACATTCGTAGCTAACTTTATACACACTAGCCCTTAGTATTCATGACAAACAGCGGCTATAAAAGTGGAAGAACGAAGGATTTCCATGCACAATGGGCACTCACGATGGGAGAACAGTTTAAAGAGAAGATGGACATTTCACCTTGTCCCTAAAATAACAGCGTGACAGCGTTGATGGAGAACAAATACTGCGAGCTGAACTTCTAAATAATCCAAAAAATAATTTGAATTTTATCTGAATTTACTAATTCAGCTAGCTGAAGAAATAACATTTTTCCCATATTTAAAGACTCGTTATACAAAAAATGTACATAAATTAACTTTGGTCTTATATTCAGCCAGCTGAATTAGTACGATTCTAAAATGTCTACGTAATTATTACAAAATAATCACATTTAAGTTGAAATAGACAAATTCAGCTTTGCTGAATAAGAGTATACTTCTTTGTATTTCGAGATTTGTTAAATAAAATGTCATAAGAAAAGAAAATTATGTGTTATTCAGCTGGCTGAATTACTTTTATTTTAGTTTAATGAATTAATTCTTACTTCGTAAATAAAGATGTATTAAATAAAACTTCCTAAGATGCCGTTTTTTGGTGATATTCAGCTAGCTGAATTAGGTCGAAGTGGTAGCTCTGATATCAAAGAGCTCACTTGAGCACGCATAGGGGCCCTTTGTGATGCCACCAGTGAACGCTGCCTCTGTACAGACCAAGTTCTAGCAAAATCAGGGAAAAGAAAGAAGGTTGCGCTGACCAACTGCACATCAAAGCACGACTACCCCACACTGAAAGTTTGATGAACGAAGCTATATCCTTGACATCAATGGATGATAGCTCCTACAAGCTGACAAGGATTGGAGAGTCAAATAACCTATATTTGCACCTCGCAACAGTCTCCTCTTCCTCAGCGGATCTGCATCCTCGGCAGAAGTCGTTAAATGGAAGCCGCATGTCTACCCATAATATAATAACCTGTAAACATGTCCACTGTGATTGAGATGATGCCATCACCAAGTCCAAGTAACTGGCTGGTACACCTTCTATCCATCAGGGGCCAGGTGAGTCTAAGTTTAGCAAGACTCCTCATTGGCCCAGAATAGGTTGGCGTCAAGAAAGAATTTTCGGGCAATGGCCAGCTTGACCGGGGCGAGTGGCATACCCAAGTCTACTGAAGAGGATTCCGGAAGGAGTGCCCCAGCTCTGGCGAGCTCATCAACCCTGCAGTTCCCCGGAATATTACTATGTCCGGGGACCCAGACCAGTGAGACACTAAAGCGCCCAGAAAGAAGGTCGAGACAGTGACGACATTCCATGACGATCCTGGCGTTATTCACAAAACCTGACAGAGATCTTATGGCGGCCTGACTGTCAGAGAAGGGGGTAAAAGGAGAACCGTTAACGAGGATACATTGGGCGGCACGGTAAATTGCCATCACCTCCGCCTGAAACACGCTACAGTAATCCGACAGTCGGACAGAGATGCTTAGGTAAAGTTTTCCAGAATAGACTCCGATCCCGACCCCAGTATCGAGTTTAGAGCCGTCCGTGTATGTATCCAGAAGGTCAGGGGGATGGTGTTGAGGTATCAGTCATCCCTACTCGGAATCAGAAGTTGGAAACCTCTGTCAAGACAGTATTCCGCAGGGAGATGATCGATGTTCGATGGGGCCACAGCCACAACCTCCAAAATGGTGGAGTGACCAGAAGGTACAATGTGCCAACGAGACAGGGCTTAAGTCTTGTCGCAGCAAACTTATCTGCCTGCTTAGCGAGAAACCAGTTGAGCATTGCGAATAAGGTTTTTGTGGGGGTGGTGCGCAGAGCAACAGTTGTATAAATGGCCGCAGACTTGACCGCTTGACCTTGTCAAGAAGTCTAACGTTGTATAGTTTATCCAGAGCAATCCACCAGAAAGCAACACCATATAGGAGGTCGGGTTCACTAACCGTGGATGAATGAATGAGCTTAAAAATAATATTTTTTTATATCACATCATAGGTTGGTATCAGAAATAAACAATGAGTATTCAAAAAGATGAGTAGAATCGAATCATACTCATAATTTCTGATACTTACATATACGCATTCATACTTATTTTAATATCATGGAACCCGCTACTCATCATATTCATACTTAACACACTTATGATGTTATTGATTTCGACTTCAAATGCTCACTAAAGGTACGGTCACATATGGCAATTATTTGCCCAAAAATTTTCTTTTTTTCTCTTCTTTGCCCGAAATATGACTGAAACAACTAAAATTTTGTTTTGTGGTCACACTACGCACGTTGGATTTTCCCATTTTTGTTTCATTCAATAGCGGCAAACAGAAATCTGGGAAAACATGTTTGCCATGTGGGTCACACTTGAAAAATATATGACAAGAGTGTTACGAAAAAAATACATACATACATACATACATACATAAACACGTATACATACATATGTATGTATATAATTTCATACATAATGGAAGATGAATATTTTCCCGTTTTGTGTTGCGTATCTTCAGTGATATTTTGCGCAGAAAAAAAGAAAGACGACTGTGGGTTCGAGCATGGGTTTAGCGCAGAAAGAGGATGGATGCACGGAAAAATTCTGGATATTTAAATTTTCAAAATTCTTATGATAGAAGCTCATAAAAATTAAGCTGTCTGTGACGACTTAGGTCCAATTCTGTTCTCCTTTTTTTCGGTAATAACCTTACTTGCTAAAGAGACAGCTCTTTTGGCAGCAGCGCTACTTGCAGGTATAAAATGAACTTGCAAGGCAAGTTTTGATAAATATGGAGGATATTCTTCTTCATGTACATATTTTCCACCACCTTAGTGCACATTTGTTTTATGTGACGTCATACTTCTACGGTAGGTAGCATAACCTCAATCAACCCATTTTTCAATTGCGATCCTTTTAGCAATCTTTTGGCATTATTGCTATGACTTGAATATCCAAGAATTTATTTCTTTGACAATTTAACTACCTGCTCTGAAAATCTTTAATTACCCGTCAATATAATAGATGAAGAATGAAGTCAAGTGATTAGCGAGAATTTTGGGATATTCAGATATTAAAAGGATGTTTCCCTTCTCAATGCAGCAATAAATAAGCAGGATTGAAACGAAAGCGTTTAATGTTAAACAAATTCTATTGGAGAACGGTTGTCAGTTGTTAAGAATAGTTCAGCAAAATGTCGGAAAAATATGGAAATCCTTGTGCCACGTATAATATTCCATTAAATATCAGTACGAGTGATATATTTCGCATTGGTTGTGCCCACCTCTATCATTTTCTTCACATAAACAGCAAGTAAGTGTGTGTTGAGGAAACTTAAACCAAAAAAAAAAATATTCTTTTCAAAGTCGTCATTAACTTTTTTTGTATTTATTTCCATTAGAACGGACAATTGTAAGCCCATGATGCTTAAAATGCATTTGGAACTTGATGACCATCCACCATCAATTGGAGAAGCTAAAGGAAGAAACATTGAACACAACAGTTCTATTAACGGCTTGAGACAATCTGTTCAACAACTCGAATTAGAGATGAAAGCGTTAAAAGATACTTTACTACAAGCAAAGAAGGATGATGATCGCATTGATAAGGCCCCTGGGCTTGACAATAATGCAACGCAAGAATCAAACTCTAACAAGCAAGCGAGCAATGAAAACAAGTTAAGCGGTGAGCATAATGATACTGAAAATGTTACCAAAGCCAGTGAAGGACATCATACGAACACCATGCCAGAGGAAAAGCCAGAAGTTATTGATTTAAGAGATAATTGTGTTTACATACAAAATGTTCAATGTTCTGATTCTGATTCAAGTTTGGAGAAGGCTTTCTATAATGTTCGCAAATTAGCAAATGAAATGAATGCAAAGATTCCTGACGATTCTGTCATTCATATTGACGTGGATTGGAAGCCTAATTATCGTCTTGACTACTATGTTTACTTTTGTAACGCGGATATTAAAAAAGAATTTCTAAAGAATCGACATTTTCTGAAATACGATCCAGAGACAAGTCCTTTACGAATATTCGATTATAGTAATTGGGGCATTGTTGACATTGAAAATTTTTCATCTTCTGATTTGAGTTTGAAGACGGCCTATGTTAATGTGATGGGAATAGCGGAGAAAATGGGAATAACGATTGATTCGGATGAAATCGATCATATAGACGTGTTTAGTACAAAACCAAATTTTCTTACATATTCTGTTCGGTTTACCACAGAGTGTAAGAGAAAGGAATTCGTAGAAAGAAAATATCTTTTAAAACAATTCCCAGAAACAAAATCTTTACAAATTTTAGATACAGGGGGACATAGATTAAATTTACGTAACGTAAACAACGTTAGCATGACTGTAGCTAGTGCTAATGTTATTGGGTTGGCGGAACTGATTGGTTTGTCATTAGCCCCCGATAATTTCCAACGTATATATGTTGTTAATTATTTTCCTTATTTTCTTAATAATCGTGGACTTTCTTTAATTGTTGAGTTTTCTAGCAAGCAAGTAAAAGATGAATTTCTAGAGAAAAAAAAATTCTTAATGCACAGGACATGTTTAGAAACACTTATGATTGAAATTTCGGATATTAATGCAAAAAAGAACGTTGTTTCGATCAAGTATGCATATAATCATGTAGCTACTGCTATTAGTTTTATTGGATTAGCAAAACAGCTGGGTTTCTCACTTACTCCTGATAAAATTCATAATTTCTTTGATTTGTCAGAATTCATTGACGATGCATGTACTTAGAGAAGCGAAGAGGACTGAAAATTCACTTTTCTAGAGATCACATACATGCCTCTTACTTAACACTTTGGGTGCGTTCGTAAATTCAGCAAATTTGTGCACCAGTGCGGCAGTAATGCCAAGTTTTGTTGCTAATGCGTGATCAACTGTTGCAGATGCTGGCTACTGCACAATAACTAAACAGAATTTGCTTTTTAGAACGTTCTGCAAAAATTAAAAAAAATTGTTCTCAAAATTAACAATAACAATTATTATTGAGAATTTAGACCGTGGACCTGAGAGCTTTCTATTAAATTATAGTAAAAAAAATAAGGAAAAGAATGAAAAGACTTCTGATTATTAAAAATCAATCAAAACTAAAAAGAAGGCATATTCCTAAAATAAGAAATTACTTTGAAGTAATAAACCGGTATCAAGATGGTGTATTCTACAGCCATTTTCTTATTTGTTCCTTTGTCATTTCAAAGTCCGGCTTGAGTTCTTTAATTTTTAATAAGATTTTTCCCCACAATACTAACTTCTTCTTTCTCCCTTCTTGGAAGTCCGACTCCATATCCAGTCTAGTTCCTATTATTAATTTTTGTATTTTGAATGTGAAATCTTCCTCGTAACTAAAAATATAAATAACTAAAATTTTCTATAACAATATCGGTTAAATTTTATTACTTTTCCAATTTTCTGCAAATAAAGCTAAATTTTCTTCTGTTTAATAACTTTTATTTCACGAAACTACAATTTTGTCGAACAAATGGTTTACCGCGAACTATTGCAACTGAAATCAAACTGTTGCTAAATTTGCAAAAATTTGCGATAGCATTGCCATTTGTCTGCAAAAAAAAAACGTTCGACGCAAGTCAGTGCTGCCAAGTATTGTATTTTTGAACATTTGATTTTTATTATGCTGCAATGTTGCACAACTACTGCATTTACGAACGTACCCTTTCTTATTAAAACATTGCATATCCAATCACAATGCATGCCCTTATGCATATGTCGACACTTAAAATGTTTTTTTTTTTAATTTTTTTTTTTACATTTCAACAAAAAATGTCTTTTTTTTATTAGAACTTGAATTCATGAAATGTTTTTTTTTTTAGTTTAGTATTAATTATTCTATTATTTTCTGTATATAATTATTTTTATTTCTTTCTAATTACGTTTAAAATAAAGTCGATATTTGTTTTTAATAAAAAACTGTGTGTGTCTTACAATTGATTTCTTCTTTTAAATAAATTCTTAACTGTTTAGGAATCTTTGTCCTTCCATTCACTTTCAGTCCAAATTATATGTTTTGATAATTCTCTTAAGATTTTCTTTTTCATTTTTCCAAATTTGTCAATTATGTTAACTTAACAGTCTCAATTGAGGTAACATTCACTGTAAAAAACCAAAAAAGAAAATGTAACATTCGTAGCTAACTTTATACACACTAGCCCCGAGTATCCAGGACAAACAGCGGCTATAAAAGCGGAGCAACGAAGGGTTTCCATGCACAATGGGCATTCACGATGGGAGAACAGTTTAAAGGGAAGATGAACATTTCACCTTGTCCCTAAAATAACAGCGTGACAGCGTTGATGGAGGATAAACATTGCGAGCGGAACTTCTAAATAATCCAAAAAACAATTTGAATTTTATCTGAATTCGCTTATTCAGCTAGCTGAAGTAATGAAATTTTTCCCATATTTAAAGACTCGTTATACAAAAAATGTACATAAATTAACTTTGGTCTTATATTCAGCCAGCTGAATTAGTACGATTCTAAAATGTCTACGTAATTATTACAAAATAATCACATTTAAGTTGAAATAGACAAATTCAGCTTTGCTGAATAAGAGTATACTTTTTTGTGTTTCGAGATTTATTAAATAAAAAGTCATAAGGAAAGAAAATTGTATGTTATTCAGCTGGCTGAATTACTTTTATTTTAGCTTAACGAATTAATTCTTACTTCGTAAATAAAGATGTATTAAATAAAACTTCCTAAGATGCTAGTTTTTGGTGATATTCAGCTAGCTGAATTAGGTCGAAGTGGTAGCTCTGATATCAAAGAGCTCACTTGAGCACGCATAGGGGCCCTTTGTGATGCCACCAGTGAACGCTGCCTCTGTACAGACCAAGTTCTACCAAAATCAGGGAAAAGAAAGAAGGTTGCGCTGACCAACTGCACATCAAAGCACGACTACCCCACACTGAAAGTTTGATGAACGAAGCTATATCCTTGACATCAATGGATGATAGCTCCTACAAGCTGACAAGGATTGGAGAGTCAAATAACCTATATTTGCACCTCGCAACAGTCTCCTCTTCCTCAGCGGATCTGCATCCTCGGCAGAAGTCGTTAAATGGGAGCCGCATCTTGTCCGCATGTCTACCCATAACATAATGACCTGTAAGCATGTCCACTGTGATTGAGATGATGCCACGACCAAGTCCAAGTAACTGGTTGGTACACCTTCTATCCATCAGGTGCCAGGTGAGTCTAGTGGTTTAACAAGACTTCTCATTGGCCCAGGATAGGTTGGCGTCTAGAAAGAATCATCAGCCCTGCAGTTCCCCGGAATATTACTATGTCCGGGGACCCAGACCAGTGAGATACTAAAGCGCCCAGAAAGAAGGTCGAGACAGTGACGACATTCCCTAACGATCCTGGCGTTATTCACAAAACCTGACAGAGATCTTATGGCGGCCTGACTGTCAGAGAAAGGAGTAAAAGGAGCACCGTTGACGAGGATACATTGTGCGGCACGGTAAACTGCCATCACCTCCGCCTGAAACACGCTACAGTAATCCGACAGTCGGAGAGAGATGCTTAGGTAAAGTTTCCGAGATTAGACTCCGATCCCGACCCCAGTGTCGAAATTAGAGCCGTCCGTGTATATATCCAGGAGGTCAGGGGGACGGTGTTGAGGTATCAGTCATCCCTACTCGGAATCAGAAGTTGGAAACCTCTGTCAAGACAGTATTCCGCAGGGAGATGATCGATGTTCGATGGGGCCACAGCCACAACCTCCAAAATGGTGGAGTGACCAGAAGGTACAATGTGCCAACGAGACAGGGCTTAAGTTTTGTCGCAGCAAACTTATCTGTCTGCTTAGCGAGAAACCAGTTGAGCATTGCGAATAAGGTTTTTGTGGGGGTGGTGCGCAGAGCAACAGTTGTATAAATGGCCGCAAACTTGACCGCTTGACCTTGTCAAGAAGTCTAACATTGTGTAGTTTATCCAGAGCAATCCACCAGAAAGCAACACCATATAGGAGATTGGGTTCACTAACCGTGGATGAATGAATGAGCTTAAAAATAATATTTTTCTATATCACATCATAGGTTGGTATCAGAGATAAGCAATGAGTATTCAAAAAGATGAGTAGAATCGAATCATACTTATAATTTCTGATACTTACATATACGCATTCATGCTTATTTTAATATCATGGAACCGCTACTCATCATATTCATACTTAACACACTTATGATGTTATTGATTTCGACTTCAAATGCTCACTAAAGGTACGGTCACATATGGCAATTATTTGCCCAAAAATTTTGTTTTCTCTTCTTTGCCCGAAATATGACTGAAACAACTAAAATTTTGTTTTGTGGTCACACTACGTTTACTTGTTTTCCCATTTGTATTTCATTCAATAGCGGCAAACAGAAATCTGGGAAAACATGTTTGCCATATGGGTCACACTTGAAAAATATTTGACAAGTGTTGCGAAAAAAATACATACATACATACATACATACATAAACACGTATACATACATATGTATATATTTTCATACATAATGGAAGATGAATATTTTCCCGTTTTGTGTTGCGGATTTTCAGTGATATTTTGCGCAGAAAAAAAAGAAAGACGACTGTGGGTTCGAACATGTGCTCAGGGCAGAAAGAGGATGGATGCACGGAAAAATTCTGGACATTTAAATTTTCAAAATTCTTATGATAGAAGCTCATAAAAATTAAGCTGTCTGTGACGACTTAGGTCCAATTCTGTTCTCCTTTTTTTTCGATAATAACCTTACTTGCTAAAGAGACAGCTCTTTTGGCAGCAGCGCTGCTTGCAGGTATATGTAGAATGAACTTGCAAGGCAAGTATTGATAAATATGGAGGATATTCTTCTTCATGTCTTTTCCACCATTTTAATGCACATTTGTTTTGTGAGACGTCATACTTGTACGATAGATAGCATAACCGCAATTAACCCATTTTTCAATTGCGATCCTTTTAGCACCCTTTTGGCATTATTGCTATGACTTGAATTTCCAAGAATTTATTTCTTTGACAATTTAACTACCTGCTCTGGAAATTTTTAATTACCCGTCAATATAATGATGATGAAGAATGAAGTCAAGTGATTAGCAAGAATTTTGGGATATTCAGATATTAAAAGGATGTTTCCCTTCTCAATGCAGCAATAAATAAGCAGGATTGAAACGAAAGCGTTTAATGTTAAACAAATTCTATTGGAGAACGGTTGTGTGTTATTAAGAATAGTTCCAGCAAAATGTCGGAAAAATATGGAAATCCTTGTGCCATTTATAATATTCCATTAAATATCAGTACGAGTGATATATTTCGCATTGGTTGTGCCCACCTCTATCATTTCCTTGATATAAACAGCAAGTAAGTGTGTGTTGAGGAGACTTAAACCAAAAACAAAATATTCTTTTCAAAGTCGTCATTAACTTTTTTTGTATTTATTTCCACTAGAACGGACAATTGTAAGCCCATGATGCTTAAAATGCATTTGGAACTTGATGACCATCCACTATCATCAATTGGAGAAGCTGAAGAACGATACATTGTACACAAGAATTCTAATAACGGCATGAGACAATTTGTAGAACAACTCGAAGAACAGATAAATGCGTTAAAAGATGTTTTATTACAAGCAAAGGAGGATGTAAATCGTATTGATAAGGCTCCTGATATTAAATATACTCGTCATGCAATGCAAGAATCAAAATCTAACAAGAATGCGAACAAGTTCAAAAAGAAAAACAAATTAAACGGTAAACATAACAATACTGAAAATATTGCCAAAGCCAGTGAACGACACCATACGAACACCACCATAACAAAGAAAAAGCAAAACGTTATTGATTTAAGACGCAATTGTGTTTACATACAAAATGTTCAATGTTCTGATGCTGATTCTGATTCTGATTCAAGTTTGGAGAAGGCATTCTGTAATGTTCGCAAATTAGCAAATGAAATGAATGCAAAGATTCCTAACGATTCCATCATTAATATAGACGTGGAGAGGAAGGATAATTGTCTTGACTACTATGTACACTTTTGTAGAGCGGCTAGTAAAGAAGAATTTCTAAAGAATCGACATTTTCTGAAATACCATCCAGAGACAAGTCCTTTAAGAATATTCGATTATAATGAGTGGGGCATTGTTGAAATAAAAGATTTTCGTTCATCTGATTTGAGTTTGGAAGCGGCTTATGTTAATGTGATGGGAATAGCGGAAAGAATGGGAATATCGGATGATTGGAATATTCGATCTTCTATCGATCATATTGACGTGTACGTTAGTACAAATCCAAATTTTCTTAATTATTCTGTTCGATTTAACAATAACTTGCACAAGAACGAATTTGTACGCAGAAAAGATAAATTAAAACAATTTCCCGAAACAAAATTTGTAGAAATTTTAGATTGGGGTGAACATAAATTACGTTTACGTAACGTAAACAATGTTAGCGTGACTGTAGCTAGTGCTAATGTTATTGGGGTGGCGAAACTAATTGGTTTATCATTAGCCACCGATAATTTCCAACGTATATATGTTCTTAATTATGTTCCTTATTATGTTGACTCTAGTGGACTTTCTTTTGTTGTTGAGTTTTCTAGCATGGAAGTAAAAGATGAATTTCTAAAGAGAAAACATAATTTAGAAAAACTGACATATTTTTATAGTGATATTGAAATATCGGATATTAATGAAAAAAAGAACATTGTGTTGATCAAATATGAAACTGGTCATCTAGTCACTGCTTTTAGTTTTATTGGATTAGCGAAACTGCTAGGTGTCTCGCTTACTCCGGATCAAATTCAAAATTTCTTTGATTTGTCAGAATTCACTCATTTGTACTGAACAAATGAAAGAGGAGTGTGTTGAGGAGTGAAAACAAATTCACATTTCCAGAGATCACATACAAGCATCTTACTTAACATTTTCTTATTAAAACATTGCATATCCCAATCACAATGCATGCCCTTAGACATACGTCGATACTTTTAAAAGGTTTTTCTTTAATTTTTTCTTTTACAGTTTAACTTGAATTCATGAAATGTTTTTTTTTTTTTAAGTTTAGTATTAATTATTCTATTATTTTCTGTATATAATTATTTTTATTTTTTTGTAATTAATTTTAAAATAAAGTCGATATTTGTTTTTAATAAAAAAAAACTGTGTTTCTTCTTTTTAATAAATTCTCAACATTTTACTTTTAATGATTGATTATTAGCTTCACTATAAACACTGTTCATGTACGCAATGGTCTCAACAATTGCATTCTACTTAAACAGTGTCTCATGCTAAAGGTTTCAATTTCGTTTTGCATGTGTCGTTATATGGCCACCTTCTCCGGGTCACGGTTTAGATATTGTTACAAAAATGGAAACGATGTTCTCGTTTAACATTAAAATGATAAACAAAAGCTACAAAAACAAAAACAATGGACTTGTTTACATGATCAACGAATAAACAAAAATATAGCAACAACATCAGTGTATAAAAAAGGGGATAAACAAAGTAAACAAACAAGCAACAACAACACTGCAAGGACAAACATAAACAAAATACACAAACAGCGATAACGTAAACAACATGTTTACATTTATAGAGATTTCGCGAAGGCATTCAGGTCATTCTCCTTCAAGGGCATCCATCAGACTGTTTACCCTGCGATGTAAAAGGCAATACGAAGCAGGCAACAGGATCAGAAAGAATTCAGTCAGTCTTGTGTGAAGACACGTGAAGTGTGAAGAGAAGAATTGTGGTTTGAAGACCTCTGTTATAAAGATCTATCGAAGAATTGTTATTGTATGCGCGGAAGAGTGCAAAGAAGAATAACAATTAAAGCAAATTATTGTCGTTTAAATCAAGTCGTGAAAGATGACACGCAGAATTGTGCGAATAATAAAGAATTTTTTATTAAAACTAAACACAAAATTTTTTTTTTATTTCTACGAACGAATCTACGAACTCATATTTTAAACATTTTTAAAAGGGTAAAAAACGTAACAATATTCTCAACTGCCATTCAAAGCTTCATGAACTACTGGGTATTCGAAAAGTTGGGCCACACAAATTGACCGTTGATGGCTATAAAATGCAATTTCCTTGTTAATATTTTATTGCTTTATTGCCTGTTTTATGCTTCACTTCCTTAAAAGTCCCCATTAACTTCACAATATTCCCTAAAAAGTTGTTTGCATTTCAAAATGAGCGAAAATTGCGAAACATTACTGCCGTATTTTACTTTTCTGCTGCTAGAAATGAAAACACTTGCCGAACCGTCGTAATGTAATTTCGTTAAACGAACGTATGTTACATTACGTTCCATTGACGTTTGACTAAACGGGACTTTTACGTTTCGTTACGTTCCGAATCAAATGTTTTTGTCTTGTACGTGAGGAAGACGAATAAGTCGTTAGTTTTTCCTGTTCCGTGCCGTATGTGTATTAAATATAAATAAATGAAGAGTCCAGTAGGTAGGCCCATGATCCCATCAAAACGAAATATGAAACAATATTTCTCCGGCGACTTCCTTCTGGCAAAAACTCGGAGAGTAAATAAAAAATTGCCACAATAAAGAGTCTCAAAAATCTATCGTTCGGAGTCGACTTTAAACACTCATGTATAAAATTAACATACACACACACAACATAAGTGTTGTGAGTTAGGTTAGATCATAATCCTGATTGATGGGTTATATTGATCAATTATGTATGCAAGTACTATTTAATGCAAAAAAAGTACTTTTTCAGTTACAATTCCGTACCATTTCAATATTCCAGTTTTACTACACAGATCATGTATCATGATAAATACTTATTTATTCCACCACAGAATTTATTAATAAAGACTTGTCGATTGCAGTGTATTTTTGTCTACCGCACTACATTAGATGGCGAGAAATTATAGTTTTTATCGGCATAAAATATTTTTCTTTATTTATCTCTTTATACCAACTGTCTGTAAACAAATTTCTTTGTTGATCGAAATTCTAAAGTATTTCTGTGGGAATTTGTTTAGGGTTTGTTTTTCTTGCCCTGACAATGGGTTGAAGTCGCCGTAATCTAAAACGCAAGGCCACGGTTCAAATCCCAGGCCAGACATCAAAACGAAACACACAAAAAAATATTTCTTCGGCATCTTTCTCTCAGCAGATTTCTTGCAAAAACTGTGACAGTAAATTGAAAATTGCCATGAAAAGTTTGTCAAAAAAATCTGTTGTTCGGAGTCGGAGTCGACTTTTAAACTGTAGGTCTCGCTGCCACTCATGTATAAATTTAACTGAACTGTACTGTGCAATGGTTCGGCCACGTTCTGGCGGCTTATAGAACGTATACTAAAGGGAATGCATTGGAAGACTTGAAGCTCCATAACATAACAGTGATGGGAAGAACTTTCGGCGAGCAACTCAAGAACCTGGGAGTAGTTCTGCAATGAATATCGATGACTGGACTAAAATTAAGCGTAAAGAAATGTGCATTCTTTCAAAAACAGATGAAATATTTGGGGAATCTTGTTACAGCAGATGGCATATCCATGGATGAAGATAAAATACGAGCAGTAAAGACAGACTGGGCTCGTACCCAGAATCTTCATGAACTACGCAGCTTTTTGGGACAATGCACATACTACAGACCAGAGAATTGAAAAAATTATATTTTTGATGATTTTTTCACAAATTTTTATGCATGATCGGTCAGAATACTTGAACGACTTACTGCGAAAAGGGATATTTTCATTTTCAAAATTCTTATGATAGAAGTTCAAAAAAATGAAGGACTTAGGTCCTGTTCTCCTTTTTTTCGGTAATAATTTAGGCAGCAGCGCTATTTGCAGGTATATGTAGAATGAACTTGCAAGGCAAGTATTGATAAATATGGAGGATATTCTTCTTCATATATTTTCCACCATTTTAATGCAGATTTGTTTTGTGCGACGTCAGTCTTGTACAGTAGGTAGCATAACCGCAATCAACCCATTTTTCAATTGCGATGCTTTTAGCAATATTTTGGCATTATTGCTATGACGGGAATTTCCTGGAATTTATTTCTTTGACAATTTAACTACCTGCTCTGAAATTTTTTGAATACCCGACAATAAATGAATCAAGTCCATGGATTAGCGAGAATTTTGGTAATTTACATATTAAACGACACACCAATATTTGTAGTTAATTTTGAAATTGAACCCTTTTTAGATTATCAGGCACGTGGGGAATTGCCGACAATTCATTTGTTGGCCTACCTCCATTGAAAAATTTGAATTTCTGCCAATGACTTAACACAATGGATCGGCGGAAATTTTGATAATTGAAACGTTAATACAACACGAATATACTATATGTACATACATGTCTTAATTTATATTTAACGATATAAATTGATTTTGAAATAAAATTTTAAAAAGTTTCTCAACAAACAATAATTTAAAAGAATTTTTTAGTTTCATTTTTTTTATTTAAAATTCAAAATCGAACTGCTTGGCTCGGCTGCCATCACTTAATTGTCTTTGATATTGGAAAACTATTCTTTTTTTTTTTTTTTTTTTTTTTTGTTCCAACTCATTCAAGTATTCATATGTGATCATGCTTCATGTTTTCAAGTCCACTTACTATATTTATTTTAGTTCAGTTTACTTTAAGGCCTGGTTCACCCACAGGTTTCTGAAACATTTTTGGTTCGCACAAAATTTTTTTTATATGGAGTTTGACGTTTCTCTCAGAGAGCGAGAGAAATTATTTTGTGCGAACAACTCTCAGTGTGAATTAAATTAATTTTAAATTTGGTCCGAACCATTTTAGAAAAGGTTGCCACACCATATGAAATTTATACAATACACCAATATTTGCAGAAGTTCATCGAAAGTCCCAGGGTCCATGCGATGAAAATTTATAAATGAATCTACGTCATTTAAACGCATTTCGGAAACTAGTGATTGAAAATACCCAAAGCGAAATAAACCAAAGCTTCTCTTTGTTTCAAATCATTGATTTTCATTTTTCATAAATATATTTTGCAAGTAACTTTACTTTGATCACTTCAATGGCGAACAGAAGTAGCAAATGATTTATACCCATCGCAGAACAAGATGTTTTTATTCTTACCAAATAATTCACCACAAATACTGTTTAATTTTTGTTAAAAATATTAATTTTTTATTTCTTTATTTTGACACAAATATAATTAACTTTCTTAAGTTTATGCAAATATGCATTTATTTCTTTTTCAATTAAATATGGCAGCATTGTTTTTACGAACAAAGTTTCTGAAATGGGTGAATCATGCTGCGGAAAACTCTCCGTAAACAAGAAATTTCTCCGAACCAAAAATGTTTCAGAAACTTGTGGGTGAACCCGGCCTAACTCAACGGGATCCGCTTAATCCTTGCGGATGCTATCCAACATACATACATACATACATAAAATAAAAATATAAAGAAAAACATAAAAATATGAATCTGGAATATCTAAATATATATACATATACAGTGGTGGCCATATAATTAGAAACGACTTAGCAACATGTATGTTTGTTAATTTGTTTTACAGTCTGCACTGTGTACCTGGGATCAAAGGCTTTGATTGGAGGACGTCTTACATAGGTTTTTCCATCAGATTGCGGCAAATTAAACTTAGATTCGTCCACTCCAGAGAACTCTGTTCCAGAACCATCGTTTCTAATTATAAGGCCACCACTGTATACAGTGTAATTTAAGACACGACATTTTGGTTACATAGTTTTGATAATTTTTACATTTTATCGAAAAAATTTTAAGTCCATGATATTTTTCGTAAGATTTTAGTAATATTATGAAGAAAAATTAATAATATTTTGCTACCTAGTACAATTCGACCTCCGGGTACACGTCCTCTAACCATGCTACCCATATTTGGTTAAGAATTTTTATGTACGTATTATATAGATTAACACAAATTTTATCCTGGTCATGAATTTAATTAAAAAAAATCCTTTATTATGGAACACAGCAGCACATCTCCTGAGTAAACTGTCGACTAATGCCATACAATATTGCTTTGGAATCGCATACCAAGCGCTTTGGGTTTCTTCGCACAAATCGTTTAATTTTTTTTTTTGTTTTACTGCACGCACAGGTTCCTCAACATTATTCCACAAGTTCTCAATTCGATTGAGGCCCGTGAATTGCGCTGGCCACTTGAGAACAGTGATTCACTAGACGTGAAGTGTGCTTAGGGTCATTATCATGTATAAATTTCCATATTTGATGCATGTTGTCTTCAGCGAATGGTATCATAGTGCCTGTTTAAATGTTTTTGTAAACGTGCTGGTCCATCTTAGTACTAATCTTGTAAATGAGACCTACAACATGCCAGGAAAATGCTGGCGACACCATCACATTTCCACCACCATGTTTTGCCGTTTTAAAGGTGTACTTTGGGTGATGCTCCAGTTTTGAAGGGCGCCAAACCGAAACGGCAAAAGTTTGACTCGCCGCTCCAAAGTATATGTTTCCAAAATATCATCGATTTATTTCGATGTTCTCTCGAAAACGCTAGTCGGGATTTTTATTGTCCTAGGCGAAATATCAATAATAAAATCCGATGCCTAAAAATGAACGTACGTCTCGTCGACGTTTGACCAAACCTGGCTTCTGTTGTACTGTTACATTCCGAATCAACGGTTTTTGTTTTGTATACGATAATCATGTATAAGTCGTTAGTTTTTCTTTTCTCCGTTCAGTAAGTGAAATATAAAAATAATTTTTTACAAAAGTACCACATGATGCCAAAAAAAAGTACTCTTTCAGTTATAGTTCAGTACCATTTTAAAATTGCGAATTTTGCAACACTGTCATGAAATGATAAACAATGATTTAAAAACAATCAAAAAAAAACGAGTTGCCAGATTATTAAAAATTTGTTGTATTGTTTCGATGCTTATGTATGTATGTATCTATGTTTTGTTGCTTGTTTCTTTGTTTACTCTCATCTATACGCGTATACACAATATTTGCTTATCTTTTGATTTATAAACAGGGGATTTCCCTTCTCAATGTAGCAATAAATAAGCAGGATTGAAACGAAAGCGTTTAATGTTAAACAAATTCTATTACAGAACGGTTGTGAGTTGTTAAGAATAGTTCAGCAAAATGTCGGAAAAATATGGAAATCCATGTGCCACGTATAATATTCCATTAAATATGAGTGAAAATGATATATTTCGCATTGGTTGTGCGCACCTCCACCATTTTATTCAAGTAAACGTCAAGTAAGTGTGTGTTGAGGAGACTTAAACCAAAAACAAAATATTCTTTTCAAAGTCGTCATTAACTTTTTTTGTATTTATTTCCATTAGAACGGACAATTTTAAGCCCATGATGCTTAAAATGCATTTGGAACTTGATGACCATCCACCATCATCAATTGGAGAAGCTGAAGGAAGAAACATTGAACACAAAAGTTCTAATAACGACTTGAGACAATCTTTTCAACAACTCGAATTAGAGATGAAAGCGTTAAAAGATACTTTACTACAAGCAAAGGAGGATGATGATCGCATTGATAAGGCAATGCAAGAATCAAAATCTAACAAGAAAGCGAACAAGTTCAAAAAGAAAAACAAATTAAACGGTAAACACAACAATACTGAAAATATTGCCAAAGCCAGTGAACGACACCATACGAACACCACCATAACAAAGAAAAAGCAAAACGTTATTGATTTAAGACACAATTGTGTTTACATACAAAATGTTCAATGTTCTGATTCTGATTCTGATTCTGATTCAAGTTTGGAGAAGGCATTCTGTAATGTTCGTAAATTAGCAAATGAAATGAATGCAAAGATTCCTGACGATTCTGTCATTCATATTGATGTGCAACCGTACTTCTTCGATAAGCTTGAATACTTTGTTCACTTTTGTAACGCGGATATTAAAAAAGAATTTCTAAAGAATCGACATTTTCTGAAATACCATCCAAAGACAAGTCCTTTAAGAATATTCGATTATAATGAGTGGGGCATTGTTGACATTAAAAATTTTCAATCGTCTGATTTGCGTTTGATAACGGCCTCTGTTAATGTGATTGGAATAGGGAAAAAAATGGGAATAACGATTGATTCGGATGAAATCGATCATATAGACGTGTTTAGTACAAAACCAAATTTTCTTACTTATTCTGTTCAGTTTACCACAGAGTATAAGAGAAAGGAATTCGTAGAAAGAAAATATCTTTTAAAACAATTCCCAGAAACAAAATCTTTAGTAATTTCAAATGGAGTTGGACATAGATTAAGGTTTTTTGAAGTAGATAAAGTTAGCGTGACTGTAGCTAGTGCTAATGTTATTGGGTTGGCGGAACTGATTGGTTTGTCATTAGCCCCCGATAATTTAAAACGTATATATGTTCTTAATTATGTTTCTTATTATGTTGACTCTAGTGGACTTTCTTTAATTGTTGAGTTTTCTAGCAAGCAAGTAAAAGATGAATTTTTAGAGAAAAAACATACATTAGAAGAAAAGGAATATTTGACAATTTCGAATGTTAATGCACAAAAGAACATTGTTTTGATCGAGTATTCATATATTCATGTAGCTACTGCTATTAGTTTTATTGGATTAGCGAAACAGCTGGGTTTCTCACTTAATCCTGATCAAATTCAAAATTTTTTTGATTTGTCAAAATTCATTGACGATGCAAAGACGAACGAAGAAAAGTGAAAATTTACATTTCCAGAGACCACATACATGTAAGAATGTTTTTATAATATTTAAATAAAAACACTCGGATTTTTAATATTATTTTTAGTTTTTTATTTATTTTAAAATTCAGTTTTGATTTTAATGTTTTTAATATATAATTTTAAATGAAAGAAATTCAAGTAATTTAAGAAATTTACAAAAAATTGTTTTAAAGTTATTTTAAAATTCACAAACTCAACCTCTGTTTAATTCTTTAATAAATTTATTTTTTCTTTTTTTAATTCTTTACAAATTTAGTTTTTTTTTATCAGTTCTTCACAACTTTAGTTTTCTTTCACAATTTTCTATTTTTCAACTTTGCTTTTTTTAAAGACCTTCGACTCTTTATTTTCACAACTTTTCAACTTTTTTCTGCGACTGCGACTGCTCAACTGACTTGACAAAAACTAAAAAGAAAAATACCAAACACTTGCTTATTTCTCTTCTTCATACTTTACAATTTATTTCTATTATTCAATTAATAAACTACAGAGTCCTATTCTATCAGGGCTGCCATCCTACATATAAGCCTCTTACTTAACACTTTCTTATTAAAACATTGCATATCCAATCACAATGCATGCCCTTATGCATATGTCGACACTTAAAATGTTTTTTTTTTTAATTTTTTTTTTTACATTTCAACAAAAAATGTCTTTTTTTTATTAGAACTTGAATTCATGAAATGTTTTTTTTTTTTAGTTTAGTATTAATTATTCTATTATTTTCTGTATATAATTATTTTTATTTCTTTCTAATTAAGTTTAAAATAAAGTCGATATTTGTTTTTAATAAAAAAACTGTGTTTGTGTTACAATTGATTTCTTCTTTTAAATAAATTCTTAACTGTTTAGGAATCTTTGTCCTTCCATTCACTTTCAGTCCAAATTATATGTTTTGATAATTCTCTTAAGATTCTCTTTTTCATTTTTCCAAATTTGTCAATTATGTTAACTTAACAGTCTCCATTGAGGTAACATTCACTGTAAAAAACTAAAAAAGAAAATATAACATTCGTAGCTAACTTTATACACACTGGCCCCGAGTATCCAGGACAAACAGCGACTATAAAAGCGGAGCAACGAAGGGTTTCCATGCACAATGGGCATTCACGATGGGAGAACAGTTTAAAGGGAAGATGGACATTTCATCTTGTCCCTAAAATAACAGCGTGACAGCGTAGATGGAGAACAAACACTGCGAGCTGAACTTCTAAATAATCCAAAAACAATTTTAATTTTATCTGAATTTACTAATTCAGCTAGCTGAAGTAATGAAATTTTTCCCATATTTAAAGACTCGTTATACAAAAAATGTACATAAATTAACTTTGGTCTTATATTCAGCCAGCTGAATTAGTACGATTCTAAAATGTCTACGTAATTATTACAAAATAATCACATTTAAGTTGAAATAGACAAATTCAGCTTTGCTGAATAAGAGTATACTTCTTTGTATTTCGAGATTTGTTAAATAAAATGTCATAAGAAAAGAAAATTGTATGTTATTCAGCTGGCTGAATTACTTTTCTTTTAAGTTAAATGAATTAATTCTTACTTCGTAAATAAAGATGTATTAAATAAAACTTCCTAAGATGCCGTTTTTTGGTGATATTCAGCTAGCTGAATTAGGTCGAAGTGGTAGCTCTGATATCAAAGAGCTCACTTGAGCACGCGTAGGGGCCCTTTGTGATGCCACCAGTGAACGCTGCCTCTGTACAGACCAAGTTCTACCAAAATCAGGGAAAAGAAAGAAGGTTGCGCTGACCAACTGCACATCAAAGCACGACTACCCCACACTGAAAGTTTGATGAACGAAGCTATATCCTTGACATCAATGGATGATAGCTCCTGCAAGCTGACAAGGATTGGAGAGCCAAATAACCTATATTTGCACCTCGCAACAGTCTCCTCTTCCTCAGCGGATCTGCATCCTCGGCAAAAGTCGTTAAATGGCAGCCGCATCCTTTCCGCATGTCTACCCATAACACAATGACCTGTAAGCATGGCCACTGTGATTTAGATGATGCCACGACCAAGTCCAAGTAACTGGCTGGTACACCTATCCATCAGGGGCCAGGTGAGTCTAAGTTTAGCAAGACTCCTCATTAGCCCAGGATAGGTTGGCGTCTAGAAAGAATTTTCGGGCAATGGCCAGCTTGACCGAAGCTACTGAAGAGGATTCCGGAAGGAATCTCTCATCAGCCCTGCAGGTCCCCGGAATATTACTATGTCCGGGGACCCAGACCAGTGAGACACTAAAGCGCCCAGAAAGAAGGTCGAGACAGTGACGACATTCCCTGACGATCCTGGTGTTATTCACAAAACCTGACAGAGATCTTATGGCGGCCCGACTGTCAGAGAAAGGAGTAAAAGGAGCACCGTTGACGAGGATACATTGAGCGGCACGGTAAATTGCCATCACCTCCGCCTGAAACACGCTACAGTAATCCGACAGTTTTCCAGAATAGACCCGCTCCCGACCCCAGTGTCGAAATTAGAGCCGTCCGTGTATATATCCAGGAGGTCAGGGGGACGGTGTTGAGGTATCAGTCATCCATACTCGGAATCAGAAGTTGGAAACCTCTGTCGAAATACTGTCGCAGGGAGATGATCGATGTTCGATGGGGCCACAGCCACAACCTCCAAAATGGTGGAGTGACCAGAAGGTACAATGTGTCAACGAGACAGGGCTTAAGTCTTGTCGCAGCAAGCTTATCTGTCTGCTTAGCGAGAAACCAGTTGAGCATTGCGAATAAGGTTTTTGTGGGGGTGGTGCGCAGAGCAACAGTTGTATAAATGGCCGCAGACTTGACCGCTTGACCTTGTCAAGAAGTCTAACGTTGTGTAGTTTATCCAGAGCAATCCACCAGAAAGCAACACCATATAGGGTGGTTGGGTTCACTAACCGTGGATGAATGGATGAGCTTAAAAATAATATTTTTTTATATCACATCATAGGTTGGTATCAGAAATAAACAATGAGTATTCAAAAAGATGAGTAGAATCGAATCATACTCATAATTTCTGATACTTACATATACGCATTCATACTTATTTTAATATCATGGAACCCGCTACTCATCATATTCATACTTAACACACTTATGATGTTGTTGTTCATTTCGACTCTTCATAACTCGTCCATAACGCGTACGAACACTAAAATACTTACTAAAGGTACGGTCACATATGGCAATTATTTGCCCAAAAATTTTGTTTTCTCTTCTTTGCCCGAAATATGACTGAAACAACTAAAATTTTGTTTTGTGGTCACACTACGTTTACTTGTTTTCCCATTTGTATTTCATTCAATAGCGGCAAACAGAAATCTGGGAAAACATGTTTGCCATATGGGTCACACTTGAAAAATATTTGACAAGAGTGTTGCGAAAAAAATACATACATACATACATACATACATACATACATACATACATATATACTTTCATACATAATGGAAGATGAATATTTTCCCGTTTTGTGTTGCGGATTTTCAGTGATATTTTGCGCAGAAAAAAAGAAAGACGACTGTGGGTTCGAGCATGGGTTTAGTGCAGAAAAAGGATGGATGCACGGAAAAATTCTGGAGATTTTAATTTTCAAAATTCTTATGATAGAAGCTCATAAAAATTAAGCTGTCTGTGACGACTTAGGTCCAATTCTGTTCTCCTTTTTTTCGGTAATAACCTTACTTGCTAAAGAGACAGCTCTTTTGGCAGCAGCGCTGCTTGCAGGTATATGTAGAATGAACTTGCAAGGCAAGTATTGATAAATATGGAGGATATTCTTCTTCATGTCTTTTCCACCATTTTAATGCACATTTGTTTTGTGTGACGTCATACTTGTGCGATAGGTAGCATAACCGCAATCAACCCATTTTTCAATTGCGATTAAAGTCGACTTTAAACTGTAGGTCTCGCTGCCATTCATGTATAAATTTAACTGAACTATACTGTGCAATGCTTCGGCCACGTTCTGGCGGCTTATAGAACGTATACTAAAGGGAATGCATTGGAAGACTTGAAGCTCCATAACATAACAGTGATGGGCATAACTTTCGGCAAGCACCTCAAGAACCTGGGAGAAGCTCTGCAATGAATATCGATGACTGGACTAAAATTAAGCGTAAAGAAATGTGCATTCTTTCAAAAACAGATGAAATATTTGGGGAATCTTGTTACAGCAGATGGCATATCCATGGATGAAGATAAAATACGAGCAGTAAAGACAGACTGGACTCGTACCCAGAATCTTCATGAACTACGCAGCTTTTTGGGACTATGCACATACTACAGACCAGAGAATTGAAAAAATTCTATTTTTGACGATTTTTTCACAAATTTTTATGCATGATCGGTCAGAACACTTGAACGACTTACTGCGAGAGGGGATATTTTCATTTTCAAAATTCTTATGATAGAAGTTCAAAAAAATTAAGCTGTCTGTGACGACTTAGGTCCAATTCCGTTCTCCCTTTTTTCAGTAATAATTTAGGCAGCAGCGCTATTTGCAGGTATATGTAGAATGAACTTGCAAGGCAAGTTTTGATAAATATGGAGGATATTCTTCTTCATGTATTTTCCACCACCTTAGTGCACATTTGTTTTATGTGACGTCATACTTGTACGGTAGGTAGCATAACCGCAATCAACCCATTTTTCAATTGCGATCCTTTTAGCAATCTTTTGGCATTATTGCTATGACTTGAATATCCAAGAATTTATTTCTTTGACAATTTAACTACCTGCTCTGAAAATTTTTAATTACCCGTCAATATAATAGATGAAGAATGAAGTCAAGTGATTAGCGAGAATTTTGGGATATTCAGATATTAAAAGGATGTTTCCCTTCTCAATGCAGCAATAAATAAGCAGGATTGAAACGAAAGCGTTTAATGTTAAACAAATTCTATTGGAGAACGGTTGTCAGTTGTTAAGAATAGTTCAGCAAAATGTCGGAAAAATATGGAAATCCTTGTGCCATTTATAATATTCCATTAAATATCAGTACGAGTGATATATTTCGCATAGGTTGTGCCCATCTCTACCATTTTCTTCACATAAACAGCAAGTAAGTGTGTGTTGAGGAGACTTAAACCAAAAACAAAATATTCTTTTCAAAGTCGTCATTAATTTTTTTTGTATTTATTTCCATTAGAACGGACAATTGTAAGCCCATGATGCTTAAAATGCATTTGGAACTTGATGACCATCCACTATCATCAATTGGAGAAGCTGAAGAACGATACATTGTACACAAGAATTCTAATAACGGCTTGAGACAATCTGTACAGCAACACGAAGAAGAGATCAAAGCGTTAAAACATGCTTTACTACAAGCAAAGGCGGATGATGAGGTAAATCCTAATAACGGCTTGAGAGAATCTGTTCAACAACTCGAATTAGAGATGAAAGCGTTAAAACATGCTTTACTACAAGCAAAGGAGGATGATGTGGTAAATCGCATTAATAAGGCTCCTGATGTGGGCAATAATGTAACGCAAGAATCAAACTCTAACAAGCAAGCGAGCAATGAAAACAAGTTAAGCGGTGAGCATAATGATACTGAAAATGTTGCCAGTGCCAGCGAAGGACATCATACGAACACCAAGCCAGAGGAAAAGCCAGAATTTATTGATTTAAGAGATAATTGTGTTTACATACAAAATGTTCAATGTTCTGATTCTGATCCAAGTTTGGAGAAAGCTTTCTATAACATTCGCAAATTAGCAAATGATATGAATGTAAAAATTCTTGACGATTCTATCATTAATATACACGTGAAGGGGAAGCCTAAAAATCGTCTTGACTACTATGTTCACTTTTGTAACGCGGATATTAAAAAAGAATTTCTAAAAAATCGACATTTTCTGAAATACCATCCAGAGACAAGTCCTTTACGAATATTCGATTATAGTGAGTGGGGCATTGTTGACATTAAAAATTTTCAATCTTCTGATTTGAGTTTGGAGACGGCCTATGTTAATGTGATTGGAATAGCGGAAAAAATGGGAATAACGATTGATTCGGATGAAATCGATCATATAGACGTGTTTAGTACGAAACCAAATTTTCTTACTTATTCTGTTCAGTTTACCACAGAGTATAAGAGAAAGGAATTTGTAAAAAGAAAATATCTTTTAAAACAATTCCCAGAAACAAAATTTGTACAAATTTTAGATTGGGGTGAACATAAATTACGTTTACGTAACGTAAACAACGTTAGCGTGACTGTAGCTAGTGCTAATGTTATTGGGGTGGCGAAACTAATTGGTTTGTCATTAGCCACCGATAATTTCCAACGTATATATGTTCTTAATTATGTTCCTTATTATGTTGACTCTAGTGGACTTTCTTTTGTTGTTGAGTTTTCTAGCATGGAAGTAAAAGATGAATTTCTAAAGAGAAAACATAATTTAGAAAAACTGACATATTTTTATAGTGATATTGAAATATCGGATATTAATAAAAAAAAGAACATTGTATTGATCAAATATGAAACTGGTCATCTAGTCACTGCTTTTAGTTTTATTGGATTAGCGAAACAGCTAGGTGTCTCCCTTACTCCTGATCAAATTCAACATTTCTTTGATTTGTCAGAATTCACTCATTTGTACTGAACAAATGAAAGAGGAGTGTGTTGAGGAATGAAAATTCACATTTCCAGAGATCACATAAAAGCCTCTTACTTAACACTTTCTTATTAAAACATTGCATATCCAATCACAATGCATGCCCTTATGCATATGTTATGCATATGTTGACACTTTAAATTTTTTTTTTACATTTTAACTTGAATTCATGAAATGTTTTTTTTTTTAAGTTTAGTATTAATTATTCTATTATTCTATTATTTTCTGTATATAATTATTTTTACTTTTTTGTAATTAAGTTTAAAATAAAGTCGATATTTGTTTTTAATAAAAAAAAAAAAAACTGTGTTTCTTCTTTTAAATAAATTCTCAACATTTTACTTTCAATGATTGATTATTAGCTTCACTATAAACACTGTTCATGTACGCAATGGTCTCAAGAGTTGGATTCCATTTAAACTGTGTCTCATGCTAAAGGTTTCAATTTCGTTTTGCATGTGTTGTTATATGGTCACCTTCTCCGGGTCTCGGATTAGATATTGTTAGAAAAGGGAAACGGTGTTCTCGGTTAACATTAAATTGATAAACAAAAGCTACAAAAACAAAAACAATGGACTTGTTTACATGATCAACGAATAAACAAAAATATAGCAACAACATCAGTGTATAAAAAAAGGGGATAAACAAAATAAACAAACAAGCAACAACAACACTGCAAGGCCAAACATAAACAAAATACACAAACAGCGATAACGTAAACAACATGTTTACATTTATAGAGATTTCGCGAATTCGCGAGATTTCTCCTTCAAGAGCATCCATCAGAATGTTTACCCTGCGATGTAAAAGGCAATACGAAGCAGGCAACAGGATCAGAAAGAATTCAGTCAGTCTTGTGTGAAGACACGTGAAGTGTGAAGAGAAGAATTGTGGTTTGAAGACCGCTGTTATAAAGATCTAACGAACAATTGTTATTGTGTGCGCGGAAGAGTGTAAAGAAGAATAACAATTAAAGCAAATTATTGTTGTTTAAATCAAGTCGTGAAAGATGACACGCAGAATTGTGCGAATAATAAAGAATTTTAATGAAAATTAAATACAAATTTTTTTTTATTTCTACGAACGAATCTACGAACTCATATTTTAAACATTTTTAAAAGGGTAAAAAACGTAACAATATTCTCAACTGCCATTCAAAGCTCCATGAACTACTGGGTATTCGAAAAGTTGGGCTACACAAATTGACCGTTGATGGCTATAAAATGCAATTTCCTTGTTAATATGAACCACTTTATTGCCTGTTTTATGCTTCACTTCGTAATGTAATTTCGTTAAACGAACGTATGTTACATTACGTTCCATTGACGTTTGACTAAACGGGGCTTTTACGTTTTGTTACGTTCCGAATCAAATGTTTTTGTCTTGTACGTGAGGAAGACGAATAAGTCGTTAGTTTTTCATGTTCCGTGCCGTATGTGTATTAAATATAAATAAATAAGGAGTCCAGTAGGTAGTGTACTGGCTTATTTGACGTGAGCCCGCTGCTCAAAGCCCATGATCCCATCAAAACGAAAAATGAAACAATATTGCTCCAGTGACTTCCTTCTGGCAAAAACTCGGAGAGTAAATAAAAAATTGCCATGAAAAGTTTGCAAAGTTTGTCATTCGGAGTCGACTTTAAACTGTAGGTTCCGCTGCCACGCATGTATAAATTTAACTGAACTGTCAAGTTGTGATTCTGCTCAAAGATAAAATAAGTCTGGTAACTCTAGTTTTATTATATAAATTTATTAAATCGCGGCCAAACAAAGCAATGCCTTGAATGCTATTTTGATTAAAAAACATATTAAAACACGGACCATCATTAGTCTGAGTTTTCAAAATGCTATGGTATTCCATATGAAGATCTTAAGTATTTTCTATTTTAACTTGTATCACAAAAAAATGTTTTTTTTTACTTTTCCTCAAGAGAAGAAACTCTTAAAATGATTTAAAAAAAGAAAAAAAAAAATTTTTTTTGTACAAGATGTTATTTTGCAACACTTGGTACTATTTTCTTATTTTTTTATTTAAATTTTATATTTATTGTCTGTCTGTCTGTCTGTCTGTATCAGGCTGGAAACTCAAAACCTCAATGTCGTTTTCGTTAGTTCGTTACTATTATGAACAAACCCCACAGTAGTTAGGGTCTCCCTCCTCCTCCACTGTGTGGATTTCAATTTTTATTTTATTTCTAAAGAAAACCGCATTTTAAAAAATATTATTTAAGACATACAATATAAAATTAAAGGTTTTTTTAAAATACAACAGCAAAAAGACAACAAAGAAAAAGAAAAATAAACCACAAAAGGTAATGTGTCTAGTTTTGTATCAGATGTTGTATAAATAATTTACAAATACACTCAAAGAAATTTTGAAGTGTTGGCCAGAAGAATAAATCGGTTTATTGTTTAAGACTTTATTAGTAATTGAATTAAAATTATATAAAATAGCAATAGCAAATAGCAAATAGTAAATAGCAAATAGCAATAGCAAATAGCAATAGTAAATAGCAATATGAAATAGTATTTCTTCAGTGACTTCCTCTCAACAGATTTCTAACAAAAACTCTAAGAATAAATAAAATCATGCCATGAAAAGTTTCTCAAAAAGCTGTCATTCGTAGTCTACCGAAAGAGGACCCTCTGGACTAGCATTTGCATGGTGTACTATTTCTTATATGTTCCAAAATGGTCACTGATCTTCTAAGGAATTTTTAAGCAAAAAATTGATATTTTCAAAGGCAATTTTCCAGTATTTGTCGTAAAATTAGCTTCTAAACAAGTGGGCTTTTTCAGAGGGATACAGTTAAATAGCTAACAGTGCTCTGTTAAAGGCAAATTTTGTTCTGTTAAGAGCAAATTTTGCTCTGTTAACGGCAAATGTAGCGCTGCTAAAATTTATGGATTGCATTTTGGATTTTATTAAATGATCAGCGGAGCAATTGGGTCAATTAAAAACAACAAATCTCCAGGCTTGGACAATATTTCCCCAGAACTCCTTACAACCGACCGCGCTACTAGCGCTCGCTTATTGGAACCCGTCATAAAGGCATTCTGGAGTAACGAATCACGAAATCACCTCCGGCGCAATTATAAATCTTCCCAAAAATGGCGATTTGACCGACAGGAAGAGCGAATATAATAAACAAAAGACTGTCAAAAGCAATTTTTCTCAGAGGGGAACAAGCTGGCTTCCGTTCCAACAAATCTTGCGTCGACCAGATCAATAGTCTCAGGATTATTGTGGAACAGTCAGCTGAATGGAGATCGCCTCTTTAACTCGTATTTGTTGACTTTGAAAAGGCTTTTGATACGCTCAAACACATGGGCATATGGAACGCACTGGCTTGCAAGGGTGTCCCAACTAAAATAATAAACTTGATAGAGACACTGTACAACAACGCAACATGCCGCGTACTACATGAGAAACAGCTAGGAAAGAGCATCAAATTAAAAACCGGAGTCCGTCAAGGTTGTGTGTTGTCACCACTCCTCTTTAACTGCGTCCTCGATGTAGTGATAAAAAATTCGACAAATCATAGGAGAGGGATTACATGGGGTCTACAAGATAGATTAGAAGACCTGGACTATGCGGATGACATATGCTTATTAAGCCATTCTTTCTCCGACATGCAGTCGAAACTGGATCAAATCACTCAGAATGAATGCTAACGCAACGCAGGAAATTCCTAATATACGGCAAGGAAATTGATGAAGTGGAGTCCTTCTGCTATCTAGGCAGTATAATCGATAAATCCGGTGGTTCATCAGCAGATATTGCCAGCCGCATTAATAAGGCACGCAAAGCTTTTGCCCAATTTAATACATACATAACATAATTGGTCATTACAACCCTTCTGTCAGGATTACGACCTAGTTTCTCACACCACTTATGTTGTGTGCGTTAATTTTTATACATGAGTGGTGGGACCTACAGTTTAAAGTCGACTCCGAACGACAAATTTTTGAGAAACTTTTCATGGCAATTTTATTTACTCTCAGAGTTTTTGCCAGAAATCTGCTGAGAGGAAGTCGCCGAAGAAATATTTTTGTATTTTATTTTGATGTCTGGCCTGGGGCTCGAACCCTGGCTTTTCGTCTAATAAGTCAACACACTACCTACTAGACCACGGCGACTTCAACTTAATCCCGTTTGGAAATCATCTAATATATCGAGACGCACAAAAATTAAAATTTTCAACTCCAGCGTCAAATCCACATTACTTTACGGTTGAGAAACCTGGAATATGGCACCCCGAGATTCCCAGTCTATTCAAATATTTGTTAACAAATGCCTGCGTAGAATCATGCGTGTTTACTGGCCCTCCACAATATCCAACGTCCAACTCTGGTCAGATACAAACTAGCAACCAATAGAGATGCAAATAAGAATACGGAAGTGGGGCTGGCTTGGGCACACTCTTCGCAAGCCATTACATGACATCACAAGGAAAGCCATTGAACCATGGAACCCTCAGGGAAGCAGGCGCATCGGACGACCATCACACACCTGGAAACGCTAAATCACAATCGAATTATCCAAACTACGTCTACAGCGGAAAGAAGTCAAACACCGCGCTGACGATCGAGCTCATTGGAACCAACTTGTTGCGGCCCTATACTCCCTAGAGGAGTAAGAGGAACATATACTTTGAATTTTCAAATTCGAATTTATCTTCACACACATTGAAATTTGTGCTTTTAAAAGTCATTCTGTTACAATAACATTTCCTTTAACAGCTGCAATAGTTGGCAATATTATTAATTGCATTAAAACAAATTGCTAATGTTGCTAAATAAATCGAAATTGGCAACACTAGTATGCAATATCAAAGCAAATATCAACATAAGACATAGACTGAGACTGACTTAGCTGACTATTATTCAGCTTCTTCTTTGTTTTTTATTGTCTTTTGCGCTTTTTGTAATGTTTTTATTATTAAGATTTGTTGAATCATTATTTTTATTGTGGATGTTATTTAGTTTAACCATAACACCATTAAATACATGTTTAACCATCGAAGAAGACTCGTACGTACTTTACTTTGGCTATTCGTGCCGATATACTGTTGCTGCTGCTGCTGCTCTGTGCCTAACAATGCATCCACGATGAGTGTTGTAAGTACATGTACTGCGCCATGTCTTAATGATTTTCCTATGAACACACATTTAATGTTTGTTGGAGTATTAATTTTAATTTTTATTACTTCTTCTTTTAAGTTTTTCTTCTTCTTGAAGTTTTTATTTTTTCTCGTTTTTTTTTTTATATTCATCGCTTCAGTGATGTTGTTTACGCGCATTTTGTGTCTGCCTGTTGCCAGCCTTCTTTTTCACTTCACTTCTTCACTTTGTTTCTTTTGGTTGGGTTTGGTTTGGTTTGGTTTGGTTTTCTTTAAATTGTGCGGTTAAAGAATATTTTTTTTTCTTAAATATCCTCCATCTCTCTTACCCCTTAGTAAGCTTACAACTCATACATGTACGAACATTTTATTTAATAACGAACAGAGATGAGCAATGTTTGCCACATGAGGTAGCAAGTCTAATAGATTTGCATGTGATGGTTAATTTCAATACGTTTAATTATTAACATTAGACCCACATGGGCACATACACACACCCATACTCATGCGAACCGTAAATCTAAATCATCATTAATTTAAGGTTTCCATATGTATGTACATATGTATGGTTTTTATAAAGTTTTTATCGCTTTCATATTCTCATGTTTTATGTTTTTTGTCTTGCCTGGTGGTTGGTGGTGGTGTTTAATTAGTTACTTGTCTTAACCGTTTGCCAAATGACTAACGGATACACAAAGAAATATAATTTTTAATAAAAAAAAAAGAAAACAACAACAAAAAATATATGAATTTTTAAACAGAACTTAGCAATGACAACTAAAGACATTCGCATTTACACCTTAAAGAAGAGAAAAATCCAAAATGCTTTGCAATGTTTGGGTTACAACAACTTTCCTTAAAAAAACTGCTTTAAAAAAAACTACCGAATATTTTCTCAAATTTCCTTTTTTTATTTGAAAGTACAATCCTTCCGGTTAATAATGGAAAATAATTTCATTCAAATTGGCTGCCTCGGCTGGCCATGCAGTAGCCTACAGCAGAAGATGCCGATTTTGGCAAAGAAAAATCATCTTTTCAAGCAAAATTATCGCATTTGAGGCACAGAAAACCCGCACGCATACATTGAAAAGCCGACGCACCCAAAACGAGTCAATGTTTTGTGCGGATTTTGGTCCAGAGGCATAATTGGGCCATTTTTTCTTCGAAAATTAACAAGGAGTGGCCGTTACAGTCAATGGCGATCGTTATCGGACCATGTTGAACGAATTTTTGTTCACAAAAAAATTGAAGAGGAGGATATTGGCAACATTTGGTTTCAACAGGACGGCGCTACGTGCCACACAGCCGAAGCTACACTCGATGTTTTGCGTCCTGTTTTTGAAGCTCGCATTATCAGCCGCAGAGCTGATGTCGTTTGGCCACCTCGGAGCTGCGATTTGACACCGTTGGACTATTATTTGTGGGGTGCCGTCAAAGATAAGTGTTACGCCGACAAGCCAGAGACAATTGACTGTTTAAAGGACAATATTCGTGAAGCCATTGCTGAAATACAGCTGCACACAATCGATAATGTGCTTAAAAATTGGACCGATCGTGTAGGCGGCTACTGCATGGCCAGCCGAGGCAGCCATTTGAATGAAATTCGTTTCCATTATTAAAAGGAAGGATTGTAAAGGGTGTTTTTTATAGAGGTATAGAACTTTAAGTTGGCATTACTTTTCAAGATGGCGACCGATTTAACAGCTGTCAAGTGATTTATTCTCAGTTTGGTTTGGCAATTCATCATGAATAGACTCACGCCTGAACAACGCTTGCAAATAGTGCAATTTTATTTCGAAAATAATGGTTCTGTGCGGAAAACGTATCGCGCACTACGTCCATTTTATCGTCGACAAAATCGTCCATCAGAGCAGTTAATTCGATTAACCATGGAACGTTTTCGCACCACGATTACCCTTATTGATAACTCACATCCCCAGAGACGCTGTACGGTGCATACAGAAGAAGCTATTGCTGCTGTGGAGCGTAGCATTGAGGAAGACCCGAATGAGTCAATCCGCCATCGAGCACAGGAATTGGATCTGTGTCCATCCACTTTATGGAAGATTTTGCGGAAGGATCTTGGTTTGCGTGCTTACAAAATCCAACTCGTGCAAGATTTGAAGCCAAACGATCATCAAGTAAGGCGTAGATTCGTCGAATGGACCCAAAACGAGATTACCGTTGTTCCCGATTTTCATAAGCGAATTTTGTTTAGCGATGAAGCGCACTTCTGGTTGAATGGCTACGTCAACAAACAAAACTGCCGCATTTGGAGTGAAGGTAATCCTCAAGTGTATGTGGAAACACCGTTACATCCAGAAAAACTGACTGTTTGGTGCGCTTTATGGGCTGGTGGAATCATTGGTCTGTACTTTTTCAAAAACGATGGTGGCCAGAACGTTACAGTCAATGGTGATCGGTATACAGCCATGATTACTAACTTTTTCATTCCTGAATTGAATAACCATGATGTCCAGGAGATGTGGTTTCAACAAGACGGCGCAACATGTCACACAAATCGTGCCATAATAGATTTATTGAAAGACACATTTGGTGACCGCCTAATTTCACGTTTTGGACCTGTGAATTGGCCTCCAAGATCTTGTGATTTAACACCGCTAGACTACTTTCTGTGGGGCTATGTAAAGTCATTGGTCTATGCGGTAAAGCCTCAAACGCTTGACCATTTGGAAGAATGGACGTCCAGATTGGACTACATCCGCGCCAGCCGTGGCGGTCATATGCCAGAAATCATATTTAAAATGTAATGCCACAAGATTATCTTTCGGATAAATAAAATTCATGTCAATCGAATAATCCATCGTTGTTTTATTGCAACTTAAAGTTCTATACCTCTATAAAAAACACCCTTTAGCTCTGCCAAATATTTCGTAAGAGTTCCTATTGTGCTCAACTTTTTAAAGCCTCAACTATATTCGAAGGAAATGATTCTTGCAGATAAATGCTATCTGAGTGAGTTTTATTATTTCTTTAAATTTTCAATGAAAAAATATCGTGTGTTCACAAAAATAAAGTTCAACTCTTTTTTTTTCCAACCAAAAATATATTTAAGCGTGTATCCAAATTTCTTATTAAATCCGGGCATTGTATGTTTAATAACAATTAAATGAAATCATTCATAAAATGTGTTTCTCTTTTGTTTATTTCTCTTGTTTTTTATTGTTTTTTTTTACGAAATTAATCAAATTCATAACAGTGAAACAACATAAAAAATAATAAAAAAAAATAAAAAAATTAAGAAAAAAAATTGAATTTCAAATGGATTTTGCGTGACTAATTGAACTTACAAAACGAAATATTTCGAGTGGAGTTTTCTGTTTTTTTTTGCACAATAAAATACAATTTTTTCGGATCATTTCGAATTGTTATGAAGAATTGTAGAAACAAATATATTTTTCCGATGTTTTTTTTTTTTGTTCATTAATTAAAAAATACAAAATAATTTCATGAAATTACATTTTCATTTAAACCAAAATACTCATATCGTACGTGTAGTATGTACGATATGTACATACCTACCTATCTGGTGCGTAGTTTAATCCTCTCATATAAAACAAATAAAAATGTTTTGTTAAAATTATTAATTATTAAATATTAAATGTAACTGAATTAATAATAATAATGAGTAAAAAAAGATATAAAAATATTTGAAATATTTTTCTTTTTTCATATAAGACGTAGCATTATATCCATCCCTGTAATATGGATTGAGAAAAAGATACGATTATTTAAAATTCGATTAGCCCAACTGAGAAGAAAACATCAACAACGAATATCACAGAAGGTTAAGCAATACATATGTACATACTTGGTCATTAAAACCCTTCATTCAGGATTAAGACCTAGCTTCTCACACCACTGTAGCATGATTTTACAGTTGTTAATACCAACACAACATTTCATGTATTGACAACTGTAAAATCATGCTACATCACATACATATGTTGTGATGTGTGTGAAGATAAATTCAAATTTAAAAACCAAAGACGCAAACCCTTACTTTTAGCAACGGCTCTTCTTGCCTTTAACAGTTTAAGCTATGCTATTAACAGAACACTGTTAATTGTTTAACAGCAGCAATAAGTAGATTAGTCTTCTACTTTGCAATTATTGCAGACTATTGACATGAAATATAATTCTCATTATGATCATTATTATTTGTGAACAAAACTGATGAAATATAAAGGATGGTTGGTGAGGGATGGAGGCTAGCTAGCTATCCCACTACCACGATTCGAAAGAGGACCCTCTGGACTGCCATTTGCATATAGGTATGGTGTACTATTTCTTATACATATGTTCCAATATGGGCACTGACCTTCTAGACCAAAGCCAATTTTCTCAATACCATATCACTTTATATGTGACCATGTTGCTGAATATATTAAAAGGTCTTGGAGCCTTGCTTTGAATATGATATGGTGGTCCTCATAGACCTAGAGTATATTCTAAAATTATCTTATAAACAAGTGGGCTTGTTTAGAACATTACTGTTAAACAGCCAACAGTGCTCTGTTCAGGATAAATTTTGTTCTGTTAATAGAACATTCTGCTCAATTAACGTCAAATGTGGCGCTGCTAAAATTTATGGATTGTGTCTTGGATTTTCAAATTCGTACTTCATAAGTACATACCAGAGATCATAAATGAATCGCTTTTTTGCTACTCATAAGAACGCATGAAATTTTGAATATAAGTGAGTCAACAATATTGAAATTTAACTATGTTTTCCGATTCATTCGTATTCACTACAACGTTGACTTATAAGTACAGGTTGCAATGAGTATGCGTACAACGTTGACATCAAACTCATAACATTCGAACTATGTTTGATTCATACGCCTACTTATTCAGATTCATAACTGTGAGTGACTCGAATCATTCAACAAAATTTACAGTCGTAGTTGTTGTTGCATTTACAAACAAAGAAAAAAGGCACATAAACAAAAAATACAAACACAGCAAGCACAGCAAACACACAACCTTCTTGTGAGTATTGGTGTGTTCGTACGCGAATCATACTTATTTTGTGATTCGTGTATACGATGAGTCATGGAGAGTCGAAAACAACATCATGCGTATTGTTAAGTATGAGTACCATGAGTATTTTAAACTTTGAATATGAGTAGTATGAGTATGACATTAAAATAAGTATGAATGCGGCGTATAAGTATCAGAAATTATAAGCATGATTCGAATCTACTCATCGTTTTGAATACTCATTGCTGACCTCTGGTACATACATCATTAACAGAGTAAAAAACGCGTTCAGTGCCTTCTACGTTAATACAAAGTTTTGGGTCTGAAACCTGACTTGGACAACTTACTTGAAACTGACACGACGATTGTAAAAATGTGACTGCATAAGTGGTGTATACTGGAGATATTTTTATGCTTTTATGCTATGAAAGCCTGGAGGCTAAGGTTAGTAGATTTCTTTGTGTGATCACGCAAAAATTCTATAATAATTTGGTACTGTTAAGAGTAGTGCTTACAAGAACCCATGAGAATTCTGGACATTCTTACCAGATGGTGCCCACTGATTTGTAAGAAGTCCGTGCAAATCTTTATTGATGCCTTCAACTGGCATGGAACTGTGGGTAGCGAATATTTTTTCCGAATCATTAAAAATGGTTCAATCCATAAGGCTACCAAAACATTGTAGCGTCTTTCTGAAGGAAGTATCGACAATACAGGCTGCGGTGAAAATTTTTATGGATGCAAATATATCATATCTCCGAGAGCGCTATTTCCATACTATCTGGCAGGCAGGCGGCCATCGAAGCACTAAATTTCAATGTATTGTACTCCAAGCCAGTGTGTAGCTATGGCAGATATCAAAATGAGGTAGCGAAACATTATGATGACCATCGCACATGAGTACCACAACACAGTGACATTCCAGGTAACGGTAAATGAACTATCCAAGTTTTACGCAGATATCGAACTCTCCGATGAATTCTCATCTTTAGGGATCCCTCTAAAGACCTGTGAGCTTATAATTGACAATTCATGGATGATATTCATGGATTCCGCCTAAGCCGGAAGGTCACTGCAGATCCTGAGAGAACGGCCAGTAGAATGTGGCCAAAACTGGACAGACGGCGTTCGAAAAGATTACTGAAACTCAAAGTATCGTTATTACGAAGCATTGCATTATGGGTAAGCATGTGTGGTGTATTAGACTTGGACACATAACAATGTCTACAGAAAAAGTAGGGATAAGTAAGAAGATGAAACTGTTCTTCTCCTCTTAGGTACATGCCCAGCACTAAGGCGGAGGAGAAAAAAGCACCTACATAGTTGATCTGGAGGAACTGGCACGCATTGATATTGACAGTCTGAGTTACTTCATGAAGAAAGCTTAAATTGGTTTCGAGACTAGGGGATAACGGAAAACTGTGATATCACAATGGGCCCTATGCGGTCTAAATGCGTGCATCCAACTTCTTTGGATGGACGGTCACCTCTGTCTTCCGACCTACCATGCACTGTAATTTTGATTTCAGAGATGCACAACGATAATCGCCGAAGATAATCGAATCGTTTGAAATCACTTGGATAACGCTGGGTATCAAATCTAATGTGTACGTAAATTGTACCAATAAATGTCAAAGGAATGAAAAACAAATCATTTAATGCTAATTAACCCTACATTCCCTCTGATTGCAGTATGTGCTCGTCAGACAAATTGAAGAAAAATTTCGGAAACACTCAACGGAATAAACATCATGCCGCAGAAAAATTTTGTTTCAATTATAAAAAGGGGATAAAATTAAAATCCGAGGGGGTTGTTCAGTGTTCATTTCATTGACGAAAATGCAGAGAAACTACTCTATTGAGTGTTGTCTGACGGTACAAACTAATAATTGTTAGCGGGTGCGGAGTTTTTTTGTTGTTGTTTTTTTCAACGAGAATTTATTTCTTTAAATACACACTTGCCAGCCAGCATAGGAATATGTTTTCTTTTTTTAATTTTTTTGTGTGTCAAGTATTTAACCGTTAGATGTGGATGACGATGACGATGATGTCTTATAAAATGGAATGTTTGTTTGCCACAGCAATATAAACACAAGTGTGTGCGTGCCTCCCTTTAAAATAATATGCACTCCTCATGCATTGTTCCCAAGTTCTAAAGTATTTTAAACGGTTTGTTTTCTTGTAGAGTGTAATGGAAAAGTACAGCATATTTTTGCAATTACTTATGCTGTCATCGATTTTATTTCTTCATCTCTCTCTCTCTCTGTCTCTCTCTTTCTTTTTATATATTTATAAGGAGTTTATGTTTCTTTTAAGACATGAAACAGCCAGCTCGATAATGTTGTTGGCGATAAAAATATTTCTGTGTTGTTAAGTTTTGTAAAAATGCCAACAGAAACGAATGTTTCTTATTTTTTTTGTTGTTTCTTCATTACATTTGTAGTGTAATGATATGAGAATTTATTTTATTTTTAATTTATATTTTTGCTTTTGGAAATTTTTGTATTTGCGAGCGTTTTATTTTCTGATTTTTACACCCACTTACCGGTCGTTGACACTTGTAACACAAATGCTCAGTGCTATGCTGAAGTTGTTTAACAAGAAAAAACGAAAAACATAAGCAAATAAATGGATCTGGTATAGTCCTTTAAAGCATTTACCAGAGATTATTACAAAAAAAACTGCAGAAAATAAGGGTCCGCCAAATAACTTTCTTTTTTTTTGAAAATGCTTTAAAAAAAACTACTGAATATTTTCTCAAATTTCTTTTTCTTATTTGAAAGTACAATCCTTCCGGTTAATAATGGAAAATAATTTCATTCAAATGGCTGCCTCGGCTGGCCATGCAGTAGCCGCCTACACGATCGGTCCAATTTTTAAGCACATTATCGATTGTGTGCAGCTGTATTTCACCAATGGCTTCACGAATATTGTCCTTTAAAGCGTCAATTGTCTCTGGCTTGTCGGCGTAACACTTATCTTTGACGGCACCCCACAAATAATAGTCCAACGGTGTCAAATCGCAGCTCCGAGGTGGCCAAACGACATCAGCTCTGCGGCTGATAATGCGATCTTCAAAAAACAGGACGCAAAACATCGAGTGTACCTTCGGCTGTGTGGCACGTAGCGCCATCCTGTTGAAACCAAATGATGCCAATATCCTTCTCTTCAATTTTTGTGAACAAAAATTCGTTCAACCTGGCCCGATAACGATCGCCATTGACTGTAACGGCCACTCCTTGCTCATTTTCGAAGAAAAAATTACCCAATTATGCGTCTGGACCAAAATCCGCACCAAACAGTGACTCGTTTTGGGTGCGTCGGATTTTCAATGTATGCGTGCGGGTTTTCTGTGCCCCAAATGCGACAATTTTGCTTGTTTACATACCCGCTAAGATCAAAATAAGCTTCATCTGAAAAGATGATTTTTCTTTGCCAAAATCGGCATCTTCTGTAAGTCGATCGCAGGCCCACTTAGCGAAGCGAACACGCATTGGATGGTCAATTGGCTTCAACTCCTGAACCAATTGAACTTTGTATGGCGTCATACCAAGGTCTTTATGCAAAATTCGTCTCAATGATGTCTCCGAAATGTTCAATTGTTGAGAACGACGGTGAATTGATGTTGATGGCGCTTCACGCACACTTTCTCCTACAGCAGCAATATTCTCTGGTGTACGCACTGTTTTTGGCTTTTCACGCTTTGGTTTATCGATGAGGATGCCAGTATCTTTCACCTATTTTCACAAGATAACGAACATACGGTGCTGATGGTGCTTCTCTTCTTCCAAAATCCGTACGCAACACTACCATGATTTTCAAAGTAATGTCGCAATATTTCCCCAGCGTTGTTCAAGCGTATACACAACCATATTCGTTCAGCGAAAGGATAAAACTAATTATCTGTCAAATCAGACATGAGCTAAGTGTTACCATTCACGAAATAAGCACTGGTTAAGAAAAAAAACGTTAGATGGCGCACCCGATATTATTTAAATTAGCCTACCTACCGGCAGTAGGTTCCAGATGTAATTAATTTTGAAATGACCAAAAATACTTCCAAAGATTGGCATGTGCGTGAAGATAAATTCGAATTTGAAAATCCAAGACGCAATCCATAAATTTTAGTTAAACAGTTAACAGTGCTCTGTTAATATCAGCATTTACCTTGTTAGAGGCAAGAAGTGGCGCTGCTGAAAGTGTGGGTTTGCATCTTTGGTTTTTAAAAACCTACACTTTTAGCAGCGCCACTTCTTGCCCCTAACAGCGTAAACTTTGCTATTAACAGGGCACTGTTAAGTGTTTAACAGTGGCAATAAGTAGATTAGTCTTCTACTTTGCAATTATTGCAGACTATTGATATAAAATTTCGTTCTCATTATGATCATTACTATTTGTGAACAAAATTGTTGAAATGTCGGTGGGGATGGAGGACGGAATTATTCCAACTATCATACTACCATGGTTCGAAAGAGTACCCTCTGGACTACCATTTGCATATAGTCTGTACGGTGTACTATTTCTTATATGTTCCAAAATGACCACTGATCTTCTGGAGAATTTTCAATCAAAAAATTGATATTTTTAAAGCCAATTTTCTCAATACCTTATCACTTTATATGGGACTTTTTTGCTGATTATATTAAGAGGCCTTGGCAACTTCCATTGCATATAGTATTTCCCAAAATGAGCTCCTAAACAAGTGGGCTTGTTCAGATGCATACTGTTAAATAGCTAACAGTGTTCTGTTAAGAACAAATTTTATTCTGTTAAGAGCATATTTTGCTCTGTTAATGCCAAATGTGGCTCTGCTAAAAATTATGGATTGCGTCTTGGATTTTTAAATTCGAATTTATCTTCATCCACATGATTTTTTGAAATTTTTTAATGTTTTTTCTTTGTGTATTAAAAATGCCAATTTATTGCAATCATCTTTAAGCCGTTCTTTCTTTGGTGGCTGATAAATCCCTCAATCTTTGGTTTTTATGAATATGTACTACCAACGGACTTTAGTGAAAACAATTTTCCTCCTCTATATTTTGCATTTCTAGGGATTCCATTTTCAACACATTTTTGCATTACTTCAGTTGGAGAAGAAGAGACCTTTTTTCCCCTTTTGGTATTTGAATTTTAGCTTAGCTTAGGGTTTTTTTACGTATTAAATAACATTTTTTAATTCTATTGTTGATAATAAGTTCTGCTTCTCTTTCTTTCTCTCTCTCTCTTTCTTTCCTTTTTTTTTGTAGGTACATACCACCACCATTACTACTACTGGAAGCAATCGATATGAGGGTCGGGAATAATGTGTATGATACGATATGTTCGTATATTTTTTGCCTTTCAATCTATGATATGGAGTGTGTGTGTGTGCGTGTGTAGTTAAGGGTTATTTGTTCTTGTTTTATAATCTTTAGGGGTATAAAATTACTTTATTTTCATTCCTTTTTAAATGTATTCTGATCCCTTGTATACCCCAAGGCACTTGTGTGCCGGAGGTTTAATAGACAATTTCTTTGTAAAATTTAATTGATTCTCATTGAAGTATCAATTGTAAATAGGGACCGAAGATATTCTCATCCATCTTATCTTCAATTTATTTCGACTTTATTATGTATTTAAATTTTATTGGTTATAATTTATTTGTATGTTTAGCCAAAATCAATAGTAGGATGCCTGAAAATAATTAAAGACGAGTTATGGAAGACTAATTTTAAATCACGAGATGATAAACGAGTAGGATTGAAAACAGAAACTGATTTCCAACTTCTTCTCCTAAGGAATGATAAGGAAAAACCGTCACATTCCAACTACATATAAGCAAATTCAGATGTGTGTGAAGAAGATAAATTTTCTCTTAACAGAACAAAATTTGCCCTTAACAGGGGACTGTTAGCTGTTTAACAGCCTCCATCTGAACAAGCCCACTTGTTTGGGAGCTAGTTTTATGGTATACAGTAGGTCTATGAGGACAATGCTATATTAAGAAGGTTCCAAGGCCTCTTAATATAATCAGCAACATAGTCACAGTAGAAGTCGCCGTAGTCTAGTAGGTAGTGTGTTGGCTTATTAGACGTAAAGCCAGGGTTCGAGCCCCAGGCCAGACATCAAAACAAAATACAAAAAAGTATTTCTTCGGCAACTTCCTGTCAGCAGATTTCTGGCAAAAACTCTGAGAGTAAATAAAATTGTCATGAAAAGTTTCTCAAAAATCTGTCGTTCGGAGTCGACTTTAAATAGTAGGCCCCACCACTCATGTATAAAATTAACACACACAACATAAGTGATGTGAGAAACTAAGTCGTAATCCTTACTGAAGGGTTGTAATGACCAATTATGTTATGTATGTACTAGGTCTATGAGTACCATATCATACTAAAAAGAAGGTTATTGAGCGGCCTCAATAAATACAATCAGCAATATAATCGCATTTGAAGTGATATGCTATTGAGAAAATTGGCTTTGAAAATATAAATTTTTTTGCTTGAGAATTCTCTAGAAGATCAGTGGCCATTTTGGAACATAGCAGAAATAGTACATCATACAGACTATATGCAAATGGTAGTCCAGAGGGTACTCTTTCGAACCGTGCAAGTGGTAAGCTGTGTTAATTTTAAGAGTTGAGAAAAATTTCCGTCCTTCACACCCATCCACCATCGTTTACATTCCAACACTTTTGTTCACAAATAATAATGATCATAATGAGAATTATATTTTATATGAATAGACTGCAATAATTGCAAAGCTGAAGATTAATCTGCTTACTGCCACTGTTAAACAGTTAACAGTGCTCTGTTAATAGCAAAATTTACCCTGTTAAAGGCAAAAAGTGGCTTTGCTAACAGTATGGGTTTGCGTCTTTGGTTTTTAAATTCGAATTTATTTTCACACACAATACAACGCTGGGTTGTCTTTAAATTGCTAATAAAATTGCCAAATAATTCATGGTATTGTCATCAGTAATAATCGTCAATTACCAGGATAAGCAAAAAATTTATTTTAAGAAATTATATACAGTGATGGAAGTAACGATAGGGACACAATAAAATTTCAGAATTTTTCTTGAATTCAACACTATTTTACTTTAGTACTCGGTCCCTTGATGCTATAAGATGAGACCAAACAATGTTGTTTTATTCTTAAGTACTTCCCAAAACCTGCTCGATAGGGTTTAGGTGCCTCCATTGAGGAGGAAATGTGTATGAATTGGATATTTCAAGAATCTTTGTTTATTTTTGTGCAAAAAAAAGACTGAACTCTGCACGAGGCTGTGACACATCATTATTGAATGAAATTGAAAATTCTTTCGCTTTCAAATTATTTCGAAATGAATCACATGATGATTATTCACTCGGTTTGCATCGTTTCATTTTCGTTTTCCGCTACAAACTCTGGCCATAACCTTTAACAATAAAATTTCTTTTTTTATTTTTAATCACAGAAAAAAACAAAAACAACAAAAAGAAAGAAAAGAAAAAAACACAGAATCATTCAAGTGTCAAGAAATGTAACCGGGTGGTGGTGGAAATTCGAAAAAAAACGAAAGAGAGAGAGAGATAAAATAAAAACCAACAACTGAATGAACTTTAAGTGGCACTGCGAACCGGGCAAAATGAACAAAAAAAACAAATAAACACATTTCCTGTTTGTTTGTTTTTGTTTGTTTTTGTTGTTGATTGTTTAATGCCATTACATTTCAGTTACGCTTTAAATGAAATCAAATGAAATCAGCCAAACCAAACAGCCAAACAACCATCGTGTGCAACAACAACTGCAACACCAACCAACAAAAATATCATGAGGTTTTGCACTCAAACAAATGCACGAAAAAGAAATAATCGAAAACAACCAACGAAAACTAGTTAAAATGTGATACAAACACACACACACACAATATAGAAAAGTTAGAAGAAATCGTATTGAGTTAGAAAGCCTACACACACATATGTATACAGAGACTCTGATACAATCGCTTCCATTGATTGTAATTAAACGCTTGCTTTGGTTTCATTTTAATTTGACTGAAAAAAGGTACGAAAAGGGGGAAAAAGTGTCGCTACATTCGACATACATAGGCAGAGAAAAACATGAAACTTTTATGGGTCAAGGGGAACTAAGCTTTCATAGAAATTTTCAATTACAAACACGGTAAGTGAAGAAATTAATTCACTGATGTTCACTTTCTCATTTCCAATCATTCCTTAAGGACTAGGTACCCATATAATGTGTACCAAGCCATACATACATACCTAAAACCAAGTTTCTCACACCACTTACGTTGTGTGGTGTGTTAATTATTATACATGAGTAGCGGGACCTACTGCTTAAAGTCGACTCCGAATGACAGATTTTTGAGAAACTTTTCCAAGGCAATCTTATTTACTCTCAGAGTTTTTGTTTCAAATCTGCTGAGAGGAAGTTGCCGAAGAAATATTTTTTCTTCTTCGTTTTGTCTGGCCTACTGGATTATGGCGCCTAGCATGCCTGCATGGAATATTTCTTAATCGTCTTCTAACATTCCCGGACAGTCCTAAGCCCTGTATCAATAGATGCTATCGCTTATTTTATCATTTAACAATCCGTAATGATGTTTCAGTTCGTGTATATTCAGTTTACCAATTAACTGGAGGAGTCGCCATAGTCTAGTAGATCGCGTGTTGGCTTATTAGACGTGAAGCCACAGTTCAAACCCCAGATCAGATATCAAAACGAAATATGCAAGAAAAAATATTTCTTCGGCGACTTCCCCTTAACAGATTTCTAGCAAAACTCCAAGCGTTAATACGACTTCTGCCGTGGATACAGATTCGCTGAGGAAGAGGAAGGAGACTGTTATCCACTTTCTTTGTCAGTGCCCCTCTTTTGCGAGGTGCAGATATAGGTTGTTTGGCTCTCCATTTCATCTATTGACGTCAAGGATACAGCTTCGTTTATCAAACTTTCGGGCTGGTTTTCCAGTGTGGGATAGTCGTGCTTTGATGTGCAGCTCCTGCACTGACTAACTTCCTTCTCTTCCCTGATTTTGGTGGAACTTGATCAGTACAGAAACTGCGTTCACTCGTGGCATCACAACGGGCCGCTATGCGTGCTCAAGTGAGCTCTTTGATATCGGAGCTACTACTTCGATCTGACCTAACCTGAGTGTTAAAAAAAAATTGCCAAGAAAACTTTCTCAAAAATATCTCCACTTATGGATGGAATTAACACCCAGAACATAAGTGCTGAGAGAAGCTAGGTTGTAATCCTGGCTTAAGGGTTGTAATGATCAACTAAGTAAGTAAGACAACTGATTATTATTATCTGGTTATTATCTAGAACACTCTCCAGTCCTTTAACCAAGACAAAATGCCATGAGCGTGCAATTGAAATACACTTCAGGACAGAACTTTTGAAGATCTCGGCATGAGGGCATGTGTGTGAAGATAAATTCGAATTTAACTAGCAAAGACAAAAACCAAACAATTTTAACAGAGCTAATATTAAAGTTAACAGAGCAATGTTAAGTGGTTAACAGAAAATACAAAAAATAGTCAAGGAAAAAATCACTTAAATATACGATATTCGAGAATGGAATACCAATTCCTTTAAAATTGTGCTCCACACGTTCCTGAGTGGAACAGTAGCTCTGGTTATACCGAAATTCTTTTAAAAATTTGCAAAATTTAGACAAAAAAAATTTATTTGTTTTAAGAATGTCTGGATAGGATGATCGATATTGTGGAAAAATAGGACTTGCTGCAGATATTCCACTATATACAAATTTTAGCCTAAAGTGTCCCCAATTAAACCCAATAAGTGGTATATCCCAAATAATTTTGGAACTTTAGATATCGGGCTTCAAATATTCCCTATGTTAACATAGTAGGACAGTGTATTATAAGAGTATTTTTCTAAATTTATGACACTAAATGAGTAGGCTTATGAATCAAACATATTTCGAATGGTATGAGTTTGATGTCAACGTTGCACGCTTAACCATTGCAACATGTACTTATAAATCAACGTTGTGTAGTGAGTATGAATGAATCAGAGGAGTTCAGAGTAGTAAATTTCAATATTGTTGACTCACTTATATTCAAAATTTCATGTGAGTGCTTATGAGTAGCGAAAAACGATTCATTGCTGATCTCTGGTATTCATATAATGTGTACCATGCCATTCCTGAAGAATTTCTTTATCGTCTTCTAACATTCCGGGACATTCCTTGAGCCTGTATCAGTAGATGCCATTGCTAAATTTGTTATTTGACTATACGTGAGGGTATTTAAATAAAGGGTGTTTTTTTATAGAGGTATAGAACTTTAAGTTGCAATAAAACAACGATGGATTATTCGATTGACATGAATTTTATTTATCCGAAAGATAATCTTATGGCATTACATTTTAAATATGATTTCTGGCATATGACCGCCATGGCTGGCGCGGATGTAGTCCAATCTGGACGTCCAATTTTCGATGACTTTTTCCAACATTTGTGGCCGTATATCGGCAATAATACGGCGAATGTTGTCTTCCAAATGGTCAAGCGTTTGTGGCTTTACCGCATAGACCAATGACTTTACATAGCCCCACACTATACACTACTTTCTAGCGGTGTTAAATCACAAGATCTTGGATGCCAATTTACAGGTCCAAAACGTGAAATTAGGCGGTCACCAAACGTGTCTTTCAATAAATCTATTCTGGCACGATTTATGTGACATGTTGCGCCGTCTTGTTGAAACCACATCTCCTGGACATCATGGTTATTCAATTCAGGAATGAAAAAGTTCGTAATCATGGCTCTATACCGATCACCATTGACTGTAACGTTCTGGCCACCATCGTTTTTGAAAAAGTACGGACCAATGATTCCAGTCAGTTTTTCTGGATGTAACGGTGTTTCCACATACACTTGAGGATTACCTTCACTCAAAATGCGGCAGTTTTGTTTGTTGATGTAGCTATTCAACCAGAAGTGCGCTTCATCGCTAAACAAAATTCGCTTATGAAAATCGGGAACAACGGTAATCTCGTTTTGGGCCCATTCGACGAATCTACGCCTTACTTGATGATCGTTTGGCTTCAAATCTTGCACGAGTTGGATTTTGTAAGCACGCAAACCAAGATACTTCCGCAAAATCTTCCATAAAGTGGATGGCCACAGATCCAATTCCTGTGCTCGATGGCGGATGGACTCATTCGGGTCTTCCTCAATGTAACGCTCTACAGCAGCAATAGCTTCTTCTGTACGCACCGTACAGCGTCTCTGGGGATGCGAGTTATCAATTTAGAGTAAACGTGGTGCGAAAACGTTCCATGGTTAATCGAATTAACTGCTCTGATGGACGATTTTGTCGATGATAAAATGGACGTAGTGCGCGATACGTTTTCCGCACAGAACCATTATTTTCGGAATAAAATTGCACTATTTGCAAGCGTTGTTCAGGCGTGAGTCTATTCATGATGAATTGCCAAACCAAACTGAGAATAAATCACTTGACAGCTATTAAATCGGTCGCCATCTTGAAAAGTAATGCCAACTTAAAGTTCTATACCTCTATAAAAAACACCCTTTACGTATCTATCAAGTTTACCAACTAACTCATTACCAGCGGATGTATTTGATATTCTGTTGGCTATTCAACTCGAATGTATTTTGAATAAAATACTTGCAGGGGTTATTACTTTAGCTAGTTTTGGCACTAGCAGTGCCATCTGCTGTAGTGTAGCTGAAGTTGCCGTAATCTACCTGTTAATTGGTTCATGAGACACGAGCACATGGTTCAAACCCCAGACATTTTGAATAAAATGAAACATAAAGAAAAATATTCCTTTCGACGAACCGCTGAGAGTAGTCTTCTGACAAAAAGTCTAAAAGTAAACAAAATTTTCACATGAAAACTTTCTCAAAATCAGTCGTTCGGAGCCGACCAAAAACTGTAGGAGCCGTTATCCTGACTAAAGAGTTGTAATACAGTCGGCGTAGTCTAGTGGGCACAGTGTCGGCTTATTAGGCGTGAGACCACGGTTCAAACCCCAGGTCAGATATCTTCAACAAAACGAAACATGAAAAAAATATTTCTTCGGCGATTTCAAATCAGCAAATTTCTGGCAATAACTCTAAATAAAATTGCCATGGAAAGTTTCAAATTTCAAATGTGTATATAACCCATATTGATGGCCTTTGGCAAAATGACAAAAAATTTGACGTAACGTTCACTTCCAAAAACTTTTTCAACTTCTTTAAAGGGCAAAAAAACGAGGAGAAAGAAAACTGAATAAATTAATCAAGAATATTTTTTTTTTTTTTGATTGACCTGAAAGAATAAAACAAAATTGCCTAAAGGTCTTTGGTATTGTTAGAAACAACATAAAAGAAATTATAAATTCAAAATTAATCGAATGATTTTGATCTTGAACAATACCACCATCACCTCACTCACATTTTAGCCACACATTAATTTCGAATCATTAAGTAGGTTTCCTCTTTAAATTAATAATAAGAAAACGTTGTTATTGTTGTTATTAATTTTCTAAACACATAGAAAAACATTCGCAACATAAATACATAGAGTTTTATGTACTCTACACTGAGTTGTCTGTCTTTAAATTGCAAATAAAATTTCCAATTAGTTCATGGTATTCTCATCAGCAATAATCGCCAATTACCAGGATAAGCAAAAAATTTAGTTTGAGAGATAATATGTAAACACTGAGTGTAATGCTATAAACACAATAAACGCAATGCCGAAAACGCAGCAGTGTCTCAAAAATAGAATAAAGGGAGCGCAACAACAAGCAAAGATTCTGCTGCTTATCCCTCAGGCTAATTTATTCGCAGCAATGAGAGCATTTATGCTGCCAATGAGGGGATTAATGCTTGTCAATGCAATAACATGTAAGAAATAGATGTAAAGGGTGTTTTTTATAGAGGTATAGAACTTTATGTTGGCATTACTTTTCAAGATGGCGACCGATTTAACAGCTGTCAAGTGATTTATTCTCAGTTTGGTTTGGCAATTCATCATGAATAGACTCACGCCTGAACAACGCTTGCAAATAGTGCAATTTTATTTCGAAAATAATGGTTCTGTGCGGAAAACGTATCGCGCACTACGTCCATTTTATCGGCGACAAAATCGTCCATAAGAGCAGTTAATTCGATCAACCATGGAACGTTTTCGCACCACGTTTACTCTAAATTGATAACTCGCATCCCCAGAGACGCTGTACGGTGCGTACAGAAGAAGCTATTGCTGCTGTAGAGCGTAGCATTGAGGAAGACCCGAATGAGTCCATCCGCCATCGAGCACAGGAATTGGATCTGTGTCCATCCACTTTATGGAAGATTTTGCGGAAGGATCTTGGTTTGCGTGCTTACAAAATCCAACTCGTGCAAGATTTGAAGCCAACTGATCACCAAGTAAGGGGTAGATTCGTCGAATGGGCCCAAAACGAGATTACCGTTGTTCGCGATTTTCATAAGCGAATTTTGTTTAGCGATGAAGCGCACTTCTGGTTGAATGGCTACGTCAACAAACAAAACTGGCGCATTTGGAGTGAAGGTAATCCTCAAGTGTATGTGGAAACACCATTACATCCAGAAAAACTGACTGTATGGTGCGCTTTATGGGCTGGTGGAATCATTGGTCCGTACTTTTTCAAAAACGATGGTGGCCAGAACGTTACAGTCAATGGTGATCAGTATAGAGCCATGATTACTAACTTTTTCATTCCTGAATTGAATAACCATGATGTCCAGGAGATGTGGTTTCAACAAGACGGCGCAACATGTCACACAGCTCGTGCCACAATAGATTTATTGAAAGACACGTTTGGTGACCGCCTAATTTCACGTTTTGGACCTGTGAATTGGCCTCCAAGATCTTGTGATATAACGCCGCTAGACTACTTTCTGTGGGGCTATGTAAAGTCATTGGTCTATGCGGTAAAGCCACAAACGCTTGACCATTTGGAAGACAACATTCGCCGTATTATTGCCGATATACGGCCACAAATGTTGGAAAAAGTCATCGCAAATTGGACGTCCAGATTGGACTACATCCGCGCCAGCCGTGGCGGTCATATGCCAGAAATCATATTTAAAATGTAATGCCACAAGATTATCTTTCGGATAAATAAAATTCATGTCAATCGAATAATCCATCGTTGTTTTATTGCAACTTAAAGTTCTATACCTCTATAAAAAACACCCTTTATGTATGAGATATGACGCGAAAAACGTCTGAGTGTCACCATTAGTAAAGAAAAAATGAATTGTTTTTTATTTGTTTTCCTTATGCTTTGTCGCTACTGACTTTATTATAATTAATACGCATATGCAGCGTACCTTAGCCCACAATTTCAAAAATATTGTGCTTGCTGCGTTGCGTTTATTGTGTTTATGGCATGAGTGTAAGAATAGAATAAATAACATTTGCTTACCTTTTTATTTTTTTATCATACGATTTGATAATTTTGGCATATTCTATCGTAACTACACATTCCCTTTTTTGTTTTGTTGTGCTACTCCTTTTTTCCTTACGTTCTCATTCGCACTCGCTTACTCTCCTTTACTTATTGGCAGCTTCAATTGCACTTGATTTTTCAATTTTCCACTTTATAACACACACTTTTTAATACGTTATTATATTGCTATTAATTACAGCAAATTATTTTTTATTATTATTATATTTTTTCTCTTTTTTTTTAGCTACATTATTCTAAAAACTATTTTTTTTTTCTTTTCTTTTTTAGATTCCATTAATTTTTTTACAGAAGACTTTTTTATTAAACATGAAATGGAGAGAAGGAAAGAAAAATGCAAAAAAAAAACATGAAAGAAACACCACAAATAAATCAGAGCATAAAAAATGTATTTTTTTCCTCGTTTCATATACAGACGAACAAAAAACAACAACAACAATAATAATAGCAATTAAATTACATTCTATAACAACATTCGTACGTATACGGTATTCGGTTTTTTGTTTTAAACGCAGCACCATTTACTATTTGTTGTTGTTGTTATTATTATTATTATTGCCACCATTTGTTTGTTGTTGTTGTTATTGTGTGATGTATTAGTAGCTTAAACACTAGACAGGTTCTTTAACTAAGAATTTAAAGCCACGACGGCAACAACTACATCAACAACAAACCATTAACTGGGAACTAGATTTTTGTAAAGAAAGGCAAAAAAACCAAATAAATACACGAATATTTAAAACCTAACCAACAACAATCAACAGTTTAGTGGGGAGAGTATCATTATACAAAGAGTTAAAATCTGTAAAAGAGAATGGGAGAGAGAGAGAGAGTGAGAGAGGGTGGTTTAGAAATGTTTAGATTCAAATATAAACAAAAACCCCAACACACTTGCATGGGGTGAAACAAACAAACAGAAAAAAAAACAATAAAGAATTAATACAACAGCTATTCAATCAATTTGTTGTTTAAAAAGGGTGTGGGATTAATGACTGAAATGTGAGGAACAATTACAGTGCATTCCACGGCATTGTTATTATAAAAATTATTGAAATTTACCAGAAAAAAAAAAACAAAAACAAACAAATTATTTGTCAGAGAGATCATATTTACGACTTTGACATTTCAACAGCATGTTTACTCTGAAATTAATAGGCGACGTAATGTTGTAACCCATGGGTAATGAAACATTACATCCAGAAGCTCCTTTAAAACTAAATGTTTTAAGTCTAGTGACGTACTGCAGTTTAAAGCACACGGTACTGCTGATGGAACTAAACTAGCATTTCATTTCGATTGCTGCTAAAACAGAATACTTGGTCATAATAATACCTAACAGGAAACTCTAAACATGTTTGGATAAACTCTTCAATGTCTGCGCTATCTGCACGGGCAGGTCCAAAAGGAAAACAGGTACAGCAAAAGGTGTCTTCATTTGTGTTACAAATGTAGTTAGAAAACATATACTGAATACCTTAAGAGTAAAGGCCCGGTTAGCCAAACGTATACGGAACGTTACAGAACGTACATTCGCTTTTAGAATACAAAAGCAATGAAAGCGATTACAGAACCGTAATGTAATTTCGGTAAGTATTTACATTGCTCTTCATATGCTAAAAAAGAACGTACGTTCTGTGGACGTTTGGCTAACCAGGGCTTAACAATTTGTGTGGATAATTCAGCAGCGCTGAAGGCTTTAAGAAGACATATACACTTTTGTTGTTACATCTGGTCAAGAAACATAAAAGATTGTCAAGTTAACTTATATTGAATTACCACTTAGATTATGCCAGAGTAAAGCCCCTATTAGCCAAACGTCCACGGAACGTTACAGAACGTACATTCGCTTTTAGAATACAAAAAGCAATGAAAGCGATTACAGAACCGTAATGTAATTTCGGTAAGTATTTACATTGCTCTTTATATGCTAAAAAGGAACGTACTTTCTGTGAACGTTTGGCTAAACGGGGCTTAACAATTTACATGGATAATTCAGCAGCGCTGAAGGCTTTAAGAACACATCCTTTTGGGCCCTCATCTGGTCAAGGAACATAAAAGATTGTCAAGTTAACTGATATTGAATTATGGAATTAGATTATGCCAGACAACTAATCATTGCGATGTGCAGTGTAGTTCCAGATGATCAGCTCAAATGACTATTGATTGCATAACTGTGCTTTAAACTTACATAACATAATTGGTCATTACAACCCTTCAGTCAGAATTACAACCTAGTTTCTCACTTATGTTGTGTGTGCTAATTTTATACATGAGTGGTGGGACCTACAGTTTAAAGTCGACTCCGAACGACCGAGTTTTGAGAAACTTTTCATGGCAATTTCTTATTTACTCTCAGAGGAATACTTTTTGTATTTTGTTTTGATGTCTGACCTGGGGCTCGAACCCCGGCTTTACGTCTAATAAGCCGACACACTACCTACTAGACTACGGCGACTTTAAACTTACACATTCTAATTTCGTTATGTTTGGCTTTCCGATTATAGAATAGGTAAGAAAGCCTTACAGGCTGCTGACAAAGGCGATGCTGTAAGTAGAAAAATAGCAGGGAAATGGTTTGCTCGCTTTCGATCTGATGGTTTTTTATTTAACAAAATATTATCAATCGAAATATCATATGTTCAATTTTTGATCAAATTTAGAAACAAACTTTCTTGTAAAAGAATATCTAAGACAGTCGGTAATAAATACTCTTTCCATCCTTAAATTTTAAACTCCTCATACACACTCTTCACATTGATTTGTAAACTTGTTATTGTTATAGTACGACATTCGTTTGACCGCAGTAAAAGTTTATTAATTTGTCTCATTCAATGTTCAAAAAAGTGTTTTGAGAATTTTTTCATTTAAATTGAAAATTTTTAACAAAAAAAAACACAAATTAGTGAGTAATTAGGAAACAGATTAAATTACACAGAAAGGAGCCTACTTGGTAATTTAGAACAAAAGAAATATGCTGATAGAAAAATTGCTGCAATAATAATTCATTCTGGAACAAAATGAAAAGAATTTGCAACAGAAAGGACAGATTCGACCTGAGGCCTCAAAGAGTTGTTTATCATGTTTAAAAATTAAGAAAAAAAACTTGATCCTCCATTAAATCTAAGCATGTGCTTTAAATGGTGATACTCCCATCGAGTAAGTGGAAAAAAGAGAGTTTAAGCTACGATTACCTAAAGTATACAATGAAAGAAATCTGGGATTTGACCAAACATATATCTCATGTAGCAATGAATGGAAAAAATTATTTACCTACGCAAAAAGCTTAATCTAGATGATTCAGACTGTAGCAGTTGTTGTTGACAGGATCTTTTTTTTTTTTTTGAACAACACTTGGGTGATGTCCCCTATTCATACAGTATAGTACATTGTGTTGGAATACAGCAATGAAGAAAGGTAAGAGGGGGCCGTGTACAACAATTTTTTTAATGATCCGTGTGTATATTTTCGTCACTTTTTTTCAAGAATTGCTTTTTTTTAGTAATAATTCCCACTTTCTTTTTTCAATTGTGAATAATCACATGTAATGTCAGACAAACAATTAGACAAAGGATCACAAACAACCAGAGTCTCTGGTGGGAATCGAATCCACGTCATTAGAACATGAAGTTTAGCACACTACCCACTAAACCACCGGTGCACCCGATTGTAAGCGTTGTTCAATAGTAGTATTATTTTGTAGCTTCAAACAACCTATTAAGCAAATAATAAAAAATACCGGAATAAATTCATCAATGTATTTGCAACTGAACGAAGCGCTAGGATGTGGGGATCATCAATTTATAACGTGAAGCTTACTGTTTGCTTCAATCAGCAGCATATTTGAAACTTATAGAGGAGGATATTCTTATTACAAATCTTGAAGAAAACTCTACAGGTCTGTATATGGCATTTACCAACAAGATAACGTAGTTGTACATGTCATGCATCGCATAAAAGTAGGAAATAGTTTTCTTTCAGAAATATCGATCTATTAACCATGCACGGTACGCAATCCCAATATCAGAGGCATTGTAAACTTATGGGGAATATTTACATGTAAAGTTTTTACAGAATGTAGGCAACTCTTGAATGAAAAAATGTTCTAAAAGAGAAACTCAAGGAATCTAAGCTGAATTTCTTGAGTATTGAAATTCAAAGCCTCGAAAATTCCATGACAAATATAATATTTTTCATATTTTATCAGAATAGCCTTATAAAACATTAGCTAACAAGGTTTTTAAAACTTTTTAATTTTTTTTCTTCTTTTTTATTCACATAAAACTGCGTTCAAATCAATCTCCTCTAACATTACCATTTTCAATAAATTATTTAATTCTTTAAGCCAATAAATAAGCCAATAATTTTTTTTTAAGAAAAAATTTAAATTCAAACAAATCTAAGTTTAAAGAAAAGCTAATGCGATCAAACGAACTCCTTTGACAGTATATACAATATTTTAAGAAAGAAAATTTGATACCTGCATGAAGAGCACTAGCTTTTATTAATTTCCAAAACAAATCTAAATTTAAAAAATTTAATGCGGTCAAACTAATTATTTTGGCTGTATGCAGTATACACAATATTTTAAGAAAGAAAATCTTATAAAGGAAGAGCACTAGCTTCTTTTAATTTCCATAACAAATCTGAAAATCTAATGCGGTCAAACGAATTTCTTTGGCTGCATGCAATATATACAGTATTTTCAAAAAGGAAATTTGATAAATGAAAAGCACTAGCTTTTTTCTATTTCTATTATAAATGTAAATTTAAAAAAATCGAATGCGGTCAAACGAACTGCTTTGACTGCATGGTTACAGTATATACAATATTTTCAGAAAGAAAATTTGATACATGAAGAGCACTAGCTTTTATCAATTTCCATGACAAATGCAAATTAAAAAAATCTAATGCGGTCAAACGAATTTCTTTGGCTAAATGCAGTAGAATATACAATATTTTCAGAAAGGAAATTTTATAAATGAAGAACACTAGATTTTTGAATTTCCATGACAAATCCAAATTAAAAAAAATTGAATGCGGTCAAACGAATTTCTTTGGCTGTTATTGCATATATGTACATAAGTACATATACAGTATTTCAAGAAAGAAAATTTGATAAATGAAGAGCACTAGCTTTTATTAATTTCCATGACTAATTCAAATTAAAAAAACGAATGCGGTCAAACGAATTTCTTTGGCTGTATGCAGTATAGAAAATATTTACAGAAACGAATTTTGATATATAAAGGGCCCTAGTTCTTTTAATTTGTATAACAAATCTGAATTTAAAAAATCGAATGCGGTCAACGAATTGCTTTGGCTGAATGCAGTATATACAATATTTTCAGAAAGGAATTTTGATAAACGAAGAGCATTGCTTCTATTAATTGCCACAACAAATCTAAATATAAAAAAATCTAATGCGGTCAAACGAATTTCTTTGGCTAAATGCAGTACATACAATATTTTCAGAAAGGAATTTTGATAAATAAAGGGCACTAGCTTTTTTTTAATTACCATAACAAATCTGATTTTAAAAAAATCTAATGCGGTCAAACGAATTGCTCTGGTTGAATGCAGTATACAATACTAGCTTTTTTTAATTTCCATGAAATAAACAATTTTTTTAATTATTTTTGAAGCACAATTATTTTTTCCTTTTTTCAAACCTTGTTCCTTAAAAAACACATTTTCCTGGTTTTGTAATTTTTTTGTTGCTGTTTACTGTGTGTTCAACTTTGTCTTTTTTCTATAATTTATTTACGATATTAAAGTTTTATTATGTCCTACTTCATTTAGAATTAATTTTTTAAATCTTTTGTTAATAATTATTCTTTTGTCATACATATTTTATTTAAAGTTAAAGGCTGTCTTTTGTTTTTTTTTATTATTTTCTATTGATTTCAAATTTATTCACAATTTTTTTATTCAATTGGGTTTTTGCTTTTGTTTTAGTGACGTTCTATTCGCTCTTTCTGAGATAAAAGAAGAAAAAAAACTCGTTTCTTCCAAAACAAGAGAAGAAGGAAGAGACACAGAAACAAAAAACACACAACACAACATTCAGTTCATATTATGAAACTTTTATAAAAACTTTTAGATTCGATTTCTTGTTTTTATTGTTTTAGACTGGTTGGTTTTGTTAGAGGCTTCGCTAATGATGCATGTTTTTGGTGCTGTGGTGATATTTATTTCTTGTTTTTTTTTTCGTTTACAGATGGAGTTTTGATGACGACACAACAAAATCTTATAAAATGCCCACGTTTGTTCGAAAAAAATAATACACCAAAAATAATAGAAACAACAACAACAAATATGGCGAAATAAGGCAGAAAATCAACTGCAACTGTTGCTGTCAACAACAACAATAACAACACCAACAATGGCTGCACAAAATACATACAATTAATTTGCATTTTTTGATGAATCAACCGAAATAAAATTAAAATTAACAGAAAGAAACAGAAGAAAACAAAAACAATCGCATTTGTTTAATTTTTAACAATTTCAAAACACTTTTATTTTTTAGTTTTTCTTTTCATTTTCGATTTTTTTTCTTTTGCTAATTGCAAAAGAAATAAAAACTATCAAAAAAAATTTTTGCTTCTTTTTCTTTGTAATTTGTTAAAATTTTCTTCACTCACTTCATTTTTTCTTTCTTTGCTTTTCCTTTGAAACACTTTTTTTACACGCAAAAACACAAAACAAATATTTTATTTTCTTTTACTTTTTACATCTTCTTTAATAAATTTTATTTTAATTTATAATTTTTTTTTTTGTTTTAAAATAATTTGTTTATATGTATACTCTCACAAAACTAAATTAATTTAAACCGTGCCCGTCAACGTTTTCTTTTATGGAAGTAAAGAATTTTAAAATCATCCGTTAAACACCAGCTTCGCTCGCGATGTGCTGCTAATACAATAGTCCACAAACAAAACGAACGAACAGCTCCGCAACCAACCGTACGAATTGGAAACACAAACTATACAACTACCACCGCAACACCTATTCCAGCAACAAAAACCATCATATATAATATACAATAACAACAACAAAATCCCAAAGAAACAAAAAATATACAAAACATAAAACAACAACAAAATATAATGCATGCAAAGTAGAGTAATAGAATTGAGTTAAACTACATACACATATATATATATATATATTGAGGTGGTCAAACTTTATTGTTGTTGTTTATATTTGAAAAAAGAGCTCGTTTTCAGTTCTCTCTTCGAAATAAAAACAAAGAAATGCAACCCCACCACTACAATAAGAACAAACCAAACATAAACAATCTCCATTACACATACATCAGCCAGCATTAGGTAGCAGCAGTAAAAAGGAAAAACATCAATACCAAATTACATACATATTGTTTTTATTAAAACTGAAGTTTTATATTTGTAAACATGTTTAATATCAAATAATTCTCCTTAATTGCTAGCATACTTATACAAGAGAGCGTGCGAGAGAGAGAGCAAGAGACAAGATATGAAGTTGTTGTTATCACACAATAAATTTTTGAGAATGTTGCTAATGTAAGCAAATTTTCATAAACTCTTATAAACATTTTGCATCCATTTAATTCATTGGCAACATAGTGTCTTTGCTACAGTGTTGCAAAATTGAAATTTTGAAATAGTACTGAACTACAACTGAAAGAGTACCTTTTTGCATCAAATGGTAGTTTTATAAAAATATATTTATATAATTTTATACTTACCGTACGGAATAATGGAATAGAAAAACTAACACATGTGTCTCATATACACAAAACAAAAACAGTTGATTCGAAACGTAAGGTTTAGTAAAAAATGTCGACTCAACGGTTCATTCAGCATTCTCATTGCTTTTCATAATCTAAAATACATACGTGTTAGCCCCTGGCTAACCTTTACCATTAGCCTGCCTAACCCCATTTATAGTTGAAAAGCGCAAATCATAAAATCAGGAAACTGTCTGTCTGTAACCAGCTTTTTTTTTTGAAAAAGAAAAAAATGAATGAATTCTTTAACAATTTTTCTTGATCCGATTTTTAGATCCGATTCAAACAAAAAAGCACAAAAATTAATAAAAATTAAAAAAAGAAATTATTAAAAAATTTAATTATTTTTTGTAATTTTAATTTTTTAGAATTTTAAATAGAATGATACATGGCAACATTGTTTTAATGCAGATGTGAAAATTACTTATTCTAGACACGCACCGTACAAATCACAATATACAGTACATCGATTTAGGGTTAAAATGCAACTCTATGCTATTATCGAGCATATGTCATCTCTAGTCAGTGTTCGACATAACGAATTGACAGCCGACAAGCACGTGTTTACTTTTTGTTATTGGAATCTATACACACAGTAGAAGCAAATAAACTGCAACAGTATTTTTCGCTAGCTTTACCACACACAATTCCATATTAAAACAAAACAATTAGAATTTAACCATGGAAGAAGAAGGACCAGCTGAGGCAACAATTGATTTTGTGCCGGCTATTTGCTTTGTACCCAGAGGCATTGCAAAAGATAAACCGGATAAAATTGTGTTGACCCAGGAAGAATTGGCCCGTGTAATAAAGGATACCAAAGATCGTTTGAACAGTGATGATGACGACGACGAGGACGATGATGATGATGAAGAGAACGAACAACAGAATCAGGAAATGGATGTTGATGATGGTGATGACGACGACGATATAGGCGAAGAACCAAATGAAAATCGTAATCCAGACGATGAATTTGCCTTCGAGCGTTATGATAATGAAGGTAATCCACGAGTAGCCGATATTGGCAATATTGTAGATCCCGATCACCAGCTGCCGGATGAAGATGACGATTCTGAGGCTGAGGATGAAATTATTAAACCCACCGACAATTTACTTTTGGTGGGCCATGTACAGGATGATGCAGCCAGCATGGAAGTTTGGGTTTTCAATGAAGAAGAAGAGAGTCTGTATACACATCATGATTTTTTGCTGCCTAGTTTTCCTTTGTGCATTGAATGGATGAATCATGACCCGGGTAGTGACAAACAGGGCAATATGTGTGCTATTGGCTGTATGGATCCAGTAATTACTGTATGGGATTTGGATATACAAGACTCAATAGAGCCCACCTTTAAATTAGGTTCCAAGGGCAGCCGTAAAAAGAATAAAGATGCCTTTGGTCATACGGATGCTGTTTTAGATTTGTCCTGGAATCGTCAGTATGAACATATTTTGGCCTCAGGATCTGTTGATCAGACACTAATACTATGGGATTTGGATGAAGGACAACCTCATACAACCATTACGGCATTTGAAGAGAAAGTCCAATCAATTGCGTTCCATCCCGAAGAGGCACAAAGTATATTGGCTGGTACCGCTGACGGTTTAGTGCGTCTCTTTGATTGCCGCGATCCCGAGCAGGTCAACAGTTCATTCATTAAATGGAAAACACCCGGTGAAGTGGAAAAAGTCTTGTGGAATCCTTGTGATAGTAATTATTTTGTTATTGGCTCCAATGATGGCTCGTTACACTATGCCGACAAACGGGAACCCAAGAAATTGTTGTGGTCTTATAAGGCTCACGAAGAGGAAATCTCTGGCATTTGCTTTAACTCGGAAGTTAAAAATCTTTTAACGTCCACCTCAACAGAAGGTTGCCTTAAAATTTGGAATTTCAATTCTGCAGAAATTAAACCAGTCTACTCACATGATTTCCAAATGGGCCGCTTACAGTGTATGAAACAATGTCCCGAAGATCCCTTCACATTGGCGTTTGGTGGTGAGAAACCTCCCAGATGTCGCGTTTTCAACATTAAGAACTTTGAGGCGGTTAGAAGAGTATTCAATATACCCGAAGCCGAGCAGGAATAATAAATAAATTTTCATAGAAATATCGCGTTTTTTTTTTTAAAGTTCATATAATTTTTAATGTACAGTCTTGTATAATAATTTTACTATTTTTTATATTTTATTATAAAATAAATTTAAAGCTACATACACACATACATATGTTAAAACAAATACAAACCATTATTTAAATATGAACGGAACGGAAGATGCAATAAATGAGGGCAAAACGAAATATATGTTGTCGACAAGTGGACGTATGCGGCATATTGGATCCCAGATTACGGTCGATAACTATACTTTGGTTATAGTCAATGAATTTAATTATCTTTGCTCCGGTCTTTTTCACCAAAAATAATGTCAGTCTGGGGATCAAGCGCAGGATCACTCTTGGAAACAGTTGATACTATGGTTTCAATAGGCAATTGAGTAGCAGAGACCTCTCTCGCAGCCTTGAGAGTACTCGAAATAAAAGTCTTACGTAACATCTTCGGTCCAGTGCGAGTTGGCGTTAATTTTCGCAACCGATCCAACAGAGAGGAGGTGGATGATCATCGATTGGTGTGATCAACTGGCGTAGGCGCTCAAGAAGCAGAGGCGCCTGGAAGGACATGCTAAGGCAGTCCGAAATCCATTAATCGGGTTGTTAATGGCCAATTAAGTAAGTAAGTAGATGAGAGAAATAGGAATTTCAAATGCCATGGGGAAGATATCGGTAGTTGCTGGAATACGACAGCTTATATTAGTCTTGTCCAGAGGTCTACTGGTGTCAAGGGTGTTCCTCGCTCTGGACAATTAAATAAGTGTAATGTATCGCGAGGTCCTCGTCTGCATGTTTGGTGACAGTTTGAGGCGTCGGTAATGATTCTTGCCCTACACACATTCAGCATCCCACAGAATCCTAAACTGAGCTGGGGTCTATTATCTCGAGTGGACGTAAATTTAAGACTATTTGGGACGTAGTTCGTAATAGCCGAGTTTACCGCTAATAGGAGTTGCGCCTTCTGCACATTACTAACTGTCATGGCGTCAACTATAGGGGCAAAGAACTTCTGAAAGGTAGATCCTAATGTCTTTCCTAATATGTCAAGGGGATGGGTCGTTCCGTACTATCTGGTTATTTGGATGAAGTGCAAATTGTTTAGCGAGCCCCACATTATGGCAGAATTTTCTTCTCCTTATGCAGGTGGTCGGCACTTATCTTTTTTACGCATCGTGTTGCCATTCTCAGTGCACTTTTCCGTGTTCTCTGTAGATCCCTCCATTGGGTGTCACTGGGAAAGGAAGTCCATTCTGTCGCCACATAGTCAAGCATGGATTGCAGAGTTAGTATTACCACCTTTGATTTGCCTCTAGATGCCCCTGCTAGTGCTTTTAAAACCTTATTCCCTTATTTTGAATAGTAACTAGAAGGCGTATGTATATCCTGCAGGTGATGTTTGGTTAAAATGTTACTAACATTGACCAAAAAGAGATTGCGCACGTAATATTGATCGCAAGGTCATTGTAGAACAGCTCACCTAAGCCTATGACGAATCGAATAAGCTATTTGGAGCACTAGAAACGTAGATATATGACCACAAGTTCATTTAAAAATTTAGCTCGTCATTTTCCTCTTTTCTGTGAAATTTATTCTTGTACTAGGCGTTTCAGGTTAGTAAATGGTTTCAGTGCAGGACACTGCGAGATTTGAACGCTGACAAGGATCTGGAACAGATACCAGATGGACTATTGCAGGACATGTTGCGATGAGGAGTTGGAAACCTATCGAACACCTTCTCTGCAATTGTCTAGCCCCTAGTAGTTTGAGGATGAGGACCCTAGGCTGGGGCTTCTTCGAAGGGTTGGACCGACATTAGAGCTCTCCATAGATTCGTAAATAGGTTGAGCTGGTTGAGAAATTTGGTTCTCTTATATCCTCCCTTTCCTACCTCTTCACATACATACATACATAATTGGTCATTACAACCCTTCAGTCAGTTTCTCACACCATTTATGTTGTGTGTGTTCATTTTATACATGAGTGGTGGGCCCCACAGTTTAAAGTCGATTCCGAACGACGGATTTTTGAAAAACTTTTCATGGCAATTTTTATTTACTCTCAGAGTTTTTTACCAGAAATCTGCTGAGAGGAAGTCACCGCAGAAATATTTTTTTTATTATTTATTTTGTTGTCTCGCCTGGGGTTTAAACCCTGGCTTTACGTCTAATAACCTAACACACTACCTACTAGACTACGGCGACTACTACTTCCTCTTCTCGTTTTCCAATTTCCCTATCTCCTTTACTATCCTCTCTCTCTCTCTTTCCCTCTAGGACGAATTCAAGTTTCATTTTGACCACTGGGTATTGTACTTGTACACGTTCTCAAGCCTAATCTACTAGGCGTTTATAAATCCTGGATTTTTAAAGCCGCTGGTATTTTAAAAGTAAACGTTTAAAGCTATAAAATGGCATCGTAAAGTGCTTAATCGATAGTTTAAAGCGAATGGAATATTGTAACAGAAATATTTCTGAATTAATAATGCGTTCTTATAAGGCATTGGTTCATTAGCGCCCGGATGAATTCAGCAAAATGTTTGTAGCTTCTAGAAGATATTCTTTATCATGAAGAAACATCTACAGATAACAAGGCCATACGCTATAAGCATATGTTCCAACAATACCGATATACTTATTAAGATTTGTATGCAGTTCTGTTTGCAATTGAGTTGAAAATTTATAGGGCATGGTCTAGAGGAGCACATGAAGGAATTCTGGTTGAGTTACAAAATTCAAAGACTATTATTACGGAATTTATTTCACTTAAAAGCGTTCGTTAATCGGTTTTAATGATCATATCTCAACTGTTTATCAAATCAATACTAAAAATTGCTAAAACTACCTTTCATTATTAAACTTATTAATTATACAATGGTTTTATTACTTATCCTAATAATAGACACTTAAATAAAATGCAATGCCACTTAACAATAATAAAATTCCTTATTTTTCATGTACTGGTTTTCGCTGATACCAAAACAACATGTTCTCCACGTAGAAATAGTTGAGGTAGATGCCGTCTGATTTCCACACGTTTTCTTCCTAAGCTTTTTACAGTCTGTTTTGGCAAAGTAATGCCCAGTTCTTTTAATAAATTACTACAATCTTGAGAAGGTTGGGAGCAAACCAATTTATCTTCAATGTATTTATATTTGCGCTGTTCTAAGCACTCCTCCACATTAGTCAGCAACAGATTCCAATGACGATCGAACATACGCAGAACACCCTCTACAAAGCCCTTGACGCCATGTTCTTTTCGTATAATTACCTTGACCGTCTTCCCCTCATTTACAAAGTGCTGCAACTGTTTAAGCGGTCCCTCGGCCTGGGCCATTTGCATTAAAATATTGCGTTTATGTTTACTTCTCACTTTGGGTTGAGTTTTAATAGCCAACTGATAATCTTGAAATCTTCTTTGTGTTGAATCTTCTTTTACTAAAAATGGATTTTTATGTTTCGGCGTTACATTGCTGCCAGAAGCGCCTGGCGCAGGATTCACGCGTTTATTTAAATTCCAAATGCCAACCTTTTTTAAGGCTGTTTCAAATGCAGCCATATTTTGGTAAATGATTTTCGGTGGTTTCTCTGTTACTTTATAATCGGTGGCATACAGGGCCTTTAGTGGATTAAAAGCATCGCTAGTAACATCCAGTTCGAGGTCCTGTTTGGGTTCTTCTTCTACCTGCGTTTTTTCCTTCTCTTTTTGTAATTGCTCTTCTGTTTGAGGTTCTTTATTTGCGATTGGAATTCCTTCATCTTTTTGTTGTGTTTCTTGCTCAATTTTGGAATGTTTTTTTTAATGAATAATAATTGTTTTAAAGAATTATTTAAAGTTTGTTTGGTATTGTTTGTTGTTTTAATAAATTGTGCCACAGTTGGGTGATCAGCTGTTTGTTTGTTGATACTCCCAGTTGATTTTTTCAGTGATGGGCATTTATATTCATTTCATAACCAAAGTAAAACGTAAATATGTAAATAATTTGTATGGCAACACTGGAATAAATATATTATTTCTTATACGTTGTTACTTTGCTGCTGACAATAGAAAGTTTTAAAAAACAATAACGCACTACGGATTCTATGTATCGGACGCGGAAAATGAATATGGGAATCATAAATCAAGCTTCAAAAATCTTTCAAAATATCTCAATTATCCCGGAAATAATTTTTTATCCCCATTTCTAAACTTAATTCCCATTTTGGGTGAAAAAATACTCCTTAACCGTACAAAATTTAAGTCAATAAAATGCAACACTGTGTAAACAATGAATACTTGTTTGTTACTTCTACGAAATGAGTTCATTCAGTCACTAAATTGTAATCAACGTTGTTGGATTTATGTTGTTGCTTGTTTCGCGAATAATAGTTATTAAGATTAGAATATAATAGTGGAAGAAAAATAATGAAATTATTTTGAAAAAAAAAAGAGAAATACTAAAACAAAAACATGTGTTTAACAAAAGAAAATGGCTTGACAAATAAAGCATTCAATTAGATTAAATAATTTGTTAATAAAAAAAGGTGCAAAAGAATATTACTGAGAGAAAAATATACCATTAAATTGTGTGAGTGAATGTGGATGATGATGATGATTATAATATGATGATTGATAATAATGAAGATGTTATTATATTTTCATTTTAATTCTTTTGATGTTTTGTTTTGTGTTTGACATTTGGTGCTGCTGCTAAGAGAATAAATAATACAAATGAAAAATATATACATATGTATGTAGTTAAATAGTGAAAATGAAGTAAATAAAAATTAATTCATTTTTAAAAAAGAACTGGATTTGTTGAAATAGAATTAAAAAATAAAAAATAAAATAAAAAATTGTGAGAAAATAATAATTTTTCCATCGATTATTTGTGGTTGGTTGCCTCGGCACTACACGGAAGTTGGAAAAATATTTCATAATTATTATAAAAAAAGGTGAAAAAACCAAGAAAATATTGCATTATATTGTTAATTGCAACATTTTTACTGCGTTGTTTTAAGTTTTTATTTGTTTTTCTTTTTTTTTTTGTGGCAATAGTGTTAATTAAACAAAAGCAAAACAGTGTATAATAGAGTAGAAAAAAAAAAAATTACGACAACAACAAATGCAACTAAAAAAATACAGTGAAAATTAAATTGCCTGCAATTTACAAAAGATATAAAAATTTTTCCCAGCCCGGCAAATTTTTCGAAAGGAAGTAAAAAAAAGTTGTCCGGCCAGCAGCAAAAGGAAAGCAGTTCCAAAAAATAAAACCAGTTGCCTTTGGCCTACAACTGTTCAATGTTATTGTAGCCAACGCCATCATTAGTGTCAAACATATCGACAACAACAATAGCAACTGTTCCCCAAAATAAAGCTTTAAATCATCACATACGTTTTGTTTTTCGTTCACTTTACTAAAACCTGGTTTTTGGTTTTATTCTCACTAAACAAGAACAAAAACAAAAACAACTAATCTTGCAAATATTTTTTTTCTGTTTTGGGGTTTTGTTTTTATTTTACCTTTACAACAACAACACACAGCTGCCTCCTCCCCAGTGTAATAATAGTAAACAACCGATTGCATGAATAAGAACAACAACAACATCAACAACTACATTCAAAAAATATTCATCAAAACCAGTTTTTTTTCTGAATTTTCTGTTTACCTCACACCGATATCAGCTGCTTCTTTTTTTGTTTGGCTTTGGTGGGGGTTTGTTTGGGTATTTGTTTTTTTTTTATAAACTGACAGCTGTTACACTAACTAGCTGGTTGTGTGCTGGTGCTGTTGCTGGTGCTGCTGCTGTTTTGCTGTTCAGATACCCCTCACTCTCGCTCTCTGTTTACAAGGGTAAGTGTTTGTATTTGTGTGTGTGTGTTTGTTTTAATTCTTTTGCCAAAAATTTTAAAACCAGAAATTCAATTTAATTTTCATCATATTTTTCTTTTGCTTACGACGTGTCTGTTCTGTCTGTTCTTTATTTTTTTTGTTTTTGTTTTCTTAAATGATTAATCATTTGCACATCTGCACTTGTTTTATCATCAGTTTTTCTTGTCTTCATTGTGGCATCTTCTTCATCTTTCACAAATGTTGCAATTCTCTCTTTGTTTTTTTTTGGGCACGTTAGTTTGAATGTGTGTGTTTAGTTTTGTTTCTTTTGTTTCTTACACGATTCTCTTCACATTGTTTTTGGTAATCACAAGGGACTCTGCAACATGTGTTTATATTTTGTAAGTATTAAATGCATAGACAGATTTGCCTATGACTGTTAGGGCAAAAATTTGGCTGTGCCATGACCTATTTTCTAATCCGCATCGTAACGATTGTTACTTTTCTAATGTTGGTAGTGGTGGTCGGTCGGGTTAAACGAAATTTACACTCACCCACAACATTACATGTATGTATGTATACATCAACGAGAAATTATTGAAATGTTACGCAGTTTTTATGTTTTACGGCATCACGTGTACAAATGTGTGTGAACGGTTTGGGGTATATTACGTATACACTGGTATCTCCCTTTACAGACATCTCCCATAAGCGGACACTCCCTTTACTCTGAAAAGAAAAGCATTACAGGCATGAAAGAGAATTTTTCGTTTAAAAACAGAAAAAAAAACGATTCTCTTGGGCGGACGTTAACCTTTGCGGGGATTTCCCAAATAACGTAGATGTGCGTTTGTCTATTGTAGTTTGGAATTCATTATACTTTCGTTTGTATGCATTAGTGTGGGCGAGAAAATGGCGCTGAAAATAAATGAAAAAACTCTTGAATAAAAACTAACGAATTTTAGGCAATTTGATTTGATTTAAATTTGTAGGGTTTTCTTGACCGAACAGTCCCTTTGCACGGACACATTTCAGTGGTCATTTCGATGTTATATAAAAGAGATTCCACTGTATTTAAGTTAGTGGTTGTTGAAAAACTCAACACATCTACAACGCCAGGATTTTAAATACGAATAAAACATACTCATCATCCCTCCATTAAAAGTTTTTTTTTCATCGAATTAGGGAAGGAATTTTATTTTTCGAACACTTTTTCAAACAAAAACAAACGTAAATACATAGATTGATGAACTCAGACAAACTCTTTCCTAACGGTATCCGTACAAGATGCGCTTATTGTAGATAGAACCCTACAACGGACGCTGATGTGACATTCGTAAGGCACTTGATTGCACTCTCGGATTTTTTGACCTAGAAAGTGTATGTAAATGATAGTCCTAGGTTAGGTTAGGTCGGAGTGGTAGCTCTGACATCACAAGGCTCACTTGAGCATGCATAGCGGCCCGTTGTGACGCTACGGGTTAACGCAGTCCCTGTACTGACCAAGTTCCACCAAAATCAGGGAAGAGGAAGAAGTTGGTCAGCGCAAGGGCTGCACAATTATAGTCCTCAGTTGCAAATAAAATAATTTCAACTTATTTTATATTTTTCAACCATTACTCCAACATGTTTAGTCGGCATGTGTGTGAAGATAAATTCAAATTTGACAATCCAAGACGCAATCCATAAATTTTAGCAGCGATACATTTGGCGTTAACAGAGCAAAATTTTCTGTTAACAGAACAAAATTTGCCCTTAACAGAGCACTGTTAGCTATTTCACAGTAGCCATCTGAACGAGGCCACTTGCTTAGGAGCTAATTCTAGTAACTACTCTAGGTCTATGGGTACCATACTATATGCAAAGGAAGGTTACAAGGCCCTTTAATATAATCAGCAATATAGTCACATATAAAGTCATATGATGTTGGGGAAATTGCCTTTGAAAATATAAATTTATTGCTTGAAAATTCTCTAGAAGTTCAGTGGCCATTTTGGAACATATAAGAAATAAAGGGTGTTTTTTATAGAGGTATAGAACTTTAAGTTGGCATTACTTTTCAAGATGGCGACCGATTTAACAGCTGTCAACTGATTTATTCTAAGTTTGGTTTGGCAATTCATCATGAATAGACTCACGCCTGAACAACGCTTGCAAATAGCGCAATTTTATTTCGAAAATAATGGTTCTGTGCGGAAAACGTATCGCGCACTACGTCCATTTTATCGTCGACAAAATCGTCCATCAGAGCAGTTAATTCGATTAACCATGGAACGTTTTCGCATTGCTGCTGTAGAGCGTAGCATTGAGGAAGACCCGAATGAGTCCATCCGCCATCGAGCACAGGAATTGGATCTGTGTCCATCCACTTTATGGAAGATTTTGCGGAAGGATCTTGGTTTGCGTGCTTACAAAATCCAACTCGTGCAAGACTTGAAGCCAAACGATCATCAAGTAAGGCGTAGATTCGTCGAATGGGCCCAAAACGAGATTACCGTTGTTCCCGATTTTCATAAACGAATTGTGTTTAGCGATGAAGCGCACTTCTGGTTGAATGGCAACGTCAACAAACAAAACTGCCGTTTTTGGAGTGAAGGTAATCCTCAAGTGTATGTGGAAACACCGTTACATCCAGAAAAACTGACTGTTTGGTGCGCTTTATGGGCTGGTGGAATCATTGGTCCGTACTTTTTCAAAAACGATGGTGGCCAGAACGTTACAGTCAATGGTGATCGGTATAGAGCCATGATTACTAACTTTTTCATTCCTGAATTGAATAACCATGATGTCCAGGAGATGTGGTTTCAACAAGACGGCGCAACATGTCACACAGCTCGTGCCACAATAGATTTATTGAAAGACACGTTTGGTGACCGCCTAATTTCACGTTTTGGACCTGTGAATTGGCCTCCAAGATCTTGTGATTTAACACCGCTAGACTACTTTCTGTGGGGCTATGTAAAGTCATTGGTCTATGTGGTAAAGCCACAAACGCTTGACCATTTGGAAGACAACATTCGCCGTATTATTGCCGATATACGGCCACAAATGTTGGAAAAATTCATCGAAATTTGGACGTCCAGATTGGACTACATCCGCGCCAGCCGTGACGGTCATATGCCAGAAATCATATTTAAAATGTAATGCCACAAGATTATCTTTCGGATAAATAAAATTCATGTCAATCGAATAATCCATCGTTGTTTTATTGCAACTTAAAGTTCTATACCTCTATAAAAAACACCCTTTAGTACACCATACACAGACTATATGCAAATGGTAGTCCCGAGGGTCCTTTTCCGAACCGTGGTAGTGGGATAGCTGAAAAATTTAATAATAAGAGTTTAGAAAAGTAGCACCCTCCATCCGCCTCTAACCATTCCATACATTTCAACATTATTATTCACCAATAATAATGATCACAAGGAGAATTAAATTTTAGTTTGCCATAATTGAAAAGTAGAAGACTAATCTACTTATTGCTACTGTTAAACAGTTAACAGTGCTCTGTTAATAGCAAATTTGGCCTTGTTAAAGGCAAAAAGTGGCGCTGCTAAAATTGTGGGTTTGCGCCTTTGGTTTTTAAATTCGAATTAATCTTCACACACATTTAAAATTGCTATTTTTTAGTAGTTCGTTTTAACTGTATTCTAGTGTAAACCATATTCAGTCATATTTTTATAATTTTTGCACAATATTCCTAAAATAACGCCATATCGGTGAGGGCAACAATTAAAGCATCACAGAGACAAACAATGTTCACTTGAGGAAGTGCTTAGAATTGTTTCAGGTAATTTCAATGGCTTGCGAAGTGGATTTCTGTAGGAAACAGTACTTTCTGGTTGACACAATGCTAATTAGTTAATACTGGCAATTGCTGCTCTTCTTCCGCAGAAGTAACGATACTAATCGATACTAATTTTCTATTGGCAACCCTTCTTTGTCTACAAACAGTTGCAGTAGCTGGTATTGTTATTGATGTACCACTACTAGTATATGGATTAACAGCTCACCACACTGATCCCTATACATACATAATTATTGTTATTGACAAACAAATAAAAAAAAAAGAAAAAACCCACACATATACCACCCAAACCTATTAAGTGGTCGTCTATTGTCGTCTGTTTTTGCTCCATAAACAGACTTGAATGGAAAACTTGTCATAACCATCTATTGAGAGTCGCATCTGGGTTTGTTGTGTCTGTGTCTTCTTTCCATAATTGTTGTTATCATCGCTTGTGGTATTTATTTCTTTTTTTATTTCAAAAACAAATATTTTTGCGTACAACAACACGTTTATTATGGATGTTTTTCTTTAAAAAAATGTAACAACAACAACAACCATAACAACGATAACAATAAACCTGCATTCTCATCAAGTGACAGCATAAAAACTCACTTTCATTTAAGAGTTGCTTTTACAAACAAACAAGAAACGATGTGCTGTTATTGTTATTGTGGTTGTTGTATTTACAATCTTACTACAGGGTAATAAATAAAAAATGTTACAAAATATTTGATTTCTAAATAATGAATGCCCACCGTTTTAAAAGCCATGTAAAGTTCCAAATTAGTTGGTTTGTTAAAGAGAGGAAAAACTTGATAAAATTTTAATAATTTTTGTATACATTTTGATTATTCGCTTATGATGTTACTGGTACAGACATAATTGGTCATTGCAATCCTTTAGTCAGGATTACAACCTAACTTATCAAACCACTTATGTTGTGTGTGTTAATTTTATACATGAGTGCCAGGGACCTACAGTTTAAAGTCGACCGCGAACAACAAATTTTTAAGAAACTTTTCATGGCAATTTTATTTACTCACATAGTTTTTGTTGTTAATGACAATTGCCTGTAAAATTTGTATTAAAAACACACTTTTTGTCCACCAATTGCATCGCATTAACAAAACTGCCAAGTTAAATGCAACGTGTCCAAACTGCAGCCTGATACGACTGAGCATGCAAGCAGTCAGCTTTCCTGCTATATCAGTCAGTATATCGCTGTTCCACTGCAGTTGCTGTGGTTCTGAGAAACAGGAAGAAACTATTGTGCGTCTCATGTGTCACTGCCATTAAGACACGATGATTCTTAGACTCTTTTTTAGGATTACTGTACTCTCCAATGTAAAGATTGCTGCAATGCAAGATTTATTTATGTGTGTGAAGATAAAATCGAATTTAAAAACCAAAGACGCAAACCCACAATTTTAGCAGCGCCACTTCTAGTAGGGTAAGCTTTGCTATTAACAGAGCACTGTTAACTGTTTAACAGTGACAATACTGACACTATTAACGTACAATTTAGTTCTCATTTTGGACATTATTATTTGTAAACAAAACTGTTGAAATGTAAGGGAGGGTTGTTGGGTGTGGAGGACAGAAATTTTCTCAACTCCCACTGTTCGAAAGAGGACCCTTTGGACTACCATTTGCATATAGTCTGTATTGTGTACTATTTCTTATATGTTCCAAAGTAGCCACTGATCTTCTAGAGAATTTTCAAGCAAAAAATTGATATTTTCAAAGCCAATTTTCTCAATACCATATCTTGCTGATCATATTAAGAGGCTTTGAAACCTTTCTTTGATTATGATATGGTACTCATAGACCTAGTGTATATCCTAAAATAAGATCCTAAACAAATAGGCTTGTTTAGATGAATACTGTTAAATAGCTAACAGTACTCTGTTAAGGGCAAATTTGGTTCTGTTAAGAGCAAATTTTGCTCTGTTAATGCCAAATGTGGCGCTGCTAAAATTTATGGATTGCGTCTTGAATTTTCAAATTCGAATTTATCTTCACACACATGATTTATTTTGGATTATGATTTAATATTTGATTTTTTTTTATCGTGAATTGAACTTTAATGTGAAATTCCAGTGAAATTCAGGATGTAGTTTCTTCAGTTCGTGTCTTTTAATACTTGACACCCTATTTTATTGCGTTACTTTACATTATAAACGTTTCATTCTATAATTTCTTGAAAAAAAGGAGAAAAAAACCGGAAGTAATGTGTGGTTTTAGTTATTATCCCCTATGTTTTCCTACAAAGATCGAAGTGGAGTGAATTTTAAGAAAAGATTAAATTACTTACAAGCTGTTTAAATATATTCATACGTACGTATTCCGTTTTAAAATATCAAATTTTAATATGTTGTTGGCGTTGAAAAGAAAAAATATTTTTAAATTTTTGATGATAATGATAATGAAACTTCATGATTTGATAAGGTTAATATGTTGATGTTTTGTTTTTCAAGTGGGCTATAGTTTGGCGTTTAAAAAAAGAAATTTTTATCTTCAATAGATTAAAGCGTATTTAAAAAAACAACGTTGATAACAAAATTATAAAAATATTATTCAGTGTCATGGAAATTATTTTAATTAAACGAATTCTGAAATTGTTACTTTCGTTATTAAATTCTCTTGTGGCTTCCTAGGCACGGAGACATTGAAGCTAATAACATAGCTGATGCACTCACTGGTAAAACCAACGATTTATTCAAACAAATTCATACATGAGATTGACACACACACACAGTTACTAAAGTATACATACGGTTAACAAATTTTAGAAATTTTTAACCAAGACCGTCTTAAAATCGAAGAAAGTTGTCAGACAATTATAAAAGATTTTCAACGAAAACGGTTTGGTTAAAAAAATTTCTGAAATTTTTTATTTGTATGTATACTTTTGTGGCTGAGTGTATGTGTGTGAAGATAAATTCGAATTTGAAAATCCAAGACGCAATCCATAAATTTTAGCAAAGCCACATTTGGCATTAACAGAGCAAAATTTCCTCTTAACAGAACAAAATTTGCCCTTAGCAGAGCACTGTTGTTAACAGTATCCATGTGAACAAGCCCACTTGTTTAGAAGCTAATTTTAGGACAAATATTAGCTCTATGAGTGCCATACCACTATATATGCAAAGGAAGATTCCAAGGCCGTTTAACATATTCAACAAGAGAGTTACATATAAAGTGATATGCTATTGAGAAAATTGGCTTTGAAACAATAAATTTTTTGATTGAAAACTCCCTAGAAGATCAGTGGCCATTTTAAAACATATAAGAAATAGTACACCATGCAGACTATATGCAAATGGTAGTCCAGAGATCATAATGAGAATTATATTTTATGTCAGTAGTCTGAAATAATTGCAAAGTGGAAGACTAATCTCCTTATTGTCACTGTTAAACAGTTAACAGTGCTCTGTTAATAGCAAAGTTTACCCTGTTAGAGGCAAGAAGTGGCTTTGCTAAAAGTGTGGGTTTGCGGCTTTGGTTTTTAAATTCGAAATTATCTTCGCACACATCGTGTGGTAACACACTAAGGACCATTATTACAAGGACAACTTTAGCTAAAGTGTACTTTAAAGTCACCTTTAACTTCTTTTTGTTATTACAACCGAACAGATAAAATAAAGTTAACTTTTTCAAAAATATGGCAGTACTGTTAGAGACAAGAAGTGGCACTGCTAAAAGTGTGGGTTTGCGTCTTTGGTTTTTAAATTCGAATTTATCTTCACGGAGATAATAAACATCCCCGTTGCATAGTGGCTTTACACTTTAGTAAATGAAAGATGGGAAAACGGCTATACAGGCCCTCGATATACATGTCATGTTTATATAGGCCCAGGTTCACAATGTTGACAAATACTTCTGCAATTGCTCTAAAGACGAAGACGAATAGGAAACAATAGAACATCTTCCCTATTATTGTCTGGCACTTGGGAATCGATGATGTAAGGATCTAGATGATATACATTTGGACCTGCACTAACTAAACTATCAGGAAGGGAAATTGGGAAATGCCAGTCAGATTTTATAGATAAACGGCCTTATATGAGACCCTAGCGAGATATATTTTTTGTGGTGACTGCATACGTACAATACGTAACAAACATAACTGGTCATTACAAACCTTCAGTCAGGATTACAACCTCATTTCTCCCACCAACCCCATGTTGTGTGTGTTAATTTTATCTATGAGTGGTGGGACCTACACTCTAAAGTCGACTTCGAACGACCAATTCTTTGAGAATCTTTTCCATGGCAATTTTATTTTCTTCTCAGAGTTTTTGCTAGAAAACTGCTAAGAGGCAGTAGTCGAAGAAATATTTTTTCATATTTCGTTTTGCTTCTGACTACAGATATTGTAAAATGAAGGATTAAAAGCGAACAGAAAATGCTAACGGTAATGCTACGGTCAAGGCTTTCTTGACAGCAGTTAGAAATACTGCTTTAAATCACTCTAAGTGCGCTTTGGTAGCTGGCTTCCACCATTGATTGAGGAGCCTTACACCTGTGGCCTGTAGCAGCAGCCTATTGTGCGCATTTAACAAGTATAATGAGTTGCCATCAGATGTGTTGATTTTCAGGAATATCTCCTACCTACGATAATGCTTAAAATTTATCCGAATGCTTTGGCGATTCCTGAAATAGAATATAGAATGACTGGAAAGCAATACAATATCAGAAACAGCCTATTCATCAACATTGTGTTTTAGTTTTGGATTTTAAAAATTTAATACACGATGCTCTTATAAACCTCACTTTGAGGAATTTGAGTTTAGCGGGTGGAGCTTGCCGTACACAAACAAGATCACTCTGTTGCCCATTCTGCCCATTGTGTTACTCAGTGTTATGATCCGCTAGTGGTGGATATGAACCACCCCGAGCTTCGGATGATACGGGCCTGTTCCCTTAGTGACATGTTCGCCACCATGCCCAGATCTTTAAACGTTTTGTTACCCAAAAACCGATGACCTCTGTCTTGAAGTGCAGGGCACTCAAATAAAAGCTTTTGTACCGACTCCGTTTCTTCCACGTCCTGGCAGCTTCTGTAGTAATTCTGGTAAGGCAGACCGAGCTTGTCAGAGAAACTGTCAATAGCTCAGTACCCACTTAGAATTCCTGTTAGAGTGCGAACCATTCTCTTGTCGATCTCATGTAGTTCCTTGGTATTCCGGCTGACCACTACTAGAGTACCCGCTACCAGGTATGTTGGACCACTCACGGTTTGTTGAATTCCCTGTTGCTTTTTCCAATTTGAAAAAGTATTCATTTAGGGGCGCATATATCCACTCTATCGTGCATAGATAATTTATTGGTATACTAGGCTGCCTAATATGAACAGAGGAAAGGGTCGACCAAAGACCACATGCAAAAGAAGTCGAATGAAAAATATGAGGAGAAGAAAACGGAGATGGAAAGAAATAAAATTGTTAGCGAAAGAGTGAATAGTTTAGAGCAGCACTTTTAAGACTACATTGTACCCATAATTTTCTGCCTGAATACTCTCGTTTTTAATACTTCCTATACTATAGGTTTTGCTTTGAGAAAGAGATTCCTAAAACTCTATACAATTACTACAAACTCTGTAAAACGCTCTTTCTCTGCCTCCATAAGTTTGTACATTTTGTTGCTCTAACTTGATCGCTCTATCTCATAAGCGCCTCATAAACAATTTTAAATTTTTTACGAAATTTTTTGCGAATTTTTTTTTTTTTAATTTAAAGTTTGATGAACTTAAAGCTTACAATCAGTGAGTAAAGGTTAACTAAAAGGCTACGTTTATGACGCATAAGAACGTTAAAGTACATAATTAAACATGATTTAATTCAATTCAATGAATGACGAGTTTAAACAGAAAAGAAAGTGGGAAGAAAAACGAATTAATTTTATATTTATATGTGTACATATTAACAACTTATGGAAAAATGTAACTTTTAATGTCTTATTCAAGAAATTTAAATTAATTTAAAAGCAAAAAAAAAACATTCCAATAAATTTAATTTTATAATTTGATTTTCGCCATACTAAAGCACTTTCCTTTATGTGTGTGAAGATAAATTCGAATTTAAAAATCAAAGACGCAAACCCACACTTTTAGCAAAGCCACTTCTTGCCTCTAATAGGGTAAACTTTACTATTAACAGAGCACTGTTAACTGTTTAACAGTGGCAATAAGTAGATTAGTCTTCTACTTTGCAATTATTGCAGACTATTGACATAAAATAGAATTCTCAATATGTTAATTGTACTAATTTTCTAGCTATCCTACTATCACGATTCGAAAAAGGACCATCTGGACTACTATTTGCATACAGTCTGTATGGTGTACTATTTCTTATATGTTCCAAAATGGCCACTGATCTTCTAGAGAATTTTCAAGCAAAAAATTAATATTTTCAAAGCCAATTTTCTCAATAGCATGTCACTTGATATGTGACTATGTTGCTGATTATATCAAGTGGCCTTGGAACCTTCCATTGCATATAGTATGGTACTCATAGACCCAGAGTATTTACTAGAATTAGCTCCTAAGCAAGTGCCCTGGTTCAGATGGATACTGTCAAATAGCTAACAGTGCTGTGTTAAGGGCAAATTTTGTTCTGTTAAGAGCATATTTTGCTCTATTAACGCCAAATGTGGCGCTGCTAAAATTTATGGATTGCGTCTTGGGTTTTCAAATTCGAATTTATCTTCATGCACATAAGAATTTATGGAAAAAAGTAACTTTTAACGGTTAATTAAAGAAATTTAAATTAATAAAAAAAAAAAAAAAAGATTCCAATAAATTTTATTTTATGATGTGATTGCCTTATTAAAGCACTTTTCTTTCATACATTAAATTTAAATTTATTATCTTAGAATCATTTCCGTTTTAAAATTTTGAAGGTAATTTCATTCTGCCCCCCTTCCCATTCAGACAGTCGAATTTCGATAGTTACTATTAAGCCACTTTTTTCATGAACTAATTTATTCCTTATTCCAGAAGCTTCAACCGAGTCGAATATTACTGATGTAAACAGCCTGCCATAGTCATAAAATTTACAGTCGCTTCGTATGTTATAGCTTACTTGGGTCCTATAAAATCTCATTGTAACACCGGTATTTAATATTTCCACAAATAATTACAACCTATTTGATGGAATCTCTTAGTCATTTCGATAACTATCGGAATTGAGTGGATTCTGTCACGTTCTGTCAATAAACTTTGGATGCCCAAGGTGTGAATTCTGTTCAAATCACCTTATCTAGTCACCTTCTGTTAACAAATTCTAAATGCTCAAGAATTCTTCTTCTCAGGTTTGCAAGTGCTGGAGAAGAACAGAGAAAATAGTCTGTGATCTTCTCTACTTTCTCGTGATTATAGTCTCTGCAAAAGTCGTTGTGCGTTGAATATTCCTTTATGCCGCTCTTTCAGGGTGGCTGATATATAATGCAACAAAGTAAAGCGCTATATTTTTTTTAATTTTATTGTTCAAAAGCAAAAAATGTTGGAAATAACATCAAATTTTAGAATCAGTTTAGATTTGTTCGAATTGGCCACCTTCGAACGGCCGACAAAGCCATCACAGGCTGCACGAAAGTGGCTCTGCGGTATTTTGGCCCATTCCCGGCGAAGCGCCGTGTTGAGATGATCGACACTTGGTATTTTTTAGTGAGAACCTTACTCTCCAAAATGCCGCAGGCGCAAAAGTCCAACGGATTGAGATCCGGAGATTTCGGTGGCCATTGTGCGGTAGAAATGAAGCGAGGAACCTCCTTTTTAAGCCATTCTTGGTTGACGCGTGCTGAGTGTGGTGGTGCTGGGTCCTGTTGGAATGTCCATGGTCTGCGGCCGAAATGTTTGTCTGCCCAATACTGTCTTCTAGACGTACTGTCTTTTAGACATTTTCCCAATAATATTCGGCATTTATTTTGACCCCACGATCGATGACTACGAGCAGGGAGCGACCATCGGCCGCTACGGCGGCCCACACCATTACCATCGGCGGCGCTTGAATTCTGGTGGCCAATCGCAGGTGTAAATTTTCAGCTGACCTCTTTTGGCAAGTAAACCCGATCATTTTGTTTGTTCACAAACTGCTCAATTTGGAATGGCTTCTCATCGGAGAAAACCAAATTCGGTAACTGGCCACTTTCGTGCAAGTGAAGTACCTCCTTGGCTCTTTCCAGTCTAACATTTTTTTGTCCATCGGTGAGCTCTTGCACTTTTTGGAACTTCAATTTCTTTAGTCCAAGCTCATTTTTCAATATGTGTTGCATCCGTTCTCGCGATATGTTCAGCTCACGAGCAATTTTTCTACCACTGCGGCGTGGATTTCGATCAAATCTGGCCTTCACTTTTCGGATCATTTCTGGTGTTGTTACCGTTTTTTTTCGTCCACTTTTTGGACGCCATGCAACACTGCCAGTATCACGGTAACGAGCAATGGTACGAGAAACAAAAGATTTATTCACATTTAAATGCTGCAGGGCTCTAACGATAGCCACCTGTGGTTTTCCAGCCAAATATAAAGCATATCACACTATCATGCTTGAATTCCATCGCGAATAACTTTTTTTCTAAATGCAATAGATCAGAATGCTTTTGTAAGCTTGTAAATAATAAAATGAACTGTCACTGGAATAAATCTGCCAGCTGTCAAACGAGCGGTTTACAAATGATAACAACCTGAAGTTGGTTGCAATACATATCAGCCACCCTGTATATCTCTCAGAGAAGAATTATTCTTCTTTTAATTTCGTTTTTTTTTTTGGAGATGTCTGACTTGGGGTTTGAACCATAGCCTCACGTCTCTATTCAGTTTATGTAAAATCTTTATAATCGCTTGGAAGATCTGTTTTAAGCTACATTAGGTTTGAGTTGGCGGCCGCTAAGATTTAATTGTTTATATATTTCCTTTTATTTACGTTGACCCTGTCATTTCTAAAGCAAGTCGTTCCACTCATGATATTAAAAACAGAATCGAAAAGGTAAAGCGTACATATGGGTTACTTAATTCCCTACTCTAGCTATCAGAAGATCCGCATATTCAATAGCAATGTTAAGTCCATATTGCGAAGTCCATATTAAATGTGGCATAGAACGTCACACGAAAGGACGTCTGTATATTACAATCGTCGCCTCCTCAGAATCTTTCCTTCATCCACCATCCCACACCAACGTTTAAAATTAGTTCTCTTACAATTGCAACGTTGCCATTCACTGTGCTTATACTTCATTGGTTATCGGTCTGGCAACTTCTAAAACTTTTATTTTTCTCGGAATCGGGGAGTATTTGCTTCTGATTAATTGTTGTAGTCTCCGAATCAGTGTTGCAAAACTGAAATTTTGAAATGGTACTGAACTATAACTGAAAGAGTACTTTTTTGCATCAAATGGTACTTTTGTAAAAGATACATACATACATACATAATTGGTCATTACAACCCTTCAGTCAGGATTACGACCTAGCTTCTCACACCACTTATTTTGTGTGTGTTAATTTTATACATGAGTGGTGGGACCTACAGTTTATAGTCGACTCCGAACGACACATTTATTGAGAAGCTTTATCATGTCAAATTTATTTACTCTCAGAGTTTTTGCCAGAAGGAAATCGCCAGAGAAATATTTTTTCATATTTCGTTTTGATGGAGATGTCTGATGTGGGGTTTCAAGCATGGGCTCACGTCTAGTAAGCCCGCACACTACCTACTAGAGTATTTATTTATATTTAATATACATACATACTGGACGGAACAGAAAAACTAACGACTTATTCCTGTTCCTCACATACAAGCCAAAAACAGCTGATTCGGAACGTAATAAAACGTAAAACCCTCATTTAGTCAAACGTCGATGGAGCGTAATGTAACATACTTTCGTTTTTAGCATATTAAGAGCTTACCGAAATTACATTACGGTTCGGCAAGCGTTTTCATTGCTTTTCGTATTCTAGAAACGAATGTACGTTCCGTGCTCGTTTGGCTAAGCGGGGCTAAAGCCTAATTCTACCTTTAGCATTAAGCTGAACATGTTGCTAATGCATTAATAGTTGAAAAACGCAAGACATCAAATATGTAATAATAAAAAAGTACTGAAAGCGTTGCGGGGGTACTGCGGTATTTTTGAATTGAACAAGTACTGAAAAAATTACAAAAGTATTGAATTTTTCAACACTGCTCCGAATAATAATAAATAGTCACGTTTTGTTCTCGATTAGAAATTGTAAAACTTGATGTTTGTTTGACAGAATAGTAAAGCCAGTTATTATATGAATAATGGATTACATTTTACTATGTATACCTTATACACACCATTACTAGTTGATTTAAATCTTTTCTTTTTTTTTTAATAATATTGTTTAATAAAAACGTTTATAATCGTATCCATTATTATTATTTTATTTCCTTTACGTTTTTTTTTTCTTAAATAATTTATTACATTCCATATTACGAGTATAGAATTAAAGGGGAAGGGAGAGAGAGAGAGGGAGAGAGAGGGGCAAATAATATGGACATACACTCGTATATAAAAAGATGCATTTTAAATTGTTTTTATTATTAATTTTCTTATTTGTTTTCGTTATTTTCTTTCTTTCCTGTCTACTTGCCTGGCTTTATTATTATTGTTGTAGTTATTTTTGTAATCGGGATTTTTTTAATGAATCAACTTTTGTGGAATGACGTTATTTGAATTTCTTATTTAGAATTCGAATCTTGAAAAACTCGTAAAGATTACTTACACTTCCGAAATGATGGAATTTAATGCATCAGGCAGGCCGGCAGGTTATTTAGTTTAAATTCATAACAGCAGCCAAAAAATGAAATTTGATAACCAAGCTCTGCTGCTGTTGATTGCAAACAAACAATGTTTGTGTAGTTTTTTCTTTTGTGAAGCACTGTAAAGTACTTCAAATATGAACAGCTGGCCACACAAACTCTATTTTTAAAAGCAGATGCAACATAGCATAGTCCTCATGGTAAAATAGACACAAAAATGACACTCTACTTGTGTTTGTCATGCATGATTTTCAGCCTATGAAATTGATATGAATATACATACTTATAGACGATAACGATAGCTTGTCTATTAAGGACTTGATGATTAAACGGCGGAAGCGATATTACCAAGTAATATTTACTTAGAATAGGAAAAGGAAAACAATTTTCGGAAATTTGTAATTAAAAAAAAATATGATTCTTCATAAGTGTTTTCAGAAGAAATTATATGCTGGTCTGCTAGTCATGTAGATTGAGAAGAGGCGAGTAACCATAGGCTTTAAGGTCTCATGCCTGTTATTATGTACAAATAGGGTGGCCCCTTTAAAAGTTTAAGGCCCATTATTACAACTTGCTGTTAAAGTTGGGTTTAGTTAAAGGTTTAGCTAAAGTGAACTTTAAAGGTAACTTTAGCTAAAGTGAACTTTAAAGTCAACTTTAACTTCTTTTCGTTATTACAACCGAGCAGATAAAATAAAGTTAACTTTTTCAAAAATATGACAGTGCCGGAGTAATGTCGATAACACTGCTCAATTAAACAATTTTTTTTAAACGCAGTGGCAAAAGTGGCCCCTTTAAAAGTTCAAGGGCCATTATTACAACTTGCCGTTAAAGTTGGGTTTAGTTAAAGGTAACTTTATCTAAAGTGAACTTTAAAGTCAACTTTAAAGGTAACTTTAGCTAAAATGAACTTTAAAGTCACCTTTAACTTCTTTTCGTTATTACAACCTACTGATAAAATAAAGTCAACTTCTTCAGAAATATAGCAGTGATGGAGGAATGTCGATATTACTGTTCACTTAAACAAGTGATTTTTTTAATGCAGTGGCAACAACGGGCTTCTTTTTTTTGTTGTATTTGTTGATTTTGTTTATATTTGTAGTTACCATATGGAAAATAATATATAATATGGCTAGTTTAAGGCGTAGTCTAGTAGGTAGTGTGTTGGCTTATTAGACGAAAAGCCAGGGTTCGATCACGACTTCCTCTCAGCAGATTTCTGGCAAAAACTCTGAGAGTAAATAAAAATTGCCATGAAAAGTTTCTCAGAAAACTGTCTTTCGGAGTTGACTTTAAACTGTAGGTCCCGCCACTCTTGTATAAAATTAACAGACACAACATAAATGGTGTGAGAAACTAGATCGTAATCCTGACTGAAGGGTTTTCAAACGTAAACATAACTTTAAAAGTTAAACGTGGGATGATCCTCCCTTTACCTTAATGCTCACTTCTACCTTATTGTCCACTTTTAATAATGAAAAACAATTTATCTGCCCGTTAAAATCCTCAATTTAGTTAACGGCAAGTTGTAATGATGACCCTAAATCTAAAAATGCAATGCAAAACCAAAACGGGTGAAGTATAATTGTTCCGATTATAAATGGAATTTTATTTCATTCATATGGCTGCCGTGGCTGGTTTCACAGTCTCACTGTTTTGATCGCATCAATTTTTAATGCACTTTTTCGAGTATATGGGATCGTATCTCGGCAATGGCATCATGAATTTTTGCTTTCAAATGCTCAATTGTCTCTGGTTTGTCGGCATAATACTTGTCTTGAACGGCGCCCCACAGAATATAGTCCAACGGTGTCAAATCATAGCCTCTTGGATGCCAATTGGCAACACCATTTCGGCTAATTAAATGGCCATCAAATGTTTGACGCAATAAATCGATTGTGCCATCAGGTGTGTGGTAAGTTGCACCATCCTGTTGAAACCAAACATCGTTCACATCAATACCATTAAGAGCTGGTACAAAAAAATTGGTTATCATGGTGCGATATGTGTCTCCATTGTCTGTAATGGTTGCGCCCTATTCATTTTCAAAGAAAGATGGGCAAATGCCATGTCTGTGAAGTTAAATTCTTTTTTATATTCTTTTTTTTACAGTGAATGTTATGTTAACAGACACTGTTAACTTAACATAATTAAAAATTTGGGAAGGGAGGAAAGAAAATCGATTAAAAATCGCAAAAATAGGGATAAATTAGAGAAAAAAATGAAAGGAAGACGAAGCTAAACCTTTGAACTTTACAAAAAACCAAAATGTATGAAAATAACAATTTGCTTATTGGAGATAATAAAGTTGAAAAATCATGTATTTTTACCAAATATGCCCTCTAGAAATCGTGAAAAATTCGATAAAACTTAAAAAGGTGCGGTTTTCTGACCTATTGAGCTGGATAGCTATTGGATCAAGGATTCCAAAACAGTTTTCGCTATGGTCGGGTCACGACCAGGAGCGGAGATATAGCCGACGAAGCTAACTTTTTTATACGAGCAAACAAAATGCTCTATATAAATCGTGAAAAATTCGATAAAATTTAAAAAGGTGCGGTTTTCTGACCTATTGGGCTGGATAGCTATTGGATCAAGGATTCCAAATCAGGTTTCGCTATGGTCGGGTCACGACCGGGAGCGGAGATATAGCCGACGAAGCTAACTTTTTTATACTAGCAAACAAAATGCTCTATATAAATCGTGAAAAATTCGATAAAATTTAAAAAGGTTCGGTTTTCTGACTTATTGGGCTGGATAGCTATTGGATCAAGGATTCCAAAACAGTTTTCGCTATGGTCGGGTCACGACCGAGATCGGAGATATAGCCGACGAAGCTAACTTTTTTATACGAGCAAACAAAATGCGACCATAGCGAAAACTGTTTTGGAATCCTTGATCCAATAGCTATCCAGCCCAATAGGTCAGAAAACCGCACCTTTTTAAATTTTATCGAATTTTTCACGATATCTAGAGGGCATATTTGGTAAAAATACATGATTTTTCAACTTTATTATCTCCAATAAGCAAATTGTTATTTTCATACATTTTGGTTTTTTGTAAAGTTCAAAGGTTTAGCTTCGTCTTCCTTTCATTTTTTTCCTCTAATTTATCCCTATTTTTGCGATTTTTAAGCGATTTTCTTTCCTCCCTTCCCAAATTTTTAATTATGTTAAGTTAACAGTGTCTGTTAACATAACATTCACTGTAAAAAAAAGAATATAAAAAAGAATTTAACTTCACAGACATGCAAATGCCTCCGCTTTATAAGGCGCATCAATCAGTCACTCGTAATGGGTGCTTTGGCTTCTGTAAGACCACTTATGGGTTTTCTGAGCCCCAAATATGGCAATTTTGCTTATTAAATGAGCGACCCACCAATATGAAAATGAGCTTCATCTAAGAAGATGATTTTTTTTTTTATCAAAATCGACATCATTGTGCAGTTGCTCGTTGGCCCATGCAGCGAAGCAAAAACGAAGCGGATGGTCATGAGGCTTCAATTCTTGAACCAATTGAACATTGTAAGACGTCATACCGAGTTCTTTTCACAAAATGCGACGTAAACTTATGTGTGAAATGTTCAATTCTAGAGAACGATAACGAGTTGATGTTGATGAATTCTCATGCACACTCTCAGCCACAGCTTCGATATTTTCGTGTGCACGCACTGTACGAGCACACGCTCACGTCTGGACGCATCAACAATCAAACCAGTTTCACGAATAAACTTGCCTATATCAGGTACTGTTGGTCCTTTTCTACGACCAAATTTTGTTTGACATTTTCGTTTAATTTCTGATTAATTTTCTTTGTTTTGAAAATAAATTTCCAATAAATCTTAACGTTACTCATGCGTAAATTGATTCAATACGTTCAGTGGAGATAATATACGGAATATTGTGTCAGAATAGAATGACATAAGTATTGCCAGATTCGAAATAACCAATGGTTCAAATTTAAACCGATAGATGGCCTACCTATACAACTAAGTTGTCAAACAGAGTTGTTGTGCGTTAATTATTAAAAAGTATCAACCGTACGTTTGCTATGGAGCCACGTTTCTGGTATAAAATTTCTTCAGTTTCATCCAATCCACTGCTCTGAGTTGTGTGGTACAGTATCTTCCCAAAAGATATACGGACCTACAGTTTAAAGTTGACTCCAAACGACAAATTTTTGAGAAAGTTTTCGTTGCAATTTGTTATTTTCTCTCAGAGTTTTTATCAGAAAGTCTACATAGAAATATTTTTTCATATTTCGTTTTGTCGGACCTGTCTGGGGTTTGAGCCGTGGCCTCACGTCTAATAAGTCAACACACTACCTACTACAGTATATTAACACGTTGACTGCCGACTACGAGATAACTCGTAGATTGCGTTTCCTTCTAGGGCGCCAAACTACGAGTTATCTCGTAGATTGCGTTCCCTTCTAGGGCGCCAAACTACGAGTTATCTCGTAGATTGCGTTCCCTTCTAGGGCGCCAAACTACGAGTTATCTCGTACTTGCTAATGTGAAAAAACCAAATTGTCGTTTTTGGGCAAGTTTTCTGAAAATTGGCGCGGCAATCAACGTGTTAATGTAACACTGTGACTCTATTAGCCAGCATACTCGCTTCTTAAAGACTAGCTACCCGCAGAATGTTTAGCCTTACATGCCTGCAGTAATTGTTAGCCACCTTCCAGCTGGAAAGAAGCAAGTCACTGATAGAATTTTTGTTTTCAGAATTCGATTTTATTCGATATGTCTGAGCTAGGTTTTGAACCATTAATTTGTAAACTTGGATAACTTTTCACACGACTACGAGATTTCAATATAGACAAGCTATAGCGTTCATAAAATATTACCACAAATGTTAGCTTTTTCACTTATCTACCGTTAATTTGTAACCAAACGTTATGGAACTCCCGCTATTTATCGTCTGGTTGGTTTTCCAGTATTTAAGTTGAGATAAGTGAATGGAAATAAATACGTTTTTGATTATTTAATGGAATTATTTAAAATATGTATTGTACGTACGTACGTACATACGTCATAAATACGCTGCTTTACGTATTTCAAATTTGTCGCCATAACGTTGGAGACTGCTTTCTTTGATTAAAAAAAAACCACAAACATTGTATTTCTAATGAAAACTCTGCATTGATTGCAACCCCAAAAATTCCTAGAAACTACAACAAAAATATCACAGAGACTGTAGTGTAGAATTTTTAATTTTTTTTTTATTTTTCATTATTTTCTGTTTAATTTTTTTTTATTTGTAACAAGTCTTTTTAAGGGGAGATTAAATAATAAAAAAAATCAGCCAATAATTATTCTAAAAGAAAATAAAAAAATATTTAAAATGTTTATCACGTATAAAACTACTCGTACGAATAGAAACTTGAAGTTAAATTTGATTTACTTACGTATGTACACATATACAGTGTTGGCCAAAAGAAATTGGACAAAATTTAAATTGTAATTACTTTGCTTTCAAAGGAAAAATGGAAATTTGTGTGAATTAAGACTATCGGAAAAAAAATCATTGGAATAGACAACCATGCCTCATATACAGTCAAAGAAAAAAGTTTTCATACACTGCTTTATGTAGACTTTTTACACCGATGTATGTAGACTTTTTTGTCTGAAAAAAAATCATTGGAATAGCCAATCATGTCTCATAAACAGTCAAAGAAAAAAGTCTACATACACCGGTTTATTTAGACTTTTGTCCGCTGATTTTTTTTTATCAAATTGAAAAAGATATTGTAGCATTGTTTAAGGCACTTACAATCAATATTGTTTGAAGAACATAACAAATATGAAAGAACTAAACGTATGAAAATTATTAGGAAAAAATAAAAACAACGGTGTATGTAGATTTTTTTGTGTAACTGTATACATACATACAGACATAATTGGTCATTACAACCCTTCGGTCAGGATTACGACCTAGTTTCTCACACTACTTATGTTGTGTGTGTTAATTTTATACATCAGTGGCGGAACCTACAGTTTAAAGACGACTCCGAACGACTGATTTTTTGAGAAACTTTACATGGCAATTTTATTTACTCTCAGAGTTTTTGCCAGAAATCTTCTGAGAGAAAGTCGGAGAAGAAATATTTTTTACATTTCGTTTTGATGTCCGACCTGGGGCTCGAACCCTGGCTTTTCGGCTAATAAGCCAACACACTACCTACTAGACCACGGCGACTACAACTGTAACTGTATAGTTCGAAATAGTCCTTCTACCCTTCTATTCACAACTTCCCAAACATTTTCTATGGATGAAGATCAGTGGACAGGGCGTGTGAGCAAGACATTAACATCTTTTTCTTCTAAAAATTCTTCATCAATTCAGACGTGTGTTTTATAATTCACCTAATGTGTATGAAGATAAATTCGAATTTTAAAATCCAAGACGCAATCCATAAATTTTAGCAGCAACACTTTCTCTTAACAGAACAAAATTTTCCCTTAACAGCGCACTGTTAGCTCTTTAACAGTATCCATCTGCACAAGCCCACTTGTTTAGGAGCTAATTAGAGGAGAAATACTAGGTCAATGAGTACCATATCATACTCAAAGCAAGGTTCCAAGACCTTTTAATATATTCAGCAACATGGTCACATATAAAGTGATATGGTATTAAGAAAATGGATTTTGGATCGATCAATTTTATGCTTGAAAATTCTTTAGAATATCAGTGGCCATTTTGGAACATTTGACAAATAGTAAACCTACCCGATTACATGCAAATGGTAATCCAGAGGGTTCTCTTTCAACCCGTGGTAGTGGGATAGCTGTAATAATTTGATATTTGAGAAAATTAGCCCCTCCATCCTCAAACGACCATCCCATATATTTCAACATGTTTATTCATAAATAATAATAATGATCACAAGGAGAATTAAATTTTATGTCAATAGTCTGCCATAATTGCAAAGCAGAAGACTAATTTACTTATTGCCACTGTTAAACAGTTAACAGTGCTCTGTTAATAGCAAATTTTGCCCTGTTAAAAGCAAAAAGTGGCGCTGCTAAAAGTGTGGGGTTGCGTCTTTGGTTTTTATATTGGAATTTATCTTTACACACATTTCAAATTGCTATTTTTTAGTAGTTTGTTTTAACTGTATTCTACTGTAAACCATATTCAGTATACGAATTCATAAAATTTATAATTTTGCACAATATTCGTAGAATATCGCTGGGTGAGCGCAACAATCAATGCATCACAGTGACAAACAATGGTCACATGAGGAAATGCTTAGAATTGTTTCGGTTAATTTAGTGGACTTGAGTAGTGGATTTCTGTAGGAAACACTACTTTTAAAGGCAAAAAGTGGCGCTGCTAAAAGTGTGGGTTTGCGTCTTTGGTTTTTAAATTCGAATTTATCAAATTTTGCCCTATTAATGGCAAAAAGTGGCGCTGCTAAAAGTGTGGGTTTGCGTCTTTGATTTTTAAATTCGAATTTATCTTTACTTACATTGATTCTCATCATACATACATACATAATTGGTCATTACAACCCTTCAGTCAGGATTGCGACCTAGTTTCTGACAACACTTATGTTGTGTGTGTTAATGTTATACATGAGTGGCGGGACCTACAGTTTAAAGTCGACTCCGAACGACAGATTTTTGAGAAACTTTTCATGGCAATTTTATTTACTCTCAGAGTTTTTGCCAGAAATCTGCTGAGAGGAAGTCGCCGAAGAAATCCTTTTTGTATTTTGTTTTGATGTCTGTCTTGGGGCACGAACCCTGGCTTTTCGTCTAATAAGCCAACACACTACCTACTAGACCACGGCGACTTAATTATCATTGTGTTAGAATATTCAATGTTGAGATATTTTGTTATATGTATGCATGAGATAGTATTCCCTCTCCTCAACTATACTATTATACATCTGTTTGTCCATAATCCCCTGAATTTTGTAAGAAGGTTCTAAGCTATCAACAACTAAGCAATCTAATCCCACAACCATGGCATGTTCATTTTCATGTTCAACTCTCCCAACGCAATATATATTTGAGAATTTTCTCCAAAACCCGTTACAAAGAAAAGCAAAATTTGTTCAATACGTTTTGACCGATACTGTATGTTTCCAGGAACATACGATACACCATTGAATAGACGTTGTTCGGATTCTGGCTACTGACGTTCACAATTTTTTTTCTTTCCTTTCCTTTAATTAGACAAATAAAAGTAATTATATTTACTTTTATAACAATAACGATAATAATAATTTTTTAATGAAAATACATACATACATACAGTGGTGGCCTTATAATTAGAAATGATGTTTCTGAAACAGAGTTCTCTGGAGTGACGAATATGTAAGACGTTCTCCAAACAAAGCCTTTGATCCCAGGTACACAGTAAAAACTGTAAAACAAATTAACAAACATACATGTTGCTAAGTCGTTTCTAATTATATGGCCACCACTGTATGTACGTACGATACGTCATATAATAAAATATTAAATGTTCTCCAGTGAGAGGAGAAAAACGTGTACAATTTTTAATTATTAGTTCCTGTAAATAGGAGAACATTCTGTCTGTCTGTAAAAAGGTCACAACACTTTATTCGAAATATATTTTCTTCTCCGATATATTTCGTATGTCAATATACGTCAAGAAATGAGAATTCTTGGAACACAAAATGGGAATCCATGGCAACTAGGATAGAATTATTAAAGGGAAGAACTGTAAGAAAAAGAAGCAAGCAAATGACACGGCGCGACAATACGTAAACGTGTACTGATATCGCATAGTCGAGTAGGTAGTGTGTTGGCTTATTAGACATACATACATAAGTCCTCAGTTCAAATCCCAGGTCAGACATCAAAACGAAAATATGAAAAAAAAAATTTCTTAGGCGACTTCCTCTCAGCAGATTTCTGGCAAAAAGTTTGAGAGTAAAAATAAAATTGCCATGAAAAGTTTCTCAAAAATCTGTCGTTCGGAGTCGTCTTTCAACTGTAGGTCCCACCACTCATATAATGGGTCCGCCATTTAACGTTGTTTTTTTCAACAAGTGGTTATTTCGTGAATGGTAACACTTAGCTCATGTCTGATTTGACAGATAATTAGTTTTATCCTTCCGCTGAACGAATATGGTTGTGTATACGCTTGAACAACGCTGGGAAACTATTGCGACATTACTTTGAAAATCATGGTAATGTTGCAGAATGTGTGTGAAAATTGCGTACGGATTTTGGAAGAAGAGAAGCACCGTCAGCTCCGTATGTTCGTTATCTTGTGAAAATAGGTGAAAGAAACTGGCATCATCCTCATCGATAAACCAAAGCGTGAAAAGCCAAAAACAATGCATACACCAGAGAATATTGCTGCTGTGGCAGAAAGTGTGCGTGAAGCGCCATCAACATCAATTCACCGTCGTTCTCAACAATTGAACATTTCGGAGACATCATTGAGACGAATTTTGCATAAAGACCTTGGTATGACGCCATACAATTGGTCCAATTGGTTCAGGAGTTGAAGCCAATTGACCATCCAATGCGTTTTCGTTTCGCTAAGTGGGCCAGAGATCGACTTACAGAAGATGCCGATTTTGGCAAAAAAAAATCATCTTTTCAGATGAAGCTCATTTTGATCTTGGCGGGTATGTCGCATTTGGGGCACAGAAAACCCGCACGCATACTTTGAAAAGCCGACGCACCCAAAACGAGTCAATGTTTGATGCGGATTTTGGTCCAGAGGCATAATTGGGCCATTTTTTCATCGAAAATGAGCAAGGAGTGGCCGTTACAGTCAATGGCGATCGTTATCGGGCCATGTTGAACGAATTTCTGTTCACAAATATTGAAGAGGATGATATTGGCAACATTTGCTTTCTACAGGACGGCGCTACGTGCCACACAGCCGAAGATACACTCGATGTTTTGCGCCCTGTTTTTGAAGATCGCATTATCAGCCGCAGAGCTGATGTCGTTTGACCACATCGGAGCTGCGATTTGACACCGTTGGACTATTATTTGTGGGGTGCCGTCAAAGATAAGTGTTACGCCGACAGGCCAGAGACAATTGACGCTTTAAAGGACAATATTCGTGAAGCCTTTGGTGAAATACAGCTGCACACAATTGATAATGTGCTTAAAAATTGAACCGATCGTGTAGGCTACTGCATGGCCAGCCGAGGCAGCCATTTGAATGAAATTATTTTCCATTATTAACCGGAAGGATTGTACATTCAAATAAAAAAAAAGAAATTTTAGAAAATATTCAGAAGTTTTTTTTAAAGCATTTTCAAAAAAAAGCTATTTGACGGACCATTTATAAAATTAACACATACAACATAAGTGGTGTGAGAAAGAAGGTCGTAATCCTGACTGAATGGTTTTAATGTGTGTGAAGAGAAATTCGAATTTAAAAACCAAAGACGCAAATCCACACTTTTAGCAAAGCCACTTTTTGCCTTTAACAAGGCAAAATTTGCTATTAACAGAGCACTGTTAACTATTTAACAGTGGCAAAGAGTGATATAAAAACATTGATATAAAATTTAATTCTCATTATGATCATTATTATTTGAGAATATTAATTATGTTAAAATGTATGGAATGGTTGGAGGTGGATGGAGGGTGCTAATTTTCTCAAATCCTAAAATTATTCCAGCTATAGCACTACCACGATTCGAAACAGGGTAGTCGGGTGGGTGTACTATTTCCCATATGTTCCTTATTCCCTGTATCTCTATAATGTACTATTTCTTGCACGTTCCAAAGTGGCCACTGATCTTCCATAGAATTTTCATATATTTTTGGCCAAAAATCGATTTTTTCAAAATTGAAAATTATTCCCGCTATCCCACTGTTGGAAAGAGTACCCTCTGGAGTACTATTTGCATATAATGGGGTAGGTGTACTATCTCTTATATATTCCAAAATGGCCACTGATCTTCTAGAGAACTTTCAAGCAAAACATTGATATTTTCAAATGCAATTTTCTCAATACCATATCACTTTATATGTGACTATGTTGCTGACTATATTAAGAGGCTTTGGAACCTTTCTTTGATTATGATATGGTACTCATAGACCTAGTGTATATCCTAATATAAGATCCTAAACAAGTGGGCTTGTTTAGATGAATACTGTAAACAGCAAACAGTGCTCTGTTAAGGGAAAATTTTTTTCTGTTAAGAAAATTTTTGCTCTGTTAACGCCAAATGTGGCGCTGCTAAAAATTATGGATTGTGTCTTGGATTTTCAAATTGGAATTTATCTTAACACACGTTAATTAAACTGTGAGTATTTCCAGAACTCAAAGACCTAGTGCATATTCTGAAATCAGCTCCTAAAGAAGTGGGCTTGTGCAGATGGATACTGTTAAATACCTAACAGTGCTCTGTTAAGGTTAAAGTTTGTTCTGTTAAGAACAAAATTTTGCTCTGTTAACGCCACATGTGGCGCTGCTAAAATTCATGGATTGCGTCTTGGATTTTCAAATTGGAATTTATCTTCTTCTTAAATTGTGAACTGTAATGCTACTTCTCTTTCTCAGTGTAAATTCTGTTGTGATGTCGTTTGTCATTAATTGTATGTGTTGCTTAATTTATTTTATTTTATTTCCATTTTAAATAGAAAAATTCTATGCATTTATTATCGTATGAAATGAACATTTTTTATATATTCTGGTTAATGCCATTTAAATCAGTGGATCTATTGATTCTTCTCCATTTTATTTTCAATATAAAGAAAATGAAAAACGAAAAGAGAGACAGAAAAAGAGAGAGAGAGAATGAAAAGAATAATTTAACCAGTTTTTAATTGAATTTTATCCATTTTTATTGTCTAGTTTTTCTACGAGGGTCTTTATTTTTTCATTGTAATTGAAATTGTATTCGTTTTTTTTTTGTAGGCCACATATTCTATGGAATCGCCTAGACACTCGAACACAGTCAGAAGACAGTCAGTCAGCCAGTTTAGTTGCGTTTATTTTGTTTTTGGATTCATTTCCCCATTTGATAGTCATGAATTATATTTGATTGTCCATGTAATTCTTTGGAATATTGGCTGACCATTGTGAACTGTGGCAGAACATGTGTTGAGCGTTGCAATTTTTTTTTAAAATTTTTATTTGTTGTTTTTGTGCTTTTTATTTTCGTTTCTGTTTTTGTTTCTCTGTTTCTGTTGCAATTGTTATTTACACGTATTTTTATTTTAAAGTTTTTTTTTAGTTTAAATTGCATTTTGTTGCATGCCACACTAGCATCAGCCAAGCGAAAATGTTTTATAAATAAATGTTGTATACACATACGAGTCCCTTATATAAATTATTCACCTGATTCTTTCTATATTTAAGTATCATTTCGCAAAGTTTATAATCATACGGCCCTCGTATGTTGCAACATACATACATATTTCAATCGTACGATGACATTGTTCACTTGGCATGTTTCAATGTTTTGCTTTGCATTTCTATTAAATTTTCGTATGGCATAGAAGTAGTAGAAGTAGAAGTATTGTTAAGTTTATAAGTTTTCCTATTCTAAAAATTATTTCGGCAAATAAATCCATACACAGTTACACAGTTGACCTCATTCACTTTTTTCTTCGTTATCCGCATCCCAGTGTTAGAGAGCCTTTTGAGAGGAATTAAACTGATATGCCAATGAAAACAAGGAAAACTCAAACGCTTTTAACTATTAAATCGTTATAATTACCAAAACTGTTGATGACACATAAAGTGTTGTAAAAAGAAATCATTTATTTTTACTTGCATAATAAGAATTTCCATTCTGTTCAAATGAAAAAGCCTAAAACATTTGGAAAAAATGTGTGTGAAGATAAATTCGAATTTGAAAATCCAAGACGCAATCCATAAATTTTAGCAGCGCCACATTTGGCGTTAACAGAACAAAATTTGCCCTTAACAGAGCACAGTTAGCTGTTTAACAGTATCCATCTCCACAAGCCTTATTCTTTAGGAGCTAATTGTAGGATATACAGAAGGTCTATGAGCACCATAGCATATTCAAAGGAAGGTTCCAAGGCCTCTCAATATAATCAGCAACATGGTCACATATCAAGTGATATGGTATTGAGAAAATTGACTTTGAAAATATCAAATTTTTGCTTGAACATTCTCTAGAAGAACAGTGGCCATTTGGGAACAAATAAGAAAGAGTACATCATACAAACTATATGCAGAGTCCAGAGGGACCTCTTACGAACCGTGTTAGTGGGATAGCTGGAATAATTTTGAGAGTTGACTCAAACCGACCATCCTTTACAGTTCAATACTTTTGTTCGCAAATAATAATGATCATAATGAGAATTAAATTACACGTTAATAGTCTGCAATAATTGCAAGGTAAAAGATTAATCTACTTATTGCCACTATTAAATAGTTAACAGTGCTCTGTGAATAGCAAATTTTGCTCTGTTAACGCCTAATGTGGCGCTGCTAAAATTTATGGATTACACATAACATAATTGGTCATTACAACCCTTCAGTCAGGATTATGACCTAGCTTCTCACACCACTCATGTTGTGTGTGTTAATTTTATACATGAGTGGTGGGACCTACAGCTTAAAGCCGACTCCGAACGACAGATTTTTGAGAAACTTTTCATGGCAATTTTATTTCACTTACAGAGCTTTTGCCAGAAATCTGCTGAGAGGAAGTCGCCTAAGAAATTTTTTTTTATATTTTCGTTTTGATGTCTGACCTGGGGTTTGAACCGTGACCTTACATCTAATAAAACAACACACTACCTACTAGACTACGGCGACTTCTGTGTGAGAATGCATATGTGTAATGCATATGTACATATAATGCAAATGTACATTTAATGGTTATGTATAATGCATAGTGTTACGTTTTTACCTTTTGAAAACGTTTAGAATGTGAGCTCGGAGATTGCAAATACAATAAAAATAAATTGGAGTTTAGTTTCAATTAAAATTCTTTATCATTCGCACAATTCTGTGTGCCACTGTTTACAACATGATGTAAACACCAACAATTGCTTTTCTTTGTTATTCCTCTGTTTATACCCTTTGACGCAGTCTAGTTGGTAGTGTGTTGGCTTATTAAACGTGAAGCCAGGGTTTGAGCTCCAGGCCAGACATCAAAACAAAATACAAAAAGTATTTCTTCGGCGACTTCCTCTCAGCAGATTTCTGGCAAAAACTCTGAGCGTTAAAATAAAATTGCCATGAAAAGTTTCTCAAAAATCTGTCGTTCGGTGTCGACTTTGAACTGTAGGTCCCACCACTCATGTATAAAATTAACACACACATTATAAGTGGTTTGAGAAGTTAGGTCGTAATCCTGACTGAAGGGTTGTAATGACCAATTATGTATGTATGTTATACCCTTTGCATAAACAATAACAATTACTAGACGATTGTTCGACAGACCTTTGTAACGGAGATCTTCAAACCACGATTATTCTCTTCAAACACACCGCGCCTTCACGCAAGACTGAATGAACTTTTACTAACTCACTCGCCTGCTTTGCGTTGCCTTTTATATGTCAACGTAAACAGTCTGATAAATGTTCTTGAAGGCGAATGTTCATGACTACGCCTTCTAGAAATCTCTATAAATGTAAACATCGTTGTTTACATAATGTAAATAAATATAAAACCTAATGTAAACATCGTTGTTTACATTTATTCTTGGAGCGTTTCTTGTTGTATTTTCGTTTACTTGTCTATCATTTTTTATGCTGGTGTTTGTTTGTGTATTTTTGTTTACTTGTTTACCATTTTTTATGCTGGTGTTTGTTGTTATACTAAGCAGTACTTTAATTTGTAAACAGGTTTGTTTACTTGCATTGTTTTGTTTTTATAGCTTTTGTTTATAATTTTAATGTTCAGCGATGTAAAAGCAAAACGCCAGTATCTAGAGTTTTCATTTTCGTAACAATATGTATGTATTAGGGGGTGATTTTTAAAGAGTTTGGATTTTCAAAATTGAAAAAAAAATCTCGAAAAAATTGCTAAAATGAATGAAATATTTATTTGAGGTGATAAATGCAAGCCAGTCTTTTTAAAATTAATTCCGTGTAAATGCCATCCTTGGCTGTAATGTTTCCTCCCATTGATGGGATTGTGGCTGGTTTGCTTCTATCCTCTAAATTCCCTTCACATTTCCTCACAAAAATTTAATTGCTGCTCTAAAACGTAAGATTAAGTTCTTGGTATCGTGTACCGTACGGCATGTATAGTATCGTCTTGTTGAAACCACATGGCATTCAAGTTTAATCCTTCTTTTCTAGGCAAAAAAAGGTCAGTAAACATAGCACATTGGCCATTAGGTTGGGTTAGGTTAGGTTAGACGACGTGTACTTGTCAATTAAGACAAGTACAGTACCCGGAGGTCGAATTGACCCATTGTACAACGTCCAGTTTAAAGTCGACTCCGAACGACAGATTTTTATTTATTGAGAAACTTTTCATGGCAATTTTTTATTTACTCTCAGAGTTTTTGCCAGAAATCTACTGAGAGGAAGTCGCCGAAAAAAATACTTTTTGTATTTTGTCTTTTTTTATGCCTGGCCTGGGGCGCGAACCCAGGCTTTTGCGTCTAATAAGCCAACACACTACCTACTAGACTACGGCGACTTCAGATTGGCCATTAACAACCCGATTAACGAATTTTGGCGTGCCGTAACACATCATTCCAGGCGCCTATGCTTCTTGCGCGCCTACGCCAGTTGGTCACAGCAATCGATGACAGGGCTTCCTCGATTTGGTCCTTCCACCGCAAACAAGGTTGTCCTCTTCGCCGATTTCAGCAGATCCCCGCATCAAATACCCGTCTCGCCGGAGCATCCTCCTCCCTTCGAACGACATGGCCGAGCCAGCGCAACAGCTGGATGTTAATACGCTGCACCACGTCTATGTCGTTGAGAATCTCATACAGTAGGCTCTGCTACACATGAATAAAATTAACATGCACTGCATGGGTGGTGTGTGAAGTCAGGTTGTAGTCTTGGCTAAAGGTTTCTATGCATATTTTTTTGTATCGACTAGTAGGAGAAAAGTTTTCTTTTCGAAGCGATTTTCTTCAAGTACTTCTATTCATTACTCATTTACCACATTTCAGTCATTTGTCATTTAAGTTAATTATGAATTAATCCTCGCAGCAAGCGATCACAAACAAACTGGAACGTTGCACACATGCCGAGCACAAGTACAAATTGTTTTTGAAATATTAACAGCAACACACAGAGAGAACACAGGCAAAAATTATTCATGTGGAAATTTCAGCCAAGTTTCATTAGTTTGGCTTAAATGGGCTTATTTAGTTAAAAGCAAAGAGTTTTTCTATATTTTTTTTGTTTTTGTAATTTTTCATTTAAAAAGAAAACTCACATGTGAATAAACTGTGCCTTGTGCCTTGTGCTCTATTATTTTATTTCATTTCATTTTGTTTCGTTTGTTTTTAAAGAATTTTTCTGTTTCTGTTTCTGTTTCTATTTCTTTGAATTCTATTCTGAAAAAAAATATTTCTTTTCTTAAATATTTCGTAATGAAATAATTGCGGTAGCAAAACTCCGTGCCATTTGCAAATGGAAAATTATACGCGCATTTATGGAAATGGATGGAAACCATGAAATTGTTTTTTATTTTGTTTTCAGTTATCTCTTGGCCAGAATAGCGATTGTCTTTGAAGAACAATGGATTCGTTTGTAACAAATCTAAAAAAATATCACATATGCAGCAGCGAGGTTTAAATAAATCGTTTCTTGATTTATCAAAATAATGCGTACGCCAGTTTCACACTAATTTTTTAAATTGAGGCCACAAGTTAAACGCATTCTTAATGCATTTAATTTTCTAATGAACGGAATAATATTTCATTGCTTAGATAATTAAAATCAGAGATCAGCACTGAATTGTTTTTTTTTTGCTACTCATAAGTACTCATAAACTTTTGAATTTAAGTGAGTCAATAATATTGTTACGTTTTTACCTTTTTAAAAACGTTTAAATATGAGTTCGTTAATTGCAAACCAAGTAAAAACAAATATGTGTTTATTTTCTCTTAAACTCTCTTTATTCTTTACACTACTTTTGTGTGCCACCGTATATAACTTAACGATACAACAATAATTTGCTTGTACACTATTCTATTTCACACTTCTGTCCGCGTTAAAACACTAACAACTGTTCGTTAGATCTTCTCTGCTTACAACCTTTTTGCAAGCAATACCACTTGTACGTTCAAACCGCAACGCGTCTTCACACAAGGCTGACTGAACTCTTACTGACTGCTGCCTGCTTTGTCCAGCCCTTTTATAGTCCGACACAACCAGTCTAACGAACATTCTTGAAGTGGAAGGTTCGTGATCTCGCCTCCTCGAGAGCTCTATTGCTAATACATTTTGTTTGCGTACTTTGCTTATGTTGTCTATCCCTTTTTGTCACATACATGTTATTGTTGGTCCCAGGCGCAACCAGGTTCGTTGTACATATGTGTGTGTGCAGTTTTAGATAATCAACACGTTCATTGTATTCTTAGTGTTAGTGTGTATTTGTATTTTTTATTATTCATTTGTATTATTTATTATTATTATTTTATTTATTTTTTTATGTCCGTTTAATAAAATTTACTGGAACTAAGCTGTAAACTCTACTGAAATTTTGCAATAAATTTAATTGCATTCAATATACCACTTACAGTTACCCTTTTTCTTACCTCTTTACCTACAATTTAACTTGGCCAGTCAGTTAAAATTCACGTAACTTTTTTTTCTTTCTTTAAAAGGTGATATGGGCTAATTTTAAAGCTTTACAATTTATAAAAAAAAAACACAACCGAAAAAGAAACAACAAAAACAGTAGCAAATAAATTATAAAATTAAAAAACATGAATGACGTTAATTTTTCTTTTGAAAGATAAAAAACAAATTCTCACTGTTATAAACAAATAAACCTGAGGTTTGCTGACCGCAATTCACTTTCGAGAATGCCTTTTTTGGATAAAAAAAAAATTATTCACATAGTAATACATTATTAACGTAAATACATATTTCTTATTTGGTTTTACATTTTTTCTTGTACGCTTGTGTAGTTTTTAATTATTTAATTGTAGGTGTAGTAAAAAGAAATCCATTTTTTTTTATTATTATTCTGTACATGGTTTGCACACATGATTGGTCAATTAAAACCATATGTGTGCGAAGATAAATTCGAATTTGAAAATCCAAGACGCAATCCATAAATTTTACCAGCGCCACATTTGGCATTAACAGAGCAAAATATGCTCTTAACAGAACAAAATTTGCTGTTAACACAGCACTGTTGGCTGTTTAACGGTATCCATCTGGACAAGCCAACTTGTTTAGAAGCTAATTAGAGGACAAATACTAGGTCTATGAGGACGATATCATACTCAAAGGAAAGTTTCAAGGCCTCATAATATAATCAGCAACATAGCCTCATATAATGTGATAGGTATTGAGAAAATTGGCTTTGAAAATATCAATTTTTTGCTTGAAAAATCTCTAGATCAGTGGCCATTTTGGAACATATAAGAAATAGGACACCGTACAGACTATATGCAAATGGTGGTCCAGAGGGTCCTCTTTTGAACCGTGGTAGTGGGATAGCTGGAATAATTTTGAGAGATTAGAAAATTTCCGTCTTTCATCCCCACCAACTATCCTTTATATTTCAACACTTTTGTTTACTAATAATAAAGATCATAATGATAATCCATAATGATAAGCCACTGTTAAACAATTAACAGTGCTCTGTTAATAGCAAAGTTTGCCCTGTTAGAGACAAGAAGTGGCGCTGCTATAAGTGTGGATTTGAGTCTTTGGTTTTTAAATTCGAATTTATCTTCACACACATTAAAACCATTCAGTCAGGATTACAAACTAGTTTCTCACAACACTTATGTGTTAATTTTATACATGAGTGGCGGGACCTACATTTTTAAAGTCCACACCGAACTACAGATTTTTAAGAAATTTTTCATGGCAATCTCATTTAGACGCAGTTTTTGGCAGAAATCTACTGAGAGGAAGTCGCCTAAGAAATATTTTTTTTGTTTAAAAAGTCTGGCCTGGGGTTTGAACCGTGAACTCACATCTAATAAGCCAACACACTACCTACTAGGTTACGGCAACTTAAGTGGTTAACAAACTCCGGTTAATTCTGAATAGTCTGATGCATGACATATGTAGATCTCCTCTTATTGTAATTTCCCACCAAAAATTTTGAATGTCTTACAAGGCAATTGGTTTGAGAAAGAGTTTTTGCCTTTATTTACCTTCCCTTTCGTTCAGCATAATTTTCAGCATACTATTTCAAACAATTGCTCCCACTTCACAGAAGGATTCTCAAACCATCAACAGGGTAGAAGCTCTCTTCCTGGTAAGTTTGCCTGCTTGCTAATTGTCGAGAACTCTCTCTCTCTCTTTCCCTAACTAGCCCATTCAGTTTCCATACACAGTCCCATATTATCTTCGATTTGATAGGAAGTCGCCGTGAGAAATATTTTTTCATATTTCGTTTCGTTGGAGATGGAAGTCGCCGTAGTCTAGTAGGTAGTGTGTTGGCTTATTAGACGCGAAACCAGGGTTCGAGCCCCAGGCCAGACATCAAGACAAAATACAAAAAGTATTTCGTCGGCGACTTCCTCTCAGCAGATTTCTGGCAAAAACTCTGAGCGGAAATAAAATTGCCATGAAAAAGTTTCTCAAAAATCTGTCGTTCGGAGTCGATTTTAAACTGGGGCCTACAGTCATGTATAAAATTAACGCACACAACATAAGTGGTGTGAGAAACAAGGACGTTGTACAATGGGTCAATTCGACCTGTGGGTACCGTACTTGCCTTAATTCACAAGTACACGTCCTCTAACCTAATCTAACCTTCGTTGGATATGTATGGCATGGGGTTTGGACCGTGGCCTCATGTCTAATAAGCCAACACACTGACTACTAGACTACCCCGACTTCATTATACCACAAAATCGTGTGTGAAGATAAATTCGAAAAACCCTTATTTTTAGCAGCGCCACTTTTGCTATTAACAGACTACTGTTAACTGTTTAACAGTTCAAATCTGAAAAAGACTACCATGGACTCACGTCTAAACAAGCTAATACACTGACTACTAGACCACAGCAACTGTAGATGGTTTACGGCGACTTCATTATGCCATAAAATCGTGTGTGAAGATAAATTAGAATTTTAACATCAAGGACACAAACCCTTATATATTAGCAGCGCCACTTTTGCTATTAATAGACTACTGTTAACTGTTTAACAGTTCCAAACTGAAAAAGACTTTACCATGACCTCAAGTCTAACAAGTCAACACACTGACTACTAGACCACAGCAACTGTAGATGGTTTACGGCGACTTCCTTAAGCCACAAAATCGTGTGAAGATAAATTAGAATTTTAACATCAAGGACACAAACCCTCATTTTTAGCAGCGCCACTTTTGCTATTAATAGACCCCGGTTAACTGTTTAACAGTTCCAATCTGAAAAAGACTACCGTGGCCCCACGCCTAACAAGCTAACACACTATCTACTAGACCCCTGCGATTGTAGATGGTTTACGGCGACTTCATTATGCCACAAAATCGTGTGTGGAGATAAATTCGAATTTTAGCATCAACGACACAAACCCTATTTTTTTAGCAACGCCACTTTTGCTATTAACAGACCACTGTTAACTGTTTAACAGTTCCAATCTGAAAAAGACTTTACCGTGGCCTCACGTCTGTAGACCACAGCAACTGTAGATGGTTTACGGCGACTTCATTATACCCTAAAATCGTGTGTGAAGATAAATTCGAGTTTTAGCATCAAGGACACAAACCCTTATATTTTAGCAGTGCCACTTTTGCTATTAACAGACCACTGTTAACTGTTTAACAGTTCCAATCTGAAAAAGACTACCATGGCCTCACGTCTATCAAGTCAACACACTGACTACTAAAAATCTCGTGTTGAAAACAAAGGATTCTGAACTTCTTTTAAGGTTTACAATTGCTTTACACGTTAGTGTCTGAGAGCCATGTTAGCGCTCTGGAATGCTATATGCCTAAGCAAAAAATGCCTTAATCTTTAATAAAGGTTTCTTCTTACTACCTCTTATATTAATTTAGCCGGTGACTTAACTTGTTTTCTTGTGTTTTAATTAAAAACTTTTTAAGCGTCGGGTTTATTATGATTTTTTTTAAATTTTTTTCAATTTTGTTTTGTGTTTTGTTTGGAGACCTATTTTTAATTCATAACTTTGTTTACATTTTTATGTTTATTTTAGCATTTGTTTTCCGTCTTCGTTCTGTTTTTTTCTTTTTCGGTTTATTTGTTTATTAAATAAAATATTGAACGTGGGGGTTTTATGTGGAATTCAATGACATTGAAAAGTATTTTTGTATGCCTCGCAAAGAGAGAGTGTATTTAAATTGAAAGAGAAAAATTTCGAATGAAATCAAACGAAGCTTTAAGCTCTATAAAGTTTTTCTCTTGTCGTAATATATGATTAATAGTAAACGGGGTTTATAATAAATTGTAGACACAAGCAATGTATTTATGTATGTGATCCACTTATTCCCCGATGTCAAATTATTAATAAATTAATTAATTTTATTTGTTTAATGGGAAAGTAGGCATTAGACAATCATTTCTTTTCATTGCTTGTCTTTAAAGCATATTGCTTCCACAGAGCATATCTATTTTATTTGGTTTTCTGTAGTTATATACATACCAGAGATCAGCAATGAATCGTTTTTTCGCTACTCATAAGTACTCATGAAATTTTGAATATAGGTTAGGTTAGGTTAGAGGACGTGTATTTGTCAATTAAGACAAGTACAGTATCCGAAGGTCGAATTGACCCAATGTACAACGTCCTAGTTTCTCACACCACTTATGTTGTGTGTGTTAATTTTTTATACATGAGTGGTGGAACCTACAGTTTAAAGTCGACTCCGAACGACAGATTTTTTTTATTTATTGAGAAACTTTTCATGGCAATTTTTTTGTTTACTCTCAGAGTTTTTGCCAGAAATCTACTGAGAAGAAGTCGCCGAAGAAATACTTTTTCTGTATTTTGTCTTTGATGTCTGGCCAGGGGCTCGAACCCAGGCTTTTGTGTCTAATAAGCCAACACACTACCTACTAGACTACGGCGACTTCAATTTTGAATATAAGTGAGTCAACAATATTGAAATTTAACTATGTACTCTCATTCATTCATACTCACTACAACGTTGATTTATAAGTACATGTTGCAATGGGCATGCGTACAATGTTGAATCAAACTCATACCATTCGAAATATGGTTGATTCATAAGCCTACTCATTTAGAGAGTAGCAAGCAGAGAGAATCGTACGCGATTCATACTTGTTTTCTGCTTCGTGTACATATATGTTGAGCCATGGAGAGTCGAAATCAACAACAACATCATACGTTTTGTTAAGGATGAATATGATGAGTATTTCAAACTTTGAATATGAGTAGAGGTTCCATGATATTAAAATAAGTGTGAATGCGTAGTATAAGTATAAGAAATTATGAGTATGATTTGATTCTACTCATCTTTTTGATCATTGCTGATCTCTGGTATACATACATAATTGGTAATAGAAACCTTTCAGTCAGGATTACGTCTTAGTTTCTCACAGCACATACATATGTTGGGTTAGGTTGGAGTGATAGCCTTGATGCCAAAAGCTCACTTTTGTGACGCCACAAATGAACGCAGTCTCTGTACTGACCAAGTTCTACCAAACTAGGGAAGAAGAAGAAATTGGTCAGCACAAGGGCTGCACATTAAAAGCACGACTTCCCTACGCTGGAAAACCAGCCCGAAAGTTTGATAAACGAAGCTATATTCTTGACATCAAATGACGATTGCTCCGCCAAGCTGACAAAGAATTGGAAAGCCAAATAACCTATATCTGCACCTCGCAAAGAAAGTGGATAACAGTCTCCTCTTCCTCAGCGGATCTGCACCCACGGCAGAAGTCGTTAGATGGGAGCTGCATTCCCTCCGCGTGTCTTTCCATAACACAATGACCTGTAAGCACAGCCACAGTGATTGAGATGATGTCACGACCAAGTCCGAGTAACTGGTTGGGCCAAGTGAGCTTAGCGGTGCAGCAGGACTCCTCATTGACCCAGGATAGGTTGGCGTCTCGAAAGAATTTTCGCTCGATGGTCAGCTTGACCGAGGTAAATGGCATCCCCAGGACGACTGAAGAGAATTCCGGAAGTAGTGCATCAGCCCTGGCGAGCTTGTCGGTTTTGCAGTTTCCGGAATATTGCTGTGCTCGTGGACCCAGATAAATGTGACACTGAAGCTCCCAGAAAGAAGGTCAAGGGCAAGGCGACATTCTCTGACGATCCTGGAGTTATATTCACAACGTTTGACAGAGATCTTATGGCAGCCTGACTATCAGAAAAGATCGAGATGCGGGTGAAAGGAACACCATTGATGAGAATCCATTAAGCAGCCCGGTGGATGGCCATGACCTCCGCCTGAAACATGCTACAATAATCCGTCAAGCGGAGGGAAATGTTCAGGTCCAAGCACATATGTTGTGTGTGCTAATTTTATACATGAGTGGCGTGACCTACAGTTTAAAGTCGATTCCTAATCACAGATTTTTGATAAACTTTTGCATGACAATTTTGAATTTACTCTCAGAGTTTTTGCCAGAAATTTGCTGAGAGGAAGTCGCCGCGGAAATATTTTTCATATTTCATTTTCGAGATATCTAAGCAGGTGTTTGAACCGCGTCCTCACGTCTAATAAGCCAACAGACTATCTACTAGACTAAGGCGACTCGAAATTTATGAGCTTCTCAGTACTGATTGTATAATCATCTGAATGCCGATCTCGCTAAGTAAAGCCTGGTACTGTTTGTGATTGTTTAAACGCCGCCATAAAAAGTAGGAAAAAACTGTTAGCAAGGTTTCCCACCACTACAGCACATGCTCAGAGGGCCTTATTTCTAGGCAACCATAGATGGCAGCACTATTATTCTTGGACCTGCTACACCAGACCGACCAATTACCTTCTTAGCTGGAACAACAAATGTCATTGAGTTCCTCATACAGCTCGCTGTTGGATCGGATGCAGATATCACCGCACTGGACAGAAGATCTTACGTAGGACTTTTCTCTCGAATACAGCACATTCTCAGAGGGTCTTATTTCTAGGCAACGATAGATGATGGCACTATTATCCTTGGACCTGCTATACCAGAACGACCAATCACCTTCTTAGCTGGAACAACAAACGGAAACAAGGTAGAATAACAACCAACTGGAACTTATGGCCACAACAGCAGCTTTTTGGAAGCCATATGCTCCCGAGATGGGTAATGAAATAAAAAAATACTGCCCAGAGAGCGGAAACTCTGTGATAACGGTTTTAGTCTTTTAATTTTGCTTACATCCATCCATATATTGTCCACATAATCTAAATGCTCTAAAGACTCCACGCTGCACAACGTTCATGTCGCTGTTGGATCGAATGCGATAAACATGGCCAACTCGCACTGGACCGAAGATCTTATGTGGGACTTTTCTCTCGAATACTTTCAAGGCTGCTGCATCAGTGCTTAATAGTGTGCATGCCTCCACGATAACGGTTCTAAATTTCTGTAATATTCACTGTCTCTCTCTATATTAGACTCACATGTTGTGTATGGCCTGGCGTAGTGCTGAGGGCACATAATTTCCCGGTTATTTGTAGCTTGTGGACAATTGCTTCTTTTAAATTGTCCAATTGTTCTCCAGCCAGCTCAGGGCGTTATTGATAATAACCCCACTTTCCATAAACAATCATCATTTGGACCCATATGTCATATTTCACGGCAGTGGTTAGTATGTGGTACTCGTATGACGGATATTTTCGCTAAGTGACCTTATAGAGAGTGGTATACAGCAACGGAAGTGGGTTCGATTGGTGAATTATCTTTCACCATTTCATACGACGGGTTGCATTACCTCTGTATTATAGGAAACCATGCTCAAAACACTGAGTGGAGAGATCTTTTAACTCTGAAAGGAATTCGGTCTTTCAATTACTTTTTCATAACGCGAAAGAGATTTTTTATTTTTAAATCCAATAATTTACACTTTTTTATAAAAAACTAAACTTATCCACCGTAACTGTTTCATTTCAGATCCCATCTGTGAATTTTATTCGTAGAGACTTTTTATACGATTATTAAGACTTGCCTCACCATGACTTCTAGTCATTTAGACAGTGCTAACGATACAGAATGGCTGGAAGATCTACTAAAAGAAGTTCAACTCGAACAGTTCCTAGAGCGTATCAGAGATGACTTGCAAGTCACACGACTGGCACACTTTGATTATGTGCAAGCCGAGGATTTGGAACGTTGTGGTTTGGGGAAACCTGCCATTAGGCGTTTAATGGAAGCGGTACGCAAGAAAAAGGCACAACAATGGCGTAAAAATATCCTTTCAAAGCTGATTGGTGGCGGTAAACAGCCGTCATCGAAGAAATCTTCGAATGGCACTAGCAAAGAGAAACAGCAAAATACTCAATTAACCTGCCTAATACATGAGAAGGACATAACGCTGGGCAGTAAGCTAGGCGATGGTTCATTTGGTGTGGTACGTCGAGGTGAATGGCTGTCGGCGCCAAATGGCAAACATTTGCCGGTGGCTGTAAAGGTACGGGTTAATAAGTTTTAATGCCCTGTTTTGGAAATCAATTGAATCTGTGTTTTTTGTTATTCAGGTCCTTAAAGCGGATAATCTTACACAACCGGGCATAATTGAAGATTTCTTTCGTGAGGTGCAGGCAATGCATGCCTTGGATCATTCGAATTTGGTGCGTTTATATGGTGTGGTGCTATCTCAACCCATGATGATGATCACAGAATTGGCCGAACGTGGCTCGCTTTTGGACACGCTACGCAAACAGTGCAAACATACTCCCTTGACAACGATATGGAATTGGTCTGTACAAATAGCAACGGGCATGGCTTACTTAGAAAATAAAAGATTCTTACATCGCGATTTGGCGTGCCGTAATGTCCTACTGGCCTCAGGAAATAAAATAAAAATTGGCGATTTTGGTTTAATGAGAGCTCTACCTCAAGAAGATGACTGTTATGTGATGTCCGAGCACAAGAAAGTTCCTTTCCCCTGGTGTGCACCGGAATCATTGCGTTTTCGGCAATTTTCACATGCTTCCGATACCTGGATGTTCGGTGTGACACTGTGGGAAATGTTCACATTTGGTGAGGATCCCTGGGTGGGCTTAAATGGTTCACAGATTTTGCGTAAAATCGATAGAGAAGGTGAACGTTTACATCATCCCGAGGCCTGTCCACCGGATGTCTATGAAATGATGCTGCAGTGTTGGGATAAAACACCAGCTGAGCGGCCTACTTTTGCCGCCATTAAGTAAGTTTTTTGGTCGTTTATTCATTTATTTTGGGGATGTTTTTTAATAATTCATTGTTTTGCAGAGAATTCCTCGTTGGCGTGTCACCACCTCTGGTAAAGGCGGCCAAAAGTTTCAATGAAACCAATCGCTTGCAAATCGAAGCAGGCGATACTCTGGCTATTATAGATGGCCGATCAGAGCTTAAGCTGATCAAGGGCCAAAACCAAAGAACCTTCGATATTGGCATTTTTCCACGCCACCTTCTAGAGAAGACTAAACAAACCAACAGTGATCTGATACGACCAATGCATGAAAGCCTTAGAGCTACTGGTCATTCGGGTTCACCTTTCGGTTTCTGTTGGGGTGGTGCCGGAACAATGGCTACCAGCAGTAGTGAAATGCATGCAGAAAGACAACGTAAAACGGCTTCTTTGCAGGCACACTCTATGCAACAATTGAATCATGCTAAAGAAAGGAAATCTATAGTGAATAAACAATTTTCGTATAATAAACTGGTTAATGAGAGGGCCGCCACAGAGCTACAGAGGCAACAATCAGCAGCAGCAACGGGAAATAAAAGTAGCAAAAATAAAGGACCACAAAGGCCTCCACCGCCACAACTAAATAAACAGAATCATCATCAGCAGCAACAGCAGCCGCAACAACAAGAAGGTATTCTTATAGATATTTCCCCAGAATTTAATAGTGGCGGTGGTGGTGGTGGTGTTGGTATTGCTTCATCTCCCTCCAACACAACACAAAATTCCTCCCTTTTGCACTTGGGCGAAAGTTTATCAATGCATGTGGATAACTCTTTTTGTATACTCGATGCACCAATTGATGTACCTACCGAAGGCGAAGACATTCCTCATACACCGACATCGATAACGCCAAGTAATTTCGATTTTGCAAATTCGCCATCCGTACGTTTACAGCCACCTCCATATCAAATGCCACCAACATACTCGAATACAATGGAATTTAGTCAACAACAGCAGCAGCAGCAGCAGCAACAGCAACGTGATCCTTTTGATACAAGTAGAATAAATGTAAATGGCACTGCGAATAATACAAATACAACAACAACAACAGCACTTGCAACAGATATTGATATTAATAATGCTTTATACTCGAATGTCATGAAAACCCAACAGTCACAACAGGATACCCCCTTAAGGTAAGTCGAAACAAATATGAAACGGCAATTCGTTATGTGCGTGAAAATAAATTCGAATTTGAAAATCCAAGACCCAAACCATACATTTAAGCAGCGTCACACTTAGCGTTAACAGTGCAAAATCTACTCTTAACAGAGCAAAATTTGCCTTTAACAGAGCACTGTTTAACGACATCCATCTGAACAAGGTCACTGGTTTAGGAGCGAATTTCAGGGCATATAAAGGGTCCGCCAAATAACTTTTTTTTTGAAAATGCTTAAAAAAAAAACTACTGAATATTTTCCCAAATTTCTTTTTTTATTTGAAAGTACAATCCTTCCGGTTAATAATGGAAAATAATTTCATTCAAATGGCTGCCTCGGCTGGCCATGCAGTAGCCTACACCAGAAGATGCCGATTTTGGCAAAAAAAATCATCTTTTCAGATGAAGCCCATTTTGATTTTGGCGGATATGTAAACAAGCAAAATTGTCGCATTTGGGGCACAGAAAACCCGCACGCATACATTGAAAAGCCGACGCACCCAAAACGAGTCACTGTTTGGTGCGGATTTTGGTCCAGAGGCATAATTGAGCTATTTTTCTTCGAAAATGAGCAAGGAGTGGCCGTTACAGTCAATGGCGATCGTTATCGGGTCATGTTGAACGAATTTTTGTTCACAAAAATTGAAGAGCAGGATATTGGCAACATTTGGTTTCAACAGGACGACGCTAAGTGCCACACAGCCGAAGCTACACTCGATGTTTTGCGCTCTGTTTTTGAAAATCGCATTATCTGTCGTTTGGCCACCTCGGAACTGCGATTTGACACCGTTGGACTATTATTTGTGGGGTGCCGTCAAAGATAAGTGTTACGCCGACAAGCCAGAGACAATTGACGCTTTAAAGGACAATATTCGTGAAGCCATTGGTGAAATACAGCTGCACACAATCGATAATGTGCTTAAAAATTGGACCGATTGTGTAGCCGGCTACTGCATGGCCAGCCGAGGCAGCCATTTGAATGAAATTATTTTCCATTATTAACCGCAAGGATTGTACTTTCAAATAAAAAAAGAAATTTGAGAAAATATTCAGTAGTTTTTTTTTAAAGCATTTTCAAAAAAAAAAAGAAGTTATTTGGCGGACCCTTTATGTTTCCCAAATGGCCACTGATCTTCTAGAGAATTTTCATATATTTTTGGCCAAAAATCGATTTTTTCAAAATTGAAAACCTCAACTCTCAAAATTAGTTCACTTATCCAACTATCACGGTTGGAAAGAGGACCCTCTGGACTCTTATATGTTCCAAAATCGCCACTGATCTTCTAGAGAATTTTCATGTATTTTTGGTCAGAAATAAATTTTTTCAAAATTGAAAACCTCAACTCCCAAAATTAGTTCAGTTATCCCACTATCACGGTTGGAAAGAGGACCCTCTGGACTACGATTTGCCTATAGTCTGTATGGTGTACTATTTCTTATATGTTCCAAAATGGCCACTGATGTTTCAATCAAAAAATTGTAATTTTCAAAGCAAATTTTCTCAATATCTTATCACTTTATATGGGATGGGATTTTGCTGATTATATTAAGCGGCCTTGGAACCTTCCTTTGAGTATGATATGGTACTTAAAGACCTAGTATATGTCCTGAAATTCGCTCCTAAACAAATGGGCTTGTTCAGATGGATACTGTTAAACAGCTAACAGTGCTCTGTTAAGCGCAAATTTTGTTCTGTTAATGCCAAATGTGGTGCTACTAACATTTAAGGATTGTGTCTTGGATTTTCCAATTCGAATTTATCTTCACACACATCAATTCGTTTCGATAGCAGGCATCTCTTTTAGGACTTAATTGAAAAGTAAAAAAATGATGCCACTTTCTTATTAATTTTCTATTTCCAGAAATCTTTCCTTACAAAATACCAACTACAATAGCCCTTCGGCACGAAAGAGTTTATTTGGCGGCCCACCAGACACTTCTTCCTCAACAGCTTCCAATGTATTATTGACTGGAAACAAAGAAAATATACCGCAATTACCTACAGAAACATCATCCACATCATTATCGACTAACAATATACGACCGTATGAAACCACAATAAAAACACAAACGGCAACCATATCTGCAGCAGAAGACTCGGCATTGCAGAAAAATTTAAATGCTTTATGCCTGGAGAAACAAACAGCTGCTGACACCAGCACCACAACTGCAAATGAACGTGTTATGTTGGATAAGAATTTTATAGCCGAACTGGAGAAAGACATGTACTCGAATAAGGGCCAGAATGATTACGAAAGAAACTCTACACAAATGTATGCCAATAAAGAAGCAGTTTTTAAGCAAAATTTAACGCCACTTAAAAACCCTACAGCAACACCGTCAAATCATTCAAGTCCCTCATCGAATAGTGGTGCCTCGCCAAAAATGCAAAATATTGACAGACAAAGTGCTGCTGGTCTATACGGCTTATCTCAGAGCACTGCCCCAAAAGCGAATAATTTGGAAAATATTACAGCCCCGGCGGCAACAACAAATACTCAAAGCGTGGTTAATCGCATATGGTATGAGAGAGTGGCAAATCAATCGGAATATTATGCCCAACCAGCTTTAGAGAATATTTACTCAAATCAAGGCATTTATCAAGCCACACCGCTTTCGGCCACCACAGCCGCTGTAGCCAATGCCAGTGCCACTGAGGCGAATCACAGTTTTGTTGCCATTTCAAATCGTGTGATTACCCCCAAACCAGCTAACCAGCAAATGTATGCTTCATCTGCTTCCATATATAGCAGTGTAACTGCTGGACATAATATTTACGATTCTGTAGCACCCACGCCGTCTACTTACTACGGCCAGATTCCCTTGAGTCATTTAACCCATGCAAATGGTCAAATCTATTCCAATGGCAATGTCGGCGCTAATCCAGTTCCATCTGCTATTTACGATGAAGTAGCATTGGACGATTACCTAAGACCACATCGTCCAGCGCCTTTGGCACCGCCTCAATTATCTGCCCAGCAGATACAGCGGCGTCTAGAGAAGCTGAAACGGCAACAAGAGTCTCAAACCGATGGCCATAATTCATCATTGTATGCACCACCGCCATCGGACTATGAGCGTGAGAATCAGAAAATCCAACAGATAATGCTGGATTTGGGACCAAATACTCAAGAGTTAGATGTACGCAATGCTTTAAGAGCTGCTAGCGGCGATATAAATTTAGCTATCAGACACTATAAAATCGATCAATTGTCGAGGTAAGTTCGAAAAGATTTTTTTTTTAACACAAGTCGAGTCGGTTCGTGGACTGCAAAAGATCAGAGTCATCTTTGCAGAAAATTCAATCAAAGTCTCCTACTGGGA